>BTSX01000004.1:45244188-46444188 GCA_036245825.1 Pristionchus entomophagus | reverse complement strand
TATCTTTCCTAGTTTTTGACATTTTTGACATCTGTCCCAGTTTGTCCCACCTCTAGCATTATTCTTAATTCGTTCTGTTGATTCTGGCGAATCGAATGGTTATGGTCAAATGGCGTCGGATGGCGTCGGAATCGCCGATTTCGGCCTTTGAAGGTGGAAAAGTTGTGAGCTTTCGTAGTTTTCTGCTTTCTCCGAGGTCTGGCTCGCCTCCCCTATGCTCGAACCTTCACAAATACCCTCTATGTACTCCTGCGCAACGTTCAGTTATAATTCACAATAATTAAATTACAATTAAATTATTTTCAAAAATATAAAATCATAAGTTGATACACAGCTCGACATTTTCGATTACGGTGGATTGCTTGCGAAAACGCAATTTTAATAAACCTTTATATTCATGTTATGTATTTATTTTCATGAATATTTTTATTCCCAATCGTTTCAGCTGTCACAATTCCATAGAACACACGAAAAGCAATGACTCTAGAATTTTTCTCTAGATACCCCATTGCGGTCCCTAAATATTACATGCATATTTTTAAATAAACAAAAATATTATCGATTAAACTCCATCCAAGCTCAGTAGGATTTTAGTTTCATAATTTCTTGACAAGGAAAGGAGAAATGCAGAAATTGATGACATGGAGAAAGCGATTGATTTTGAACAAAAATTCTACTGAGCTCCAGCAGTAAGCAACGAGCTATATGAACGATGTTAAACCGAATAACTATCTCTTTTTGCACACTCATTCACGACGATGGAGTGTGCAGAATAGAGAGAGCAAGAGACACAGATGAACCACTACTCGATAACAACGAACCAGCTCCTTGACCTCTCCTCCTCGTTCCTCACGATGAATTCGGGCAGCAAGTCGAGCGTGCATAGAATTGATGGCCTGGTGGAAGCTGTCTATCGATTTCTGGAAAGATCAATATTTGAAAATTTGAAATTCAAATAAAAAGAAACGAATGTTGGCAGAACTGCGTTTCAGGTTTGATTCATAACCCAAAATATTGATTCACAAATAATGTGACGCGGTCATCTTATCAAAAAAATGACAACAGAATAAAAAAAGCTGAATCGATTGATTTATGAACGCAAAATAGAGAGAGTACTATTCGATGCATCAACACTGATCCCTATAACCCACCCTGTAATCCGTGCCTGAGGCAGTTGACTCGGAGGCGCTCGCCTTCTGAAATTAAATACAGTACTGTATATTAGTGATGACTAATATTTAACTTGTATCACAAAAGCGCCAAGAATAAAAAAAATATGAAATTCCTGATCTTTCATACTACCATTAATTTGAGTGTTCTTCTTTTAATTTTGTACGCATTATCCTTGACGATAGGAAAAAGTGAGAGTGTGCGAAATAGAGATAGTTTTTGCTCATTATTACTAGGGATGGCTTCGCAAAATCTCTCTCTATTCAGCACACTCTCTCTTCACTCTGACCGTCGAGATAGTGTGCAGAATGGAGAGGCCATTCTTTTCCTAGCTTTCTCTAATTATTTCCTTGCTCGTGCTCGGTTCCTCCGATGCGGAGAATACGCGGAGCGAGTCCTCAACTTACAATGGCATTTTTGTTTTAAATCTTAATACTGTCACAAACATACGCTTCCTCAAAGAGGCCCAGAGTATTGAGAATAAAGCAGTGAAGTCCGAAACAACCTGACCAATGTTGATCTGAATAGTGCTAGAATCTAACCAAGTGTGGGCAAAGCAAGCGGGGATATTAGACTACGAAAATGACATCAATTGACTAAAATAATGCGGGTGAGGTGATAGGAAAGGTTTGAAACATCGTTCTGCCTGTGAAACGCGCAGAATCCAACAGCTGTAAACCTCCTCGCTCATCCTGCTTCCTTCGCATCATTCAAATTTCTACTCGTGCCCCTAACAACTTGATAGCACACATTCTGCAGTGCATAACCATTTTAAGAAAGATATAAATTAAATAATTAGCATAATAAGTAACTAATTAAATCCTATTTTCCCACCATGCCACTCGTCTCCTCTCCCCTCTCCTCCCTCTTCTTCTCCGGAGACCATTCAGCAGCTATTCCACTGGAAAAAGAGCATAGCAATTGAGATCAAAAGAAATAAAAAAAGAATTAATAATCAAAATGGAAAGGTAGATTAGACTATTAGCTCTCTCCAATCGGCACACTCTATCGACTATTTCGACTGACGAGATAGTGTACTGATTGGAGAGATCTCTATTCAGTCTGGGACCAGTATTACCTGTCATCCTGCATCGATTCCTCCATCATCGCAGAGTCATCACTGCAAGAAATCGATAATTACGGTACAAAACAGTCACAGCAACACTGAACGAAAATGAGAGTGAGAAAGAAGAAGAGACCGTGCACACAGAATGTGCCTGGTAAAAAAATCAGGAAAAACAATGTCGTTATTCCGTGAGGTGTCCCGTCCCTAACTACTACTGTACCATTCCAAAGCTTCCGGGTTCTTCAAATTTAACGAAAACATTTATCGTAGTGTTGCCGGATCCGTTAGTACTATCTCCATTCTGCACACTATCTCGACGGCTACAGAAACTAGAGAGTGTGCAGAATGGAGAGAGCTACTATTCTATCTGGCATCATTACCATACCGTGATTTCTGCCCTTCTTCCCTGTTCGAGCATTGCAGAGTCATCTCTGAAAAAAAATAAAGTACTAGTCTTAATTGTTTATATATATATTTTTTAATCTAGCCCAACTAGTGTGCTCAAATCGCGATTTAAACAGCGCTGAATATGCTTGTAAGATGAAATTGAGTGGTGTGTATCAAGTGGTTTACTGGATTCATTAGAATTCCCAGCCATTTTGCGAGTTATATCAGCTGCTGTGACACCAACAAGGCGGGATAAAAACATTCTAACTATACACATGGGGATGAGAGTCAGCTCTCTCCATTTTGCACACTTTCTCACCGGTTAGACATACGAGAGTGTGCAAAATGGAAAGAGCTGAACATCGAAATGCTAGTGCATACATAATTAGTCGTGCTTCTTCTTTTCTGTGCTCATCGATAATTTCCTTGACCATCACAGATAGATCATCTAATGCATACCGTGATATTTCCTCTCCTTCCTCCTCCATAACTTCCTCATTCGTCACTCGCCTCTGCTCTTCTCCTTCTCCTTTCCCTTCTCTTTCCTCCTTCTCTTCTCCCTCAGTGATCTTCACCGGCATCACGGGCGGTATCACGGGCGGGCGCACGGGCGGGCGAGCGGGCGGTCCTAATTCCAAAATATTAAATGTTATTATTTTTTAATTTAAAAAGAGATCATTAATTGACTATCATCCAAGGGCAGTGTGAATTGTGTTTCACGCATTTTTAAAAAGGAAGTGATAAACGTAGAGAATATTATACGAGGAAAATTGCATCCAAAGACGCCATCAGACAACAAAGATCAAAATAGTAGTGGTGTTGGATGAACACTCTCCATTTTGCACACTCTTTCGTGGCGAGGGAGTGTTCAGAATGGAGAGTGCTACTACTCGATAGTGAGAAGTCTGCTTCCTCGTCGAGGCGACGCATGAGGCCATCGAAGTTAGTCAGGTTGCTGGAAAAGATCGACGACTTTTCAGAGAACACTATGAATTTCAGTTTCACACATCTCAGAAAATAATTAGGAATAGAAGATAGTGATATATACAAGGAATACAATCGTAAAATCTCGCTATCAGGAAACAGGAATGTACGAACGATTCGAGACGGGCTCTCCTACTTGGATCGTTCAGATTTTAATCAGTTCGAAAAAAAGCGAATATAGTTGGACGTGAACCTCAAATACGCCTGTCACAAAGGGGAAATTATAGATATAAGGAACCAAACAATTGAAACGCGCTTGAGAGAAAACACAGAATGCAACAAACCGTCGCAGCAGCACTCCGGTGGATCCGGAGACGGCGGACGCCTCGGTACGGGCGGCGACCAGTGCCCGAACGCAGCGCTTGTGGTGGCCACGCACCGGATCGTCGGCCATGTCTGGAAAGTAGCGATGCTGGGGCGAATTGTAGCTCTCTCCATTATGCACACTCTATAACAAGCGAGAGTGTGTAGAATGGAGAGAGAGGACTACCAAAAATAAAATGAAAAATAAAAAGCAAGCAAACAATTGCAGACAAATGTCGATACAGATCAGGTACAGTATCCCAAAAATCTGCAACAGGTCTCGCGCGGAAAACATTGCACTCATCGTTCACTACATTCATTCAGGAACGGTGCAGACTAACAGTATTTTACATTGACCACTAATATGGTTCGCATCAACACTAACCGGGAACGACTGAATAAGATTTGACACTGAAACAACTATCCGCCTGTCTGCAATGTCCTCATGAGAAAATCATTCCAACACAATAGCAAATACAAGACATGGAAAAATGAAAATGAACGATCAGCGATTATTTCAATAGATTCTTGGGTGCTATTGTCCCACCAATTCGATCCAAGAAGAAGATAGCCGACTGAAGCGCAAATCTCGCTTGTTAGAAAATCTCTTTCCAAAATTGCCTTCTTTCAAGTTATTTCCTCTTCCAAACTCACAAATCCCATCCTAATCCCTCTCCATCTCTCATCGTCATCCCCTTTTCCTCATGCAGGTACTATCCTATGGAAATCTCTCAATCCATGTGCAACGGGGGTCAATCGTCTCTGATCGATACATTTATTCAACCATTCAAAAATACATAATATACACGATAAAAATAGATAAGCGTATAGGCTAAGGTATGAGGATAGCAGGCAACGGGGTGTGGAAAGGAAGCTTATGCCAACACGACTGCGGACACTGGATTCAATAGGGGACGGGAATCATCCAACAATATAATAAGGGAAAGAAAAGTGACTTACAAAAATCGATAAATAACGGGATAATGCCACATACAACAACTCGATAGCATACTAGGAATGCGTCGACTACAGTCTCAATATAGCAGGGATGGGGAAACAATCGACTACAATACTCACTGGGTACCGTACTCTTCGGGGGGGGGGGGGGGGGATCTTCTCCATTTACTGCTGCTCGGTCGACTCTGCAGCATTCGCAGCAGCTGCAGCTGCTCCTCCTCCTCCGGCTCCTCTCAGTGCACCCGCTCCCTGCACCACTCCTCCTCCTCCTGCAAGAGAGAAACGATCAATCAATCGATGACTGAACACTACCGTAACCCACACCCGATGCAGCATATACCGTAACGAACAAGACTCCCCTAAATTGACGTGCTCTAAATTCTCCGACAAGCAAAATGAGAAGAGTCGACTTGCTATCACCATTTCTTACAGTACCCCTGTCACCACAATAGCATTCTACACCCTCCTGACGACAACTACCGTAACCCCACCCTACCGTACTCCTCATACCCCTCCCTCACCAGCAGCTGCGGCGCGTGCAGCACTGTTCGATCTGTCTCGTCCTCCGGCTGCAGCAGCCACGGCGACCGGCTGCGTGCTCGCCGTCGTGCGACGCACGACCGGCAGACCGTGCGTGCGGCCGAGCGGCACCGCGCTGCAATGAGCGGAGGATAAGTCCTAATGTTGGAATGAGCACATTTCTTAAATTTGGTTATAAATATATACAGCCCAGCTGATTACTACTATCATCCGAGCCAAACCACAATCTCAAGTGGACTGTGTGAATCCCCGATCAACCAGCCAGTATTGGTCAACTTTCTGGGCTTCGGTGATAACCTACAGTATACAGTATAACCTACAGTAATCCACACCCTTAGTGACTTTTCCCATATCACCCATCATGCACTCACCCGAGTCTGCGCGGGTTGGGGGGCGGGAGGGAGGAGGAAGAGACATCTCCGACGGCTCCGGCCACTTCTGACAAGCATCAATCAATTACTGTGATACCGTATCCCATCACAGTCTACCGAAATCCACCCGTACCACCTACTACTCTCACCGCAGGCTACACAGTGAAACATACCGTTATCCAATCTCCTCTACCATAACCCAAAGGCTATCTTACCGTAACCCAAGTTACCCTATCGAAGCCTGCGACATATACCGTAACTCAGAGAGACTACAGTACCCCTCGCTTTCTCACCTGCGACGCGCTGGGGGCGTGGCTGCGACAGGCGGTTGACGAGTCGCGAGAGATTCACGGGGGCGCGAGGCGCAGATCCGGTCGCGGACGCTCCGACAGCCGCCTCGGACGCGGGCGCGGCAGGGACGCGCGAGTGAGAGGAGGCGCGTCGATCCACGCGGAATCGGGGCGTATCCGGGATCGTCAGCGTGCTCACGGGCTTCTGCAAACGATTTATTTTTTCCAAGTAATTGAAGAAAAAAGCGAAGATCGATAACATGCCTTGTACCACCGGTGAAACCCAACATCACCACAATGTGAACTGATCAAAATTCGAAATGTCCTATCGGAAAGTTGAAACACATCTGTTGTTTGGCGAAACGGCATCGGCTGGGGATATTTTGAATTCCCGCTCAGTACGCAGCGCGACACGCGTTGCGTGAGCTGACGGCGCTGCGTTTTCTTCTCTCTCCTCTATTCTAGTCTTTTTCGGGGAATATCGAGTTTTCGAATAATTGTGCGTGTATATTATTGTACGTTTTGTCGCGGAGGTGAGCAGCTGATCACGACTTTTCCAGCTTACATGGGAGACGACGCTCATAGAGTAGAGGAGACCCCGGAAGGAGGTGCCGACTCTGTTTCCATGGACGCCTTGGTTCAGCATCTGCTGTCGCAGTTGACCCCCGTCCCGACTCAGACCGCTCCTACCCTGTCCAGGACTGGCTTCTCCCGACAGGTCGAGTTCAATGTGGCCGTCCTGAACCAGTTGGAGAACGCCAAAAAGACCCCAGAACTCATCGATTTCATCAAGGAGAGAAACGCTCTTCTCGCTATGGCCGACAAGAACCCTTCGGTCCTTGATCTGGCGGACAAAGCCAAGGCACTGGAGGCCGTGACGGCGGGTGCTTCCTCCGGAAGCTCGACCATGATGCAGCTCATGCTGCTTCAGTCCATGAGTGCGCCCTCGAACGACCGCAAGAGGAGAGCCCACTCCCCTCCCCCTGGCCCACAGCCCTTTCGAAGTAGGGCGTCCGCCTATGTCGCGGCTACGGCCCAGTCCTACCGACACCCTTCCCTCATGTCCAACTTTGGCTTCCCTTCTGCGGGCAGCTCTCGCGGCGGCTTCGTCACGAGCCCTCTCCCCGGTCCGTGCTTCAGCTGTGGCAAGTGGGGGCATATCTCGCGTGCCTGTACAGTCAGCCAGAGAAGGTAGTCCTCCCCTAGCCCCTTTCTTGACTGTTCGTACCAAGGTAGAGTTTAGGAGAGGTCTAGGTTCGTCCCCTCTCACTCTTAACGTAGTAGTCCGGGTACAGGCTTAATTTTATCTGTGATCCGGCCATTATCAATATTCCTACTGCAGATAACCGAGGTTCGGCGAAGAGAGATGCGAAGTTCGTTGGCGACGAGATCAAGCGTCTCCTCGAGTTTAGAGCTGTCGAGATCTGCCCCGCCCCACAAGTCATTTCCCCGTTGTCCATTGCCCAAGGTAAGAAGCCCCGGCTAATCCATGATCTCAGCGTGTTGAACCGTTTCCTAAATAAGACGAAATTCCGCATTGAGGACCTTTCCTCAGTTTGGTTCTCTCTCCCCCCGAATGGTTTCTTGGCCACTTTTGACCTTCGCAGCGGATATCATCATCTGTCCATCTCCCAGGAGGATCGCCCTTACATGGCATTCACCTGGGACGGTGTGACCTACCAATTCGCAGCAATGCCATTCGGCCTGTCCCCCGCCCCTTGGGTCTTTACCAAGGTTT
The DNA here is from genome assembly GCA_036245825.1 of Pristionchus entomophagus. Taxonomy (NCBI): domain Eukaryota; kingdom Metazoa; phylum Nematoda; class Chromadorea; order Rhabditida; family Neodiplogasteridae; genus Pristionchus; species Pristionchus entomophagus. Next base: position 46,436,382 of record BTSX01000004.1, on the reverse strand, counting down.
TCCGTTCGCTAGTGAGAGTGTGGAGAGAGAAAGGCGTCAACGTGACCCTCTATCTGGACGATGGACTGATCCTCGCCGAGACAGAGGAGGAACTGGAGAGTGGTCAGATTAGTCAGAGGATTTAGAGAGCAGGAGTATCCACGGCCGACGAAAAGTGTCATTGGACCCCTTCCCAGAAAGGAACTTGGCTTGGTTACGAGATAGACCTGAAGATTGGAACGGTCCGAGTGTCGGAAGAGCGTACAGTCAAAGCCTTAGAGAGGCTGAGTCACCTTAGAGAGGTGCATTCCCCCACGGTTAGAGACCGGAGTCGAGCGATTGGTTCCCTCATGTCAGCTTCCCTCATTCTAGGTGACCCCGCTTCTCTTCTATCCCGTGCCCTTTTCCATTCCATTGCCGAAGCACAGAAGACTTTCTCCCCCTCTGCCCCCATCCCACTCTCTCCAAATGAAGCAGGTGAGGTAGACCAATGGTTAAGAGAACTGAGGCAGATGTCAGTGAGAAGCTTCCTGGAGACCCCTGGTTGTTCGATGTGAGAGTAGAGACGGACGCATCCGTGTCTGGACTGGGAGTGATAGTAAGAGAGGAAGGAGGGAAAGTGACTAGGACATCTCGAAACTTGTCCCCATCGGAGAGAATGGAGTCGAGTACTCTGAGAGAGTTGCGAGCGGTCGAGTTTGCAGTCCAGACCTTCGAGAGGCAATGGCCAGGAAGGAACGTTCTGTTTTTCGGAGATAATCAAAGTACCATGTCTATTCTTAGGAAAGGGTCCATGAAACCGGAGCTCAATTAGGTTGCGAGGAGAGTCGAAGATGTGAGAGAGAGAATCCGGGCGGGGTTCAAATTCTATTGGATCCCGAGGGAAATGAATTCGGAAGCAGATTTGGCCAGTAGAGATATCGGTAAGGATGATTGGAGCCTACAGGGATGGGTGGTAGACCAGGCAGTGAGGAGATGGGGAAGGCCAGATATCGACATGTTCGCGGATGAGAGAAACACCAAGTGTTACAAGATCGTTTCCAGACTCCCAGCCCCAGGAGCTCTCGCCGTCGATTCATTCGCCGACCCTATCGTGTGGGGATCTCACGATTTACTCTGGTGCGTTTCCCCGCCCTCTTCCCTCCAAACCATACCCCCTCATTTGCCAAAGATTACATCATGTTCCCTGAAGGCACTAACATCTTGATCCCAGGCTCTTTCGAAATGGGCCCCTTCAGCAGACCTTTTATGGACTCACCTTTCACCCTTCTCCTCCTCGATTGTTCGAACTCTACATAATTCTAGCCCCGACCAATAAAGCCGATGCCATGGGAGCCAAACATGAGTTATCACGTATGGAGTTATATTCAGAACGAGAGAAGTGATAACTGTTACTTGGCGAAAAAGGCATCGGCCGGGGATATTTTGAATTCCCGCTCAGCACGCAGCGCGACACGCGTTGCGTGAGCTGACGACGCTGCGTTTTCTTCTCTCTCCTCTATTCTAGTCTTTTTCGGGGAATTTTTTTTCCCCCCTCGCTCCCACTCAGACCGAGCCATTTCTACAGACGCCTTCAGGAAGGACTTGTCTCTGCACTCTCGCGGGAGTCACAAGGATCACACCACACCAGCTCAGAGCGGGAGGAGCAATGGAATCGATCCGTCAAGGCGTCTCCCTGGATGCAGTTCAGAGAAGGGGGACATGGAAATCAATCGCCGGTATTGCGCCCTACCTCTCCGATACATTGGAAGCCCAAGGCGGAGCCCTCCCCCTCCCTTAATCCCGTCTTTTCCTTCTCTCATTCTTCGGTGTCTCGTCCTACATGTGCCATTTTCTCAGTTTGTTTCTCAACATCCACCTTTTTCAACGTTCACTCACTGTATCATCTCGCATTTTGCCTGTCTCAGGCTGTTGTTTTGCCCCTTAGGCGTTTTTGCTTCTCCCCTCTGTTTTTCTCTTGCCGCTGGCACCTAGTGCCCCCAGTACTGTCTCATGGTTGTACCGTCGTCCCCGACCCGATAAAGCCGATGCCATGGGAGCCAAACATGAGTTATCACGTATGGAGTTATATTCAGAACGAGAGAAGTGAGAACAGAACATCGACAGTTTCGCAATCATCCCTAATCAGAATATCACGACTCTCCATTCCAGATCGCCTCACAGGGTGGTCAGCGACCGAGTGTGAAAAATAGAGAGAGCGCAAGCCCAAATCCCCCTCCCCTAGACTCACCGTGTCCGGCGGATAGGCGCGCAGACCCGACGAGAAGCGCTTGGGCGTCGACGGCACTGAAGAAGGAAGATTTTAAAAATAATTATTATTTAATTATTTTTGAAAATCATTAATTATTTTATTATCTACCCTTCTGCACTCATTTACACCAAACGCGTGAAATTAAAAACGAGTATGATGATGATAGGAAGCGATGGGATAGGATTTGATTGTCGAACATGTCAAGTCTGTGTTTTGTAAACTATTTGAAACACATAATTCTCGGGTGCCCTAATTCAATCCAAATTCTCTCTCACTCCAACGGATAATGTATGTGAAAAGAACAACCCGCTTCGAATTGCCAACTATTGCTGCCCACTACCGTAGTCCAGAACACAGCCCTCTCCATTCTGCACACTCCCTCATCCAACGAGAGAGTGTGCAGAATGGAGAGAGACATCCATCTCCTCTTCTCACCTCCCGCACTCCGTCTGGTTCTCGGCTGGGCGAGGCGCTGGATGGACGTCGATGCTGAAATAAATAAATAAATATTTAATATAATTAATTAATGATCAGATAAGCTAATTGTTTCATTTCACGGTGAATGCAAGGGCAAGAACATCACTGTGCTTCTCTTTTGCTTTTCAAATTCAGACGAAACATATATATCCCTTTCCAATTGTCATCCGTACTCCTTAAAGATCAACTCACTGGGCTTGCGGAGTGCACTGTTGGGGCGGGGCGGAGCTGCGACCGGCGCAGCAGCCACTGCCACGGGGCCTGCCGCACGACCCGATGCAGACGCCGCAGCAGCCGTCTCGGCCAGGAAGCGGTCGGCTGCGCGGAGCGGTGCGCCGACGCGGATGGGCGCTGCAGCAGGACGCGACGTCGCGCCAGTCACGCGAACTGCGGCTGCGGACGCGGCCGAGGGCACTGCAAGGGCTGGGTTAGTAATATTAATTTATTAATTTTCAAGAATTGGCAATACTTGCTCTTCCCTACACAAACTGTGTGATTATCACGATTTCAGAAATGCCACACTATTACCCGCACATCCCCGGTTTCAGCAAGACTACCGATGCGACGCAAAACAATTCCCGCTATTTGTTTGTTCCACTTTGATGGGTCTTGCAGAAACCGAAGATGAGCGGAGTCCCACTAATGATGACCGGCAGTGTGCAAAATTGGAGAGCACCAATCGATCCGTGTGAACTACAGTACACGTGAGGTTACGGTATTCCCCGTAGGAACCTCTACCGTACTCTACCGTACCCGAGGGACGGCGTGTCGTGGGGCGGCCGAGGCGGTCGTTGGCTGCAGCAGCTGCAGCTCCGTCTGCCGCCGGTCTGCGGTTGGCCGGCGGCGTGCCGGCGCGCGCCACGTTCAGTCGAGCGACACCTGCAGCATAGGTGGGATTGGACTGGGCTAGACATGGAATGGATTTTGAAGCAATAAAGACGAGGGCACAAATCAGTCCTTCGCAGTTCATTCCAAATAATACGTTTCAGCAATGAGCAACCTCCTAAGCAGATTTGTGAATTTCCAGGGTGTATAGAGGTTTCAGGCTGTGACTAAATGCTCAGCAGTTCGGTGTCCAATTGATATATCGAATCCACTAACTAAATATCAAATCAATACTCCATAAAACACTTGGATCGATAAAGAGAGGAATTTATTTGGCTTCCCTAATCACCAGCGACTTGGACTGGCTCTAGCCCCCGCACTCACCCGCAGTGAGAGCCGCCACTCCAGCCGGGTCCGACGCGGAGTCCGCTCCGGTCGCGGATGCGGCAGCCGCGGCCATGGCGCGCGTCTGCACGCCTCCTCCCCCTCCTCCGCTCGTGGTGCTGCTGCTGGTGCTGACGGGGCGGGAGGTGGGTCTGCAATCGATATTTCCTTTAATATATATTTTTTGAATCAACAGTGCCAAGATCATTGCATTCACGAAATAAACAATTGTTAAGGCACGGGTGCGCAACACCAAATCGCTAAGAGACGGCGATAGTGGCACCAGGGGTGTGCGAAAAATTTCACGCACTCCCCGTTTCTCACACTCTCTCGCCGGTCAGACAGACGATAGAGCATGAGAGATGAGGAGTGCGTGAAATTCTTATCACACCCCTGAGTGGCACTACTGATATTCAGGGGGAATTATTTATTTGGTCCGCTATAGCTGTAATCTCGGTTGATGCGACGCCCCAATCACATAATAAACGCTACGTGCGCAACTCCGAATCACCGAGGCAATAAATTTCGTGCCGGATCGAATCCAGCTCTCTCCATTCTGCACACTCTCTCGGCTAGGGAAACACGAGATAGTGCGCAAAATGGAGAGCGCACTCCGAATTCCCCCACCCTCCCGGAAACCCCGGTGGTCTCTGCAGGTACGGTACCTCGTGAGGGAGCTGCCGCGGACGCGCGGAATGGCGGGTGGCGCGCGGGTCGCGGGCGATGGCGCACGAGCCGTCGCAGCGCGGCTGGTCGATCCAGAGCGGTGACGCTGCTGTTGCAAAAATATTACTATTTATTTAGAGTTAAATTAAATGCAGAGCATGAAACACAGCAACAGTCACTCGTCTGATCGCGGTTTCAGGGGGTTGTGAAAGCGATCGACCAATATTTTAGCCGTTCTCCAGGTCATTGCTGTTGGTGCTTTTGCACCAGCAGGACTACGGTTTCAAAGGCATGCCAAATCAATAAATATCATTCTCAACCGCACCTCCGTCTCGGTGTTGGGCGTGCTCCTAGAGGCGGATGCCGATCGACGGCGCTCGGCTGCACGGGCGGCCGCTGCAGCACCTGCAGCAGGGGGGTATAGATAGGGATGAACCATCACCACTGCAAAGTAGCCACCACGAATCATGAATCAGCCGTGTGAGATTGTAGCGCCACCCAAATAAACATGAAAATGGATATATTCTCGCTACCGCACCTGCCGACAGCTTGCGGGGCGGGCAGGAGGAGGCTGCTGCAGCAGTTGCAGCTGCGGCCGACTGCTGCGAGCTTCCGCCGGCTGAGCCTGAGGCGGACGTGATTAGTGGCGTGATATTGTGGCAGCAATACAACAGGCAATTTTAGACTTCAAGTGACCTGCCGCAGCACTAAATCCACATCGTTACGAATGAGAAGACAAATCGGAAGTAGAATGGATTTGGTACCGCGGAAAAAATAATGTGATGCTCCCCCTACGATTGTGGTTTCAAGTTCATTTCTTCTCCCCGACTCCCCTTACCCGGGCTGGCGATGGATCCGGTGCTGTTGTAAGAGGGAAATTGGCTACCCCACTACAGAAAGAAACGCATTCCGACGCTTAGCAAGCCCCGACGATGCAGCAACGACGCGCGGAACGATTTATTCATCCCTTCGCTCTCACCCTGGCTGACGTTGGATCCGGTGCTGTTGAGTTGGGAGCGACGGAGGGGCTTGCGCGGACCGCGGAAGGCCGCCAGCTCGGCCAGGTTCGGCGCTTCTGCAATATTTTTGAAAATAAAAAAAATATTTATATTACAAAAATGTGCCTTGTTGCTGTATAATCAAGGAACCGCAGAATGGATTCGATACGGCCATTCTGTTATCAATCATATCTCTAGATTGCTGTCTATATTGAAAAAAATCGAGAGCTATAAATTAGAAAACTTGCGCAGCGCAAAACCGCCAGGTAGCACAAAAATCCATTTATTGCCGTGGAAAAGGATGAGGCGGACGACAACGCATAGCTTACGCCTTGTTCTAAGCAGTCTAAGGAGCCTAACGCTATCTACAGGAGACAAGCAACATTTGAAGATTGGACTGGGTCAGCAACCGAGCAAGTCCAACTATCACCGTACCAATCTGCTCGACGGCCGTCTCCGTCGAGGACGAGGGCGTGGCTGCAGTGCGCGTCGTGCTGCAGCCTCCGACGCTGCTGCTGCCGCCTGTGCTGCTGGTCGCGACGGTCGAGCGGGGCGCCGGCGCGGTCGGCACCTGCAGCCAATCAATTAGTGATCGTTCGACGTTTCGGCCCTTTTGACTCTCTCCATTCTGCACACTCATCGGTCAGTGAAACGAGAGTGTGCATTATGGAGAGGCTATTCGATCCGGCATCACAAGTAGACAAGTCTGCTAATTGTCATCATGTCATGCATCCCAAAAAGGGGCGGAGCCTAAAATGGGGCTGAGCTTACCTTGAATTCGGGCTGGTTGCCGTCCGGATGCGCGTTCTCGTCGTTGTTGCCGGCGGCTGTGGTACGAGGAGGAGGGGGCGGGTAGGAGTACACCCGAGAGGCCCCCGTCGTCTCAAATTGATAAATTAATGAAATAAATTATTTAACTGACATACATTAGTAAATTCAAAGCACTAAGCGCAAACTTAAGTGAGGTACTTATATCATGACATTATGCTGGTTTTAGGGTAAGAGTATGCCCTAGGGTCGCATGTTTGTTTGTACAATCTTCTAAAGACAAACAGGATGAGCATTTTAACATGTTTTGTTTGCAAAATTTAATGCGCTTGGCTTCATTCATTGACGACTCGTAAGATACTTCCGTCCCGCGCATATTTATTCGTGCTGGCCAACTGATAAACGAGCCTGCTTTATCGACACTCTTCGCTCCCCTGTTCAAATGAAACCTCAATCAATCGAGCGACTTTAGCGATTCCTTTTCGAAATTAATTGGCCATCCCAGATCGAACAACACCTAGCAAGCTAGCTGCACGCATAATGGGCAAGACAGCAGTGCTCTGCTCAATGAAGAAATGAGAAGAGACGAGAGAAAAGGCGCGATGAAAGTTGGAAAATGACGGGGTGTAAGAAGCGTGATGAATATCGCCTAACTAGAGCACTGGTGGCGGTTTAGCCGCTCAATGCCGAGAACCAAAATGAAATGGAGAGAAAGCGGGGCAACCATGACTCACGAAGAAGGCTTCCCGTGCGGCGATCTCTTCGGGCGTTTCCGGGCGGCCGAAGTCGTAGAATCGAGGGACTGTTGGCACGTCGAAATTGACGATGTCGTCTGACAAGCTCGCTACTTCTTCCGTCATCCTGGAAATCACGACGCGATTAGCACGTTTCCTGGAGGAAATGGACGCGAAATACAAGCGAAAACACGCATAGGGAGACGCAGTAGTAGCTAGGGGTTTGCCCAGAAGCACAGTTGCGCAGGCAAACGTGAGAATAACAGCGTTTTAACGGCGGAAAACCGACAGGATTAGCAACACGTTTAGTCGATTTGGGGGCTGGACGCGAAATATGAGCGACGAGCATGAATAGGGAGACGCATTAGCACTTGGGTAGCAACCAGAGGCACAAAGGAGCAGATAAAGTAACAACAACAGCGGAAATTGCGAAAGGAAGCACCGGAAAAACAACGAGAAATCTCCCTCCAAAATTTGAAATTCGTCGGGCTTACTGTAGTCGGGCGTGCGGCACACCATTTCTCGTTTCCTAATCTGATATTTTTCACGGCTCCGGTTATTTTCAAAAATATTTCTAATTAATATAATTTATATTCAAAAATAAGAATCGCATCTTCCAATTCATCAGCTAGCTACAATTTACTTGAGGTGTTCACCGATGGTTCGGGCTGAGATGATTACGGTAGTAAAAGTTCCAACTTCTCTGGAGCAAAGATGAGGCCTTATCTGAATCATCTTCTTTACCAACTAACTAGCTACCGTAATCTTTTATAGTGAGAGTCGTCTCTCCTCTCAGCACACTCTCTCGACTGCCACGCCTGACACGTCGAGGGAGTGTGCAAAATGGAGAGCCACTATGCGATCCGGTGTCATTATCAATCGGTGTCTCCTCATACTGGCAAGAACAATGATGATACACAATCATGTTGGTCTGAGAGTAACACCACCAATAACTAGAACATCTCTCATTCAACTCATAAGCGGACAAACGTGGATACAAGCGATTACTCTCTCTCCATTCTGAACACTCTCTCCTATTTGCACACTCTCTCAACAACTTCATTTGTCGATTCATTGGGATAACGGTAGTAATTCAACAGTAACACAGCGGTTGCTTGCACAATTATTTATCGATTAAGTGCAGAGAGTCATCTTTCGTAGACTGATAGTGGTCGGACGTTCGTGAGACGAAGAGAGGGGAAGGGGAGGCGGTGGGCCTGGAATGGGGTAGATCAAAGATCAGTCCAATATCAAAGATCACTGGTATCTGTGAGTCAGCTCTCTCCATTTGGACGATCAATGTGTCAGTGTGCAGAATGGAGAGAGCAACTATGCGACTCCGTGTTCAGTTCTCTCTATTCTGTTCACTCGCTGGTTTGAAAGCAGAGTGCTTGTGCAGAATGGATAGAGCTACTATCCAGCAACGCTACTAAATAGTTGCTTTCTGAATAATAATCTCTCCATTCAGCACACTCTATCGCTCGTCAGACCGTAAAGAGTGTGTGCAGAATGGAGAGAGTCTCCACTAACCGACGCGACGTCTCAGAATCCGAGTGGGTTCGACGAGAAGTCTTCGTCCGTGAACGGATTCTGAACATTTCCAACAATCAATATGATCAAAGATCAAAGATCGTACCCCCTGCATCTTTCCCGTCTCCTCCTCGTCCACTTGAGTCTTGACGAGATTGTCGTCGCCCAGCTGCAAAGATCAAGGATCACACTACAATCCATCAGAGATCAAAGATCAAAGATAATGCACTGACAATGGAGGAGATCTTGGAAGCAATGCTCTTTTCCTCCCATCCCCACTGATCGGAGAATCTGCAGAGATCAACGATCAAAGGTTAAAGATCAGAGATCAAAGATCAAAGATCAAACCGACCGATATCCTCCATCATTCATCGCGTCCAGTAGGCACTTGTACAGCAGCATGTAGTCGGGCCGCGTCCAGTAGTCTAGGCTCCTCAAGGGAATACCGTAACCTCATAAGCCACACCCACTCTGATGAGTCCTCCCCAGAGATCAAAGATCACTTCCTCTCTAGTGACTGCCCTCATACCGTAACCTCATCGAGTAGTGTAGTCTGGCTCTCTCTCCATTGTGCACACTGAGTGTGGAAAATGGAGAGAGCTGAGAGTCGCGTTTCTACTCTATCCAAAAGCTACCGTAACCGGCTGGGTGAAAGACCAAGGATCAAAGGCCAAAGGCCAAAGATCAAACGCCAGAGATCAAAGATCAGAGATCAGAGATCAACCTTCACCTGAGATGGTCGGCGAATTGGGTGAGCTGCTGGGGCGAGTTGACGAGGAGCTTGCTGTCGGGCATGGCGCGCTTCGCCTCCGCCAGGTCCTTCTTCTCCCTATAAAACCGGCAATTAGGTTGGTGACTATTCTCCGGCTCCGGTCCCGGCTCTGATAACCGGACAATTCCCGGTCGCGGCCATTTCTCGGCTCTCCTGCCCCCACTCACTTGAGGTGCGACCAGGGCAGCTTGCCGCGCAGCTCGACCATTACGTACAGCAGCGACCAGAGATCGTCCGGCCGGCCCTACAATGACAGCTTTCCGGTTACGGTAGGGGAATTGCCGGTTCCGGCTCCTGGGGAATTGCCGGCTCCCGGCTCTCACCTGCTCGTTCTTCTCGTGCGTGGACACGGAGCAGTAGCGGATGGTGCCTCTGAATGTGTTACGGTAGATTTTTGGGAAGTAAGTCAGTCATCGATCGACTGTGGATACTGTAGTCGGCTATCTATGGACTACGGTATACCTGAAGAGGGCGCGTTTGCGCGGCTTGCGCATCTTGTAGCCGTTGTCGGTGTCGTCCTGGAAAGATTTTAGAGATTCGAGTACGGTAGTCAGTTATCGATCGATCGACGGTGGATTCTGTAGCCAGTTATCGATCGATTACCGTACCTTGATGATGTACTCCCTGCTCAGGCCAAAGTCGAGGATGTGCACGATCGCCGGGTCCGTGCCTGCAATATGATTTGGTTGATTACGGTATCCTCCGCTAATCGATCGAGAACTGGCCAAAGTATCTGCTAGCACTCTCCAATCTGCACACTCCCTCGTTTGAGCAGAGTGTGCTGTATGGAGATAGCAGGCAACACACGTTAGCGATCGATTGAGTGGAGTGGATACTGTAGCCAGTTGTCGATCGATTGCGAACTGGCTATAGTATCTACATACTACAGACTACAGTAACCTCCGTTCCGATTGCCCATCGCCAGATTCGCCGGCTTGATATCGCGGTGGATGAAGCCGGCCTGAGAGGAGAGGAGTGATCTTTGACCTTTGATCTCTGGTATTCAATGGGGTGCTGTAGATAGACAGAGTACGGTAGGTCATCATCCGAGTATGGTAGGCCCTCCACGGGTACGGTATGTCATTAGGGGTACGGTAAGCCATCCAAGGGGTAGGGTAGGTCATCATCAGAGAACGGTTGGGCATCGCGATCGCCGCGAACAATCAGATCCGGATCCGGGAACCAGATGGTCGCGACCGCGAATTGTCCGGAGTGCCAGGACCGGGAAATAGTCGCCTTCGGGAATTCACACTCACATCATGCACTTGCTTGAGACCGTGCAGAACGTGGATGCCGACTCGCAGCTGCGTCGACATCGAGCACTGCTTGCCGGCTTTCCTGAAGATCAAAGATCAAAGATCAAACACCAAACTACAAAGATCAAAGATCACTCCTTACTTGAGTAGATTGTTGAGTGATTCTCCGAGTAGACTCATGACCATGTACTGGAACTTTGCCTTCTTGCCCGAGTGGATTAGTTCCGCAACGTGCTTGCGGCCCTTGAGTCGACCGAGAATCTGGAAGAGGTCAGAGATCAAAGATCAAAGATTAATGATCAGTCCAAACTAATGGTGATGTGTAGCCCAGCCCTCTCCATTCTGTACACTCAGATGAACGAGTGTGCAGAATGGAAAGCGCACTAATCGGTCTGTCGTACTAGAGATCAAAGATCAAAGATCAATCCTCACATCCACTTCGATCTTGAGCACACTGCCGCCCTCGACGAAATTGGACTCGGCCTTGAGAGCCGCCTGCCGCTTAGTCTCCGTTTGCTCGACCTGAGGAGTGCGGTAGGTCAGATGAGGGGTACGGTAGGTCAGATGATGGACCCCCAGGTTGGGTTGAACATTTGAGGCGTATGGTAGGTCATCAATCTGACCGATCGATACCCGACTACCGCATCCCCAACTACCGTACCAAATATACGGCGCCGCATCCGCCTTCTCCCAGCTTCCGCAGGATCTTCCACTTCTTGCCGATTACGGTGCCCTTTGCGATCTCGACCGGACCCTCCTCTGCAAGGGAGTACATTACTACACGCCAATGAACTACAAACTACACTGATCTACTTTCGCCGATTATAGTATGTCCCAACAATCGATCGATTACTATCTACTCACTGGTTACGGTAGGCACACCCCACACTCACCGACTTTCGCGTCTGCGGGCATGGGTACGGTAGGAGAGGTGGAACGGGTTACGGTAGATCAATATGGGGGACGGGGGGAGGGAAGCGATGGAGAGAGAGGGGGCGACGAACCGCCCAACGAGAGAGCAAGGGGAGCGAGTGAGGAGAGGAGAGTGGACAATGGAGGGAGGAGAATGCAAATGAGGAGAACGTTTGAGAGCAATATTGAAATGATGTTATTGAGTCTGATAGGGAAATTTAAGTTGAATGAAAGCTTTTCGATCTTTAGGCAAATCTTAGTAAATATTTTTTTCGGAAGAAATCGATGCATCAGGATTACGGTAGGAATAAAACAGTCCGCGAATAACATAATTGCGCGCGGAACGTCGTGCGCAGCGCACAATTTCTCTTAATCGATTTTGTCCGTTCTAGCCCCGTTTCCTCCCTCAATTGCGTTTCATACGGTTCACAGCGCTGGTTTGAAACGTGCTAGAACAAATTCGCGCTGAGAGCTCTGCACTCGCAGTTTGACGGCTCCTTTTTCACTTCCCTTCTCCATTTTTGCCTCATTCTCGCTCCATTCCCCGCTTCAATTTTGTTTCATGCTGTTCATTCCAGCCTCTGACTGCTCTTCGATAAATGGAGAACGGCGCGCCGATAGAGAAGGCCGCCTCGACGACACAGGACGACGGCTCGAGCGCTCTTACGTGAGTTTTGCTTCTTCGGCTAAATTCAACTCGGAAATTAGTGTCGCTTTCGAAAGTTTCGCAAAGTTCTCTTCAAAAAGCGCTTTTGACTGCGGAATCTATTTCGAAACGGCCGTGCTTATGGCGAATTTTTATTCATTGGCTAAATTCAACTGGGGAATTAGTGTCGCTTTCTCTTATTAAATCGCTTTTATCCATGACGAGCTAGTTCGTGCCCTCTTCTTCATTCATCCCTCATCACCATCAATACTCATTTTGTTTCGTTCAATAACCGGAAAATTTTATTCTCCCTCATTGGGGTAAAGGCAACGGTAAAGATACATCCCGACTTCTGGGCTTTAACGTCGTAGCAAAAGCGGTCATAGACCTAACCTATTGCAGTTGTAATCGTTGTCGCCTACTTTTCACTTGATTGATCCTCCATTTGTAAATAATATTATTTATTAAATAAATATATATCAAATAACTTACCATTTCAGCACTATGCAGGAGGTAAATGCAATGCTCGCTGACATGACAAAGGATATACAGGAATGGGATGATAGAGTGAGCTATTCTCCCCTTCCCCTTGATATTTTTCTGTGTCATCACTAAAATTTTCGATGAATGTGCACGAGTCGGAACCTTAGCGGTCTGGCGCGAGTTTTCATGTTGTATTTTTCAAACAAAAAAAACTCGTTAATCAATAATCTAATAATTAAATTTAGTCAATTAATTAATTTCTTTACAGCCCCTTTCGGAGGATCTGGCCGAGTTGAAGAATCTGACACTGAAGAGACTCGCTGAGAGACAGAAGCAGAAGGAGAAAGTAGCGAAGATGATGAAGGTAATTATTTTGGTCCAATTCATGTTTCTACACCGTCGAAAAATTGCCAAAAATTAGTTATGACAAATCGCGTTCAAACGCTCCTAATTGACCTTCGAAATTGCGAAATCGGTAGAGTCGGTCCGGTTCACAGCGTTCTCCATTCTGCATAGCCTTTTTTTCTCTGACCAATGAAGGAGTGTGCAGAATGGATAGAGTCGAAAGTGAAACGGCATCTCAAGTGGTTTTAGCATTAGTAGCGTCTAAATTCCTTTCTTTTGAAAATCTCATTTAAAAGGGTATATGGTAGCAATGAATATCGCCAACCGACTCTTCTCATTTTGCCCATTCTCTCGGCAGTTAGAGAGGCGAGAGAGCGGGCGAATTGAGGAGAGTCTCTGCCGATTTGGCATCCCTATCATCTTGCAGCGAATTCGTAGTCAACGGGAGGAGGCCCAGAAGCGAGCTGCGGATGCTGAAGAAAGGGCCAAGGAGGCGGAGGAGAGGACTAAGGTAAGGAAGCAAATGATAGCCATTATCGATTGCCATACTATCTTTCTGTTGCACTCTTGTTGCCAAATCAAATAGTGCTCTCTCCATTAAGAACATTCTATTGCCGGTCAGACATATGCGGAAGTGTGCAGAATGGAGAGAGCTACTTTTCAATCCTGCAACACTCGTACTCACTGTAGTTTCTGACTACGATCATACATTTTAAGTATCCTCTATGGACCAAAAATAAGAGAAAAAAATAAATAAAATATAAAAATATGTAATAAAAATGGGGAGCGAAATATGTAGTACCTGAACAAAGTTTGTATGACATATATAGTGACAGGACAGTGGAGGGAACTAAGTATGTAGTATCTCGAACGTGGGGCATTTACGTTACCAAAACGTATGATTACGATTGTCTCTACTTGATCGATAGCACGAAATTCTCGTGAAATCTCACCAAGATTATAATTGGTGAATATTCAGGATGCGGAGGAGAGGGCCGAAGCCGCTGGAGAAGAGGACGGCAGAAACAAGGCGAAGTGAGTTTCATCGTCTCGGTCTCTCTATTTCACACACTCTTTCGCTTTCTCTGTAAGGAGAGGGAGTGTGCAAAATCGAGAGACGCGGACTTGCATTCATCGTTTCTTTATTGGTTTGTAGTACATGACTGAAGCATGATTCGTTGGTGATCAAGAGTAGAGATCAACGATTATTCATAAACAAGGGTGCAATGAGCCAATTTTTTCGGACTCATTCAGTCCAAAACAGTCCATTGTTCAGAATCGACGTTCTCACTAAGCCCAAAATCCCGAAAACACTCAGCCCAAATAACTCCAGTCATTCAGAATTGACGAGTTGGCTCAGTCGCTCGCAGACAGGGAGGCGAAAATCTTCGAGTTGGAGGAGAAGACCAAGGTATTTGATTTTAAAAAAAAGATTATTTTATTATTTTATTTATTTTGTCTCTTGTACTCCCGTTGTCTTAATAGTGCTCTCCCCATTGAGCACACTCTAATCGCCTGTCAGATAAATGAGAGTGTGCCAAGTAGAGAGAGAGAGAGAGCCCCTATTCGATCCGGCAACACTAGTACTCACTGAAGTTTCTGCTTACGATTGTCTGTTGACGGGTCGATAGAACGACACTGCTACGGTAAATACTACTTCATACTAGCAATTCTTGCATTAAATCGCATAAAGATTTTAATTGGAATATTAAGGATGCGGAGGAAAGGGCCAAAGCCACTAAAGAAGAGGACAGAAGAAACAAGGCGCAGTCAGTTTCACCGTCTCGGTCTCTCCATTTTGCACACTCTTTTGCTTTCTCTGACCTTTGGGAGAAATATAGATACCCAGGCTGTCTCTCACTATTTTCCTTTGATGATAAAGTGTAGAGATCAACGATGATTGAAAAAAACAATTTGTACAATAAGTTCAAATTTTCGAACTCATTCAGCACAAATGATTTCTATGTTGTGAAACGATGCCCTCGCTAACAACTCGTTTGTAAGTCTAATTTTTGGAGCTCACTCATCCCAAATAAGTCTATTGTTCAGAATCGAGGAGCTGGTCCAGTCACTCGCAGACAAGGAGGCGTTGAAGGCCAAATTCTTCGAGTTGGAGGAGCAGATAAAGGTATTTAATGAAATTGATTATTGTATTGTTTTATTTATTTATTTTGTTAATTCGATACTCGAACTGACATTGAATAAATACAAAGCGGACTTGGTGTGGGAATTTTTACTAGGTTCTTTTGTGCCATTCCCATTTTAATGCCGGCAAATGGATCGCAACTCAATGTGAACTAGTGATGGCAAATCGGAATCCGACTTTCTTCAGTTCGTGTGCTTTCTCGTATCTCCGGCGAGAGAGCATTAGAAGTGAGGAGAGTCGGTTCCGATTTGGCATCACTAATGTGAACACATATTCTTATTTGCATACTATTTCGCACAACCTGTGACCTACGTGCACTTTCTACACAGGGAAGACATGATTTTGCGCGTATAAGTCCGCTTCGCCTCCTAGAATCAAATACATTAGGCATGAACGTATTTTTGGCAACATTCGCAACAAGAATCTCACTGGGTGCTCTCTCCAAAAAATAGTTGAAAGACGGAAGATTATTCACAACTTATTACGCCTGGATTACGGTATTTTGATGTACTGGGTTATGGTATTTTGTATTTTTCTAACAGTTGGGTGGCCTGGTCAACTTGCTGAAAAGAGGATTTTTGTTTGTTTTTGCTGATGGTCTCTTACTCACATCAAATAAATCATCACTGTGCGCCTTTTTGAAAACGATCGCAACAAGAATCTCACTGGCTGTGATCTCAGGGAAAATAAGAGAAAAAATATTGAGGATGCGGAGGAGATGGCCAAGGCCGCTAGAGAAAAGGACGGAAGAAACAAGGCGAAGTGAGTTTCACCGTCTCGGTCTCTCCATTTAGCACACTCCATCGCGTTCCCTGATCCGAGAGGGAGTGTGCTAAATGGAGAGAGTCGGACTGTCACGGATTGTTCACATTTTGAATTTGGAATGATACACGCATAGCGATGCATGAGGTGTTGGTGATCATGAGTAGAGATCAACGATCATCATTCAGAATCTTCGGTCTCGCTAAGTCCAAAATCCCGAACTCACCTAGTCCAAATAAATCCATTTTTTTCAGAATCGAGGAGCTGGTCCAGTCACTCTCAGACAGGGAAGCGTTGAAGGCGAAAGTCTTCGAGTTGGAGGGGCAGATCAAGGTATTTAATGAAATTGATTATTGTATTGTTTTATTTTGTTATTTTGTTAATTCGATACACGAACTAAAAGTGAATAATTACAAAAGGGAGTTGGAAGTTTGTTGGGGGTAAAAATCGATAGAAACTCAATGTGAACATCTTTTGAGGTCATTTTTCTGGCTGGCTATCTGGCTTATATCAAATAAATAATCACTGTGCGCCTTTTTGAAAACGATCGGAACGAGAATCTCACTGGCTGCGATCTCAGGAAAAATAAGTTAATTTTTATTAAGGGTGCGGAGGAGAGGGCCAAGGCCGCTAGAGAAGAGGACGGCAGAAACAAGGCGATGTGAGTTTCACCTTCTCGGTCTCTCCATTTAGCACACTCTTTCGCTTTCTCTGATCCTAGAGGCAGTGTGCAAAATGGAGAGAGTCGGACTGTCAATCATTGTTTTCCTATTGGATTTGGAATGATACAAGCATAGTGATGCATGAGGTGTTTGTGATCAAGAGTAGAGATAACCGATCATCATTCAAAAACAAGGTACAATAAGTCCAATTGTTTGAACTCTATCAGCTTACTAAGTCCGAAATCCCGAACAGTCCAAATAATTCCATTGGTTCAGAATGGACGAGCTGGCTCATTCGCTGGCTGAGTCCAACGCAAACACGGAGACATTGCAGGCGAGAATCGTCGAGTTGGAGGAGAAGATCAAGGTATTTAATAAAAAAAATTTTTTTAAAGACCATGGTATTTAATATTTATTTTGTTAATTCGATACTCGAACTGACAGTGAATAAATGCAAATGTGGCGGTGGGAGCTTGGTGTGTGTGTATTTTTACTAGGTTCATTTGTTTAATTCACATTTGAAAGTTGGCAAATATCATACAATATATCGCAACTCATTGGGAATATCGTATGCTTGTGCACTATTTCGCACAGCCTGTGACCTAACCTACAGGAGCTTTCCCAAAAGAGGAGCCACTAGTTTGTGTTGGTACGTTGCTGCGCCAGTCCAAACCAGTCCAATCAAATAAGCAATCCCTGAGCGAATTTTTGAAAATGATTGCAACCTGAATCTCGCTGGCTAGTAGGGATATCGTTTCGGTTTCCACTCTCTCCATTCTGCACACTATCTCGCAGGTCAGAGAAACGAGATAGTGTGCAGAATAACGAGCGTTGAAAACCGAAAAGACACCACTGCTGGCTAGCCTGCTACGCTGTCGGGAAAACGTGTTCAAAGTGGAATGGTCTTTCTGCAACGTCTTGTACCTGGGTTACTGTACTGTGATCTACTGGGTAGCGGCACTTTGTAAGCTTCAAATGGGATAAATACCGTGGGGTTTCTCTTGTACGCGTTGCCGGATCGAACTGTGCTCTCTCTATTCTGCACACTATTGTAGGTCAGACAAATGAGAGAGTGTGCTAAATAGAGAGGGCCATTCTCTAATCCGGCAATACTAGTACTCGCTGTAGTTGCATTTCTCTCATGCAAGCGCATAAACATTTTTATTGTATATTTTTATTAATACATTATTATTGAGGATACGGAGGAGAGGACCAATGCCACTAGAGAAGAGGACGGCAGAAACAAGGCCAAGTGAGTTTCACCTATTTTCTAATCCGGCTCTCCATCACACCGACTATCTCGCTCTTTATCGCGAGCGAGAAAGCGACGTTAGTCTATTTATTTTCCGAAAGGGGTCACAGCCAATCTGTATAGGGAATCAATCTTTTAATTGAATCCAAAAGACCACCGATAGAAAATAAAGTGTTGCCCGTTGATCCTGGTTTCACAACGACTCAATAAGCCGAACTGTTCTTCCTGTTTCAATTCACTTCGACATTCGAGAAAATAGACTTTCTGGAATATCGAAAGTGAATTGGCAAATAGTGCTCATCTCTCTACGTCATTCACATTTCTGATCGATTCTAACAATTAATGACCATAAAGGATTTTAAATATTATATAGTATCCAACCAAACCCCATTCTAAATTAACCTGGCCTATCACAGTTTCAGAGTCTGTATTACTCGAGAATGAATTACAGGTGGTCAATAGTATGAAATGGCATATTGTTTAGCTGAATATAACTCGTTCGTGGATGAACTTTTATCGGTTATTATAATTGCTCATCAAGTCCAATTATCCCCAGCTCACTTATAATGATTCAATTTTCAGAATGGACGAGCTGGCTCAGTCACTGGCTGAGTCCAACGCAGACAAGAAGACGTTGAAGGCGAAAATCTTCGAGTTGGAGGAGAAGATCGAGGTATTCATAAAATATTATATTATTTATCTATTTGATGCACGATGTGACTGAAAAATACAGCGAATCAATAAAGCAAAAGGTGGGAGTTTGCTGAGGGATTTTGTCTAGGTTGTTCTGTGTCACACTGACATTTTAATACTACCAAATAGATAGCAACTCAATGTGATCTTCTGTTGCTTGTATACTATTTAGCTTAGCCTGTGACCTGACCGACCGGCGCTTTCCCAATAGGATAGTCTTACATTTGTGTTTTGAGTCACCTCTGTCTCTTATCAAATACATCAGCCCTATGCGCATTTTTGCAAAAGATCGCAACAAGAATCTCACTTAGTGCGCTCCCCGGAACAAATAAGTTCAAAGACGGAAGATTGTTGTGCAACTTATTACAGCTTATGTTACGATATGTTTATCTGTTAATTGGCCTGATCTACGGATGCCTTTCCTAAATATGAAATTATTGTTTTGGTTATCCGTCCACGCCTTATGGCTCCGATCAAATAATTCGCACATGACTTTGTTTTGTAAGACAGGCGCAACAAGAATCTCACTGGCTGTCACTAGTGAGGATAAATCGGCATCAGACTCTCCTCAATTCGCACGCTCTCTCGTCAGTCAGAGAAACGAGAGAGCACGCGAATTGAAGAGAGTCTGATGCCGATTTGTCTTTACTAGCTGCCACACAAGAATAATGTGTCCCAAAATTAACATTCAGCAATGTATTAATAAAAAAAAGTATTACTTATCCAGGATTCTGTTCTTTGATCTCCTATCAAATTAAGGGTTACGGTACTTTGAAACGTTCACCTAACTGGCTACGTCAATTGAAAAAAATCGGGTTAACATTCAGCAACGTATTCCAAAATTGTTTTATTTGAAAATCGGTAGATCATTGTGCGACGTATCAAATTGGGTTACGGTACTTTGCAAATTTCAGACCGCAAGGTGGCCTGATCTACTTGCCGAAAAGAGGAAATAATTTGATTCTTTTGGTTTGACGACTATCCCAGACGACTATCAACTAGACCACCGCCTGACAGGCGTAACACGAATCTCTCTGGCTGCGCTTTCAGGAAAAATACGATAAACGTCGGATGATACACGTCTCTTTACCGTATCTTTACACTAAGTTATCACCTACCGTATCTCGGTAGCTACAGTAATCGTGTCCTAATTGCAGGTTGCTTCCGCTCGTGAGTTCTGCGCCAAGCATTTCGGCATCGTGATTGGCAGTAGCGCGTCCTCGTCGGCCCGCAATGAGAAGAAGGCGCCGGAGAGGGGACCAGTCGAGAGCACTGGTGAGATTTTGGACTGAGCTTGGCTGATTTAGGATTGAGTTTGGACTCACTTTTTAATAGATATAAGAGTGTCCGCGAGAGAGAGTGTGCATAATGGAGAGAGCAAATCCAGTCCGCGAGCCAGTCCAATTTCAGTCCCGGCGAAGAAGCCGCGCCTGCAGCCGGTGCAGCAGCTGTCGGTGGCGGATGCAGCTGCAGCAGAGGCGCGCGCCATGACGCACCTGCTGGGATGCAGGGATGGACAGCATCGGATAGGTATGGCGGAGGTTGGGTGTACACTAGTGGTGTCGTTTCGCTTTTCTGCTCTCTCCATTCTGCACACTCTCTCGTCTTTCTGACTTACGAGATAGTGTGCAGAATAGAGGGAGTCGAAAATAGAAACGACATCACTAATTCTTAATAAATCTGAATAAGTGACACGAGAATTGCGAGATACCAATCCCTTTTGCGCAAAAAAAAATTCTAAAAATAGAAGGACCGTAGACTTGTGCTTCACACATGCTTGGACAACTGTGGCGCAAACTACGAACAATTGAGTTGAAATTGGCTTCAGAAATAATTTATCGCAAAAATATTTGTCCCTCTGTCGTTGTCCATTATTTTAGTTTTCAGTGGCAATATAATCGTTATTTGTTCAACCTATCACTAGGATAAGTGCAGAATCAACAGCTGTAAAATATCTATTTTAAAAAATTATATTACAAATGCTAACATAATTCTAGCTGCTCGCAAGGAAATGGAGTCGATGCTGCAGTCCCTGGCCGACGAGTGGCGTGGCTGCAAGAGGAAGGCCGCCATTAGAAGGGAGATGCCTGGCCAGGTGAGGATACGGTAGTTCGACGGGTCAAATGTTCAGAAAATCCATTGGTGATATCCGCTTCCTTAAATAATTAATTAAATTAATTAAATTAATTAAATTAATTAAATTAATTAAAATAATTAATTAATTAATTTGCAGCTGCGCTGCGTTCCCTGCGCCACGGGCTGGCTGCCGGCCGACGCGCTCATCAGCCACGCCTGCAGCCCCGACCATCTCGATCTGCTGGTGAGGAGGGTTACGGTAAGTTTGCGTTACGGTAGATGAATTGGAGGGCTCGCGGGGTTCCCTGTTAGTGTCTCTTTATCAGATTTCACCAGCCCTTGAAGGGACGTGGGGGAGAGACGAAAATGCTCGACCCTTGGCGCGAATTGATTCGGATGGGGTGGCAGTTTTGTGTTAGAGAAGTTAGATTTTGGTAAGTTTGCGAACTTGAAAATAGTGTCATGTCAAATCGAACCCATAGAATTATATAATATAATTTCCATTTCGAGCGGAGTTACTTGATTTGGGTGGCAATTTTGTGTTATAGAAAATATATATTTACGAGTTTGTGGGCTTGAGGTTAATTCCATGTCAATTCGGACTCGTCAAATGTAATTATATTTATTTATAATAATTATTTATTTTATTTTCCAGTCCGAGAGCAGTGTCCACATCTGCCAGGAGTCGATCGACGCGTGGAAGAAGATAATCAGTCAGTGATATTACGTGATCTATTACTGTCAGTTTGGTTTTCACTCTCTCCATTTAGCACACTATCTCGTCGGTCTGACACACAAGAGAGTGTGCAGAGTAATCCGTTTATTCTCGTGTATGTTATGTCGTTGTAAGATCGTTGCAAAGAGTAGAATTTTGTTGTAAGCAGTTGTTATTTCGCCTGTTAAGTTAAT
Organism: Pristionchus entomophagus; assembly: GCA_036245825.1. Lineage (NCBI taxonomy): Eukaryota > Metazoa > Nematoda > Chromadorea > Rhabditida > Neodiplogasteridae > Pristionchus > Pristionchus entomophagus. Next base: position 46,414,856 of record BTSX01000004.1, on the reverse strand, counting down.
TATTCTCTGTTTTATCGCATCCATTATCGGTGAATGAATCCCCCTCCCTAAATTGTGCTCGGCTAAGTCTAACCAGCCCTAGGGTAGATCAAACGCAGTCTGAGGAGGTAGATCACTCATTTCTCTAGAACAACTATTTTTCTTGTTAGTTTGTTTTTGTGTTTTCGTTGACCGATGAAGCATTTCCGTGTACAAACTCTCGTTCGAACATGATATTTTTGGGAAGAAGAGACAATGAATCTATGTTGTCTGAAAAGTAAGAGCTCGCAGTTGTGTGGGCAAGCCGGTATGCAAATAAACGATTCTCGCAACGTACGGCTGGCCAAGACCAGGGCGAATTGATGGATTTCTTCCACCAATGAGCAAAAACAATTTTCCAATTAGAAATTACCTTGACCACTGCAATAGATCGCAAACCTCCTTCCTTAAAAAGCCAAATTATTGTGATTGCCAATTTTTGACAAGTTCTTTTTGATTGTGATTGCCCTCCATTCTGCACACTTTCTTCGAGTGTGCAGAATGGAGAGGGCTGACACCCGATGAAAGTTTGCTTGGATCAATCTCCAATCTGCACACTTCTCGTTGACGGCCGAAAAGATTTGAAAATATGGAGATTGACAAACAACGCCCCAATTTGCAGCGAGCTGAGTACATAGGCCGGCTACAGTATACCCAACTTGAGATACCGTATCATGTCTCCATCAATGTATCGATTGCCGTTCTTGCTGAGATGGTTACTGTAGCACTGGCAGAAGCACTCGAGACGCGGCGTCGCCTCGGCCAACGCCTCCTCCTGCGATTATCGATTTTTTTATCAAGGATGACTGATTCAGCTCTCTCCATTCAGCACACTTTCTCGTCTGCCTGATATCCACGATATACTCAATAGAGAGAGCAGAAATCTGACTTCAAGTGTTTTCTTTGCCCTAGGGGATGGCACAGTCATTTGATTTTGAAAATTGTTTGTTTTTCAGAGATCAGCGAAACAGCAACTGTCACAGCCTCTCTTCTCGAAGAGAAAAAGTGACAGTGAACTCAAGTGAAATCGATGCGGAAAAAGTGTGTGGGAGGAGGAATGAACTCGCCAAAACCCCCAGTGCAATTGCTATTCAACCATCTTCTGCAGTGCGTTACCGTACTCTACATCACACTACCGTACCCAAATCATGCTCGATCGTGCCTACCGTACCCTTCTTTCGCTTTCCAGATGAAATTACACACTTTTACATGTGTTTCACTATCAATATTAATTTCACAAAAGGTGAGTAGTGACAGTATTACTTCCAGAAATCACTAGCGAAATAAATAATATATTAATCGAACATTATTCTACCGTGTCCTACCGAACCTCTACTATTTCCGTCTATATACCGTACCTTACTCTTTTCCCCTCGGGAGCCATTCCAATCGTCGGGAACACATGAAACATGTCGAATGCGCCCTCTCCGTACATGTCCACGAGGGCTGAGTCGGATTTAGAGTTGCCCGCGAAGCCTGAAAAGATACTGTATACCCCAGTCTACGATACCCTTGAATACACAGTACTCATCAGACTACGGTATTTAATATTCAACCGTATCAAGGAAAATAAAATAATTGCGGCAAAAGATGCAGAGGGCCACCAATCGATCCGGCAAGACTTTGCATTATCCCTCGAATCTACTGTACTCCTCAATGCTCAACTACCCTATGCCAGAGCTACAGTACCCCTCAACATCTGGGCCAACTACCGTATACCTGGTCTGAAACTCTTGGCCAGATATCTCATGATGGCAGGCGCCTGTGAGAGCACGAGCTTCCCTTTATCCACCTCGAGATACGGCAGGAATTGCATCGGGGCTTCTGAGAGTACGGTAAGTTATTGAAGGGTACGGTAAGGTACGGTAGATCAATCGATAAGGTTATGGTAGGTTACTGTAAATTAATCAGGGTATTTTTTATTGTACGGCAAATTAAGCTATCTACGGTAGATTACGGTTTCCGGCTCTCTCTATTCTGCACACTCTCTCATTTTTCAAGAGTGTGCAGAATGCTATTCGATCCGGCGACATTATCTAGATAGTTGCTATAATACCATACAAGAATGAAGGAAAATATATCAGACGACATCACATGTTATTTGTTTTTTTTGCGGCGGATGCAGGATCAGATACCCTCCATTTTTTAGAGTGAAAAAAGAATAGTGAAACATAGGAGTACACGGTGCAGAATGAATGAATGGGAGGAGGATTTAAGATTGTTTTCTCCCTATGATCGGTTCAGGCTATGGTAGGTTATTGTAGGTTACGGTAACGTCTATCAATGGTCTTGTGAAGGATAAAGCCCCAGAAACGCCGAGTGTGTCGATGGTGTGAGTAACTAGTAAGTAAGCTCTCCCTCTTTCCTTGCATTCGTTGCCTAGCCAACCATTCTCGAGGGGCTCCCTAGACTCTTTTCACCAGACACTTTCTCTCGCCGGTCAGAGAAAGTGAGAGAGTGTGCGGAAGGGAGAGACCCCCGCGTGATGGAATGGGAATGAGAGACTGCATGCTTATTAAACATTGGAGTTTGTGCCCTTGATTTGCTGAACTCTCGCTCGCTAGTAAGAGAGGAGAAATAGTGTGCGCAATGAAGAATTTCCTTGTAGTTTAAGCCAATTTCCGATTCTCTCAATGAACTATCCCCTAGTGTTGTCGTTTCGGGTTTCGCTCTCTCCATTCAGTACACTGTCTCATTGGTCAGAGAAACGAGAGAGTGTGCAGAATGGAGAGAGCTTAAATTCCGAAATGGCATCATCACAATCGCCTGTCCGAGATGTAAGAGGCAGAGGCAGATTGAGGAGTTTGAGACTTTCTGGTTTCTGTCGCATCACTTGAACACAAGGCACAAACTACAATCACATTTATCAGGCAGATTTACAACTGATTTTGAGCCTAGCGAGACGAGGAGGAATCATCGGAAAAGAGAGCGGAATGGGCATTGTTTTTTTTTTTTCTAAAATCTATTCCCACTATAAAAAAATTTTCGATTTGGAGTCCACAAGATGTAGCTACGGTGAAAAATATGGAAAAGAGAGGAGTGTTGGGAAAACATCAGATGAAAATTGTTTAACTGTTTTTTTAGGTTGATGAATGAGAACAGGATTCGAAACTTTCGCGTTCTCAAGAGACGTAATGACGGTGAAGCACAAAAGGAACATGAGGGAAACGAGCGAGGATTCTAGCAGGGCAGAATAGGAAAACCAGAGATGAATTTCAGAAATTTGGAATAAAATTGATTCCAACGACAGTGAAAAAGTGAAACGAATACACGTAAATGAAGGGAAACGTTTTCTGATGAGTATATTTTCAGAACAAAGCGGATCATTAGAATCACTTCTCTTTCAAGAGAAAATATAGTTTTTTTTTATCAACTAAGGAGATATTACTAGAAAGTCTCCTCTTTCAAACAGACATAGTATCAGTGAAACACATGAGAAAAGTCGGTTGGGATAAGCGGAGAACAAATAAGTGATGGTTAAAAAATGCTCCGAGAGTCAGTGAGTCATGTGAAAAATATTGCAGGATAGAAAAATAATCTCTCCATTCAGCAGACTCTATCGGCAATCAGACAGACGAGAGAGTGTGCTGAATGGAGAGAGATACTATTCGTCTGATGTAGCACTAGGGGGAAGGGGATGAGTATCACGGATCATGAGGGTCATCGGATGATAATTTGAATTTAGCTATTTGTTCTCAAAAGAGCGGCAGCTCTCTTTTCATCAGGGTTCATTACTAATAATAATAAATTATTAGTGACATTGAAGTTTTGTGACAAATAACGGCAGTGCAACTCAGAAGAAACGATGCGGAATGAGTGCGGAAAAATTATGAAAAGCAGAAGAAAATTGGTTCTAATAGTCAAAATTAATGTGAAACAAGGGGAGGTAATGGTAATAATTTCAGACGAGGGCAGATTTTTTTTACAAAGAGCCGGCGAAGTAACTATTGCAATCTCTCTTTCTCTCATGGTTGAGTAGTGACAATGAAACTCATGAAAAATCGGAATACATAACGAGAGGGGAAGAACAAATTAGGGACTAGATTGTAGTTTGAAGTCTAATCTTTGATCTTTGATCTCTACAGTATCTTCGCTGACCACTTCTCCTCTATGTAATATTTGAGCTTCGGATGGTTTCTCATCCTGGAGTAGGATCAAACCATAAGATGAAGCTACAAACTACAAAGATCAAACTGCTCACCCCATGGAGCAACACGTAGGGCCTTGAGATGCATCTCGATCGAACGGAGATAGCGAGCAACGGTCGTGTCAAGGAAGGTCATAGCACTGGCCTGAAGAAGATCAAAGATCAAGGTAAGGCTGTGAGTTGAAAGATCAATCACCACAGATAGGAGATCAAACTACAGACTACAAATATCAAAGATCAACCTTCTCCTCGTCGCTCTTTGCCATAGATGGTCATGAAGACGTCCACTGAGGAGTAGACGAAGGTGACTTCGCTGCATCAGACTTCGTCTTGCCGATGAACCCTGCAAGTCGGCGATAAACACAGGAAGTATTGGAACACCGGATTATGAGCGGAATGAGGATATAGTTTAGGATTTCAACATGGACTATTCGCCACAAACGCTATAGAGTTTCGTCTTTTGACTCTCTATTCTGCACACTCCCTTGTATCTTATATGATCTACTGGAGTGCTTACTACACGCTGAGAGCGAAAATCGGTAATGCATCCCTGAATAAATGATCAGAATCGGAGCATTTCGTGATTTTTTAACCCTCACTTTTCTCAGCATCTCCATTTCCCCATTTTGAAACCAACATAAAAAGCAACGATGGAACATAGAAAAGCGTTGAGAAATAATCAGCCAACCTAGTGTTGCCGGATCGAATAATGGTCTCTCCAAACTACAAAGTTCAAAGATTACCGTCCGAGCCAAACGTCTTTGCTAGGAAGCGTGTTTTCTAGACTGTCGCCCAGCACCTGAATTGTGGTCCTTGATTTTTGAACTTTGATCTTTGATCCCTGTAACCTTCTTGCCAACGTCGATCTCTAGGATGGGCGCGGTATCAAACGGAGCGTCTGCAGTGAATACGGTAGGTAGTAGATAAATTACAGTACTTTCGTGCTACGGTAGTTAATCGATAATCGGATTCGAAAACTGAGTGCGCTGCTTAATCGCTCACTAATTTCCATAAAAACTCAATTACTGCGTAGTGAAACTGATCGATAATTGTCTACGGTAACCGATCGACAACTGAGCGACTATAGTAACCAATTAACCAATCAATAATCTACTCCTCCTTCCTCCTTCGTCAGGCGGACATCTTCGAAGGGAACCCCGAAGTAGATACCTTACAGTGTTGTCTCCTGCAGCATCCACGAAGAGTCTATAATACCCGATCATCAATCTGCCCTACCATACTACCGTATCCAAAACCTACCGTACCCTTTATTCCCGGTCTTGGCCTGATTGTAGAAGTAGATCGTGATGTACAGATCGCTGCATGCGTACGCGAACATGTCCACTTTAGTAACACTGTCCTACTTGGTCTTGCCGATAAATCCTGCAATGTCGGTGCTAAATGCAGGAGGTCCGAAGTCTCTCGGAACCAGAGATAACGAGCGGAACGCTAAAAATATCTTCTGACCCGCGCGTCTTTGATATGTAGCGCATGATGGAGAGGGACTAAGAGAGCGTCTTCTTTCCTCAAAAAGGTAAAAATCGTCGGGTCGAATGGTGACTCTCTCCATTCTGCACACTCTCTCGTCAATCTGGCCAGGAAGAGAGCAGGCATAATGGAGAGAGCACTGTCTGATTATAAATCTTGCCTCCATCGAGTTCCAGTAGAGGAAGTTACTCGAAAGGTGCGTCTGAACTGATCAAAGATCGAAAATAAGAAAATTTATTCTAGATTCGGAACTGGAAGTACGGTGGGATGGAGTTTCTACTTGATTGTTTTTTTTACGGTGATATGGTGTTTGGACTGTATCTGTGCCCATTCGTCATTGGTAATGCGCATGTCTTTTCAAAGTCATGCCCGAAGTAGTGGAAGAGGATGCGGATCGGTTCGCATCTGTAGAAAAAATCGATAAAACGATGGTTATACTGCTACAATATTCGCAGGCTACCGTAGTCCTACAATATAAATATATGCACACTGGTGTAATACGGATCGGCTCGCAGCTTCAATCAATCGATAATTGTTCAAGTCGTTCAAGTCGAAAATAGTATGTCCCATGAGAATCTCACGCACCTCCAATGCACGTCGAAGTAGATGAGCTTGAAGCTACGCGGTTTGACCATCTGAACAATGAGCAAACATAATAATTGAGTGAATCCCTACAGTGGAGGGGGATTCTCAGATACGCCCGATCCCCATTTTGCACACTCTCTAGTCGATTAGAGAAACGAGAGAGTGTGCAGAATGGAGAGAACACTCGTATCTCTAACCGACTAGACAGTGTGCAGAATGGAGAGAGCAGTATTTGTTCTGCAACACTATTGTACTTTGTCCCAGGGATTACGAAAAGGAAAATGAGAGACGGAGAATGGAACCGTTGTAAGTTTCAAGTCGAGTTGAAATTTAGAAGTACGGCTATCGTTATAATCAATGTATCATACAGCAATCAATATATCGCGCTAGTTCGAAAGGAAGGATAAGGTACTCTAGGAATGCTCAACTGAAGTTCGGAAGAAACGCTATCGAAATTCTTCGTCATGCGACTTTCTGCTATCTCCAATTCTCACACCCTCTCGTCTGTCTGATCGGTGATAGAGCGTGCTGAATGGAGAGAGATAAAGCAGTTTTCGAAGCGGAAACTCTAGAAATTAGGGAGCGCAGCGGCATATTGCGTAGTGGGAAGAAAATTACGGGGCAGAGAGAATAAGAAGTGGAGGGAATATATTCTTTGGCAAGAGAAAAGCCGTCCCCTAGATAACACTAGAGATGTCATTTAGGATCTCTACTCTCCATTCTGCATGCTCTCTCGCCTGTCTGACCTACGAGACAGTGTGCAGAATGGAGAGAGCCAACGACTTCCCTAGACAACACAAGGATGCTGTTTGAGCGAAGGAGATAGTCAGCGAGGGACTTGGAGAGCGGGTGCTGGGGAAATAAATATATTAATTAATTGATATGGATTTAAGTTAGTTTTGATCTACCGGAAGAGAGATTACGGTAGCAGGAATCGTGAACTGTCAAAAAAGTACCGTATTCGGTGAAATAGGTTTGCACAAACATGTTTGCGATTTTGGATTTTTTTGTTTTATTTTTTATTATTAAACCGTCCTGCAGTAAAAATTAATTAAACCGTCCTGCAGTCCCTAGTGGACGATTAGCTCTGTTCTCCGTATTGCTCGTTAGCGTTCAATGCATCATCGAGTTCTTGTGCAAGCGTTCTATCTTGCTTGTATGCTCTTTTCCTGTTCCTCCGTCTTCTGTTTCCCTCTGTCCTTTCACAACCCCGTCCATTTCAGAATGACCAATAAGCGCCAAATGTCGGCCGGTGACACAGTCACTCCTGCTAAGAAGGTGCACAAGCTTATTTATTGTCTTCCTAAATCCGGCAAACCGTCCTATAATTCGATTGTGGTGAAGCGATGGACTAGCACGAATAACTTGTCTCATGTTTTTATCGTTTTCTTTAAAATTAATCTTCAATTTTAATGTCAATAAGGAGACCAAGGAGGTGGAAACGCCGAGCGTCGATAAGAAAGAGAAGAGCGAGACGCCAAAGAAGGAGAAGAAAAAACAGATCAAGGTAAACACTTTCATATTTTCTGGGGCAGTCCAACTCCACCACTCGAACCCCTTTTCTTCCTATAGAGGGCTCTTCTAGCTAAACGATTTGGAAATATTGGCAAAAAAGAAAAAAAAATTCATACCTAGCTTCTCTCAAAAAATCTCTCATTATCTGAGAATTTCAAAGACCAGTTCGTTCGACACTGTATATATCGACTTTAAAAAAGCTTTTGATAGTATCGACCATAGACTTTTATTGTTTAAACTATCTCAGTTAGGAATTTCAAACCATCTCATTTCTTGGTTTCACTCATACCTTTCTAATCGCACCCAGTCTGTCTTTATTGAGTCCTCTTTTTCCCCTCCAACACTTGTTCGATCAGGTATTCCCCAGGGATCGTGTTTAGGTCCGCTGCTTTTCATTCTCTTTATTAACGATATCGCCTCTGATTTCCCCCAGACTATCCACTACTCTATTTACGCTGACGACTTAAAGTTATTCGCTGAAGCACCTAGGTTTTCTAATGATTTACAGTCTGCCCTCGATGTTGTCTCTAATTATGCTTCCCAATGGAATCTAGGAATCTCTGAGACCAAGTGTCACATTGTTCACTACGGCACACATAACCCTCGCAGATTATTTCATATCAATAATGTCATTTTAAAGGAACCCACTGTCAAAGTTAAGAATGTAGAGAAAGTTATTGTTAAGGATCTAGGAGTTAACTTCTCTCCCTCTCTTTCTTTCTCCTATCACATTTCTAAGGTAGTTTCGAAATCACGTTCTATAATGAATTTGATGTTTAAGACCTTCCAAAGCGCGTCCCCATCCTTGTACTGTAAAGCATTCACCACCTTCATTCTTCCCAACCTCGAGTACTGTGCTATTATCTGGAATCCTATTCATTCTGTCGAATTAACTAAAGACCTAGAGAAAGTTCAACGAGATTTCACGCGTAGATTATACCACCGTTGTGCCATCCCTCATGTTTCTTACACCGAGCGTATGCTTAATCTGAACCTTTCATCGCTTGAACAACGTAGAATTATTTCCGATATTGTATTTCTCCATTCAATTATGCATAAGCGATATTTACTCGATGTCTCATCTCTCCTTATTCATGCTCCACTAGTTCGTTCTATTCGCAATGCGCATCACTTCAGAATATCTTTACCTTTCTTCCCTCATAATTCCCATTCCACTGTCACTTCTCGATCCATTTCAATATGGAATTCCCTGTTACCCGAAACTGTAGCTCTCTCCCATGACTCATTTCGTATTTTTATCACTTCTCAACCTCCTTCATTTTTCCCCATGTCAGTTATCCATAATTGGTTTACCTCTTGATCTCTAATCGGTTGCCCCCTTCCCATCCCCTCCCCCCTTCCCCCATACCCTTGCTGCGACCCCACCCGATTCGACACGATCGACGGACCTCCGTTCTACGCAACACATCACAGATATTCTATGTAAACATTCCCCTCTGACGGAATAAATAATGAATGAATGAATGAATGAATACCAAGCATAATAATATTCATCGCTTCTGTACTCATTAGAATAAAAATAAGGAATGAGACTTGGTTTGTCGTTTCATATACGCCTCTAATAATACTGACTTTGTTTCTGTTATTGTGAAGAGTTTGGACGTTGTAGTAGTAATATTAAAGTTGTAGCTGAAAGTTATCCTATGAACTTCGAACAATTTTAGGAGTCAGTCGAGCCTCCGGCAAAGAAGGAGAAGAAGGTCGAGGAAAGCGCCATAGAGGTGTAGAAGAAGGTACTTATTTATTTAAATATTTAAACATTGCCAAAAGTCTCGCAACAGTGTAGACTTCGAGATCCGGGTGATTGCTTCTCCATTATGTACACTCTAGTCACTCGACCGGTCGGAAAGGTAATACCATTCATTTCGAATTCTACAGTAGTGGGATTGGTGTTTAAACATTGCAACATTGAGGACGGAGAAATAGTAAGACGCTTTATGTTCATTGATCCTGACTAGTTATGCCAGATCGAATAATAGCTCTCTCCTTTTTGCACACTATCTCGTCTCTCTGAGTGTGCAGAATGGAGAGAGCATTATTCCATCCTGAAACGCTAATTCTTCTGTCAGGCCGAGGAAAGCACCGTCGAAGTGAAGAAGAGTGAGAAGAAGCAGAAGAAGGACAAAAACAATCAAAACAAGGTTCTTGTTTTTGCAATTTTTTAACACATTAAAATGCCAGCAACTATAACCCGCTCGTCCAGATTGTTAGGACCAGATAGTTATTTCCGCGTGTTGTTCACACCAAGGGTTGGCTCGTCTCACTGACTCGTCTAATATCCTTGACACCACTCCTTAAGATGATTTGACTTTATCAATTATTTCAATTTAAAAATAAATAAATATAATAGTTTCAATAAATTTGAAGGCTCATTCTGCAGCGAAGGAGGCGATCAAAGAGACGGCGAAGGAGGAAGACGCATACGTGTCTGGCGCCCTCTCCGCACGCTTCGGAGGAGGGGGGAAGACTGGTTAGATCATTATTTAAAGTTATAGAAAACAGATTGGATGGTCCCACACCTGAGCGCGCTTTCCTCTAGAGGAATCTCTGACGGCGGCGATCCGTACTCTCGAAAGGGAGAGAACCGGTCGCCACGCCTTTCTCTCTTTGAGCATGTTTATCAAAACTTGGATCGCGCTAGACAAGCCGGGTTAGAGCGAGGCGAGGGATAGGGAGAAAAGGGGCGGAGTCTCGGACGGGTCGCCGCCAGAGAACTCTCTGGCACAGGTATGGATGGTCCTGGTTTTGAGTGGTTGGTTTAGATCACCTACGAAGTCTTTAAAATTCTGATTCAGAAAACTTATTATTTTGTGAAATATCAAAATCATTTGTTAAATATCAAAATCGCTGGTACTGTGAGAACAGAAACTCTAGCTTCTTGGTGTGCCCCAAATCGAAGAATTACATTCGCATTAGGTTGTTACACGCGGAACGGAAATTATTTTTATGGTTGAAAAAATAATTTACATTCCGCGTGTAACAAGCTAATGCGAATGTAATTCTTCGATCTGGGGCACACCAAGAAGCTAGAGTTTCTGTTCTCACAGTAAGATAATTGCTTCGGTTTCCCTTTGCGTTTCCTTTCTGACCAATCCGCGCTCTTCTGAGGAGCGGAGAAGACTGGTCAGGCCATCTTTACAAATTATGATTAGTTACCGAAACGAAAAAATCGCGAGCTTATAACTTATAACTTAACTTATTACTTATAACGGTGTATGAAAAACGGACCTTATAAGTTATAAGGTCTGTTTTTCATACGGCGATGGAATCAAATTTTGCCTCACTGGTTTACTTTTGATTTCAATAGCTTCCATTATGCCATCGACCGGTTTAGATATATTAGTATGAGAAGTAGTGGTGAAACAACAAACAAGATGGTCCCAGTTCTGCATTGCGGGTGCTATCGCTGTTTACCGTTTGCACACTATATCCCTCCGTACTGGCGTGATTTCTATGATTCATGTGGCCTCTTGATTTTCCGCTTCAACATCTGTATTAGTCTCCCATCACCGGTGTAACTCAATATGTCTCTTTTGATGTGACCTACCCATCATCCCTCTACTTCCCGAATCCCGCGCTCAAACGCCCTGTCAAATTTTGCATTTGCTCTAAAGATCTTTCCGGGATCTGAGAATCATACCTCATAATTATCACCTCGATCATTCCAAACTCCGCCCCCTCTGAGGACATCTTCGCCAAGTACGCGGATGGCTACAACGGATTCGTCGATGTGCCGACGGTGATCTGAGAGGCGCAGAAGGTGCGCTAGTTTATTTTACATGATTTTAATTAATTTTAAAAAATTCAATATGCTTTGCGAGATTCATAAGCTGGGACGAGATACTAGTCAAAATTATTTAATTCTTACATCTCGTATTATTTTTTTTTTGGTATTATTTTTTAATTTTTTAATTGCACATTTGTGTACGAAGAGAATCAGTGTTTTTAGGGTTGTTTAAAAAACAACGATATTACATTATTAAATGAGTAGATGCATGTGCAATTTCATAGTATTGGTGAAACACCTAACAAGGGAACCGCAAAAGTAGGCCGATCTCTCGAACAAATCTGTCGACGCTATTTGAAAGGGACCCTTAGGGGAAGTCCATCACCACTCTATATTGATTGGGAATCGGTCTCCTAAGAACCGAAATTTTAATGTGAATAATTAGAAGAAATTCGTGCTCTCTTGGCGCACGAGAGTGTTCGAGATTTAGAGCTACTCTGATGTGTAGCTCGTGGCCTAGTGGTCTACATGTTCGGAATTAGTTTTGCAATACAAGGCGGGTTCGATCCTCGTCTCCGATAATAAGTTTTGCCGATAACAATAATGATGTTTACATCACGCTTTGGATTTCCTTTTGCCTGTGTTACCCTTATTTGCATGTTTTGCGAAAAAAAAACTTATTATCGGAGACGGGATCGAACCCGCCTTGTATCGCAAAACGAATTCCGAACCTGTAGACCACTAGGCCTCGAGCTACACATCAGAGAAGCTCTAAATCTCGAACACTCTCGTGCGCCAAGAGAGCACGAATTTCTTCTAATTATTCACATTAAAATTTTGGTTCTTAGGAGACCGATTCCCAATCAATATAGAGTGGTGATGGACTTCCCCTAAGGGTTCCTTGCAAATAGCGTCGACAGATTTGGTCGAGAGATCGGCCTACTTTTGCGGTTCCCTTGTAACTGCCAAGTTAGGAAAAAATGCAAACATTACGAAACTATCATTCAATTAGCACTGCCTCATTATCCCAGCAACCTTTGAAATCATCTAACCTCTGGTACGGACAAATAAAATACTGTAAACTAATTAAAACTTAATTAATAATTTCAGAATCTGCACGATCCTTCGATCGTGGATGAGAGGAAGCGGATGGTATTCGTGAGTGTTCTACCGAAGGATTTCACGGGACAGAAGCTGGAAGCACTAATCTCGTGTTGTGGAAAGGTGGGGCGGGGGATTTTGATCCTATTGTGAGAGGGATAATTTATATTTGCTGAAATAATTGCAATAATGAGCACTGGACGTATCCTCTGTTCACCATACCATGGACTGTTTTATTTGGAGACCGACTCTACGTGGTATTGATGATATTTGAACAAGCCTGACATTACAATGTTGATGCAACCGCGATACACCATGTGCCCATGGCAGCAGATCAATGATTTTTTCTATTTGATAATATCAGTCATTGATCAAATCGAAACAACCTGTTTGTGTGTAACAATGAAAACATGGAACCATCAAGCTTGAAAATAAATAAATATAGTCTACATTCATTTAAAAAAATTTTAAATGTAACTAATAGAACAATTTCTCCAGATCGACAGCGTGAGTCTGCGTGGTACGGTAGGAAGCAAGGAGAAACTCTCCAAGAAGGTTATTTATTTATTTAATAAATAATATTTCTTTACTTTTTAGTCAAATTTCAGGTGATAAGACAACTCGGAGAAAAAAAATCGGAAAATCAACTTCGGAAAATATTTTTCGGAAAAGGACATTTCGGAAATTTTTTTTCGGAAAAGGACATTTCGGAAATTTTTTTCCGGAAAATCCATTTCGGAATCTTTTTTTCGGAAAAAGACATTTCGGAAAAATTACTTTGGGAAATGAATTTTTGGGAACTTTTTTCTCTAAAAAGAACATTCAGGAAAATAAATTACACTTATTTTTTTCAGTATCTTGACCAGTTATATTCACTTTTAAAATAAGTTTGAATTATAAATACAATTTCATAATAAGTTTGAATTATAAAAACAATTTTAATTGATTTATTCGATTTTCCGCCATTGCGTGGCATACTGTATCCTTCAAGAACATTGATCTTTTTTAAAGCATTTCACAATATCATTTTCAATTTATATTTTTTGTTGTTTACTATTTAATTAAATCGTTTTTTTTTGTTTATTTATTACCGCAGGGAACGCTTGACGGAGGCTAGTGGTTGGGGCGCGCGCCTTTCTCTACCTCTTGCAAAACATCACCTGCGGGCGGTAGTCGAAACTGCCTGCGTCGGCATGCCAGTCAGACACCATGCCCATTGGGCCAGGGCGGCCTACCGCCGGGAACGCGGGACGGCAGCCCCGCAACGCGTGCAAACCATCACCTGCGGGCGGGAGTCGAACCTGCCTGCGTCGGCATGCCAGTCAGACACCATGCCCTGGCCTAATGGGCATGGTGTCTGACTGGCATGCCGACGCAGGCAGTTTCGACTACCGCCCGCAGGTGATGTTTTGCAAGAGGCAGAGAAAAAAGTACATCTTGTAGAGCATCAAATTCTGCGTCGAATAAGCTAAATGCAGTAAAAAAATCTCGAATTCTCTTTTTTGATCTATGGACCTGAAAGGTGCAGTTGAAAAACTTTTTTAAAAATTCTCTACCTCTTGCAAAACATCACCTGAGGGCGGGAGTCGAACCTGCCTGCGTCGGCATGCCAGTCAGACACCATGCCCATTGGGCCAGGGCGGCCTACCGCCGGGAACGCATGTCGGGGACTAGTGGTTGGGGCGCGCGCCTTTCTCTGCCTCTTGCAAAACATCACCTGCGGGCGGGAGTCGAACCTGCCTGCGTCGGCATGCCAGTCAGACACCATGCCCATTAATCCCGCCCGCAGGTGATGTTTTGCAAGAGGATGATAATGGACATGGTGTCTGACTGGCATGCCGACGCAGGCAGGTTCGACGGTGTAATAAGTATCGCACAGAGGGGAAAATTAGATGAAACCATTAAATTTTATTTTAATACGACTTTTTTGCCTTTTTCGAAAAAGATCTTCCGAAAATATTTTTCCGGAAAAAAATTTCCGAAATGTCCTTTTCCGAAAAAAAATTTCCGAGATGGATTTTCCCAAAAAAAATTTCCGAAATGTAATTTTCCGAAATGGATTTTCCCAAGTGGATTTTCCCATTTGATTTTTCCCATTTAGTTTTCTCCCAAATGGATTTTCCGATTTTTTTTCTCCGAGATGTCTTATCACCAAATTTCACACGTATTATATTTACTCTGAATATTAGCCAGGCGTTAGGTGGTTTCATCTGCCTTTTACGATATCACTGTCGTTATAAAGTGTCGCTTGTTGACAACGACCTGTGTTTTAAAAATATTGATCGTCGGCGTTGTAATAAATGACAGGTAGTTTTCCGTCTCACAGTGTATTTGAAACATGTTCGCAACCCAAATGTTTAGTAGTCCTCGATCTCGACTAGGAAAAAACCAACAATTGCAAACCTAGTGTGATTTGGTTTCACTTTGTCTTTTAAAATGCCTGCCGCTGGCAACTTACATTGACCTAGGCATTGAGCGGTTTCACGTGTTGCTCGAAACCTGATACTCATCTGACTGATTAATTGCTTCTTGTTTTATGGCGTGGAAATAGTCAAAGGAGAAGAGAAAACATTTGAATTCCCGCCATTGCGTATCTCAGCTCCCAGTGAAGCTAGCGACTTGAAACTTGGAATATTGGGTGGAAATCCTCTTTTCACCCTAAAACGAATTTTCTCTTCTCCTTTGACTTTTTCCACGCCAATAGATCCTTGATAATATAAATTGCAGACAGCCTTCCTCGCCGGCAAATTGAACGAGAACATCAAGTCGATCGTGGGTTACGTCAAGTTTGTCTCCGTGGATACGGTAACCGTGGCGATCGAGAAGTGAGTGAATACTGTAGGTTCAGGGTTCTGGTAGCTGCCTAGAATAACCGTAGTTCCCAAGGGCGACCGAGAAGTGATTGAGCGGGGGTACGGTAGGAAGGAGATTACGGTAGTCGAGTCGATGAAAAATGTGCACTAGTGTTGTCCTGGTTTCTGTAGCGATTAAGTACATGATTCATATTAGGCATTACGGTAGTTGAGTGGAAGAAGAAGGCTGATATAGTTGTACCGTATTATTTTAATCGATAAATAGGTCATTGAATCACACTGTAGCTGCATAAGGCTGGACCGTACTCTTCCATAATCTATGATCGTTTTATTAACTGTTGATTGCTTGCTTCGATAGGGACACTTTGTGCCGTGCCACTGGTGCGTATTGATGTGAATGCATACATGTCCAAGCCGCTGGGGTGCGCAGTCACGCAACCATGTACCGGGGGTCATGGGTTTTTGACTTTTTCAAAATGTCTCCAATCGTTCCCAAACTTCACCTACGGTACCCTACTGTAACATCTACCGTAACCCGGACTACGGCTATCACGAACTGACTTTTTTCAAAATCGTTTTTCAAATTCGGTTCTTTGCTCCAATATGTATGGCTTGTCGAGCATTTTTAAAATTTTTATTTTACAAATCAAAATCATGGCCGAGTGGCTAACGCGCAGGCGTTGAAAACCGAAGGTTGGGGGTTCGAGTCCCGACCTCGCCAAACATCTTTGCCAAGCTTCGGGAAATCTGAAAAATGATACCGTAACCCGAAATACCGTATCCAGTTGCACATCGCGAACTGACTTTTTTTTAAAAATCGTTTTGAAAATTCGGTTCTTTGCTCCATTATGGATATCTTGTCGAGCATTTTTCAAATTTAAATTTTACAAATGAAAATCATGGCCGAGTGGCTAACGCAATTGCACTGAAAAACAAATATTGGGAGTTCGAGTCCCGACCTCGCTAAACATCCTTGCCATGCTTCTGGAAGTATTAAAAATGATACCGTAACCCAAAATACAGTACCAGTTCTTGTGGAAGATAATGTCCAATCTCATTCACTCTTTCATATGTATTGAGGGTAACTTTGAACTATTTCATGCAGTTCTTAGATTGACCAATTGGAACCTATTGATGATGAAAAAAAAATGAAAAAAGCGCCACTTTTGATTTCGGAACCCCAGATTTGAAATTTCCCAACTCAGTACAGAATGAAAAGCTCATATTGGAGCCATAGAGGGGGAAGAGGTCACACTAGCAAATAAAGTTGAGAAATATGATTTATACCGTACCACAGGAGAATTAGGTCAAATTATTTTCACTTTTTTTCATTATGAAGAATTGAATTTTTAAATTTTTAAATTTTCTGAACTTCTTGGTCAGTCTTGGAAACTCTGGTCTGAATGAAGTGGTTTCTTTGAAAATGAATGGATTTCCATGGTTGGTGCATCGAAATCGTAGAATAATAGTGGCTCAATCCAGCGCAGCATAGAAGGAATCGTTTCGTGCAGTACCAAGTGAAACATGTATACGTGATCAATACTTTCGGAACACCCCAATAATTTGTTTTTTCTTTACATGAGCAACTCAGCAAGCAAATTATTTATACCACTTTACATCCACAAATAATGGCTCAGTGGCTAACGCGGGTGATGACTCGTTTAACTTAGTTGCTTTTGGTCGGAGAGCTTCAGTTGTAATTTTAATGGAAAAAGCATACTCTGCTTTACAAATAATATAACAGGATCTACGAGTTCCGACGCCCCGGAAATTAGTTAGAATTTTCTCCGTCCGAGCTCATCCATGTTCAGGACTGTTCGGACGTTAAAAAATCAAACTTTCCATTATTTCGGAGCTCTTAGCACTTGTCATATGATTTGTAGAGCAGAGTCTGCTCTTTCGAATAAGCATACGGGTGAAGCTCACCGACCAAAACTAAAATTTAAAAATTGTCGAAATCGGTAATTTTCCGGACATAATGTCGAACTTTTTTTTCTCTCACAACAGATTCTTCTGGTTGTGGGATTGGTGTTAGGTACTAGTGCGTAGTTTAATCACTTTTCGGGGATTCTCGGAGAATTGCCGCTTTCAAAAGATGCATGACATTTTTCAAAAGTCTACCACCTTGATCCAGCGCATGATCATGGAATGATATCATCAACATAAGAAATGCTTCTCTCTGTCTCCTGATTTGAATGATGAAGTTGGGTTGGCTCTAGCATTTTTTAAATCGAGTTATGGCCGTTTTCCGGATACTAACCTTTTCAAAAATCTCAAAGGGTCCGTTACGTTAGCTCAACTGCGTAAACAGTCAAGAATCGGGATCGATCGAATACATACAAAATCTCAATTTTATTATCAATTTATAATTAAACACATAGGACACAGGAACACACTCTGAGCTAACGTAACGAATCCTTTGAGATTTTTGCATAAGTTCGCATCCGGAAAACGGCCATAACTAGATTTAAAAAAATGCAAGAGCCAACCCAACTTCATCATTCAAATCAGGAGACAGAGAGAAGCATTTCTTATGTTGATGATATCATTCCATGATCATGCGCTGGATCAAGGTGGTAGATTTTTGAAAAATGTCATGTATCTTTTGAAAACGGCAATTCTCCGAGAATCCCCGAAAAGTGATTCAACTACGCACTAGTACCTAACACCACTCCAAAAATCAGAAGAATATGTTGTGAAAGAAAAAAAAGCTCGACATTATGTCCGGAAATTTCCCGATTTCGACAAATTTTAAATTTTAGTTTTGATCGGTGAGCTTCATCCGTATGTTTATTCGAAAGAGCAGACTCTGCTCAACAAATCATATGACAAGTGATAAGAGCTCCGAAGTACTGGAAAGTAGTGTTTTTTTTAAAGTCCGAACAGTCCTGAACATGGATCAGCTCGGACTGAGAAAATTATAGCTAATTTTCCGGGTGTCGGAACTCTTAGATCCTGTTATATGATTTGTAAAGCAGAGTATGCTTTTACCATTAAAATTACAACTGAAGCTCTCCGACCAAAAGCAACTAAGTTATGACCATTTTTATCAAACGTTTTCAAAATGATAGCTTCCAAAACGTGTCATCACCCGCGTTAGCCACTGAACCATTATTTGTGGATGTAAAATGGTATAAATAATTTGCTTGCTGAGTTGCTCATGTAAAGGAAAAAACAAATTATGACAAAAAATTAATTTTGGAAAAAGTAAATTCGCGATGTGCAACTGGATACGGTATTTCGGGTTACGGTATCATTTTTCAGACTTCCCGAAGCTTGGCAAAGATGTTTGGCTAGGTCGGGACTCGAACCCCCAATATTTGTTTTTCAGTGCAATTGCGTTAGCCACTCGGCCATGATTTTCATTTGTAAAATTTAAATTTGAAAAATGCTCGACAAGATATCCATAATGGAACAAAGAACCGAATTTTCAAAACGATTTTGAAAAAAGTCAGTTCGCGATGTGCAACTGGATACGGTATTTCGGGTTACGGTATCATTTTTCAGATTTCCCGAAGCTTGGCAAAGATGTTTGGCGAGGTCGGGACTCGAACCCCCAACCTTCGGTTTTCAACGCCTGCGCGTTAGCCACTCGGCCATGATTTTGATTTGTAAAATAAAAATTTTAAAAATGCTCGACAAGCCATACATATTGGAGCAAAGAACCGAATTTGAAAAACGATTTTGAAAAAAGTCAGTTCGTGATAGCCGTAGTCCGGGTTACGGTAGATTACTGTATGTTACAGTAGGGTACCGTAGGTGAAGTTTGGGAGTGATTGGAGACATTTTATAAAAAGTCATATACCCATGACCCCCTACATGGGTGCACACAGCCCCAACATTGGGTGGGGTATGTTACAGTAGGGTACCGTAGGTCAAAAAGTAAATCTCAGAACTATCTGACTATAGATGTTTCCAATGTATTTCTTCCCGTATATATCGAATTTTCATACTAGAGCTCACCAAAATGCAAAAGAAAAAAGTTATGTTCTGATACTCAAATATATCTTTTTCGATAAGTTTTTCGAACTTTTTTCTTTTGCATTTTGGTGAGCTCTAACATGTATAATCGGCTTCTACGTGCAAAAATACACCAGAAAAACCTATAGTGAGATAGTTCTGAGATTTCGCCTTTTTGGCCCAAAAAATGACCATGACCCTGAAAAAATCATGAAAAAAGTGGGAAAATTTGCATCTCGGAAAAAATCTGATAATATTTTATCCTGACGTAACTTTTTTGTGCAGAATTCGAATTTGAGTAGTAGAGCTCATGAAATAACGAAAGAAAAAAGTTGTGATTAAAAAAATGTCAAAATCGAAGATTTTTCGGATAAAATTGAAAATTATAGAAAACATCATGTCCCGATTGACTCATTTATAGGTGGGTTTAATGCATCCATGGACTGACTACATAACTTATGTAGTGGGGTCTAGCACTTTTTCGGAAAATGGTATTTTAAGTCAGAAAAACCGAAAAATTAAATAAAAAAAGTGATTTTCCAGATGAGCAGTAATCGATCAGAACAGTTATTTAGGAGCCTCCGGGGACTCCTAAGTAAACGCAGAAGAGAATTTGGATCGACCTTGATCGGTTGAAAAAATATGATTTTTCGACCATTTTACCTTGAAATTCAATTTTCTCCCTACGCAGAGGCAGTAACAACAAATAAGTGACCGTTAGTCAAATACGGGACCAAGACCCTCTTGACATTCAAGCGTGAGCCCCTGGTTCTCATTGCTAGCGCAACGGTTCCGGGGGGTGGTCCAAAATAACCGAGCCGGTCTCTTAAGAGAAATTTCCAAGTTTTTTTTTAAAACTGACAAGCTGGAGATCCACCAATACAAACCTTCACAGACTTGTTTAGGTGACCCCTGAATCGAGAAACGACTAGGCTTGTTTTCAGAGCTCAAAATATATTTTCCAGGTTGATTTTGTGCGTGTTGTCCGCGACAGAAACACCGGATACGGCATAGGAGTCGGATTCATCACTTTCAAGGTTGGTAAGTTAATGTTACTACCGTTTTGAGCAGATAGGTATTATTCCGTTTCTAAGCACTAGTCTAGCTTCGGTTTCAACTGCTACGCGTAACCTGGCGAGCTTCTGTACTATGATATGTCTCCTATTTTTTGGCGAAATAAAATATTATTTTCGTGTTCCTAGTAGATCCGTGTTTCACTGAATTGGTATGAACGCAGATTTCACACTAGGATGATTTGTCATCGATGATGTTCGAGTCATCGTCCATGCTCCCGTGAAGTTGCTGTTCCACTAGATGCATTTGATCTTTAATCTTTGATCTCTAGATGATTCAATGGATGATTAATTTCTAACAAATAGCGAAGTTGAAACATCCATTCACAATATCGATAGAAGACCCGTTTCACTATGTCTAAAATCTACGAGTGATAAAATCTATAATTTTAAAGCTTCATTTTTCAAGGACGATTCATCCGTAGCCACGGCCCTCTCTCTATCCACTCCCATCATTGGAGGCAACGAGGTCAGACTCGCCAAGGTCATGAAGAAGAGCGAGAAGAAGGTGAGATCATTATTGATTGATTGATTACGGTAACTGGCTGGGGCTACAGTAGTCTAGTCTTATTGATTGATCTTAATGATTTTTAAAAAATCTTCACTGTATCTGCAATGTGATGGAAAGTTTCGGTTGTCTTTTGAATCGATATTTTGTGAATTACTGTATCTCTGGTTACGGTAGTTATTCTTCCCTTCAGGGCCTCCGCTAGGGCGATGCTGCTCGAATGGAGTAGAGAAAGCAGAAGAAACAGGATAAGAAGAAGGCCAGAACAGGAGGTACGGTAGAGGATTACTGTAGGGATACGGTAGAGTTATATGGTAGGGGATTACTGTAGACATACGGTAGAGGGATTAATGTAGACATTCGATAGGGATACTTAAGCGTATGTTTAAAAATAAAATTCGATGGGTGAACCTGGTTATCTGTGTTTCTCTAGTATCATATTAGACGGGTGAAGTTGTGAAAACCACTAATTTGTAGGATCGCGGCGATCGCTTTTCAAAAAATCGTCTAATTGATGAGACATGGAATCTCTGGTTTCATCAGTACTGTATCAGATCTTAACGATCTTGTGAATCCGATAATGATCATAATTGCGTCTGAAACAATCTCATGGACGGAACTTCTCTAAATCATTAATACTATAGGCCCATATTTAGGTCATTCATGGGCAATTTTAATTGCCCATGAATGACCTAAATATGGGCCCAATTGTGCTAGGTGATCAGTGGTGAGCGACCCCACCGATATCGGTGGGTACCCCCGCTTTTGGAACTCTCCTAACCTTCGAACCCCCGAAAAATCGCGAAAATTGCATGTTCGAGGCGTGAAATTAGATTGAATATTTAGGTCATTCATGGGCAATTTTAATTGCCCATGAATGACCTAAATATGGGCCCAATTGTGCTAGGTGATCAGTGGTGAGCGACCCCACCGATATCGGTGGGTACCCCCGCTTTTGGAACTCTCCTAACCTTCGAACCCCCGAAAAATCGCGAAAATTGCATGTTCGAGGCGTGAAATTAGATTGAATATTTAAAATAAGCGATGGAATTAAGAAAAGAATAAGAATACACGAGAAATAGCGTTGAAATTGAGCGTGATTATCATGGCTACAGTAAGATTTGCGGGGTCCTAGCGTTATAGAGCAGATGAAATTAAGGTATCATGCGCAAACCGTTGGTCAAAATATGCATTTTCAATTGTTTTATCATAAAGTGTGTTTATTACCGTATAATATTAAAATATTATTTTTAAATGATAAAATTTCAAATTTGAGGGATCCTAGCGTTATTCAGCTCGCAGAGTAGATATGTTTTTAAAAAAAAAGAAGTCAAAAAGTTATTGAAAATTGTCCAAGTTATCACCATCCCCGATTTGTCACCGACGCCAGTTGGCGAAATTTCCAAAATCGGCGACAAATCGGGGATGGTGATAACTTGGTCAATTCTCAATAACTTTTTGACTTCTTTTTTTAAAAGCATATCTACTCTGCGAGCTGAATAACGCGTATGGGCGTATACCGTTGCAAAAAGCTCGTGAGGCTTCGAGCGCTCCGGAAAAGTTGCGATGTAGCCACTCCGCTTCGCTCCGTGACTACATCGCAACTTTTCCTCCACGCTCTCAGCCTCACGAGCTTTTCACGACGGTATGGATGAAGTATCCTTAAAAAAAACTTATAAATGATCATAACATTTCGATTGGCACTTCTCCCGAGCCTGTCCGATGATTTTGAAGCGAGTTATGATCGAAAATGTGAAGATTTCGTAATGATGACGAAATCCAAGATTGCGAAATCTGAGCATGGGAGGTCGATTGGCACTTCTCCCGAGCCTGTCCGATGATTTTGAAGCGAGTTATGAGCGAAAACGTGAAGATTTCGTAATGATGACGAAATCCAAGATTGCGAAATCTGAGCACGGGAGGTCGATTGGCACTTCTCCCGAGCCTGTCCGATGATTTTGAAGCGAGTTATGAGCGAAAATGTGAATATTTCGTAATGATGACATAATCCAAGATTGCGAAATCTGAGCACGGGAGGTCGATTGGCACTCCCCCGAGCCTGTCCGATGATTTTGAAGCGAGTTATGCTCGAAAATGTGAAGATTTCGTAATGATGACGAAATCCAAGATTGCGAAATCTGAGCACGGGAAGTCGATTGGCACTTCTCCCGAGCTTGTCCGATGATTTTGAAGCGAGTTATGAGCGAAAACGTGAAGATTTCGTAATGATGACGAAATCCAAGATTGCGAAATCTGAGCACGGGAAGTCGATTGGCACTTCTCCCGAGCCTGTCCGATTATTTTGAAGCGAGTTATGAGCGAAAACGTGAAGATTTCGTAATGATGACGAAATCCAAGATTGCGAAATCTGAGCACGGGAGGTCGATTGGCACTCTCCCGAGCCTGTCCGATGATTTTGAAGCGAGTTATGCTCGAAAATGTGAAGATTGCGAAATCTGAGCACGGAAGGTCGTTTGGCACTTCTCCCGAGCCTGTCCGATGATTTTGAAGCGAGTTATGAGCGAAAACGTGAAGATTTCGTAATGATGACGAAATCCAAGATTGCGAAATCTGAGCACGGGAGGTCGATTGGCACTCTCCCGAGCCTGTCCGATGATTTTGAAGCGAGTTATGCTCGAAAATGTGAAGATTTCGTAATGATGACGAAATCCAAGATTGCGAAATCTGAGCACGGGAAGTCGATTGGCACTTCTCCCGAGCCTGTCCGATGATTTTGAAGCTAGTTATGCTCGAAAATGTGAAGATTGCGAAATCTGAGCACGGAAGGTCGTTTGGCACTTCTCCCGAGCCTGTCCGATGATTTTGAAACGAGTTATGAGCGAAAACGTGAAGATTTCGTAATGATGACGAAATCCAAGATCGCGAAATATTTGCTGTAGGTGAAAAGCGCTGACGATTCTGAGTCGATTGGAACTTCTCTCGAGGCTGTGCGATGATTTTGAAGCGAGTTATGAGCGAAAATGTGAATATTTCGTAATGATGACGAAATCGATAATTGCGAAATATTTGCAGGCAGTTAAAAGCGCTTACGATTCTGAGTCGATTGACACTATTGCCGAGCTTTACGGACGAATTTGAACTGAATTAGGCGCGAAAAACCACGTATTGCGTAAGGATGACGAAATGTTGCGTAGTGATGACGAAATTGATATCGATTTTTGAAAAGCTCTTCGAGAGGGTTCGAATGGTCAAGGACTTGTCCTCGGGCGATGAGTTTAAAGCGAGTTAAGAGCAAAAAACGAAAGCGTGACATACGGACAGACAGACAGACATTATGGTTTGGTACTCTTTAGTAATCCGACTGTCAATGCCGTGATATTCTGAAGAATCTTGAAACTTCTAGTTTTGGCCCAAAAAACTTTTTTTGCAAACCCCCCCCGCCGTTTCATGTTTCACTAATATGTTGTAGGGCGAGTGTTAGACTAGTGGACCAATCGATTGTATATGTTGTGGGGCGAATGATGGATTAGACCTCGTGGGAGCAAAATTTTGGAACTTTTGAGAAATCACTATGAAATTATTTCAATGTAAAAACAAATCATTCTTGCCCCGCGTCTTCTGTGTTTGACCAATTGTCTATTATCTTGCGGCGTTCCTGCAAATGAACTCGGCATTGTTCTCGGAACTGTATAGAATATTAATAAAATAGTACTCCAGTGCCTATGCTGTTGCGATAAAAGTGCGAAAGACTGTTAGTCGTTCTAAATACATTTCAATTGACCAACATGGCGGCTTTATGTTGCGTTGATAGTCTATTAGGTTTGAGGTGTGGTTTCCTCTAGTGACATTCCGGATCTCCGTTGAACAAAAGTAATTGTGAATCTTCGACAGGAATTTCAATTGTTTGCTAAAATAGTAATTATGTATTTATTCAGCGAAACGCCCCCATCCTGGCGCCTCCGATTCTGCCCCCGCCAATCCCCTCCTCGGTCCATCAAAACCGACCAAGAAGGTACAAAAAGAGATCAAGAAGAGAAGAAAGATGAGCGGACCCAAGTGTTTGATGAAGTAGGAAGAGGATTATGGTTGGATTACGGTATCAATATGGTTACCGTAGGTCTGGATTACGGTAGCCTCGTTTGATTGATTGATTGATTTTGTTTGTTAGGCACTTATTTAACTCTGTTGTTTTAATGTTGTCCGTTGATTCAATACTATTATCAGAAAAAAACTGAATAAAGAATATCGATTATGTTGAGCAGAAGTGACTGATGAGTGGTGAAGTGTGCCGTGCGAGATATTTTGTATCGATATTTTAAATTTCTTAGCGTTTGAGTACTGACTTCGCCAACCTGAACCCCGTGGATCCCTCTTGATTTCACCGGTATGGTGGATTGATGTTTCAACAGGCCTACTTCATTTCAAATTCTTTTTCTAATCGCGCAAGATCTTGCCTCAAAATTATACAATCATGTCTCCTGTTTCGCGTATCAATTCTGGAGTCTACAGTTTGTCAAACAGCCTTGGTTGATTGTCGTTTCTATTGCAGTATTTACATCCTTGGCTGTGACTCTAATTGATAATGATATAATATTGGATCTCTTTTAAAAATCTCCTAATTGATAAGGTGTCCATTGTCTCTCCAATATCCCCTAATTATCATCTCATCACTAATCGCTAGTTCCCCCCTCCCTTTGTCCAAATCTCGACGACCTCCCACTCCTGGTCTACCCCTGGTGTGCAGTTCCACCCATTTTTGTAAATGTGATCGCCATGAAACTTGCAGTTGGCCGCAACGACGAAGTAGTAGTTGCGGCGAACTGAGAGATTATACTCGAGCACGAAACAGTGAGAAAGAAATGCGCGCGTTTATTAGCCCTGCACACTGCACATTTCTCAAACCGAACCCGACTTTTGATAGAGCTCTGAAGTGCCATGTATCGCTATGCCCGTAGACAGTTTTCCATTTAAATTCCATTGATTTGATTTATTATCGTTCCTTATTCGTTCACAACGATATTATATTTTTTCAGTCTCCATCACTATGATGGGGATAGTCGACTCGTTCGAGTCCGATTTCAAATGTCTGGATCGACGTCAAATTCGAATGATGAGAGTCATAGCAAACTTGGAATTGGCGGTGAGCAGAGAAGAGGAGAGGAGTCTATAATTATATTTTAATTATTTATGTTTATCTTCTTTAAAAAAAAAATAAATGGGGTTACTCATTTAAAAACTCGGCAATTACCCCTCCACCGTTTTAATTATACCGAATACAAAACACGATTACTGAGCGTTGGTGACGAAATTTTTTGCATATTGTTTGCCGTTTCCTATGACCACATTTTTATTGATTTTCGAAAAAGGACGATTGGTACTTTTATTTATTATTTTTTTAATATATCGAGCGAACTTTTCCTCTTTTGCAGCGACGCGACCAGGCGCAATCGGGAGCAGATTCGGCCGCGAAAGAGGAATGTCTGTGGAGAAAAGCGATGGGTGAGAGACTACGACTCTCTCCATTCTGCGCACTATCTCGAGTGACGAGAGAGTGTGCGGAATGAAGAGAGTCGTTCTTCAGTTTGACATCCTTATTAAATAATATTTCATCGCCATGATACGATATATTTAATATCTTTATGATTTAACCGAATATTGATTGATTTATTATTGTAGATCCAGCTAAATTGGCACGAGACACAGTGAGCAGAAAGGCAAATGGAGAGGCGGATGTCGTGTCATCCTTCATGGCTGTTGTTGCTACCAAAACACAGGTGAGAAGGGGAAGAGGTACTGGAAGCCCCGCCCCTTTTAGGCCACGCCCTCAAAGAGCTCACACTCCTACGCAATCCTAATAGATTTTTCTCGCCTGAGATACTTAATATCGTGTCTTCTGTCTCCCGGTTCCTCTTTAGATACTGGTCATCACATAAGTGACATGGTGCCTAAAAGGGTCGGGGCTTCCGGCGTTCTGGAAAAGTAGTAAAAGTGCGTATTTCAGTTGAAAATGAAGACTGGTCGAGTGAATCTCAAACTCCAAGCCACTCAATACATCCTCCGATATGTGAGTGAATTGAAGGGAGAAGGGATCCATACTTGATTATAATAATACAATAATCAGTTAATGCAACTTTAGAGTTGTAAATTAAGGCTCTGCAAGCGATTTCCCTTGCGAATACTATCAAAGAGTCACTGGAGAATGGAAGTCTGAAGGAAGTGGATGAAGAGACGGTCGATTTCCTCTTCACTTCCATTCGACCCGTATGCACTGATAGCTTCTGTCTCAAGCTAGGAAAGGAACTCAAGGAGGTCAGCTCATTTTCTCATTAAATTTTTCTAAGTATTTTATTTATTTATTTATTTACTGTAAACAAACACATTCAGGCGTTCTTGAAGCACTTCTGCAGTGAGCACGCGGAAGATCTCACCTATAGAATGGTGTGTATTTTCAATTTCCGCCCCTTAGAGATCGATGGATGAACATCCGTATCTCCCTGTTGTCCATGCATTCTTCTCCATTTCCTCTAAACACCTGTAGTTTACGGTAGCCTGTAGGTTGCGGTATGATTACGGTAGCCCTCGATCAAATTGAGTCCATTTTACGTCCTTGTTGTGTTATTGTTACGGTAGATTATGTAGCCCTGTTTACTTCGTTGTTACAAGCATATCCCCTATTGTTGTCCGTCGATTCAATATTTTTATCGGAACCGGAGATTGGCCGGACTGAATAAAGAATATCGATTATGTAGAGCAGAAGTGATTGTCCGAGTGGTGAAGTATGCCGTGCGAGATATTTTGTATCAATATTATCTATTCTGCCGTTTTCAACAAATTCTGCGAGAAGCAGAAGAAGAAGAAGGAGACGAGGTTGGTTTCTTATTGCTTAAAAAATGCCTTTGCTCAAACATGGCTCGAACTCTGCCCATTCCACTCCAAAAATAATCAGTATTTTGTTATCTTCACTCGTGGTGGTACTGTAAACTCGAATAATAGATCTGCTGGAAATGTTAACGAAACTATATCACCACTTGTGCGATCGAATAGTGCTCTCTCCAATTAACACACTATCGCGCCTGTTGGAGAAGCTTGAGACTGTGCAGAATGAAGAGGTCTTCTAGTTTTGGATGCATGTTATTTTCCAGGAAATTAGGAACATTTTAATATTTAAGGTTTCCCTGTCAGCGAAGGAGACGTGCCTGGCGCGCCCTCTCCGCGCTGTTTGGAGGAGCCGAGAAGACTGGTCAGTTCAGAATTTAGAAATATTTGTAAAACAACAAAATGGATAGGCGTTTTTATCAGTCGTTTGTCTCAGATCCGGCAGGTTTGTTCAAATTGATTTTCGTTACCACGGCTTCCGAGATCAAATTGTTCCGATTTGAATCTAATACTATTTAAAATATTAGTGAAACAGCAATCTCGATGGTCTCATTAGTAGCTTATCTGTCTAAATGATGAAAGCTCTGTCCGCGCTCTTCGGAAGGGCGGAGAAGTCTGGTTAGATCCACATTTATGATTAGTCTTGAAACACAAAATTGCTGGTTAGAAATGTAATGAGGGAAAGATTGGGGGCCCGGCCAACAGCAGAAGGGCCGAAACGTTCGATGTTGGTCTCAAATCCTGCCTCGCTGGTTTAGTTTTGATTGGAACATACACATCCGTCGTTGATATTGTCCTGTTTAAAAAAAATAGTAGTATGAGAAATATTGGTGAAACAACAAACGCGGGTTTAGCTGTTTTACAATAGCTTAGCTGCTTGTTTTAGCTTTTGTTTTAGCTATTTAGCTGTTGAGTGCATTAGTCTTCAGTTTGATTCCGAAATCAATTCTTTTCTGTCCTTCTGATTCGAAATTTTCACCAGCACCTCTTATTCGATGGTCCTTCCGTCTGGGCAACTATAAGCAGTTCCCAATGTTTAGAATAGCATAAGAACACGCGCAATGAGCACTGGCAGTTGTATTTATCATACTCGCTCCTTGCACACTCCGCCCCCTCTGAGGACATCTTCGCCAAATACGCCGATGGCGACAACGGATTCGTCGATGTGCCGACGGTGATCTGAGAGGCGCTGAGGGTTAGATTGGCTATTTTAATGTATTTTCAAACAAAAAAAAGCGCTTGGTGAGGTGCGGAGAAATACTAATCAATATATATTTTTTATTTCAATTACTGAATCGAAAATGAGGTTTTATCGTTTTTATTATGTTTCAAAGTCGTCATCGAATCGTCTTCAAGAGCGTTCTCAAAGTGGTTGTATGGTCAGTGAAACAAGCAAAAACATGGAACACTGAGACTGTAGGTTCGTACAATTTAGTGTGATAGGTGCGATTTAATCCTGATATGGTGAAACGAGGAGTGGCCAAGTGGCAAGAAATACGATTATGAGCACATGTGTAGTAAGTAGGGTTGTCTATTCCCCGTTGCGACCCCGCAACCTCAGATCGAGAGGCGGGAGAGAGAGAGCGACCGTCGCAAGGTCGCACTCGTTTAGCCAACCCTAGTAGGAAGTGAATCAAACCCATTCGAAATGTTTTTGGAGTAGTTTTAGGGAAAGCACCAAATAATACTGGCCGTACAGATGATACAGTAATGACTAGAGACCGTCTAACCGAATATTCGATTCACAATTGACGAAAAATGACATTCATTCGATTCCCTTCGTCAATCGAATGACCGGTCAATTCAATGACGAATCAATCGAATGACGGATTCATCGGATTGATCATTCGATTGATCATCGAATTGAGCCAATCCGATGACGAGAGATCTCATTCCCCTCCCCTCATCCCTCTCCACCGGTACGAAAGAGCCAACGACCGGTGTGAGGAGTGAATTGAATGACGAATGAGGAAGATGAGGCGTCAATCGAATGACAAAGGATATCGAATTGGCTCAATTCGATGATCATTTCAATATCGAATTGGTCAATTGTTAGACGGTCTCTAGTAATGGTATTGGTGAAGCCCCTAATTGCCAAGTTGTTAAAAAAGCAAATAGTAAGTAACTGTTACTCAATCACCACTGCTTCCTCATTGCCTTTATATTGTTTGATATGATCGAATCTCGGGAGTAGATCTATTAAATAATTTATTAAATGAATAATTTCAGTATCTACACGATCCTTCGATCGTGGATGAGAGAAAGCGGACGGTTTTCGTGGGAAATCTACCGAAAGGTATTCACGAGAAAGAAGCTGGAGGCACTATTCGCACCATGTGGTAAGGTATGTTGATGGGATGGGGATTGCGGTTCACCCTTCAGATCTCCCAAACAATGCGTGCGCATAATTCAAATCATATTAAACTGTTGGCATAGTTGTTTGATTTGAAGTACATATGAAATGCACTAGCTCGAACAGGTTTAACAGTGATGAGTGGATGAAACTCCATAATGTTTGAAATGTTTTATTTGGAATGTTGTTACCTGATAAGTATTTATGAAGTACCACTCTACTTGGAATTGATGATATTGCATCAAATCAGTTCTTGAAATATTGGTGTAACCTCGACACACCATGATTGTCATTTCAGAGGAACAATTATTTTAATAGAATTGTGGCTCATCGAAGGATCATTACCTGGTTCTCAACAAACTAATAGTATAGGCCATCCGTCACGTTCAAAAAACTTTTAAAAAAATGTTTATAAATTTAAATCCTTGTTGAGAACTATATCGTGCGTCTGCGTGGTACGGTAGGCAGCAAGGAGACACTGTCGAAGAAGGTATTTTAGTTTTATATTTATTTAATATGCATTTATCATTGTGAGGTTTCGCTTGTTGACAGCGACCGATGTTTAAAAAAACTATCATTTGTGTTACCATTAGCGTCCCGGTACTGTTCCGTCTCACATTACCTATGAAACCTGATCGCCCTTTGAATATCTAGTGATCCTGTATTGATTATTCTAATCAATTAGACAGTTGGATTTTGATCTTTGCGTTTCGCCTAGATTCTGTGCAAAAGCACGTTCTTATCTATCTTGATCTATTGTATCTCACTCTGCCCTCTCCTTCCTCTCGCCTCTCCCCCGCATCTCTGAGGGTATAAATTCCCATAGATTCCCCCTACCAACATAGTTCTTTAGTTGCTTAGTTCTTCTCAATAAATGGTTTACTACTGACTGTCATTTCTACGAGTCATCGGACCAAAGAGCAAGAAAACTCTTATATGGTGCATCGGCTACGGTACCGTGGTACTGGATCTACTCTTCTGTGTCCTCTATAGTAGATCGT
The DNA here is from genome assembly GCA_036245825.1 of Pristionchus entomophagus. Lineage (NCBI taxonomy): Eukaryota > Metazoa > Nematoda > Chromadorea > Rhabditida > Neodiplogasteridae > Pristionchus > Pristionchus entomophagus. The sequence goes on along the minus strand of BTSX01000004.1, from coordinate 46,383,709 downwards.
TGTCTACTTAGACTGTCCACAACGTACCCGTGTACCTGAACCCAAGTCCCGCCTGGCAGGAAATGTCCCCCCTCTTGGTAGCCGAAACCCGGTGCCAAGTGTTGTCTACCACTACTCATCCTGTCACCTCAATGGAGGCTCCCTTTTCCGTACTTCCAACTCTTTCGTTGCCGCAGTTCAACGGAGGATCGGGATTCAATGAGTTCTGGGAAGTGTTCTCTGATCTGATCAACTCTAGTTTGATCAGTTATTCATTGAAGAAGCGACACCTCGAGTGTCATCTCGAAGGCGAGGCTCTCGATCTCTTCCATCGTCTGGTCGAGATCGGAGCGATTTACAAGACCATCGTCGGTCATCTCACCAGTCTCTACTATGAGGATGCCCGAGTCCTTCGTCATCGCATCTGCATGCAGATGGCAGATCTTCAGCCCGAATCGGCGTCTCTCGAGCACGAGCTCAGAGCGACCCGATTGTTCCTGACTTTGTCCTCCCAGCTGCAACGCATGGGCGACAATGTCAACGACAGCTCGTACATCGTGTTCGATGTCATGAGAAGGTTCTCATACCACTCTCAACGAGTAGTGTACAAGGCACTCTCGCAGATGAGCTCCAATCGTCTATGTGAGGCCCTCGAGATACTCGAGGCGCATCTCAAGGACGAATTGTACCTGCGATCGGTTTGCACGGAGAGAAAATCTTCAACCATTCCGTCTCCATCTGTGAACGCCGCATGTGACCCAGTTTGTCGGCAATTGCCCTCGAATGGAAATCCCACGATGCCAGTGAGGAGAAACAAAAAGCCTAGAGCGACTACTCAGAAGAGAGAAGTGTTCTCGTCTGGATCAATCCTCTCCGATCCGATCCCTACAGCGACGACTTGTACAGTCTACCAAGCGATCATGCGATCCCCGAGACATCATATCTCTATCGCCATCTCCGATTCAACAATCGAGAGAGTAGAGCTAACCATAACCGTATTTCCTTCCTCCCTGAGAACGACGTCCGTCCTCTCACAGCCTCGATGGGATGGTAGAACGCTTGACAGCAGACAGAAGATGATGAGCGATCAAGGGCGATCTCAGCACTCTCCGGGAGACGAACCGGACAAAACTCAACTAGAGACTTCGATCGATCATAAATCATCGGTCTCTCAAGAATGGAGAATCGCCTGGGGTTACGATCAGACCGACCAGTGGCGATTGTACTATCTTCAGTATCGTGGTCATTTGATTGAACAGTACTTCAATGGAAATGAGCGGAGGCTCGTCAGTCTTCTGCATCAGATCTCTCTTCAGTGCAAGACGAGCACGGTCTGCATCATGTCTTTTGAGACTGGAAAAAGGCCTTTCTTCCACTCATTCTTCACTCCGCCCTACACCCAAGATGGTTGGACAATCATCCGCATTCTCTGTACAGCCTCGTTCATCGAAAGGGCAGTCTGGCAGCTGTTGCTGTCGGTTCTGCTTTATCTCGTGCCGAGATTACCATACGTCCACTACACTTTCCTACGTCTGCATCGATTCTCTCACCACGATCGCGCTCCGCTTCTACAAGATGATTCTCATTCTGATCTCCTCACAAGCAGCTGTCTCGCCTTCTCTCATCGTATTCATTGAATAACGTAGCATCACATTGTACTTTATTCGTTATTTGTTCTCAATTTGTTTTACTCCTTTGCTCCCGTAAGAGAGGAGTGTATTGATTATTCTAATCAATTAGACAGTTGGATTTTGATCTTTGCGTTTCGCCTAGATTCTGTGCAAAAGCACGTTCTTATCTATCTTGATCTATTGTATCTCACTCTGCCCTCTCCTTCCTCTCGCCTCTCCCCCGCATCTCTGAGGGTATAAATTCCCACAGATTCCCCCTACCAACACAGTTCTTTAGTTGCTTAGTTCTTCTCAATAAATGGTTTACTACTGACTGTCATTTCTACGATTCATCGGACCAAAGAGCAAGAAAACTCTTATAGATCCTCCGTTTGTATCTACAATCAAAAAAAATCCAACAATCGTATAACCTGTTCCCAAAGGTGATCTATCATAGAAGTGAGTGGGATGCGTTACGGTATGATCAAGAATATGGCAGTGGAGTAGATGAGGAAGTTTACTACTGTTGTCATGGCTTCCGTAGTGATTAAGTGAATGATCCATGTTAGGCTACCGTAATCTTAATCTGAAGAAGTGAAAAGGTTACTGTAACTAGAGTATGATATACCGTAACACATCGTAATCTCAGGAACGGTACCTTGGTGGATGGCCATCACGTCCGCGTTGATTCGTGTGTCGGGATAAATAAATATGGCAGAAAGAGTGTCTTACTCTCTCTCCATTCTGCACACTCTCTCATCTGTCTGGCTGGCGAGAGAGTGTGCATAATGGAGAGAGCTAGAATCGAAATAAAATCACTAGAGCTTATGGTTATGAGATATGTGGAAATTAATATGTCCTAATTTAAACCATGTCCGATTCAGCTTCATTTGTAATTCATAGTCACTATCGCTAATGGGATTCGATATGTTCTGATTTGTCAGAAATAATTGTAATCGTCTGTGCTTTAGCGTCTATGATGAACAATCCTTGCCATATTCCTCAGTCGGCTCATTAAATTAACCTGTTGATTATCTGTTCATTTATGGGCCTATTACGCAATGCAATTGCATCCTCGCAAATGGAGCTCTCCCGCTCCTTAGTGAACTCGGTAATATTTTGTCGCAATGTCAGGTACGGTATTCGTGGGCAATTTTCCCTTCGAGATCCGCGATGATGACGTCTTTGAATGGGCGAGGAAAGGTGAGGGGTCGATGAGTATTATTCGTGGATCAGGCATTTGTTTATTTCATGGATAGGCACGACGAATCAAATCATCAGCTCTAACGGTTAGATTTGAAACATAACAGTATATTAACAACGTAACTAGTTACGAACGAGTTTATTAACTTTTCATTCCTCGTTTTCCGCTGTTAGTAGAGCGGTTTCGTAACTAGTTATTTATTTTCAGTTACGAGCAGTTACGAGATCGGTGTGTTTCGAAAATATTGTGTGCGTTTCTACAGTTTGGTTTCGGAAATGTTTCACTTGGAGAAAGGAGTTTTTCTGTGTTTTCGGGTACGCTTCACTCAAATAACTAGTTATAAAGATTTTCGTAACTAGTTATTTTGTTCGTAACTAGTTACGAGACCGCTCAATTAACAGGCGAGAACGCGGAATGAAATAACTAGTTTGTTTATCTTTCAAAGTCTACTCACGGTGCTATTATGGCAGGGTTGAAACGTGGAGTGAGCAATTATATTTTGGGACTATTTTTCTCGCATAACGGAAGAAACAATCACACGCGCCTTTCTCAAACTACGCATAGAGCAGTAGTGATACCAGAAATTTCCAGGTTTATTTTCTGAAAATGTTTAAACTACTTAATAAATAATATTTGCAGGTCGATTTCGTGAGCGTCAGAGACAGAAACACGGGATACTGTAGAGGAGTCGGATTCATCACTTTCAAAGTTGGTAATTAATAAAATATATATTGGTAATTAGTAATAATACATATGACGCTCATTTAAAAAATCGAAGTACTAGTGAACTTGTGGTTGCAGTTGGTGCATATGCACTGAGGATTCTCACCGGGCTGATAGCTCGATGAATGATCTTCCAATAACAAAAGTATGAATATGTTATAAAAGCTCAAGTGCGGATCCGGTTTCTCTGGTTGTATTCCAACTGGCTAACCGTAAGGGTTCCTTCTCCCGAATTGTTTTCCGAAAAGTTCTAATTTAATTATAATATATTTCTTAATCCCTCCTTTCGGGATGATGCCTCAGTGGCCCCGGCCCTCTCCCTCACCACTCCCGTCAATGGAGGCAATGAGATCGAACTCGCCAAGGTCATGAAGAAGAGCTAGAAGAAGGTGAGACCATTATTGATTGATTACGGTATCTCCTAGACTACGGTATCCCGGATTTACGTTATGTGAAAATTACAGTATTTCTCACTCTTTTTGAGTATTTTTGCTTTTTCAAAAAAATCACAATATCATAAACTATCGAGGAATCCCAGATCTTAGAGCACAATTGGGATCATATTTACAAGATCGAGCATGGCAACTACAGTACCGGTCAAAAGTATGGAAACTATTTTCAAACCGCTTTAACTTTTTTTGGAATTGAGATAGAGACCCACGGTTTAAAGCATTCGATTGCACAAACATTCAAGAATAACGTGATGCTGTTGAATTCGGCTCTGCTATATATCTCATTTTTCAGCACTCATAATGCTGAGGAAATTTAGAAAAATGTAGACATAGCTCACCAACATTTTTTTTAGTCACTCAAACGTGCTGTGTAGAAAGTACAACCATAGAGATTTACGATGAACATTACGACCCGTTCAGCGCACTTCGATTGAGTCCCCCAGCTGAATTTCACAACAACTCCGAAAATCAGAAAAATTGGTATAATTTGCATTCTAGTAGAGCTACAGTCTCCCAATTTCGTAGGATATGTCAGTACATAATAAGACATCACTTTTCAAAATTTAGGCCCGATCGGACACTGGCGGCGAAAAATAGTTTTTCGAAAAGTTCAGTTTTGGGACCCTTGATACTCCCCAGCCACTGTCGTTCAAGATCAACCAATTTAACATTTCTAATCCTAGTTCATCAGGAAACATCCTCTGAAAATTTCATGTTGAATGAACACCTTTGAGGAAAATTATCGATCTAGAACTTGGGTAGAAAACCTTGTAGGAAAAACTTGATTCGAAATCGAAGGCTGCGTCATAATTGTTCTAGTAATACAAATGCGCTCAAAATTTGCAGTGAATGTCAGAAAGAGGTGGCGCATTCCTACTCACAATTAGAGCACTGTAGTAAACGTTCTACGAATTTTCGTTATTGAAAGTAGTTTTTCCTACGAGGTTTTCTACCTAACTTCTCGATCGATAACTTTCCTCAAAGGTGTTTATTCAACATGCAATTTTCAGAGGATGTTCCCTGATGAACTAGGATAACAAATGTTAAATTGGTTGATTTTTGTCGACGGTGGTTGGGGAGTATCAAGGGTCCCAATATTGAACTTTATCGAAAAATGTTTTTTCGCCGCAAGACTCTGATCGTGCTCAAATTAAAACCAGTGATGTCTTATTAAGTGCTGACATACCTTGCGAAATTTGGGGACTGTAGCTCTATTAGAACTCAAATTATACCAATTTTTCTGATTTTCGGAGTTGTTGTGAAATTCAGCTGGGGGACTCAATCGAAGTGCGCTCAACGGGTCGTAATTTTCATCGTACATCTTTATGGTTGTACTTTCTACACAGCACGTTTGAGAGGCTACAAAACATGTTGGTAAGCTATGTCTACATTTTGCTAAATTTCCTCCGCATTATGACTGTTGAAAAATAAGATATATAGCAGAGCCGAATTCAACAGCATCACGTTATTCTTGAATGTTTGTGCAATCGAATGCTTTAAACCGTGGGTCTCTATCTCAATTCCAAAAAAAGTTAAAGCGGTTTGAAAATAGTTTCCATACTTTTGACCGGTACTGTAGTTGCCATGCTCGATCTTGTAAATATGATCCCAATTGTGCTCTAAGATCTGGGATTCCTCGATAGTTTATGATATTGTGATTTTTTTGTGGAATTGTTATGGGTTTCTTTCCACTTACACAAAAATATTATTCTTGTCCCGCCCCCTGTTTTTGTGTGTTTGACCAACAGTCTATCAGATTGTGGCGATCTGTCGAAACTGATCGTTGGCCTATTCTTTCCAGTTCAATAAAACTATCAATTGAGCCAATTCGATATCCTTTGTCATTCGATTGACGCCTCATCTTCCTCATTCGTCATTCAATTCACTCCTCACACCGGTCGTTGGCTCTTTCGTACCGGTGGAGAGGGATAATTGTTCCTCTGAAATGACAATCATGGTGTGTCGAGGTTACACCAATATTTCAAGAACTGATTTGATGCAATATCATCAATTCCAAGTAGAGTGGTACTTCATAAATACTTATCAGGTAACAACATTCCAAATAAAACATTTCAAACATTATGGAGTTTCATCCACTCATCACTGTTAAACCTGTTCGAGCTAGTGCATTTCATATGTACTTCAAATCAAACAACTATGCCAACAGTTTAATATGATTTGAATTATGCGCACGCATTGTTTGGGAGATCTGAAGGGTGAACCGCAATCCCCATCCCATCAACATACCTTACCACATGGTGCGAATAGTGCCTCCAGCTTCTTTCTCGTGAATACCTTTCGGTAGATTTCCCACGAAAACCGTCCGCTTTCTCTCATCCACGATCGAAGGATCGTGTAGATACTGAAATTATTCATTTAATAAATTATTTAATAGATCTACTCCCGAGATTCGATCATATCAAACAATATAAAGGCAATGAGGAAGCAGTGGTGATTGAGTAACAGTTACTTACTATTTGCTTTTTTAACAACTTGGCAATTAGGGGCTTCACCAATACCATTACTAGAGACCGTCTAACAATTGACCAATTCGATATTGAAATGATCATCGAATTGAGCCAATTCGATATCCTTTGTCATTCGATTGACGCCTCATCTTCCTCATTCGTCATTCAATTCACTCCTCACACCGGTCGTTGGCTCTTTCGTACCGGTGGAGAGGGATGAGGGGAGGGGAATGAGATCTCTCGTCATCGGATTGGCTCAATTCGATGATCAATCGAATGATCAATCCGATGAATCCGTCATTCGATTGATTCGTCATTGAATTGACCGGTCATTCGATTGACGAAGGGAATCGAAAGAATCTCATTTTTCGTCAATTGTGAATCGAATATTCGGTTAGACGGTCTCTACACAAAACCGCCGAAGAAAGTACAAATGGAGATCAAGAAGAGAAGAAAGATGAGCGGACCCAAGAGTTTGATGAAGTACTATTACGGTATCCAGAAGGTTACTGTAGGTCTGGATTACGGTAGCCCCACTCAAATTGATTTCGTTTGTTACGCCACTGTTGTTATATTGCTGTCCGTTGATTCAAGACTTAACTTCAGAACCGGAGTTTTGCCGGACTGAATAAAGAATATCGATTATGTGGAGCAGAAGTGTCTTATTTTACGCGGTAGTGTGCCGTGCGAGATATTTTGTATCGATATTTTCTATTCTTTTGTTCTCAACCAATTCTGTGAGCTCACGTTATTGTCGAGACAGAAAGTGATTGCCGAACGTGTGAATGAGAAGAAGAGTGGGGGGAGGCTCTCTCACTTTTCAGACACAGCGAGAGAGTGTGCGAAAGGGAAAGACTGACCGAGGCCTTTTGTCAAATAGCGCTGGTAGATTACCGTTTCACTTTCAATTTCAAGCTTTCGCAGTGAATATTATGGACCAGCCGATCGCACGCGCCAAGGCGCGTGCTCCGACTGGCGTATGTCGGGTTATGTGTGAGCACTTCCCTCTCCCTCTCCTCCGCCTCCTCTCTCTTCTCTCTCTACCTCTCCCTCCTCTCCTCTCTCTCATCTCCCCTGTCCCTCATCTCCCCTCTCCCATCTCTTTCCTCTCGTCTCCCTCCTTTTCTCTCATCTCCTCTCCCCTGTCTTTCCCCTCCACTCCTTCCTCTCTCTCTACCTCCGCTTACTCTCTCATCTCTCTCTACCTATCCCTCCTCTCCTCTCCTCTCTCTCCTCTCCCCTCTCTCTCCTCTCTCTCTCTCCTTCTCCCTCATCTCCTCTCCCTTCTCTCTCCTCTCCTCTGTCTCCCCTGTCCCTCCTCTCCCCTCTCCCTCATCTCCTCTCCCCTGTCTCTCCTCTCTCTCATTTCTCTTCTCACTCTACCTCTCCCTCCTCTCCTCTCGCCACTCTCTCCTCTCCTCTCTCTCCTCTCCTCTCTCCCCTGTCCCTCCTCTCCCTCCTTCTCCCTCATCTCCTCTCCTCTCTTTCCCCTCCTCTCTCTTCTCTCTCTACTTCTCCCTCCTCTCCTCTCTCTCCTCTCCTCTCTCCTCTCCTCTCCTCTCTCTCCTCTCCTCTCTCTCCCCTCTCCCTAATCTCCTCTCCTCTCCTCTCTCTCCTCTCCTCTCTCTCCACTCCTCTCTCTCCTCTCCTCTCTCTCCCCTGTCCCTCCTCTCCCCTCTCCTCTCTCCTCTCCTCTCCTCTCTCTCCTCTCCTCTCTCTCCCCTCTCCCTAATCTCCTCTCCTCTCCTCTCTCTCCTCTCCTCTCTCTCCTCTCCTCTCTCTCCTCTCCTCTCTCTCCCCTGTCCCTCCTCTCCCCTCTCCCTCATCTCCTCTCCTCTCCTCTCTTTCCTCTCCTCTCCCTCCTCTCTCTCCTCTCCTCTCCTCTCTCTCCTCTCCTCTCTCTCCCCTCTCCCTAATCTCCTCTCCTCTCTTTCCCCTCCTCTCTCTTCTCTCTCTACTTCTCCCTCCTCTCCTCTCTCTCCTCTCCTCTCCTCTCTCTCCTCTCCTCTCTCTCCCCTCTCCCTAATCTCCTCTCCTCTCTTTCCCCTCCTCTCTCTTCTCTCTCTACTTCTCCCTCCTCTCCTCTCCTCTCTGTCCTCTCCTCTCTCTCTCCTGTCCCTCCTCTCCCCTCTCCCTCATCTCCTCTCCTCTCCTCTCTCTCCTCTCCTCTCTCTCCACTCCTCTCTCTCCTCTCCTCTCTCTCCCCTGTCCCTCCTCTCCCCTCTCCCTCATCTCCTCTCCTCTCCTCTCTTTCCTCTCCTCTACCTCCTCTCTCTTCTCTCTCTACTTCTCCTTCCTCCCCTCTCTCTCCTCTCCTCTCTCTCCTCTCCCCCCTCTCTCTCCTCTCCTCTCTGTCCTCTCCTCTCTCTCTCCTGTCCCTCCTCTCCCCTCTCCCTCATCTCCTCTCCTCTCCTCTCTCTCCTCTCCTCTCTTCTCTCCCCTCTCTCTCTCCCCCCTCTCTATCCTCTTCTCTCTCTCCTCTCCTCTCTCTCCCCTTTCCCTCATCTCCTCTCCTCTCCTCTCCTCTCCTCTCCTCTCCTCTCTTTCCTCTCCTCTCCCTCCTCTCTCTTCTCTCTCTACCTCTCCCTCATCTCCTCTCCTCTCCCCTTTCTCCCTCTCTCTCTCCCCCCTCTTTCTCCTCTCCTCTCTGTCCTCTCCTCTCTCTCCTTTCCCCTCTCTCCCCTCTCTCTCCTCTCCTCTCTCTCCTCTCCCCTCTCTCCTCTCCTCTCTCTCTTCTCCTCTCTCTCCCCTGTCCCTCCTCTCTCCTCTCCCTCATCTCCTCTCCTCTCCTCTCTTTCCTCTCCTCTCCCTCCTCTCTCTTCTCTCTCTACCTCTCCCCTCTCTCCCCTCTCTCTCTCCCCCTCTCTCCTCTCCTCTCTCTCCTCTCCTCTCTCTCCTCTCCTCTCTCTCCCCTGTCCCTCCTCTCCCCTCTCCCTCATCTCCTCTCCTCTCCTCTCTTTCCTCTCCTCTCCCTCCTCTCTCTCCTCTCCTCTCCTCTCTCTCCTCTCCTCTCTCTCCCCTCTCCCTAATCTCCTCTCCTCTCTTTCCCCTCCTCTCTCTTCTCTCTCTACTTCTCCCTCCTCTCCTCTCCTCTCTGTCCTCTCCTCTCTCTCTCCTGTCCCTCCTCTCCCCTCTCCCTCATCTCCTCTCCTCTCCTCTCTCTCCTCTCCTCTCTCTCCACTCCTCTCTCTCCTCTCCTCTCTCTCCCCTGTCCCTCCTCTCCCCTCTCCCTCATCTCCTCTCCTCTCCTCTCTTTCCTCTCCTCTACCTCCTCTCTCTTCTCTCTCTACTTCTCCTTCCTCCCCTCTCTCTCCTCTCCTCTCTCTCCTCTCCCCCCTCTCTCTCCTCTCCTCTCTGTCCTCTCCTCTCTCTCTCCTGTCCCTCCTCTCCCCTCTCCCTCATCTCCTCTCCTCTCCTCTCTCTCCTCTCCTCTCTTCTCTCCCCTCTCTCTCTCCCCCCTCTCTATCCTCTTCTCTCTCTCCTCTCCTCTCTCTCCCCTTTCCCTCATCTCCTCTCCTCTCCTCTCCTCTCCTCTCCTCTCCTCTCTTTCCTCTCCTCTCCCTCCTCTCTCTTCTCTCTCTACCTCTCCCTCATCTCCTCTCCTCTCCCCTTTCTCCCCTCTCTCTCTCCCCCCTCTTTCTCCTCTCCTCTCTGTCCTCTCCTCTCTCTCCTTTCCCCTCTCTCCCCTCTCTCTCCTCTCCTCTCTCTCCTCTCCCCTCTCTCCTCTCCTCTCTCTCTTCTCCTCTCTCTCCCCTGTCCCTCCTCTCTCCTCTCCCTCATCTCCTCTCCTCTCCTCTCTTTCCTCTCCTCTCCCTCCTCTCTCTACTTCTCCCTCCTCTCCTCTCTCTCCTTTCCCCTCTCTCTCCTCTCCTCTCTCTCCCCTGTCCCTCCTCTCCCCTCTCCCTCATCTCCTCTCCTCTCCTCTCTTTCCTCTCTCTCTCCCCCCTCTTTCTCCTCTCCTCTCTGTCCTCTCCTCTCTCTCCTTTCCCCTCTCTCCCCTCTCTCTCCTCTCCTCTCTCTCCTCTCCCCTCTCTCCTCTCCTCTCTTTCCTCTCCTCTCCCTCCTCTCTCTTCTCTCTCTACCTCTCCCTCATCTCCTCTCCTCTCCCCTTTCTCCCCTCTCTCTCTCCCCCCTCTTTCTCCTCTCCTCTCTGTCCTCTCCTCTCTCTCCTTTCCCCTCTCTCCCCTCTCTCTCCTCTCCTCTCTCTCCTCTCCCCTCTCTCCTCTCCTCTCTCTCCTCTCCTCTCTCTCCCCTGTCCCTCCTCTCCCCTCTCCCTCATCTCCTCTCCTCTCCTCTCTTTCCTCTCCTCTACCTCCTCTCTCTTCTCTCTCTACCTCTCCCTCATCTCCTCTCCTCTCTTTCCCCTCCTCTCTCTTCTCTCTCTACTTCTCCCTCCTCTCCTCTCTCTCCTTTCCCCTCTCTCTCCTCTCCTCTCTCTCCCCTGTCCCTCCTCTCCCCTCTCCCTCATCTCCTCTCCTCTCCTCTCTTTCCTCTCCTCTACCTCCTCTCTCTTCTCTCTCTACCTCTCCCTCATCTCCTCTCCTCTCTTTCCCCTCCTCTCTCTTCTCTCTCTACTTCTCCCTCCTCTCCTCTCTCTCCTTTCCCCTCTCTCTCCTCTCCTCTCTCTCCCCTGTCCCTCCTCTCCCCTCTCCCTCATCTCCTCTCCTCTCCTCTCTTTCCTCTCCTCTCCCTGCTCTCTCTCCTCTTCGAATACGACAATCGACATATCTCCATTGAGTACTGTAATGAAGTGAGTTGTTCTTGAGCCATTTATTGTGTAAACCCGTTCGGTTTAACTTAATTCCTTGTAGGAACCCGATCCCTTCAATCTCTTGCAAAACATCACCTGCGGGCGGGAGTCGAACCTGCCTGCGTCGGCATGCCAGTCACCATGCCCTTCACCATGCGACTTAAGCTTAGATAGCTAAGCTTAGATAGTAATTTCACAATTGTAGTTTGTAGTTTGAACCTTGTAGTTTGTACTTTGAACTTTGTAGTCTGTAGTTTGATCTTTGATCTTTGGTTGATGTTGGGGAGCTAAGCTTAACCAAGCGTTGGCAGGACGTCCATACCATTTGTAGTTTGAACTTTGTAGTTTGATCTTTCATCTTTGGTTGATGTTGCATGAGCTAAGCTTAGCTTAACGTTGGCAGGATGCCCATACCAAGTGTTGCCAGGAATCCAAACCGGACATACCAACACACACACACACACAGACGTTTGCGCTTTATTATATAAGGATAAAGCGTCCATTGAGTCTCTTTTAAAGATCTCCTAATTAGCATGTCATCACTAATCCACGGCAACTCAAACAGAGAAATATTTTCGACTCCACCCACTAAGAAGAAGAACCACGGTGTGCGCTGCGAAGATAATTACTAATAGCGCTTTACTGTGTTTAGAAGCTGTGAGAAGATAAGCGTTGCGTATTTGAGTTGTGTTCTTAGTGAAAATCATGGAACAACGGTGGCTGGCGCGCAGCCATCTCGATGCGCGTCAGCCGCGTGAAGCACTAGGAAGTGACCTAAACCCGTACTTTAGTCACTGATCCGCGATTCAAATGAAAATATGTCTTCCCTCCGGGCGTGCATATCTCGCACGGAATTTTCTCACGCCGAACTCTGCCATTAAGGAAAGTCAGCGTGTCAAACTTGACCTGTTTTGCCGTGTTATCCCCCATACAAGTTGTGTGTGTGACACAACACGGCGGTTGGAAATCCTACCGCACACGGAAATTCATGTCGAATTACAATGGCTGGCTTGCAGCCACTTAATACTCAGCTTGAATTCAAACCGGGCCTGAGCGTTGCCTGATTCCCCTGATGGAAATTCGCATTTGAATCCCTGATTTTCTAATTGGGCTCAAATGGCGCGATTTTGCCTGAAACGCGTCGCTTGAACCGCATCGCATCCATTCTGATCTTCCCTTATGCATTTTATGATGTGCAAGCCTTTTAAATTCTTAAAAAGGGGGAATACTTTCTATATTTAGCGGGAGCTGACGAGAGCGCAGAGAGACTGGTATGGCTTATATTTCCTTACGAATTTTAGCCTCGGTTTTCACCCTCTGGTGGGATTTCTGTCCGCCATGACACAACGCTAAATTCAGCATATCAGAGTGTAATTTTCCAGGCAGGAGCCTTATTGCGAAACAACTCCGAACATTTCGTCATGTTTACTCTGTTGTTGTTCGTTTTTAATTCTGGCAGGCGCTCATTCTCTTATTTTTCATTATTTCTACGTGTTTTGTCATTGTTCGTTTTCGCAGTGAGCTTTCGTCGTACCTGAGAGAAGGAAGAATGTCGGGATCACCTGTGAAGAAAAGCAAACGTAAGTGTGAATACTAGGAACTGCGAATATTTAATTAATATTAAAATGTAATAATTAAGAATATATTTCGCTCAATTACTTATAAACTTTGTTTAGACGCTTACACTATCACGATGGCGATCGACAAGGAGCTCGTGGAGAAAGATGGCCAGATCTCCCCCGTCCATCGCTTCAACGGACTGGCGTGGTATGTGATAGTGATGGCAAAACGGTTCTCGACCCTCCTCATTTCGCGTGCTCTCTAACCAGTGAGAGAACATGCAATTTGAAGAGTCGTTTCCGTTTTGCCGTTACTAGTATGTGATCTGCCAATAAGCTAGAAACATGTATTTTATACCGACAATTTTGCGGCAAGCAAAAGTCGGGTACGAGCTATGAATCCCTCAGAAATGTTAATTTCCAGGCGTGTACATGTTATGCACACCTTCCGTTATGATAGCAGCATGGTGGTCCTTCACTGTGATTCGGAAGAAAGCGAGTTGTGGTGGGCCCAAACGAAGATTGGGATTACTGCCAAGATCACAAACAGAAATGCACCTGTCAATTTCCCGGTTGGTTAATTTGGTTTCCCCTTTTTCGATATAACTTATACTGTGTCAATCGAACAAACTCATGATCAGGGATGTGCAAGATTGCAAAATCCGTTAAATTTTCGAAGTGTGTTGTAATTACTTCATCCATTGGAGCGGTGAAGAAAAGAAAATTTAACGGATTGACCAGCCATGCTCATGATCGACGTGTTTCAGATGCCGTACACGTTTGCCAGTTGGAAGCCGGACGGCAAAAGATGCGATAAGCTGCAGCTAATCAGAGGACCGCTCTCAGAAGTGAGCGTCGAGATCCAGATGGAGAACGAGAGCGAGAGGTGAGAATCAGAGGTGTGCCAAACATTTTAAGACCTCCTCTTTATTCCTACTCTCTCGTCTTCTCTTACCAGCGAGAAAGCATGCGAAATGAGGAGGTCGTATATTTTTTGCACACCCCTGGTGCGAATAGGAGGAATACAACGTAAGCGATAGTTTTTTTTAACGCTTGACTGAAATCAGATACAATTTTAGACTTATCTATGCATCTATATAAAGCGCAAACGCCTGTCTTTCTGTGTGTATCTGTTCGGTATGGACGCACTGCGAACGTTTGGTATGGGCGTCCTGCCGACACACAATCTAAGCTTATGCGAACTAAGCTAATGTGCAGCACGAAGCGCTGAACCCTGAAAATGGTGTTTCCCCGAGGTAGTTGGGAGAATACCGCTGGTTATATCTGTGTTATTATCTAAATTAATTGCAGTTTCACTCGTCGGCCGATCCTCGATCTCAGATCGATCCCTGATGTGATTTTCGTGCTGGAGGGACAGAAGTTTCCCGTGAATAAGAAGGTCAGTTCAACAAAATCTACGATAAAAATTCTAATTTACTTTTAATTTATTTTAATTTATTTTTAATCGACGAAGAAAATCCCATTTGTAGGTTTTCTCCGCCTTGTCGAGCTACTTCAACAGTCTCCTGAATGGTCCTTTCAAGGAATCGCAACAGGAGGAAATTGAGATCAAGGAAACCGATCCGGAGGTTGGGTTTACTTGTAGTTTAGAAAGTTGCCGATTGTTTTTATAGTGATTTAAATTCGAAACTTCAGGATTTTAACGAACTTCTCAAGATGATGTACGGGGTCTCCAAGGAACCCATCACAGGTAAAGAAATTGATTTTTTTGAATTACCAAAACTTCACCTTGAAAAATGAGTAAAATAAATTTAAAACTCTGGCTTACTTTTATTTTTTAAGCTCTTTTCAATGGTATTGAGCGATTAAAAAAAAATTGTGTTGTTTCAGAAGAGAATGCGATGAGATATCTAATGATGGCAGATAAGTTCGATATCAGAGTAAGTTATTTATTGTGCAAAATGCATGTGCCGGTCTGGTTAATCTAGAAATATTAATTTTAATAATGCTTTATACTAATATAGCGTCTGCCAAAGACGTGAGACCGATTTTGGGCCATAGTTAATTTTTAAAAAAAATTTCTAGATTGTGAGAGATCGAGTGGAGAATTTCCTGCTCTCAACCATTTTCATATTGAACGATTCGATTCATGGCAAGTTTCTGATCGCGGAGCAATACAGACTGGAGACACTTAAGGTATGGTGGTCCAATATTTTAGTCTGATATTTATTCCACAATTTAATATGTTCATAATAAATAATGAAAAATCACTGCTCAGAGTGAGCTTCTCATTCTGTACAAGAAGAGGGAGAATCTTCAAGCACTGAAGAAGTCGAAGGAATTCGTTGAAGTTTCTGATTCGGTGAAGAATATCCTATACAAATATGCATTCGATCTGATCTGATGAATCAATTCTCGTTGTTGCTCACTCAAAGTTAAACTGTTGTGGCTATATTTGTTGGTTTCAGAAGTAACTGACGTTTATTCTCGTTTCTTCATTCTTTCTGTTGTTCGTGGAAGTGTTTTTGTTTTCTTTTTTTTGTACCTCAAGGTTATCCTGTTGTATATATTCATCGGCTCTTGTTGTTCTCATCTTCTCTGTTATTCATGGATGTTATTCTCGGAATGAAGTTGTATCCGAATTGTTCTAACGATTATAATCAAGCGTTCTCGATTCCGTTTTGCCAAATATCTACTTATCAGAAGAAATATTTTCTTCTCCGGATAACAGTGACCTGCCTTATATGTTTGTATGTAAAAAAATTACAACTGCGTTTAGCCCTTTCTGTATTTAATCTGGAGTTAAAATCATTCCTTTTCGCAGAGTCCTGTCATCCTATCAGTGGAAATAAATAATGTCGAATCAGACAGCATCGAAAAGCAAAGGTAAGGGTTTTCTCTGGGAATTGATAATTCATATATATAAAGCGGGCTAGCTATATTTCTAACTGCTCCGTGATTTATCATATTAATAGAAGCTTACATGGGGTGAGCGAGAGAAGGGAGAGCGGTCAGAGAAATGGTGAGATAGTGCGCGAAAGTGAGAGAACGTGTGATAGGTCTCGGTGCAAATAATTCGTTTTGGTGCGTAGCCAGCAAAACGCCGTGTTGCAGGCTCATTCACGATTACGATGCCCATTGACGCTAATCTACAAGACAGACAGACACAGATCTCCACCGTTCATCAAGTCGACGGATTGGACTGGTGAGTTTGACGAGTGCTAGGTCGGATGAGCACCAACAAAAAATTTCGTGTTCCAGTATTCTCTCAGTAAGTTCAAAATGGTACAGAGAACCATCTGAGAAAATACTGAGAGTCGACAAAATTTTCGGTGCTCATACGATCAAGTACCAGTTTTACGTCCTCTAAATAATTTGCCTACGCAAGGCACAATGAAGCTTGAAAATGCAATAATAATAATGATATTACATTCGATTTGAGTTCACGAATTGGTTGACAAGGGGGGGGGGGGGGAATGCATACAGTGCCCCCAGGGGTCTGGTGCGGTTGTGTTTTGGGAAGAGTTGTTCATCAATTTTATTACAGGAGTCTGCATGCAACTCACTTCGCCGGGCATAGCTACTTGGTCTCCTTCAACTGTGATGCGAACAATTCGAGCGAATTGTGGAGGGCAAATGCAGATATCAAATTGCGAGTCGATAATGGAGGATGGGGCGCTGGCATCCTCGACAAGGTTACCGTAATCCATGTCAAATTGGAAACGACTCCCAAATTCGCGCGCTTTCTCGTCGGTTAGAGAAAAGAGAGTGTTCGCACAGCGAGGAGAGACTTGTTTCGCTTTGTTATAACTATTTTGTTATATTATATTTGTTTGTTATGTTGGAATCGCAGTCCATTTCACGGCGTTCTAGATGGGGGTGAGCGAGAGAAGAGAAAGCGGTCAGGGGAATGGCGAGATAGCACGCGAAAGTGAGAGAGCACGAGTGAGGTCTCGACGGGAATTCGTTTTGGTGCGTTGCCAGCAAAACGTCGTGCCATTTAACTTCTTATGTAGGTCTCGCATTCGTTCGCCAGCTGGAAACGAGGCGGTAACAGATGCGATTTCAAGCCGCTTCCACACAATACGAAATGTGTCTACGTCGATGTTGTGGTGGAGAACGAGAGGTAAATTATTGATTTTACTTTTTAAAGTATCCCACTTCTCGAGATGATCAAAACGTCGGAGATCATGTGCATAATTTGTAAACAAGACACAATAGCAACACAAAATTGACCTGCTCGTATTTAACAGGAAATCCTTTAAGAAATATTTCTAATCATAAATGATGTATTACAGCTCGGCTCCTCGGCTGACTCTCGATCTCACTTCGATTCCTGATGTGATTCTCGTTCTGGAGGGACAGAAGTTTGCCGTGAATAAACAGGTATGTGCTTAAAAAATATCTGACATCAGAAAATTGTGAAATAAATGCAAAAGTAAGATGATACTTGTTGTAACTCCAGCTAAATATTTAATTTGACACCATTTTGGAAAGAACACTCGATTTTAGATGTTTTCTGTTCACACGAGCTCGAAATTTATCTTCAACATTATTCATTCATTCATTCATTATTTATTCCGTCAGAGGGGAATGTTTACATAGAATATCTGTGATGTGTTGCGTAGAACGGAGGTCCGTCGATCGTGTCGAATCGGGTGGGGTCGCAGCAAGGGTATGGGGGAAGGGGGGAGGGGATGGGAAGGGGGCAACCGATTAGAGATCAAGAGGTAAACCAATTATGGATAACTGACATGGGGAAAAATGAAGGAGGTTGAGAAGTGATAAAAATACGAAATGAGTCATGGGAGAGAGCTACAGTTTCGGGTAACAGGGAATTCCATATTGAGATGGATCGAGAAGTGACAGTGGAATGGGAATTATGAGGGAAGAAAGGTAAAGATATTCTGAAGTGATGCGCATTGCGAATAGAACGAACTAGTGGAGCATGAATAAGGAGAGATGAGACATCGAGTAAATATCGCTTATGCATAATTGAATGGAGAAATACAATATCGGAAATAATTCTACGTTGTTCAAGCGATGAAAGGTTCAGATTAAGCATACGCTCGGTGTAAGAAACATGAGGGATGGCACAACGGTGGTATAATCTACGCGTGAAATCTCGTTGAACTTTCTCTAGGTCTTTAGTTAATTCGACAGAATGAATAGGATTCCAGATAATAGCACAGTACTCGAGGTTGGGAAGAATGAAGGTGGTGAATGCTTTACAGTACAAGGATGGGGACGCGCTTTGGAAGGTCTTAAACATCAAATTCATTATAGAACGTGATTTCGAAACTACTTTAGAAATGTGATAGGAGAAAGAAAGAGAGGGAGAGAAGTGAACTCCTAGATCCTTAACAATAACTTTCTCTACATTCTTAACTTTGACAGTGGGTTCCTTTAAAATGACATTATTGATATGAAATAATCTGCGAGGGTTATGTGTGCCGTAGTGAACAATGTGACACTTGGTCTCAGAGATTCCTAGATTCCATTGGGAAGCATAATTAGAGACAACATCGAGGGCAGACTGTAAATCATTAGAAAACCTAGGTGCTTCAGCGAATAACTTTAAGTCGTCAGCGTAAATAGAGTAGTGGATAGTCTGGGGGAAATCAGAGGCGATATCGTTAATAAAGAGAATGAAAAGCAGCGGACCTAAACACGATCCCTGGGGAATACCTGATCGAACAAGTGTTGGAGGGGAAAAAGAGGACTCAATAAAGACAGACTGGGTGCGATTAGAAAGGTATGAGTGAAACCAAGAAATGAGATGGTTTGAAATTCCTAACTGAGATAGTTTAAACAATAAAAGTCTATGGTCGATACTATCAAAAGCTTTTTTAAAGTCGATATATACAGTGTCGAACGAACTGGTCTTTGAAATTCTCAGATAATGAGAGAAAGTCTCAGCAAGATTAGTAGAGGTAGATCTAGAGTTACGAAAGCCAGTTTGGCGGGGGTCAAAAAGTTCATGGTTCTCTAGGAATGAGGTAATCTTCTCTATTAGAAGCTTCTCAAAAAGTTTACATACAGAAGAAGTGAGGGAAATTGGACGGAAATCTACAACAGAGTTGCTAGTTTTCTTCGGAATGGGTTTTACTAAAGCTTGTTTCCACAGAGAGGGAACTTCACAAGTAATGAGGGACTTGTTGAAGATAATCAAAAGAGGAGAAATGAGTGAAAATTTACAATTAGTGAGGACAATACTGGGAATGTTGTCAGGGGTAAGGTTTATTTTGGGCGCAAGACTACGAAATGCACAAAGAATATCTATTTCTGATACAAATGGGAGGTCAAAAGTGAGAGAAGGGGTTGGAAGTGGGAGAGGGGAGTGTTGGGGGTACGTGAAAACAGAGGAGAAAAACTCTGAGAACGCAATGCATTTCTCGTCATTAGATAAAATGGTGCTTCCTTTTGAGTCTACGATAGCTGAAGGGGTTGATTTAGGGGCCTTTAGCTTCCCAGAACAAAATTTGTAAAACGCGCTAGAGTTGGAGGTGGTGACAATGCGATTCTCAAGATAACAATGGAAACTATTCAAAGCAGATTTAAAGCGCTTTGACATGGTGTGACAAGCTACACTGTTGGGGGCAATTCTTGACAGATTCCTATATTTACCATACAAAATTCTAACTTTACGAGGATATCTATTGAACTCGGAAGGTCGGGAAAGGGGAATGAACGTATCTAGAAGGCTGTTAATGCAATTAGTGAAATAAATGTAGGCGTCATTGGCACATAAATCACGGAGAGCAAGTGTCCAGTCATGATTGTAAATAAGGTTATTGATGGACTGCCAATCAGCTAAACGATAAACTCGGGAGGGAATGCGCTTACGGGGAGGAGGGGATGGGATGCAGAGATCAAAAGTAACACTTAAATGGTCACTAAGAGGGGGAGCAGAGGTCACATTATGTATGATGCTACTGTTGCAAAAGATTAGATCAAGGAAGTTTGTAAGACGGGTAGGGAAATTTACATATTGCGAGAAATGATTATCGGAAACAAAATCTAATAGATCATTCTGTGATGGGGAGCTGAGAGTAAGCCAATTTATGTGGGGAAGATTAAAATCGCCTAGAAGAATGCACGGAAAGTCGTTGGAAACAAGAGGGGAAAGGTAATTCACAAAAGAAGTGAGGGAAAGTGCAGGGGCGGAAGGGGATCGATAAGCAGTGAAAATTCTGACTCTGCGGAAGGGGAGAGAGGGGGAGAAGGTCATATGCAAATCGACTGTAATGCACTCTAAGAGAGGGGATGAAAAAGAAGAGACAAGAACGGGAGAGAGAGAGTTATGGACTATCAATGCTACGCCGCCGCCTCTACCGTAATCATCTGAGAGGGCGCGATCGTTACGAAAAGCAAAATACTCAGGGAACGTGCCTAACAATAGTGCATCACTGTCGCTAGAGTCTAACCAGGTCTCGCAAAGGGCAATCACGGGGTAGTCAAATGAGGAAAGAAGAAAGGAGAGATGAGAGGTCTTGCATCTAATCGATCGGCAATTTGCATAGAACACTGTGAGATTAGGGAGGTTTCTAGGTGGTTGCAAGTTACAAGAACGGTTACGTAAGGATGACGAAATAGATGAGAGGGGGGAAGATATCGAAACAGGAGGGAGAATAGACAGGGACAAGAGAGAGGAAACGGGGGTACCCTTGCTGCTCCTGTCCTACTGGCGTCGTGTCCGCATGTTGACGTGGCTGACTGATTGCGAGGGAGGCGGAGTGCTCGTGCGGGCGGTTTTGAGGGCATCAGAGGAGGAGGCGAGACCTGGAGAGGAAATATCGGCAGCGGGGTTGTGGGATCGGGAGGCGCGAGGGGAGCCGTAGTGAGGAGGGAGGGGACGGGAGGTACGGTAGGAGATGAGAGAGTAGTCGCGTACTCCCCACACGATCTGATTGGCCTCGAGGTTCCTCTTAACCGCCTCCTTCCTTGCATCTCTTTCTAACTGAAGCTGGGTCGGGGTGAGGTCCTGGCGCACGAATGAGGAAGGGGCGACGAGAGGGGGAGGTCGACCTGGCTTAGATCGAATGCCACTGAGGAAGCTATCACGAAGTGCCTTTGACTCGAACTTGATCTTGAGGGGTCGAGAGCCAGGGGGTCGATCAGCCGGGTGACGAGTGAACGACATCTTTCCTTCACTCAATGACTTCTTGACGTCCTCTGATCCACAGTAGGCAACGAGATCCTCTACCAACTTCTCGTCTCTCTTCAGTCCCTCAGTTCGATCCTCGCACTCTACAGTTCCGATAACCACCGCACGAGACTCCTTCTCAACGTAGTCAGCCTTGTCAGAGGCTGCCTTCGTGCAGGCGTTGTACACCTCTCTAGACACTTGACGGGTCATCTCAGTAAGAGTATCGAGAGAAGGGAGAGAAGGGGAGAGGATGGAGGGAGTGGGAGGGACTGTGGAAAGGTTCACGACGATTGCGAGAACACGAGACATCATCACAGCGAGATCATCTACTTTCTTCGTGAGGAGATCGACCGATTCTTGACTAGCGGGTCGAGAGACACGGGCAGCGGCGGGGAGCGGAGGCTTGTTGGGGGTGCCAGTACTCATTGCGCGCTGGGGTGAAGCTTCCAGAAATAGCGTACCTGGTCAGGTGGGATTCGACCACCTATCGTCGGCTTCCCACTTTGCCGACTAGCGCGGACCAGGTAGATCAGAGTCGCCGAGGGAGTGAAGGCGAGGCGAGGCGAGGCGAGGGAGAGGGAGTGGATTTCACTAATCCCGGACGATATTGGGAACCGACCGCTCAGCGCGGGGAAAAGGATTGTGATGATTATATGTTATATGTTATATGTTATTATATGTTCAGCGTTTAAATATTGGTTCTTTCCTGTTCCCCCCCCCCCTCCTTGAAATATCCCATATCATTTCTCAAGTATCACTGTCTTCATATCGGTCTACTCTCGGTCATTTCGATGTCGAATGTTTTTTTTTCACGAAACGTCTCCCTATAAATCGCAGAGCACGCTTCTCTCTAGGCCGAGATGGGGCTGAAATGAGTAGGCGGGGTATTTCAAGGGGGTGGGATTCAAAAAAACAAAAAAAAAAGGAAATTACCTATATATTTTCATCGTTTATGATAATTTTCTATGGCAGGTACTCTCTGGTCAATCCACCTATTTCGATAAACTCTTCAACGGTAATTTCAAGGAGTCGAAGCAGGATGAAATCGAACTGAAGGAAGAGAATGCTAAGGTTTCCTATACTTTTACTGATAAAATGCGCTTGGTCTAAAAAGTGATACGAACATTGTTTTTCTTCCTTATTTTATAGGCTGAATTTTCCAGGACTTTCACGAACTGCTCAAGATGATGTACGGAGCTTCCAACGAACCCATCACAGGTACGAAAATACGGGAAGAATCAATGTAATTTTGTTTAATTCACATTTTTGTAGTTGACAATGCTTCTCGATAACTGAAGATGGCGGATAAATTCGACCTTCAGGCAAGGGATTTTCTAATCTGACTTTAAAATTTTAAAATCTTGGTTTATTAATAATTTGAAATTTTGAAATTTTAGATCGTGAAGGATCGAATGGAGAGCTTCCTGATCTCCACGAATCTCGTTCCTATACATTCCAAACTTCTGCTTGGGGACGAGTACAACCTGAACATGCTCATGGTACGGTCACATTTATTTATTTATCGAAATTATTTGGAAACAGTATTTAATATTGAATCACCTCGCACAGGACGAGTCCCTTCTTCTCTACAAGAACAACAAAGCGAATCTTCGCGCAGTGAGAGATTCGTCGGAGCTCGCAGATTTCCCCGATTCTGTGAAGAACATGCTATTCAGTTATGCATGCGATTTTCTCGGATGAATCGGTTGATCTTCTTGCATTTTCTTCGTTTTTATCCACATGTTAAGCCTTTTGTAGAGAAATTCAAATACTCTAGAAGTCATTGCCTTTTCTCTTGTCTCTTTATTGCTATTTTCGCTTCATCCAAGTGTTCTCCAGATTAAAATACCCTCTGTTAACTGGTTGCATCATATTTCTTGGCTCTTGCTGTTCCCCATTGTAAACCATTGTTCGTTGCTTCCGGAATAAAGTTGTTTCCTATCTATCGATTTAAAATCATACGGTTTGATTCCGTTGCTTCACTATCTTCCGGTGGTATCAATATGTTTGAATGGCATCTAGCAGTCCGGAACGCACCTGACGTGTCATACGGTAGTCAATGTGCGATTGCGAATTTACGCGTGTATTCATCGCAGTTTAGTTTATTCAGTAGCCGGTTTCGACCTTTTGGCGTAATAGCGGTATATATACAATCCTTTAAATATTTCAAAATCTAAAACGCATCGGAAAAAGAAGGAGATAAATTGTTCGCCTTTTGCTTTGCCAATCAGCAGCGACTTTCGCAAGTGCTCTTTATTATTTTAACTTAATCTATTTTTTCGCAGTAGTCTCATCGTCCCAGAGGGTAGGGAGAATGACAGATTCGCCATCGACGAAACGCAAATCTGAACCAACATCGGATGGTTCAGTGAAGAAACGCAAAGGTAATTTTTTAATTATTTATGTAAATTATTATGATTAAAAGTATCCTTGAATTGTCATGATTTTTTAACGAATATATCAACACAGATGCCTTGACGATTATGATGCCTATCGACCCAAGTCTACAAGATGGCGAGAAATTGATCTCACCCGCCCATACATTTGACGGATTGATCTGGTACGTGAGGCAGTTTCCAATTTACAGCTCTCCATTTCCATCATGGAATTTATCGTTCTCCTTCCTTACTCTATTGATTTAATTATACCCTATTGAAACGTTAGTTTGACAATTTCAGGCGTCTCCATGTGAAGAGCTTCAGTTACAAAGACATTGACCGGAAGCACAGTGAGCTTGCGGTTTCCGTCTATTGCGAAGGAGACGAACTGAGTGAAATGTGGCGTACATTCGCGGACATTCACATGAGCTACACGCAGAAAGACGGTGTCTTACCGTTCGCTAAGAAAAAATATAAGGTTGTAGCATCACTGTCTTTGATTCAATGGGCGCTACCTTACTTTAGGCCTACATTAGGATTGATCGGCCTTGAAATATTGGATGGCCATTATAGACTTTCTTTTTGAAGAAAGGATGTCGTGTATGAACGAGTGGTTGGCCCCTTTTACTGGAACAACAACATGAACAAGCAATCATTGGCATATCTTAAACACCGACTTACATTACTTTATCTTGCCTGCTGCAGTGGTTCAACTGGTTCGCCAGTTGGGAGGAGGAACGCAACAAATTCGTTCTGATGAGGATTCCAAATCCAATGAAAGCTCCCACTACGAGCATCAGTGTCACAATTGACACGAATAATGACAGGTGAATGATACACGAAGAATGATAAAATATTTTTGCAGCGGAGCGAGTTTTTTTTGTTGAGTAGAAATACGAGAACATTCTACATTCCTTTGTAATATGCCCAGAGTTAAATAATGATTTATTTAAGCTTCGCTCGTCGGCCGATTATCGATCCCAAATCGTCGATCAATGATGTGGTTCTCGTGTTGGAGCAAAAGGAGTTTCCGGTGAATAAGCAGGTCAGCACAACCTATGGTCCGACGTGAATATTTAGTGATATTTTAATATTTAAATGCAAAAGAGGATTTCAAACGTTTAAACATGATTTAAAAAAAAATTTAAACTAAATAAAGTATTCAGTTTCTCGCAGCCCAGTCCAGCTATTTCAACAGCCTATTCTATGATGATTTCAAGGAATCAACACAAGAAGGAATCGAGATAAAGGCTACCGATCCTGAGGTTAATTTGTTAGTCGAATAATGAAAATAGTCATTGCCAAAATGACTCGGATATTTATTCCATTATTAGTTACCAGCGGCATCCCCCGACTACGTCGGGGAATACCGCTGGCTGTGCTCACCGCTTCGCGGTGAGCCGTATTTCGCAATCGAAAAGAGAGAGAGGGAGGGAGGCGTTGTTTACATGTTTCCGATTTCGCAATCCGAACATGCGAACATACAGACAGATGTTTGCGCATTATATATAGTATGGATATTTTAATCGATTGCTGAATGAAGTCGTACGTATCTTTTAGATATTTGGCGAGCTGATGACGATGGCTTACGGACAATCAAAGGAACCCACCACAGGTAGGAGTATGAGAAAAATTTAGATTCAATTCAATTTCAAACAAGAGTAAACAAAAGAACTAGTAATGAATTCGCCTACTCTCAAATTTTCATGCGACGTTTATGTACTGAACGTTGACTTTTTTTGTCGATTAAATTTAGAAGCGCATCCTCGAGTTACTAGTACTATAAGTATAATAAGACGAAACCACAAAAAGATACTTATCGAAAGAGCTGATGCTAAGTATCATTTAAACATTTCAGTTGAGAACGCAACTCGATGCTTGCCGATGGCAGATATGTTCGATCTTCAAGTAAGTGATGTACACAATGCTTTTTAAACATCAAGCTTTTTACTAACGATTTGAAATATGCTCTATTATAATGCAAAAAAAGTGCAGCGAAATAACAATTTATTAAAATACTTTTGGAATAATATTATAGCAATAATTGTTTGAGATTGTGAAGGATCGAATCGAGAATTTTCTGATCTCCACGAAACTTATCTCGATTCATCGCAAGTTTCTGATTGCTGAAGAGCACAAACTGAAGATTCTTAAGGTACGATAGATATTTACCGCAACATCATAATTAAATGTTTGCAATATCAATTATCTTGCACAGGACAAGATTCTTTTCCTGTACAAGACTGACAAGAAAAATCTACGTGAACTGAGACAATCGGAGGAATTCGCCAATTTCCCGGATTCGTTGGTCAAGAATTTCCTGTTCGGCATTGCATGCGGTCTGCCCGGATGAATCTGATGAAAATTGTGATAGTTGCCACTTGTTATGCTCCATTATTTAGCTACAGTATCGATATTCGTTAGTTTTTTTAATATCATTATCATTACAGTTGTTGGTTGAGATTGTTATCTCCGGAATAAAGTTTTCTCCGAGTTCTTCTACCGATTTAATACCAAAGCGGTTCCGATTCCGTTGTTTAAACTATCTTCCATTTTAATCAATAGTTAGATTCTTGTCTAGTGGAAGACCACATCTTTTCATACAGTAATCAGTCGAAGATTGACTTCACACGGAGTGACAAACCACACGGCGGGTGGAAATCCTACCGCACCCGGAAATCCATGGCGAATTACAATGGCTGGCGCGCAGCCACTTAATACTCAGCTTGATTTCAAACCGGGCCTGATCGTTGCCTGATTCCCCTGATGGAAATTCGCATTTGAATCCCTGATTTTCGAATTGGGCTTAAATGGCGCAATTTTGCCTGAAACGCGTCGCTGAACCGCATCGCATCCATTCTGATCTTCCCTGATGCATTTTATGATGTGCAAGGCTTTTAAATTCTTAAAAAGCGGGAATACTTGCTGTATTTAGCGGGAGCTGGCGAGAGCGCAGAGAGAATGGTATGGCTTAGATTTCCTTACGAATTTTAGCCTCGGTTTTCACCCTCTGGTAGGATTTCTGTTCGCCGTGAAACCACACAAAAATGAATGGGCACTCTTTTTTAGTCCGTAAAACTACCGTAGGTTTTAATGTGGCGAGCTAGGGGCGTTTTGTAGTGGGAACAAACGTTTGAAATTTAACAGTACCGTAGTCCTTTAATTCGCTGACGCGAAGTTACGGTAAAATCTGCCTGCTTCTCTGACTAATGAGAAAGTGTGCAGAATGGAGAGAGCTGAAAACCGAAATCACATCACTAATTCTCACGCTGATCATGCAAACGGTCACTTTCTACAGCAATACTGTGCAAATTACATGAATCTCGTGCTTCAGCATCTTATGTTTCAAAGCGTTGGTAGTGATCATCTCTTTCTTGCCGATCATCGCGCACTCTGATTCCCCACATGATTTCGACGCTGATCGCGGTCACTTTCGAAAACAGATTAGGAATGTAATTTGAGTTTTTTGTTCTCTCCATTCTGCACACTATCTCTAGTGGTGGGGCGCGACCCTTCTTCTACCATCTTGCAAAACATGGTCGATCGTGGGGCTCGAACCGGTGATATAGCGGGCTTCAGTCAGACACCATAAACATTTTCAGGGGCGAGAGGCAAGGGAGAGCGGGCGATTTCCTTTATCTTGCACGAATTAGCTTGATTGCGCATATTCAAATATTTTTACGGTAAAAAAATATTCGAATTTTCCCGCACAACATTTTTGCGCACTTTTTGTATGCCTTTTTTCGTGAGCACTCACGCGTCACAGTGTGAATTTCGGGTTTCTCTTATTGTTGTTCGTAAATATATAAATGATATATATATAATTTTCGGTTATTTAGCACGTAATTATGCTCTCAATATCATTAAAAGCGCGATTTGAAGATAGCCTATCTTAGATAGGATCCAATTGTCAGACTGCTGATTGTTCCAATTTCCTTATCTTAGATGCCTGTTGAGCGCAAATTCTTTACTGTCTGATTCTGCATTTCTGCAATAGTCGCGTGTTTCCTTCTATTTTTGTTGTTTCTTGTAATTAGATCAACTCCCTTGTGCATAAAAAAGGTTGATTGGAGTGACGACTAAATAACCGATCAATATAACACGCGTGTCGCTTAAGATTCGAGTAAAATCGATGGATGGTTGGCACATTTTTTGACTTATGTGTTTATATACATTTTTCGATAGCCCATAGGGTCCAAGCCGGCTGAGCAATCAAAATTTAACTATGTTAATTAGTATTTTCATAAGTCGATTTTTTGATATTAACTTGCTACACAATTCGATACCAGAACATGTAATTAGCTGGTTCAATAAAGCTCAAGAAGAGGAATCGAATGATATGCTGAAGGTATAGTCTACCGGGGTGCGGAACTGAGTAAAGCGCATTATTAATTATTTTATACTGCTCATTTAACGATTTCTCACTATTTGAAAGCGCGAAAGCCATTGTTCGACGTCTCATTCCTCGCTTTCTCGAGTGAGGAGACCGGCTTTGAGGGCGGAATGAGACAGAGAACAATGGATTTGCCTCGTGTGTCTGAAGAAAAATCGCAAAATAATTAATAATGCGCTTTACTCAGTTCCGCACCCCGGTAGACTATACCTTCAGCATATCATTCGATTCCTCTTCTCGAGCTTTATTGAACCAGCTAATGACATTTTCTGGTATCGAATTGTGTAGCAAGTTAATATCAAAAAATCGACTTATGAAAATACTAATTAACATAGTTAAATTTTGATTGCTCAGGCGGCTTGCTTATGGCATTGGTTGCATTTACTCTGTTGACGACCAAGCTCTCAGACCACTGTGGAAGACACTGCATCGATTCAAAAACGGAGTTTTTCGGCTCTTTGAAATTTCGATGACCTACTTCGTCTTTGAAATTGACCTTAGGCCAAAAAGCTCGACGCTATCTTGTGAGGGACCCTATGGGCTATCGAAAAAATGGCTTCAGCTCATATTCGAATTTTTGAATGTGCCAATGCTTATACGAATCTTACGCGACACGCGTGATACTAAAAAGTTCAGCGAGTTACTTTCATTTACTATCATTGGAGGGGCTTTGTGCCGTGAGTGAATGTCGTATTCAATGTTTAGCAGCTGTGAGAAGATGAGCGCTGCGTACGCGTTGCGGTCTTAGGCAAATTCAGGGAACACTGGCCGCTGACGCGCATCAAAATTGCTGTGCGTCAGCCTCACGAAGCGCTAGGCAGTGACGTCATTACCCATAAGAACCGTACTTTAGTTCCTGATTTCCTATTCAAACAAAAATATTCCAACATATATCTTCCATCCGGCCCTGACGAGAATTTAAAAATATCTCTCACGGAGTTGTCTGAAACGGTAATCTCTACGGTATCTCTACGGTTAAGAGACCGGCTCTGTTATTTTTTTAGCAAAAAGGCCATTCCCCGGACATCCCCTCCAGGACTTTGGATTCAGCCTTCCATATTATCATCATCGAGGGGTGTCGTGACCTTGTTTACAAATATGACGAAATTGGCGCCCCTAGTTCCGAATGCGGCCCGCCATGTATCCGCAAATGTCAAAAATCAAGTTTTTGTATTTTCTGAACCGAATCAGTCAGACTTCTAATTTCTTTTGCAATGTGTTTGACAAATCAAAACAACGAAAATGCACCAGTAGCGATCGACAAAGATCGGCTCTCAACCCTATTTCTCGATTCTGAAAATCACATTTCGGCCATTTTATAGGCTTTTATGCGAGGGGGGAATGCGAAAAGTGGAACAATTTGCATCTCGGAAAAATCTGATCATATTTTCTTCTGGCGTAACTTTTAGTGTAGAATTCGAATTTGGGTGTTAGAGCTCATTAGATCATGAAAGAAAAAAGTTATGATCGAAAAACCGTCGAAATCGGCCATTTTTGGGATTCAATCCATATTTTCTCAAAAAGGAAAACTCAAATTTTCCTCTCATCTCAATATAGTGATAAACTATTGATAGGGTTACAGTGTGTGGTATGTGAGGATGTGCCCCCCTCGCATAAAAGCCTATAAAATGGCCGAAATGTGATTTTCAGAATCGAGAAATAGGGTTGAGAGCCGATCTTGGTCGATCGCTACTGGTGCATTTTCGTTCTTTTGATTTGTCAAACACATTGCAAAAGAAATTAGAAGTCTAACTGATTCGGTTCAGAAAATACAAAAAATTGATTTTTGAAATTTGCGGATACCTGGCGGGCCGCATTCGGAACTAGGGGCGCCAATTTTGTCATATTTTTAAGGTCACGACACCCCTCGATGATGATAATATGGAAGGCTGAATCCAAAGTCCTGGCGGGGATGTCCGGAGGGAAGTGAAAAATAACGGAGCCGGTCTCTTAAACTGTGATCTGTTTCTGTTTTGTTGTCTATTTTTCCATCGCTTGTTCCCATCTTCCTTTTCTCATATCGCTTTGACATTTCTCCCTTTAAATAGATTATCTTTCGTTCACTAAGAAATTAAATTATTTCTGTTCAGTCTCCATCACCATAATGGAGATAAACGAGTTAGTGGCGTCCGATGTCAAGTGTCTGGACCGACGACAAATTCGAATGATGAGAGCCATAGTAGACTCGGCGGTGAGTAGAGTAGAAGAGAGGATATATGATGATTATATTTGTTTATTTAATGATTTATGTTTATCCTTTTTTTAAATAAATGATTTGAAATAAAAAAATGAAATAAATGACTCATTTAAAAACTCGGCAATTGCCCCTCCACCCTTTTAATTATACCGAATACGAAACGCGATTACTGAGCATTGGTGACGAAATGTTTACCTATTGTTAGCCGTTTGCTATGACCAAATTTTCATTGATCTTTAGAAAGAGGAAGAATGTTTTCCCCATTTAAATTGTTTTTTTGTAATCCAGCATGAACTTTTCCCCTTTTACAGCGACGCGACCAGACACAATCAGGAGCAGATTCGGTCGAGAAAGAGGGATATCTGTGGAAAAGAAAGATGGGTGAGAGAGTGATTGGATAGTATTTCGTCATAATATCATCTCTGGAGGAGACAATTAAACCGAGGAGTATTGATCGATTAATTTAGGTCCAACTAACATGGGATTCTACACAGTGAGCAGAAAGGCGAACGCTGAGGAGGATGTCGTGTCGACCTTCATGGCGGCTGTTGCTCTCAAGTCAATTGTGAGAAGGGGAAGGATAGGGAAGACGCTGATATTATTCTACTAATAGCACAGCTAATACAATATTCAATTAGTAGATTAATAGTAGAGTATTTAGCTATAATATTACTTGATCTTCGCAATTAGATGTACTATCAGTAGTACGAGGATATGAGAAGATGATCTGCAACTAGCTCTATTATTAGTGGACAAGACTGATTACTGAAAAAGGGAGAAGTATTTAAGTATTTAAGTATTCGAAGTATTTAAGTGTTGATTGCAGTGGAAAAAGATCACTGGTCGAGTGGATCTCCAACTCCAAGCGGCTCAACACATCCTCCGATATGTGAGTATAGTGAAGGGAGCAGGGATGGATCATTCATACTTGGTCATAATAAAAACAATAATCAGTTAATGTAACAGGAGGGTTGTGTTAGTTAAGCTGTTGATTAATTAGTTAATTAGTAATTAAATCAATTAAGTTTAATGCGTTAATTAAGGCTCTGCAAGCGCTTTCCCTTGCGGATTCGATCAAAGAGTCACTAGAGAAGGGAACTCTGGATGAAATGAATGTAGACACGATCGATTTCCTCTTCACTTCCATCCGTCCTGTGTCCACTGATACCTTCTATCTCCATCGATGGGAGGATCTCAAGGAGGTCAGCACAACTCATTTGCTCTTCCTTTGTCGTTGACTACTAGTGATGCCAAAACTGAAACTTTTCTCCCTCCTTCGCATGTTCTCTCGTGGTCAGAGAAACGAGAGGGCAGGCACATTTAGGAAAGTCTGGTTCCGCTATCACTAGTGGCCTCATAAATGCATGTGAGGGACATAATTTCGGTTTCGCCTGTCCCCATTCCGCAGAGTATCTCACGTTTTTGCAGACGAGAGAGTGTGCAGAATTTGGATAGCTGAAAACCGAAACTGGATTACTAAATGTGAATTATTAATTATTAATTACTAATTCTTTTAATTAGTCTAATTGAGGCGTTCATCAAGCACAACATCGATCGCTATGTCTTGGGTGTCATGGACAAAAAAGTGCATACGATTCTCAATTCAGTCGGGACCGATTCAGACGATTCAGGGACCGACAATTCAGAGACCGATGAATGAACATCCTAATCTC
Source organism: Pristionchus entomophagus (assembly GCA_036245825.1). Lineage (NCBI taxonomy): Eukaryota > Metazoa > Nematoda > Chromadorea > Rhabditida > Neodiplogasteridae > Pristionchus > Pristionchus entomophagus. The sequence continues at coordinate 46,352,213 of BTSX01000004.1, read as the reverse complement.
TCTCTGTCATCCAAGCAGTTTCCCTTGTTTCATGAGTGACTATCTGACTCACAGTGAAAACGTGCAGTTTACGGTAACCCCCGCTCAAATTGAGTCCGATTGTTATGCCCTTATCTCCCCCTGTTGTTTTATTGTTACGATCGATTACGTTGCCCTGTTTACTTCGTTTGTTACGCCCATATTGTCTGTTATTTTATTGTTGTCCGTTGATCCAAGTCTGTTATCAAATCTCGCGATTGGTCAGACTGAATAAAGCATTTCGATTAAAAAAGGGACGAGTGACCTACCCAATGGTGAAGTGTGCCGTCAGAGATATTTTGGAGTTTTTTTTGCAGTTTCTTGAATGACTGCACTTTAATCATGACAAGCTTGGCAGCTATTTGTTTCAACAGCGTTTGTCTTCTGTAGCAAATATCAAAAGTTTTGTACCTTCTGTGGCTGTAATACGCTTGGGTTTCGCTTGGACTATATTCTAATGCTGCTTCTTCTATCATGTCATTATTCAGCAATAATAATGCTGCTAATTTTGCAAGCTAATTATTGTTTTGTCATAACGCTGCCATCTCATTGTTATTGTCGGAGTTATTCAGTAGTCCTCAATCACGAAACCACCTGGCAGGAAGAATCGTAAACTCGCGGGTTCATTGTTCGCCGTTTGGTCGTTCTCTGAACTGTCTTGTTAACGGCTGTTTTGATGGTTTGTTTGCAAGGGTTTCATGCGTTGCGGTCACAACGCGTTTTTCATGCTAAATTTAAAACATATTTATGTTACACCAAATTGCAATTAATTAATTGATCCAGCATCTTTCATTGTAAGTGGGATGATGGGCCGATGGCCAAGGGAGTAAAAAAAGGAGTATAATTTATAACGATTTTTTAAAAATGTTCTGCTCGCTCTTTCGATTATCAGTGCAATTAGATCCAGTCAAATCGCGTTGGACGAACGCTCTTTTAGGTTTTTTTTGGACGTTTCTATTTTTTATTGAATTTACTACTTCACGCTTTCCTTTTCATCTGTCGACAAATCACATCATTCCAGATGTCGCTCAGTAAACTCTCTCCACCGCTGGGTAAGAAACGTCGAATCGACAGCAAGAAAGGAGATTATGTGAGCTATAAGGTAGCGAAAAGGGATCACGGATAACCGTTTTGTTCACTTGCTCAGACGGATGAGTAAGATACGGTGACGTGAGGCTTATGAACCTTTATATACCTTTATATAACCTTTATATATAACCTTTATATATTTTAATAGCCGGAAAATAGATGCCGGATTTTCCCTTACCACCTACCGTAATCAATGGCACACCAAGCGTTTTTAGAAATATTTTTTGGCTTTTTTGTTTACAGAAGTTTTCAAGTTGTTTTTTTTTTTTTTTTTTTTTGTTTTTTTTTTTTTTTATTTATCGAAATTTTGTCTTTAATAGCGATGTCAATTATCTCATAAATGTGAATAGGTGCAACTTGCTAGTTCTTGAGAGACGCGTACAGTACGCTTTATAATAAAACTTGACTGTCTTTTTGCCTCATATCTTTTTACTACGCCGAACTACGCCTTAGCTCTCTTCAGTGAAAACTATGCCCTAACCTTCCTCTATCAGGATTCATTGAGCTTTGGTTGCCGCCATGAAGCGAATTTTTGCTGTGACGCTTGAAACAGCTCATGGCTCTCCAAACAGCACACTTTAGCCAAGAATGTTCAGCGAAACCTATTTCTTTGTTTTATTTTGGTAAAAATATTAACATTAGAACTCCTTTATCATGTGCGCTTGAATATACTTTGGTAAATGCGGCCATATTTTCGTTGCATGTGTTTGTACGTATTGGAAAAGTAGTGCCAGTGATATTGTAGTCACTGACCCTATTGTCAGGATTATAGCGTAGTGCGTCGTGCGATTCATTTCGGAGGTTTATATCATCGTGAATGCGAAATATTCTTCTCTAAAATTCCACAATCTTTGGATCATATGGCAATGAACACGGTTGTCTCGAAGAATTGCACAATTTTTAAACAAATTTCGCTTGTTTGAGCGATATACTGCTTCTTTAAAGCAGAATCGATTCTGAGTGTGCTTCCCAGCCGATGAAATTACTCGATTAAAAGAATAAACACGATCAGTTCTCATCCGAAAGATAGTAATATATCAGAATTTCGCTAAATATAAATTATTTGGTCAAGTATGCTTGATAATGTTAATTCGCCAAATATTTTTGAGACTGAAAATTGACAGGAAAAAAAATTGCTGCTCGATAAACCGGAAGTTCCAGTATGATAATAAACAGTGGGTCACGACAATCGCTCCAGCTCTAACAATTTCGGGTTACTGTAGGCGGTTCCAAAGGTATCCGTTTTTGAAGCGCTTAAACTGCTTGAAATGATTTTTTTGATCAAATCTATTATTATTTCTATGATCAGGAGCTTCAGAACTACCGATTTAATGTAAAGAATATTTTCCTTAAGCTGTTTCGTGCGACACGCTGCGGTCCCTACCTTTATATTGTTCTTTTATAATTTAAAAAAAAGATTAATTGCCCGGTTAGTGCCCTATTGTAAGGAATTGAATAGCAAGTTTAAATAGGTGTACATGTCATATATTACTTTTATATTGCGTGAACATCAATTAAATTGTTTGAAAAAAAATGTCTTCTTGTAGATTCCCTTCTTTTCAGTTCCCCTTCCTCGCTTTACCGAATGAGCTCAAATCGCATGTCTTCTCATTTCTTCCCATCAAAGACCGATTGAGAGCTCGAGTCAACAAGATGCTCTACGCAATTGAATCTGATTCCAAATATTTCGTGAAGAAATTGCTCATCAGAGAGGTCAGTACGCATTCACATATTTTTTTAATTATAATTTTTTGTGTTTATATTTTATATTTCTGACTTCTGACTAGTACTGTCATAATTTTTTCTATATATATTTTTTATTATATATATTTTTGAAACTAAGAGAGAGAGAGATGTGTTAAAGTGTTAAATATTTCCAAGGAATCTGACCTTCGATTGTATAAGCGTTAGATAAATTCAGATGTCCATCGCAGATTGCGACTTCAATCCCGCCGACATTTTCAAGTAAGCTTTTTTCTCGAATTGATTTTGAATTTTCAATTAAGGCATCAAATTATTTGGCTCTTCGAGGAAAAATCATATTCGTCTGATTTATTCAAGAAAATCTCACAAAATGCTTTTATCGGATCTCTCGATATTAGAGTAAGTTTTTTTTAAAATCTCTAATCAGTCAATTCTCCTATTTAGCTGTCTGGATCGTCTCAGTTTCATAAAGAAGTGTGCAGTATGATCAAGGATTTCAATCTCGAAGAATTGGAACTCGATCTATCTGTGAGTATACACTCGAATAGATTATTATTGAAATATACCGAGATACAACTTTTTTCAAATCTGTCAAGGCTGTATTTGATCCGATACGTCAACTCAAATATATCGAATGCTTACTGATATTATGCAGTAATTTCTTAATCTTCGATAGTTTTGCAGTTTGAGATGCAGAAGGAAACGATTGTGGACTCATTTCTCTTCGATTTATCGAAAACCTGCAAGTTCATCAATCTCGCCGAGGAATCCTTTGACGATGGCTACGAGAATGTCTCAGTTGATGCTATTCAGAAAATATGCAACGTGAGCTTGTTTACCACTGGTGAACTTGAAAAGGTCTAGTGTTCTAGCTGGAGGGGGTCCGAACTTTTAGAAGGCCATTTATGGAGTGTCCGGAGGGCTAAGCCCGTGCTAGCCGACCGATTTTTGAGGGGTCCGGCTCTTATTTCTCGAAAAAATTGTATGGGTCCATTCACAGACCATTCACCCTTTTAAGCTCACCAGTGTTGTTTACTCTTTGCCTGATGAAACTTTCACCGTGAAAAAGGTAAAGGTGCGACCACGTCTAGTGATTTTACAGTCGTCTTGCGTCGAGTACACTAGGTGATGCAGACGGTAAGGCCGTCTGCTCAGTTAGACTAGGTAACCCTGCCGTCCAAATTGCTTCTAGGGCACTTCTGTGGAGGAAGAGACTAGTTACAAAGTGTACACTTTTTAGAATGGTTTTTGTTGGTTTAAGCGAAAAAATATTCACTTGTATTGTTGGTTTGAACGAAAAATTATACACTTGTATTGTTGGTTTGTGCGAGAGAAAAAATTCACTTGCAGAATATGTTGGAGGGAACGATCAAACTGCGTAAACTATGGATGGCAGTAACCAAGAATTGGGGCATCGAATTCCTCAAGCTCATGGAGATCAACTACCGAGACGGATGGCTATACTCAGACAGACACATTGAGGTACTGTTAGAAGATATTCCGTTTCACGCATCATGAACACCTTGCAAAGAGCTTTCAAATACGCGTTTTTTGTGTGCGCCATCGGCAAACTCCGCCCACTTCCTGTCAATCATTGAATCGTTTCGCGCGTAATGTTTTGTCCGCTCTGTAAACGCCTTATTGCTTTTTACAGAGAATTGGAATTTTGCAATAGTATTTATTAGCTTGTTTCCATAGTCTCACAATTATTGTTTTAGGCATACAAAATAATCGTGGATGAGGAGGATGACCAGAACAGCGACTTGATCGACAATGCCTTCGTTATCTTCAATGGAAATCTTGAGATTCATATTTCTCTGAATATTCTTTGTGATTTTGTGTCTGATATCACTCTCACGATGTTCGATACGCAAGAGTTACTCGAAAAAGCTAAAGATGACGAGAATTACGTGAGAATTGATCTTCCGTCAAACTAAGGTGTTCACCTATGCTAAGAAAAGTCCTTATTTTATCCGTTGTTTTTGCCTATGTTCGATGTTTTGTCTGTCTCATCTATTTAACCGTTCTTGTTTTCTTTTCTCATTTATTTCTGGTATAAAACATATAACCTTGTCTCAAGTGCGAATTTGAATGAAATGGAAAAGGTTTGAATCCTGGCGAAAGTACCTAAAAATGGCTTGAGAAATTAGGATAAGAAATAAAGTTATTAAAGTAAAACTGTGAACTCGGGTTCGTGCTCTCGAAGATCTAGGTTTCAATTCATTTAATGTATAATGATAGCCATTTTACATTCCCCTCATACGCTTATTGAAGAGGATCGGGAGGAGGAGGGATAAGGGCGCGCACTGTAGCTACCCCCCTCCACCTTTTTTAAAAAAACCTTTTGGTGACCGTCTTCATCTTATAGCCTGTAGTGTAAATACTAATAGGCAGTAGAGAGAGATGGCATTGATCTGTAAGACAAACTAGCAAGTTCAAACCCCGTTAATAAATACGGCCACGAAAGAAATCATATTCAAAAACGCACGCGAATAGGCCGAGCTTATCATGCATGTTAATTCTCGACTTTTGTCTCTCATTTCATCATAAATTGTAACTATCCAATGATCGCGAAGAAAAGTTAGTTTATTTTGCTCACTCGTGCTAATATCTGTTCTCGATACTGGTTTCCGTGTCTGACGTACCTTTCTGAGTATGGCAGGAATATTCAATTGTTCGTTCCAGATATCCCCGAGATCTACCGTCGTGAGGGACCATCTATCTCGATGGTATGCATTACCTATTCAATTCAATTAATTCAATTATTTATCCGTCAGGGAATTTATATTAATATAGAATTAGAATATATAGAATTTTACATAGAATATATAATATCTGCTGTTATTATAAATTCTAGTGTGTTCTAAATAGTCGATCCTGAGAGTTTGACATACGGGGATACGGCAAGGGCCATTTGGTTATGTTCTATTGCATGGTAGTCTTTAGTGATGACAAATCGGCATCCGATTCTCCTCATTTCCCGTGATCTCTCGTCAGTTAGAGAGATGAGACATCACGCGAATTGAGGAGAGTCGAGTGACATCCCTAGTACAATAGTATTATTCCAGGTCCGTCGACATTCCAACCGTGTCTCCTCTAGGGGCTACAGTAGAAAAAGCCGATTGAAGTTAAAAGAAGATCGGAAAGTCAATGAAAGCGATCGAAGAATCCATGATCTCAAAGACAGTACGACGATTCCCACGGAGATAGTTAATACGAGAACAAGGAACTCTATCGCGATTGAAGCTTGTGGTGAGTGCTGCTCTGGGAAAAGTTTCCGGCACTTTTCTAGATCGCAACCCCCTCCACCTCCTAAAGGGAAAGGGGTTGGAGGCCGACTCCACCCCTCATCCTTGTTGGGGAAGGAGTGAGTCTGGGAGGCGGGGCTTGGTTGCGATCTAGGAAAATTCCAAGTTTCCTACTAGGAATCATGCAGGGTACCTAGTAGGAAGCAAACTCGGAAACTACGGTGAAACTACTAGGAAATCCGCTATATTCGGAAACTACTAGGATTTTTTTTTAACTTTAAAAAACTATTTTTCTAGTAGTTTCAGAGTTTGCTTCCTTTTTGGTATCCTGCACGTTTCCTAGTAGGAAAATTTTTCCGGAGTGAAACTAATTCGTGGCATGCTCATAACCCTGTTTTGAGACCATATTCTCAAAGATATTTTCGAGCAGACTGTCACGTTTAGGGACCCTCCCAAAAGAACGGGAAGACACGGTGCCGAACCCTAATTTGAATACCGGGCTCAAATTTTGGCTCAAATTAGGCACACATTTAGGCAATTTTTTTTTACGCAACCTGTATTTAAATACGTATTCCAATCCGTCTTCCCGTTATTTTGGGATGGTTCCTAAACGTCGCTCATCGATAATCGCGATTTCCTAAAAAGGTCCATCATCACTGTCATGCTAAGGGTGGTTCTTATAAGGATAAATTTCAGAATCTCCTCGGGATGGAAATGGAAACTTGCTGAGTATTCCAATCAAACTGGAGATGGAGAGGAGAGAGGACGAGACGAGCGACAACAGAACACTGAAACTCATGAAATTCTATCGTGCAGAATTCATAGTGAGTAGTTGGTAACCATATTTTATATGATCTAATGAATATAATATCCCTCCATAGAGGGTTCCCCCAGAGATCTCACTAAAGAAGAAGAAATTATTTCAGGAGGTTGCTAACAAGTTCCGAATCTTCATCGTATCTGAAGAAGAGATGCAAATCATCGCGGATGGTCGTCGATATATCATTTTATTCCAGGTAATTGAATGGTATTGTAAGATTCAAGTGCTCAGCAACGGTAATACGGTGTTTAGTCTACCATCGTTACAAATTCGGTACAAATAAATAGCTGCAGCTTTATTGAATTTTTTCTAAATTTTTGGCCTTATTCCTGAGTGTTCATTGTCAAGATGTGCATTGAATAAGAGCAAAGCCGTTCCCGTAAACCTCTTAGTTAAACTTTCGATTCTACAGGTAGTACTGTTACTCGAGGAACTGTTTATTCTCTTACAATAATTGTACCCGAAAAGGAGATATTTTGTACTGTCTTAGTTGTTTGCGACATAATGAGGGTCCTTCGCATAGTTTCAAATCCCACAGCTAGTTCAGCGAAACGACACTTGAAATTTTTTCAACTTTTGCAATATTAAAGTTGAAAGTGCAGTAGTTTGATATCTATTATTTTTTATTCACTTTTTTGTCAATTTTGGGCATCTCTATGCAGAAATCATGGTACAAAGTATTTTACAATCTATTTGCATGATATTTTGCAATAGTTGACTAATTTTCAGCGTGCAATAGCTGAATTTTCGAAATCATACGAACGACCCTCCTTTCAAATTCATCTCATCAGCAATGGTCTCCTCCTTCAGGCTGTCTGTGCTGATTGGCAGTCCACTCTCACTCCATTCCTCTGCAAATATTTAGTCGGAATAATGGGGAATCGAATTGCTACGTAAGTTCAATCGGAACTTCTTCGGTTTCTGGCCCAGATTGAGACCGCGCAGGTTGAAATGAGAGGGGTGGAATGGAAATCTAGATAGGGGAGGAAGAGAATGCAATGACAGAATTGTCTGGGCCAGAAACCGAAGAAGTGCCGTTCAATCAAGTGATGAGATTGAGTAATCAAGTGTACTTTGAGAGACGAAATGCCCGTGATCTGTACACACTCACTTCTACTCTATCCTCTCCGACTCGTGTCAGTTTCATGTTTTTCAAAAATATATTATATGACGCCGTTTGCCTTATTTTCGAGCAAATCCGGTCGGATCTGGCACAGCTCAAAAAGGTCGATTTTCTGAAACTTGGTGTATTGGGGTTATCGGGGATGCTGAAGACGATGGAGCTATTCATTTTGTCTCTTGAAGCATCGTTGGCTCCAGACGGCGTCAGGTCGAAATCACATTTTGACATCGTACGCGCCTCCCATGATTGCTAATTTTAAGGTAAAATATTTTCTGGGGCAGAATTGCATGGCGATCACGCCTGTCTAAATCATTTTTCTTGAATTTTAAAAATAATTTTTTAAAGTGAACTTTTCACATAGGCCTATCCGAGTAATCCCATATGAACAGATCGATCGGGCATGATGAGATGATTCAGAATCTATAGTTTCATGCAATTTGAGCATGCGGTCTCCGAGCTACGCGACTTAAAGTGTGTTGAGATTGCAATGAAAATAGGCTTTCCTCCCCTCCCTGTTCTTCCTCTCTCGTGCGCTCTCTCCATTCCCCACGCTCTCTCGTCGTGAGGGGTCAGGGAAGTGAGTGAGGGGGGAGAGGAAGGTGCAAGGGAGCCCCTTTTCCTTACAATCTCTATACACTGTAAGTCGCTTAACTCGGAGACCGCATGCGCAAATTGCTTGAAAATATAGATTAAGAATCCTCTCGTCATGCCCGATCGATCTATCCACATGGGATTACTCGGATAGGCCTGTGCGAAAAGTTCACTTTTTAAAATTTATTTTTGAAAATAATGAAAAAATGAACTAGACAGGCGCGTTTGTCATTCAATTCTACCCCAGGAATCATTTTCACCTAAAATTAGCACTCTCGACAGCCGAGTAGCATCTCAAAACGTGATTTCGACGTGACGCCGTCTGGAGCCAATGAGGCTTCTAGGGACAAAATGGAAAGCTCCATCTTCTTCAGCACCCTCGATAACCCCAAATCACACAGTTTCAGAAAATCGACCTTTTTGAGCTGTGCCAAGCTCGAAAATAAGGCAAACGGCGTCATATATGTGGATACTTAATTGTGCAAAATACAATCCTTCAAATAAAAAATCTCGGTTCTTATACCATTGTATATCTTCATTTGCAGGAATGTGCATCATAACATCCCCCTCGGTCGCATTCAGTTCGGATCGTTGATAAACAATGGTCGATTGGGTGTTCATTGGTCAATGGTATGATTGGTGGATTCTAGTGGTGCCAAATCGGCATTCTACTCTCCTCAATGCGCGTGCTCTTTCGCTTCCTTGACCAACGAGAGAGCGTGCAAAATGAGAAGAGTCGAATGCCGATTTGACATCTCTAGTGGATTCATTAGCATAACTGGATGATATTGAGAATGGCGGTTCATGGACCCGAGATGATCCCGAGCTGGGATTCAATTTTCACAAGGGAATCTATGCTTTCTTCGAATACGACAAACGATCTATCTCTATTGAATACTGCAATGTAGTGAGTTGTTTTGAGCTTTTTATTGTGTAAACAAACGTATTTTCTAAATTAACACGAGCTAAACTATTTGTGGTTTTCTATTTTCCTTGCAGGAAACCGATCCCTTCAATCGAGACATGGTATGCGATGTACATGGAAAGATTTCGGTAAGATTTTTTGCCCGACAAATATTCAGCACTCAACTATTATTTTATTTAGTGGGAGATGTCGACGATCAACAGAATCATATTCGACCAAATTTACGAGCGTACGTTTAAATAAAAAATATTTTAATCCTTTTTTAAAGCTTTTTATTTTGTCTATGACTTATTCAATTTGAGATGGTCAACATCGGATCTCACTGGTTCTTCTCCTCGATTTCCCTCCCAAGTTTCAAACTCGACGAAGAACCAAGAAGAGTTCACCACGTCGAGAGGTACCCTATCCCTTTATCTCTCTCTCCATACCCGTCCCCCCTACTCAACATTGGAAAATGAACTCGGTTGTTTTCGTGATATGATCGAGCCTCTTGAGAATTTGCTTTTCTTAGATAATTCCAAACTCTCATTGGGAATATCGGGCTGAACTTCATCGAGGAGAATATCCGGGAGAGACATCTCACAAGGAGGCCCTTCACGATTCCAAGGCGATCATCCTACAATTCGATACTATAGGAATTGTGAGTATTTTCAAAATAATTGGCTTTCAAAAATAGTTATTCCCTATTTTTTTCATTTAAGGAGTATTCGCTGGATCGTAATTCGTCTCTCGACTCCTTCTTCCACGATGTTCTCTCTCGATTACGGTGAGCTGTACAAATCGAATTTTTCCGAAGGAAAGTGCTCATTGAATGCTCATATTATTGCTTTTTCAGACACAAGACGGGCAAACGGATCGAGTTCTCATCGTTGTATCAGATTCGATTGCTAGAAGGAACAGTGAGAAGACCATGGTGGGATGACAGCGGAAGAGCCAGACTCAATATAAGATCCACTGCTGTTAGTCCTTCTTCTATTTTATTAAAAATGATATATTAATTAAAATATTTTTTATAAGTTAATATAATGAGAATGCCTCTGTTGTCAGGTGTGCCCCTACTACTACAACTTCGGCCATTACTATGGTGGGAGACACGAATTCGATGACCGAGTGTGTAGATACATCATGGCTAGTGCTGAGAAAATAGTCCGTACTGAGCCAGTCGTGCATTCGAGGAGAGACTACCATGTCAGATTGAAGGTATCAATATCCCCTCCCTTCAGTTTCTTATAGTTTGCTTGTATATTTCATCATTTATCAATTGATATAAGGGGGGTTGTTGATTTGATCTGATCGTTTTGTCAAAATATTTTTGTAAGTTAAGTAACAGTTCAAAAATTTCGGCTATTGCTTTTGCTTATATTTTTATGTAAACAATATTGTCGCCATTATTTCTTATTTTTGTGCATAAATAGACGAAATCTTCCAGACACCCTAATAATTGAAACTGATAACTTAAATCCCCTTTCATGTATTTCAGGCATTCCGACTCCGTGCTCTAATACAAGGCATCCTGGATAAAGGAATGGAGTATAGAATCGAACAACTTCATGATTGGTAAGATTATTTCTTGAGGGATGATCGATACAAGTGTGGTGAATTGTTGATTTCCTTTTCAGGAGGAAATGGTATCCCTTCATCCAGAGTGTCTCGAATCTATACGTGCTTAATGAAGAAGTTAGTGAGCTTATATATCGCTTATATAGCTATTTTTACGAAAATTCGATTAATTATATTAAATTATTAATGATATTATGGATGGATGATTGTGAATTGCAGAGGACATTGGATGCACTGGAACGAGTGATGAGTGTGATCAGTGATGGAAGACCGAATTGCTCCATTCCATTGTTATTCCAGAATGTAGATGACTTGCCTACCATTCATTTTCAGTATCCTCGATGCATCAAAAATATGTAGTGACAGATAATCTGGGACAGTACGGAGTGGGAAAAACGGAATAGGTAGTGACTCGATCGTCGGCCATTCATGGTACCAAAATGTATGGTGCCTACTGCCTCGTATACGCTTGTCGATACCTAATGGACTCGCAATAATATCTCTCATCCGATCAGGAATGGGAGGATAGCAATCCCAATCGTGCAATGGCTCTCTTCAGTGAGCAAGACAGAAGGAATGGATTCCAGAGGATAATGAAGGTACGGAGACTACTCTAGTTTAGTTAGATCGATTATTTCTATTCGCGAATAACTTTGCATAAATATACCCGTTCAGTCGCCTTTACGAAATATGTATGAAACTCATCTAATGCGAACTGAAAATGTACGTAGAAAACAAAGAAATTTTATGAGTTTCATTCACACTACGTAAGGGCGAATGAACGAGTGCATTTATGCAAAGTTATTCGCGAATAAAAATTACTCAAACTCGACATAGAACGATATTAAATTCAGTTCGTGATCACTCCTACCAGAGTGAACTTCGTCGGATATGAAGTCATCATGGGAAATCGAGTGCTCAACAAATATGCAGTAAACGAGAACCACATCATCCGAGTGGCATTCCGGTTCGTTCTATTATTATGTCCTTCTTATGCAATCCCCTCTGCAATTATCGAATTATAACACGGACACTGTCATACAATTTCATCCTTACCGTCAAGCGGGAGCAAAATGAACCAAATGCACTATTTTACTGTATTTTGGTGTATCAAACAGTAAAGGCTGGCATTTCGCCCAGAGTTGATGAAAAGTTGCAATTTTTCGGATTTGGGACTTTCAAGTGATTATCTCAAATGCATTTCTAGGAAATTTTGATTGAACATTTCAAAATATTAGGTTGTCCGGAAAGTCTTTGTCCATGGGTTTGTTTACACACTGCTCGCCCCAGATGCACTTTTGTTTTCTCTCGGTCCTAGATAATAACAAGCAGTCATGTGCCTTTGCAGTAAACAACTCCCCATTCCCTTCCCTTCAGTCAGGCTCTAGTAGAGCAACGATGTATGTCCCTATTGCCATCCACATCCGCCGTGTTCTGCTTTACCTCTTCCTATCCCACACCACGATGAAGGATTCGGAGACCCTCCTGAAGAATGTTTATGACACGAATACCCCCTACTACAACACCATCAAGAATTGGTTCCATCGCTTCAAAGAAGGCGACTTTTCCCTCGAGGATCAGGATAGATCTGGAAGACCCCGTGAGTTGGATTTGGACACTTTGAAGAAACTTGTGGAAACGGACCCATTTCAAAGTGTACGTGAAATGTCCATTACACTTGAGGTTAGTCATAGCACAGTCGCGGAAGGATTGAAATCCCTCGGAATGAGGAAACTTCTCGGTCGATTCATACCCCATGACCTGACCCAAGCCAACCTTGACCGTCGAGTTGATGATTCCATTACCCTCCTCACTCTCCACGGTGGGGATCGATGGCTGGACCGGCTCATAACGGCCGATGAAAAATGGGTCTTCTACGATAACAACCACAGGAGAGCCCAGTGGGTTGGAGAAGGAGAGACCCCACAGGATGTCCCAAAACCTGACCTGCACCCCAAGAAAATCATGCACTCAGTGTGGTGGGGAGCGGATGGCCCGATCTACTGGGAGCTGCTACCTGAGGGCACGACAATCATCGGACCCACGTACGTCACCCAATTACGGAATGTGAAGAAGGCCGTCGATCTATCAAGCCTCAAGGACAAGAAAGTGTATTGTCAGCATGATAATGCACGGCCCCATATCTTGAAACTAGTCAAGCAGGAACTGGCTGGATATGGGTGGATGGTTCTCCCTCACCCCCCGTATTCTCCTGACTTGGCCCCGTCGGATTACTGGCTTTTCGCAGACCTGACCCATGCCCTTCGAGATAGAATCTTTAATTTACGTTTAAGTCTCGAGGCTGCACTCAAGCAATACTTTGCTTCGCGCCCCGCTGGGTTCTACAGGGAGGGAATCCATAAGTTGAAGGAACGTTGGGCATACGTTGTCAATAATGATGGCAAGTATAATTGATCTCGTGCTATTGTTTACTCAAAGAAATAAAGATTTGAAAAATGGACAAAGACTTTCCGGACAACCTGATATATGAAATCGGAACAGTGATTTCACGGAGTTTTGTGGCAAGCAAGCGTGGTGTTTTTAAAACTTTTAATTTCGCTGCGTTTGCGTGTTACAACATACATTGAATGCACCACCAACTCATAAACGTCTTATTTCAAATACCGATGCATGTTTCAACATCACTTAAGAAAATTCAAGAACACCACGCTTGCTTGCCACAAAACTTCGTGAAATCACTGTTCCGATTTCATATATTTAGAAATGCTCAATCAAAATTTCCTCGAAACGCATTTGAGATAATCACATGAAAGTCCCAAATCCGAAAAATTGCAACTTTTCATCAACTCTGGGCGAAATGCCTTTACTGTTTGATACACCAAAATACAGTAAAATAGTGCATTTGATTCATTTTGCTTCCGCTTGAGTGTACAAGCTCGCCCGAGATTCCAAAATACCACCTACGATACCCTACACTTCCTTCCCGCTCCCTAATGCGTTGGCGAATGAAGAATATGAATATGAATAATTTTGCATGAACAAAGCCTGGGAGTACTTTGGGTGTTATGATCTACTCTATATAAAGGGAATCGTTCGTCATTCAGAGACGATCAGGGAGCTCCATTGCGACCAACAACGTATCCTCCGGAGGTCCAGGCTCGAATAAAACTCATTCTCATCAGAGGAATCTCGTACGCGGGTACGTGCATTATGAGATCTTTGTAGTTTGATCTTTGATCTTTGGTCTTTCCTTTCAGGACGCACCTACGCATGGCTGGGCAATAGTAATTCGCAGTTGAGAGAGCAGGGATGCTACATGATGCATATCGATTTCTCGGATCGAAGCTGTGGAAGACTATCGGTATGATGACCCCTTCCTATATTGACGAATGATGGGAGTATCTTATTTTAATTATTTTTCAAATCTTATTTTATATTTTATATTATCAGTATCTTATCTTTGTTATTCTTTAGCCTCACGACATTCGCACTCAAATGGGTAATTTCCATCTACTTCCCAATATTCCGAAGATGTTGGCGCGGCTTGGTCAAGTGTTCACTCAATGCAAGGTAACCAACACTGGGTTTATAGATATAAGGTGAGTTTATCACATCTGTTAGTTTTGCCAATATATTTGGGCAAAAATGTAATGGCAACAAATTAGTAGCCATTACAAATGTTGCTCACTAGTTGAGGAAACCCAAAAAAAGTAATATTTCGAATTTTGAGTCCATTATCCATTAAAAATAATTTTACTGATGGGATCGTTTTACAAAATATATTGGCAACTCGAACCGATGTGATAAACGTGTGTGTGGAATACTCTTGAATTGTTTTTGGATGAGATCGAATATTCCATAATTATGATTGTTCAGCCATCCGAGACTGCCCTTTGCGCATCTGAAGTGGGATTGACGCCAGAGTTCATTGGAGGAAGGAACGCTGCTGGAAAGGTTTGTTCCATCTTTAACCCCTCCCCCCCTTCATGAGCAAGTGCTATTGATTGTGTGTATTAGTGATGACAAATCGGAACTGGACTCTCCTCCTTTCGCACACTCTCTCTCTTTTCCGGCGAGAGAGCGTGCGATTAGGGGAGAGTCAGTTGTCGATTTGGCGTCACTAGTCTGTATTCACTGCAGCCGCACGTGTTCTCTGATGGAGTGGGACGAATCTCTGCCTTCCATGCGACCGCCCTCACTAGAGAACAGGGAATGCAATCCGTCTCATCCGCTTTCCAGGTTCATACAATGTTAATAATATACACATTAATAATATATGCAATATGCAATATAAAATACAATATGATAAATTGTCGTCTCACCATAGACTTTATCAAATTTAACTTAAATTATTTTAATAAATTATTAAATAAGTTAAATAATTTAACTTGTATTACAGATCCGTTTCCGAGGGGAAAAGGGAATGTTGTGCATGGATCCATCGATCGACGATAGGAATGCTCTACACAAGATGATGGGGAAGCATGATGAGGAGAAGAAGGTCTTCGTGAGACCCTCCATGATCAAGTAACCATACTTATTTCAATCAATCAATCAATTTATCATGCAAGGAATATGAATGTCGATAGTAAAATGCAATTAGTTGATGAGTACGATGTCGCTACTAGGTGACAAAGAATAGGGTATGACTAGAGATTAAAAGTGTTGGAAACAAATTTAGTCTCGCAATAATACGCACAGGGCATTTGAATCGATTGCTAATTAGGGTTGGCTATTCGACCCCAGGTCCCCCCCCCTCGCCTAATTTCGCAATATAATAAGGGGAGAGATTGTGACCTTCGCTACCTGGAGCCGAATAGCCATTCCTATTGCTAATTGCGATTTATTGGAGGTTCCAAGTAATGGACAATCGTCTTGCGAAGCTGGAAATCGTTAAATCGTCCTATTCTTCCGCCGTTTTCCTCAATCGACCATTCATCAACATCTTGTGTCAGGTAAATGTCTTTAGAGCGAACTTAAGTTCTTAACTTAAGGTCCTTAGAGCGAACACGGCGTTTTGCATGGGGTGAACGAGAGAGAGGAGAGAGCGGTCAGGCGAATAGCGAGAGAGCATGCAAATGCGAGAGCGTGCGCAATGGTCTCACCACGAAAGCTCACTTGGCGTTTTGCCAGTAGAACGCCGTGGAACTTCTAAATGGAAAGATAATATGAATGGGTAATATTGCAGGTATCAGAGAAGCAAAGTGACGAAAGTCATGCGAGGGTCAAGGGAAGAATCAAGGAATTACTTCACTCCCAGCTGAGAGAATCCATCCAGTCACTCTACGTGGAACGGAAGGCACATGAAACAATCAGAGTATGATCTTATTGTTAGATATAAGGGGGTTTATCACATCGGTTCGTTTTATCAATATATTCTCAAAACTATCCCAGCAGTACGAGTATTCTGTAATGGATTTAAAATTCGAAATGTTACTTTTTTTCACGCCTAGTGGGCAACTGTTGTAATGACTACTAATTTTTTGACATTACATTTTTGCCCAAATATATTGCCAAACCGAACCGATGTGATAAACTCCCCTAATATGCATTGAAAATTGCAGGAAATGTCCTTCCCCCTGTCGATGGAAGTGTTCACGATGACCAGTGGTCTACATCTCACGAAGGAACCCTTCTTCCGATCCCTCCTCCATGCCAATATGAAATATATCCTCCGTCAGTCGAATTCATTTTCTATTCTAGTTTATTTATGTATTTTCTATTTATCGTACACCACTGAATGTGCTTCAACAAGTACAGGATGAACGCGATAGGAGAAAGGAAGTGAATAGTGATCATTCCATCGGTCTTTCCCTTTCAGAGAGACAACTCCAGAAGATGAACATCCGAATTCCCTCGTCGAGTGCTCGTTCCATGTTCGGAGTAGTAGATGATTCGGGTCTGCTTCAATATGGACAGGTTAGAACCAGGCTGAATTCCCTCCCACTCATGGACACCTTCTAATGATATAGATAGGTTACTGAATTTATCAGTGGTTGCAAAGGTGCGCTGATCAGGGGATATCAGTCATTCCATTCTTCATTAGTTAGGCTCCGCCTAAAGATAGGGTATGGGATTATGATGTTTTTGTTGCAGGTGTTCTGTCAATACACTGGAAGTATGAGCAAGACTGGGGGGAGGCCAAAGTCTGTTGGCAATCGAAAAGGAATCGTTCTCACTGGTGAATCTTCATCTCATTTTGCTCTCCTAATTCTGCACACTATCTCGTTTATCTGATCGGCGTGAGACTGCAGAATGGAGAGAGCCAAACCGGAATTTCAAACTTTAGTTTACAGTACCCTTGCAGGTCCCACCCTGATCACGAAGAATCCGTGCATCTCATCTGGAGATGTGCGAATGTTCGAGGCAGTAGACGTGCCCGCCCTGCACCATATCGTCGATGTCCTTGTATTCCCCATGCACGGACCGAGACCCCATCCGGATGAAATGGCTGGTACGGTAGTGGATACTGTAGTTAGAGAGGGAATGTATACGGTAGGATCAGGATGGGGGTTGGCTCTTAGAAATAGTTTGTGCATATAGCGTGTGCACTCAGGATCGGATCTGGATGGAGATGAGTATCTGGTGATTTGGGATAAGGAATTGTTCTTGGAGAGAAATGAAGAAGCGTCGATATTCCCGATGGATGAAGACAAAACGAAATGGGCAATTCCATTTTGTAGTCATGGAGGAGTTGATTGGATGAGATGTGTGAGTGAATGAGAGAATGAGACAGAGGGAATATATATGGACCATCATCATATCATCATATTCCCTATTCAGGAAGAGAGAAAGGCTGAATTCTTCAGTGAAGCCATTGTTAACGGACAGGTGAATATGCACATCATGATACTTACTTGATACATTAAAATATTTTCATTTGTCTAACTGTATTTAATGATTATTGCAGCCTGGAATGTTGTGCACGGCTCATCTGGCTGCCTCGGATCTCTATGGATTGGACTCCACGGTATCTATAGGGGTGTTCTTCCGCGTTTTTAAAACTTTTATATCTTGTAAACTATAAGTCAAATTCATAAATCCTATTTAGTATTAATTGAAGGTGCAGATGATCTAAAATGTTCTATCTTAAGATTGCGAAACTATTGCGTAATGATGACGAAATAGGCTGAAAATTTTTTTTTTTTACATTTTTGAAATTTTATTTCTTAGTGATGGATTTCGTTGGGAACACCGGATTGAAAATAAAGGTAACGAGGGGTCTGTATTATCAAATAAAAATTATTACTATAAAATACCTTAAACTATGGTTAAACTAGTATTAAATCTTTCATTTTTATGCATTTTTTGATGATCAATTTTTCGAATTTTATCTTTCTTAGAAGTGTATTTCCTTCAAATTCTGATAATTCTCAGTTATGATTTATGTGTAATATTTTGAAAATGTTATTGGTAAGAAATTCGCACATTTTCAGAAAAATGTGTGGGAAATTTCGAGTTTCGTTGTGATGATGCAATCGAAAAGTAAAAGATTAGGTAGCGCGCAATTTGAGCGTTGACGACTCCAAACTCCCTTGAGATGATCAGATGATTTTTATCTGTACGCAAAACTGAGAGCGGATTTTTTAAATGAAAATTGAGACGGGATCATTGATGATTGATGATGGTTGGTCTAATTAGCGCCGTTTATCAATAACATGAGGACATACAGTGCGCAAGTGCTTAAATATTAGAGCAATGGTTGCTAGAGCCAGCGCACTGTAGTGTGACTTGATAAGTTTCCTAGAACCTGGGAAAAATATTTTCCAAAAACGCGGAAGATACTTTCGGAACACCCCTATATTAGTGATAACAAATCGGCAACTGACTCTCTTCATTTAGCGTGATCTCTCGTCGCTTAGAAACTAGATAACATGCGAAATAAGGAGAGTCGCGATTTGACATCACTAATATCTACTCTTCCCCCCCCCCCCCCCCTGATCAATGAACAATTGTAGCCATCGACTTCACTTGCAATGAAGATCGCCCAAACTCTCGATTATCAGAAATCCGGAGTCCAGCCGGAGAAAATGACAGAAGAGGATGTCGATGTATGTTGGAATCAATATTTATAGTGATAGAGGAGAGAGAGAGAGAAAATAGCAAGGTTTCTTTTCTCAATGCATTCAATTGATGGTGATGGGTACGAGTTGGAAATCATGTTTGGCAACCCACGATTGGGAACCTAGACGACAAAGGGATTGGTTACGTTGTCCTTTGTCCTCGTGGTTGCCAAACGTGGGTTGTGAAAATTGATTTCCAACTCGTCTCATCAGCCATTATTGATGACGGAATGCGTTGTGCAGGATCCAAAGGATGAAGAGCGAGTGATTCCCGCTGAGAAGACCACTTGGAAGCCGGACTTCCTCAGATGCTACCGAA
This sequence comes from Pristionchus entomophagus, assembly GCA_036245825.1. Classification (NCBI taxonomy): domain Eukaryota; kingdom Metazoa; phylum Nematoda; class Chromadorea; order Rhabditida; family Neodiplogasteridae; genus Pristionchus; species Pristionchus entomophagus. Next base: position 46,332,792 of record BTSX01000004.1, on the reverse strand, counting down.
ATGCGGGATACGAATCGAGAGGAATTCTGGGGGAAGCGTTCCGGTGAGACACTATCTGTTAGGCATCTCTCTCACAATTTGAGTGAGAGGAGAGAGATCAACAATCGAGAATATGTCAACAGTTGGGAATTTGCAGTGAAGTGAGCAAGTACGAGTGTGGATTGGATTGTGGAGAAGGAAAGATGGAGAAGGTGAGAGGAGAAGATCCATATATCAGCATAGATATCACTTATTCGAATTTGAATTAATAAGTATAATATTTAAGGTGGACGTGGATTCATCATTTCTGGTTGATGGATGGGAGAATTACAAGGAGTCAGTGGAGGCGGAGCTCGGCAACTACTCTCATGCAATGAAGGTGAGTAAAAGTGCGTGTAATCATTTTATTCCCAAAAATATTCCCAAAAATTTTTTTCGTCTAACGACTTGTCAATTGACAAAACATTCGACGGGAGGTTTGGACTGGATTTTTTTAAAAGTCCAACCTCTCGTTGAACGTTTTGCCAATTGATAAGTCGTTCGACGAAAAAAAATATTTGGAGTATGATTATACTCTTGGAAAATATGTGTGATGAGATATATCTCATTCAGAGTGTCATCGAACACTACGGAATCGCGACAGAAGAAGAGATGCTGTCCGGAATGATTCTCTCAGTGAGGAACCATTTCTAATTGAGGAGCAACCATCTTTGTTTACCTGGTTCTTTATCTAACATAAGTCTCTCACTATAAAATAGAGCTAGTGTCGTATTATTCTCTTCAATCTTTTGACAATGAAGAGACGAATATGTCAGAGAGATGAGAGAGTGTGCAGAATAAAGAGAGATTAAATCCGAATCGAATCACTAGCGCATTATAAGTGGAGATTACGAGCAATATTAACGCCCTGCATGTTCTCAGGTGATCGAAGGGAAAGTCAAGCGAATCCAAGAAGCGGCGAGAGAGAAATTCTTTGATCCCGTCAGTTTTAATTAATTATTATGATAGGTTGATGCATAAGTCTTTGCCGATTTTGAGCGTCAAGTTCGAGCTGCCTAATTCATTCATGTGAAATGCCCTCGGCCTGTCTTTATGGTAGTATCTAGGGGCGGAGTCATACATTACTACCATATGCGAGAGCAATCACACCATTGCGAAATACGTCAAAAATAAAAATTTGACTAACTGTAAAAATTTCTCACAAAATACGATTTATTTAAATTCAGCCGTATTTCGCTGGATACTTTTTCTGAGAAATTGTACCTAGTTCAGTAAGAAGCCTGATATCTACTCTCACTGATAGCAAAAGTAGAATAGTGCTTGATACACAGTAGCCGATGAAATCAAACGTCCTAAAAATTCTGCACTTCATTCCGTTAAATTTTGCGTTTCGAGGAGGATTGATACTGGGTCCAAAATAGGGGCGATTCATTCACTCACTACGGGTATCTGATATCATAAGAAAGTTTGACTCTGCTTTATCTCCAGCTCGATAAAATATCAATATATCAAAAATGTATTTGCAACGAAAATCTCGAAAAATACAAGTTTTGGTGTTTTTGAGGATGGCCTCCTCCACACTAATCACCAATTTCTGACTTTTGTCAAAAATAGCAGCCACTGGGCAAGGGTAGTTCTTTCATTTAATGGTAAAACATCAGAATTTCAAATGGTTAGGAAGTCAGGAAGCTGAAAAAACGGTCCAATTGGGTGTTAAAATTTCGCATTCAAGAGTCTGGATATAGGAACTAGTGATGTGATAAGGGAATCCTCTCCTATATAAAAACGAAAACTAAGCAGGCAAAGCTCCTTACATTCCATGATAGTTGAGATCACTAAATCCTTCGACACTGTAACACGGCTCAATAAGCTGATGTTGGCAACATTGAGGATAATTCATTTCCAAATTAGGCCCATATTTCTAGTAAGCCTTTAACGACTGATCCGTTCTAATATCACTAATGTAATACCTAATCATAATACTTCACGATTGTGGTATCGATTTGGTTCTATCACTTGTCTTCACGAAAATATGATCCTACAAAGGGCGACACATGACAGTCGACTACGTTGAGTTTGCAACTCCACTGCCTCCGTCTTAATTATCTGACAGGCCTGACAAAGTGGGCGCTAAAGAGATTAGTGGAGCCCTCATCAAGTATGAAAAACTAGATCTTGGTTGGACATGCACTAAAGGCACGAGAGGTCCAAATCTCAAAGTGTGAGAATCGGCAAAGACTTTAATATAATCCAATTAATTATTGAAACTATTTATTAAATTGTTGCTAACTGCTATTCTCAGATCATTGACTGGAGGACGGAATTGGAGGACGTGGAGAACAAGAGGAATGATGTGAAAGCGGTAAGTTTATTCTGTGGTTAAGTGTGAACATTAAAAGTGAACATTATTTGATTACCAGCGGTATCCCCTCGACAACGTCGGGGTATACAGCGGGAGGCGTTGTTTACATGTTTCCGATCTCGCAATCCGGACAAACCAACAGACGTTTGCGCTATATATATATATATATATGCATGGATCCTTCTCATTTAATTGTGACCACGATGACTGATATAATTATGATCATTTCAGGATTCGATTCTCAACAAACGAGTCAGATCGTACACTCAAAACATCGAGGAAATGCGAAGAAAAGCTGCGGCTGCGTATGCTGTTGCATATGGTGAGGAGTAGTGATGTCGTTTCGATTTTCGACTCTCTACTCTGCACACTCTCTCGTTTCTCTAACAGGAGATATAGTGTGCAGAATGGAGAGAGGCAAAACCGGATTTTATTCCCCGGTGAGGAGATTCGAAGGACTTTGACCGAACCCCAGGAGACAGAGAGTGGGGAATGAGTGGACGCTCGAACGAGTTCGGCGCACGAACCAGTTCGGATTGGGATATGCTTCAGAAACAGATCAAGTTCTGAACCATCACTCTGGGGTGGTGTACAGGGCTTATGGATGGCCCTGACCGAACGCCTGGAGACAGAGAGGGGGGAATGAGTGGGCGCTCGAACCAGTTCGGCGCACGAACCAGTTCGGATTGGGATATGCTTCAGAAACAGATCAAGTTCTGGACCATCACTCTATATCTAAATATCTCGTATTTAGAAAATGCTCACGAGAGTGTGGAGAAGGGAGAACCATGTGCTATCCTCTTGTCTTTCCCATGGCTCTTTTACGATGTCCTCATGGATATCAAGACGGGACCAGATGGAAATGAAGAAGGAGAAGAGGAGAAGGAGAGAGAAGAGTCCAATGAACCACTAGCTCTTGTAAGGTTTACTTTGTTAAACAAATTTCATTTATTTAAATAGTATAGCTATAAGAAATTTTTTTATTGTACAAATAATATGATTACAGCATCTGTCCGAACTCATCGATCGATATTCTGAGAATCATTCTAATGAAGAGAAATTGTCTGATTTCAAGAGGGAATTCGAAGGCGATGGCTCGATTGTCGGTCGATCGATGATGGAGAATGAGGGTGAGTAGCAGTGATGACAAATCAGCATTTGACATTATTTTGTGCGCTCTCTCTCCTCTCTAACCGACGAGAGATCACGCAAAATGAAGAGACAGTCAAATGCCGATTCGCCATCACATTTCTTTCACTTGAGCTCCGAGATTCTCGACGACCTGGTTAGAGAAATAGCGATCATAAAAAAGATGAACAGTTTTCTCGGATTTTTTGGATATAATTTCAACGTCGATTGCGTTGAGTTTAATAGGTAATTGCAGGTTTGATGAGAACGGCTTTCGTATTGGTGGAGTGGGCTAATCACGTCGGATCGTTGACCAATCGATTCGGAGAGAGAAATCTGGTGAGGGGAAGGAAGATATTTGTGATGACAAATCGGACTCGACTCCGAATTTTCCGTGATCGTTAGAGAAACGAGAGAGAACGCAAATTGAGGAGAGTCGGATGCCGATTTGTCACCACTTGAAGATATCCTTAACATTTTCGTTAAGACTTTTTCACATGGTCTTAAAACATTGATTTCAGTTGAATTTGTTCGTGCTATTCGGCCTTGGAGAGATGAACATTCGAGGGCCGAAACGAAGATTCATCCAAAAGGTATGGCAGTCACGACCATTTAATGAACAGGAACATAGAGCAATGTAATTCGAGACTTTAAAAAATAGTATGGTAATTGATTGCAGCCTGGAGGCGATATGAGAAGTCATTCGAAGAAGGGAGAACATCTACTAGCATTCATCGAATACGTCTCTTCAAGGGAATTCCGGTACTCTTAGTCTCACATATTCAGTCGAGTGAAGTCGATAGGATATAGATGGATATAGGATGGATATATGCGAATTTTTGAAACATCACTGTGCCAACGATTAAAAATAAATAAGGCAAACGTCATCATATACTTAAAATTTTGAGAGTTCGCCCCGCTCTATCGTTGACTGAGGTCGGTGGAGGGATCCTGACGAGAGGAGAGTGGCAACCATTCTCGGAGGTATCGTCTCTCCATCCTTATTCTCTAGCAGTGAACGTCTCTAGCAGTGGTTGTCATTCTTGATTTTATGCATCTTGTATCCACAACAGTCACAAACTCGAAAAGAATTTTTTGACCCGCCATTTTTGACCCCTCCGAACCCCGCTTCATGGTCCAAAAACCCATTTTTAGTTGCAAAATTTCTAAAACATGCAGAATCTCTACAAACTAATCACTAGATTGAAGTCCCCTTTCCACCTTCCAGGCCTCTCTTGCTTCCTTCCTCTCTCTAGTGACCACTCATCGATTGGATCTCCCGATGGAAGGTGGAACGACGATTGCAGTGAGGGAGTATGAACCGAGAGTCATGCAATTGCCCGGTGAGGAGGACTCTTACTTTGCCAATGAACGCGTGGAATCGCACGCGTCGCGGTTTTGATCTTTGAACTTTGATATTAATGGTGCATACACTACTAGGAAGAAGCAACATGTGCCCTTGTTGTTTGCAGTTTCATAGGATGATTCACTTTGAAGTTGAAAATAATATAACGTCATCAATTGAGATCTGGTGATCTCTTCTGGACTGGATAAAGTGAGAGATGCTCTGATGATAGTCAGTGGATGTAAAGATGTCAAACTGAGAATATACACTTCACAATGTGAGTTGATGCGCACGTATTCCATTATATTTTAACCTAAATACTAGTGATGTAGTTTCTGTTTTCGACTCTCTCCATTCTGCACACTCTCTCATTTCTCTTACCGGTGAGATAGTGTGCAGTAGTGTTGTTATTCCGAGTTACTCGGCACTCGCGAGTTGTTTACCACTCGCGAATGTGATTGTTATTTTCACTCGCGAGTTGTTATTCACTCGCGAGTTACTATCGACGATGAGGGGTGGTTTTGACTCTAGATGAGGGTAGGGTTGGCTTGTCAAGATTGAAACCGCATTTCAAGATTGAAAAGTGAAGAATGATATTGACAAGAAGGGGTAATTGAATTATCGAATTTCAAGATCTTGAAAAACAACCAAGAAATTTCAAAAATTTCAAGAATAAACGATGAAAGTGGGTCAGGAGAGGGGTCCGAAAAAGGCTAGAACAGGGGGAGACGGTGGGATTTCGAGAGAGAGATGAGGTGGTATTGTCAAAGGATGACTAGAACATAGGAGGAAGGTGAGATTTCAGTGGAGTAAGGAAGGGTAGGTCAAAAAAGGACTAGAAATAGGGGAGGAATTTGAGATTTCAATGGAGGAAGGAGGGGGTAGCTAAGAGGAGGGCTAGCATTCGTGGAGGAAGTAAAGATTCATTGGAGAAAGGAGGGGTAGGTCAAATGAGGCTAGAACAGGGGAGGATGGTAAGATTTCAGAGGGTTAGAAACAAGGAGGGAAGTCAATAACAGCCAAAAAAACGAATATTTTTCACATTCCAAGAAATTCCAAGAATTTCAAGATCTTGAAATTCGTACATTGTCTTGACAAGATTGACATAATTAAGTTTTGACATAAATTTCAAGATCTTGGATTCTTGATTGTCAAGCCAACCCTAGATGAGGTAAATGAGCGGGAGAGAACAATGCAATCCACTCGCGAGTGGTAAACAACTCGCGAGTGTTATTGTTGTTTTCACTCGCGAGTGTTTACGATTTTGAGTGAGCCAAAAAACAACTCGGCGAGTGGCGAGTGCTCGCCGAGTGACACTCGAGCATAACAACACTAGTGTGCAGAATGGAGAGAGCCAAAGCCTAAATTACATCACTAGAAATTACCGAGATCAGTTCATTGTTTTGCGAATCAGATCAGAGATTGAAAATACATTTCTCTCAATGATAAAAGATAAATGAATGGTTTGAGTGGCGATGGTATCAGCAGTGGGAACGAGTGAACAACTGAGAATCCTCTCATCATACATCTACCCTCCCGCTCCCACGAGGTACACTATTATTGGCATTTTTATAATATTTGTGAAATGTGTTGGGGATACACGAGTTTGAAACTTTTTATTTTAACTATTTCGCATTTTAATTACTAGAGTTAATTGATATGGACTTCCCCAATTGGTTCAAAAATGTTTCTTTAATAATACACAATTGAAGAGACTCGGCAACTCTGAAGGGGAAGATGAAATCGATGGCCATTTTCACATACGATCGATTGATGTCCGCGGCCAATGACATATCCTCACCCTCACATGAATAATGTGAAGCGAATCTGATTTGTTGTATATAGCCCAGTGCTGCTGAATTCGGTTGCAAATATTTCAATGCTGTTAATTTAGCCTAGCCGTTCGTTACATGTTGTCTTACTTGCTAATTGTCAATTATTTCATTTGCTGATCACTTGTCTCTGGGGAATCAACACATCTTCCAAGGCTTCATGTTGCCTATTCATTGGCTAACTCTAATTAAGTAATAACGATGATCGAACACTTCCAGTTCGAAATTTTGTAGGGTGCAAATGAGACATGTTTCTCACTTTGAAATACATAGTAAGACGAAACGTCATCTCAGAAATCTCAGTTAGTTTCTTCTTATCATGTGCAAATCTTGCATTTCGTCGTTCCATCTATGAGTCTTTGTTCTCGATTATTGTACCCTTTTTTCGCTCTAATTTGTTTTTGACCCAGTCTATCATAATTTATCGAAGAAGAAATATATTAAAGTGTTTCTATAATTAATTTTATTTCATCTATGCGGTATCAATTTCCGCGTGTATTCTACTTGCCAATGCACAAGACTTTTAGAAGCTTGTTATTTAAAAGAAATTACCATACAATTTCAGTTAACATTTATTGAGTTTCACGCTTCGTAATAGCGAATGAAGAAGGACATTTATGCAGAGTTATTCGCGAATAAAATTATTCAATCGAAGAACAATAGAAACGAAAAAAATCAATGCGTTTTGAGTACTGTATCTCTCACTTTTAGATACTGTATGCGCGTATATGATGAGCTTTCTATGTTTAGTGTTTAGTAGTCTCTTATTTATTCGTTCCGAAGTGCGCATGTTTTACTGTGAACTCTTTCAGCTTTTTTGTTTATTTATTATCGCGTTTAGATAAAACATTTCTCGCTTTTTCAGGCATGGAGCCGCCAGAGGCGTCGCTAGAAACAGTTGAAGGATGGCAGAAAAAGGTTCGAGCTATTTTGTTCCCGACACCTGCCGTAGTACCGATTAGCTTCACTACGATCGTACTGTGTACCCACTATCATCTGCTAAAAATATCTGTTCGTGCTAGATCGCGCTAAGTACGGGAAAAGCAGAGTAGAGGCTGCCTTACGGCCTCACTTATTGAGCTCCTGTTTCGTTTTCAGAGTTCTGTCCTGGTTGGCCAATCCGAAGACGGAATCGTCTCTATATTGAACAAAGCTTTCGACGTGATGGCTCTTTTTCACAACAAGAGATCGACTGATAAGGTTTGCGAAGACCGCCTATTATATTTGAGTCGAATTGAAATAATTCCATTTTATCCAGAATATTCGACTGGCCCTCGCGCATTTGCAAGTCGAACGCTCGCTCAACTTACAGTACGAGAAGATTGGGTGAGATTCATCTTAGTAATTATTGCTTAAATAGTACTGGATTCCGCTCAATGCTAAATTTTAAAGTGTATGAGTTGTAATGGTAAATAATTACCAGGAATGACTCAACGAGAGATCTCATGTATGGTCTAATCGAGTCTCTCCAACTGACTCTGAGTGAATTGGTCGAGGGAAGGAATGGAACTAAAGAGACTGGAGTAGTCTGCCGTATATCCGTTGAAGATTGGCTAAGAAAGGTGAGAGTTAATAGGTTTGCAGATCGAGATAGGTCAGTGTCGAACTATCCTTTCGATTTGCACTATGATCAATGCTCAAATGGATCCAACGCAAGAGCTCCAGGGATACCAACCCAATTTATCATTGTCTTTCAAGACTTCGAATGAGTGTATATTGGGTTTTTAGGAAATAATAGGGTATCGTTTTGGAATTACTAGCTCTAAGTATTTTCAAGATCCTAACTGTTCATTATTTAAAATAATAGTGTATTTCAGAGTGTCGAGTTGTGCATCCAAACTGACGATGGACTCATTTCTGTGATCAAGAATACACTCGAAGCAATTGTGACTATTCGCAACAAGAAATCTGATGAAAAAGTTAGTTGATTCGTCAAGTTTCACGGCATTCTTAATATTATTATTTCTGATAAAAGAAAGCAATAGCTGAGCGAATAAATGGTTTCCATAATGTGAAATATAATTTAATAAATACTAATAATATTATAAGAATAAAATTCATGTTTAATAGAGCATTCGACTCGCTTTGGCACATCTCGAAGTCGAAAGATCGCTCACTGTTCAGTACGAAAGCAGCGAGTGAGTTTTATTTATTTTCTATTGACCGAAATTCAGGACTGTAATCAACTATCATCGATACTTATTGTATATCAAATAATTTCCAGGAAAGATCCAGTTCGCCATCTCTTTTTCGGCTTCATAGAATGCATTCATCTCACTCTCAGTCGAGTCGTTGATGATAGGAATCAAGTGAAAGTGACCAAAGAAGTGTCTACCGAGGTTAGTGTACATTCTTATTTCATTTTATTAAAATAAATGTTTTGAGAGTACGGAACCTCTTCTTTCTCCACCCGATCTATCATATAAGCCCTTTATTCGCTCAACGGGTGGCCTATCGACTGTGAGTTTCTATGATATTTTTTCTCTTAATTTCATTTGCACAAAATAAAATATCGATTCAGAATCGGACATTTCCACTGGATCCGAAAGAAGAGCCGTTTGATTTCCCAAATACTTATCCACGTGGATACGAGGTGATATACTTTTAAATGTATCATTACAATTTAAATTTTTTTAAAAGATTGTGTTTAGCTTGTCGCACGGGATTTCCTGAAAGATCCAATGATATTGAAGGATGAAGTAATGAGTGACGAGGAGGTTTGCGTGCCTGTTCAAAATTATTTTTTATTCCTTATTTCTCTATTGTTTTTTTCAGCAGAATAATTTATCCCTTTGGGTATTGCATTGGTCCTTGACTTCAGATGCCCGAACTAACTGCGGATTTCATGGAAGATTTCATGCCGGGAGAAGAGCCAATTCTGATCGGCGATGGGGTAAGTTAAAGGTTTATTCTAAACTGGAGTTGTTTTTGTTGTTGTTATTGTTCACTTCAGCATTATTTTTTTGTTTTCAGGAAGATATTCTCTCTGAAAGTCTCGTCTCCATTCCTCCCCACTACACAAATCGTGCTCCGATAGCAAGAAATGCGATTTATGAGGAGGACGAGAAAAATCCGCTCAAGAAGACTGTTGATGCATCGGTGAGCCGTCTAGTAGTACTCGATTATACACAACAATGTAAGGAATAGAGAAATTTTCTACCTACCCTCACGGCTCAATAGTTAATACGGTCGTACTTTCCAGATAGGATTTGCATTGTTAATGCAATCTACCGTTTCTAGATTGTGGATGCTCGAACCAACCGCGGATTCCTCGGGAGTTCTTCTGGAATTGTCTTCAAACCTGTGAAGATAGAAGTGAATGATAAAGTCGTTCAACCTCCACTGAAGAAGTCAAAATCTGTGTGGACTGAGGAAAATGTGTGTTTCTTTCTTATGAATTCTTCTGACAGAAAAGGTTCATTGACTGAGTAATCTAGATTATATTATTTAAATATCACATTAATATTTTTTTCAAATAGAATAAGTTCAAAAATGATCCTTATAGTAGTCAAGATACTATTTTTTTTAAAAATATAGCTTCAAAGAAGCTCTTCATTTCGAAGCCAATCTTCATGTTTCTAATATTACATATTTTTGAGAGGACTAATTAATTTCAGAAGAGTATCACTCTCGATGGAGCTCACACGAAGAACCGTCTCATTCCGTGAGTATACAGATTACGGTAGTCAACTCCATTGACACAAAGCTATAGTCCCTTTTATCGATACAGGTTGCGGTAGTTCTAGCCACCAAAGATCCGTATTTTCGAAACAAAATCAATTCAGCGTTCTTGACTCGATCAAGCACATTGCTAAACCCAAGCAGCTGTGTGTGATTGGAGTGAAACGGCCTGTCTACCCTCCCAATTCGATCGTTCGTGGGAGTACGGTACCCGTGGAAGAGATGATGGAGGTTGGGCATGAGAAGGGAGGACAGAAACTCGAACAAATGATGCCGAGAAAGACTGCAGGAAGAGAGAAGGAAGGTATGTCGTCACGATTAGGTAACTAATTTCCAAACAAACTCCAGCCTAGAGGAGTGGGCGGGGGGTCTTTTTTGATCGTCTTTATACTTTACACACTATCCTCACCCGTTTCATAGTGAATGTCTGTGAAACATTACGAGAGGGTAATATTTCTCCTACTTACGCTCTGAACTGATTGAATTGATTATTCGAATATCGATTGACATTGATTACCAGGGTCACAAAATAAATTTCTTTTTTCCAACTTTTTTTTCAGTAGGGAAGGGAAGGATTTTCTCGTTTGTTGGTGGATCAGTCATCCCCGCTCATTGTACATCCAGTCCAAGAGTGTTAATCGCAGAGGGAAGAAAATCAGCCAAGAATGCATTGGAGACTGACCGGATTTATGTAAGCGTGTACCTTACTGATATTGTGGGGGCGAACCTTTTTTGTTTCTCCTAAGATTCACTGAATTAGCCCAATTTTGCAATGAAATAGTTATACTGTCCCGAAAATGCAGACACGGATTGGAAATGCACTTTTATCTTTTTCTACCCGTTCTCTGTGCCTTGGTAGTTACATCAGAAAAAAAATTATTCTGATTTTGTTCTTTTTTAAATACTTCTCTTCTTCTCAGTCTCCTCATCACAAAGGAGTACAGTCTCCTGCACATAGTTTCCAGCTATCTCCAATTAGGAGGAAATGCAGGAAGGTTAGAAATTATATTTATTTGCAATTTATTAAATATTAAATCCATATCCTTGTCAGTTTTTAAATAAACTCGATTATTTACTTTACCTGTAATATATAATATTTCTGCAGTTCACTCCTGTGGTGGTGGAATCGTCGGATGAGGAGGATAGTGATGAAGAAGACTGGCTGATAGTGTGTATCTGTGGTCAAACCGAGGAGGATGGAGAGGAGATGGTGCAGTGTGACAAGTGCCTTGTGTAAGCATATTTCTGTTTTAAGACTTATTCACAAGGCATAAATGATTTGATACGTTTCACTCATTACCTAAATTATCTTCTAATGACCATTCTTCAAAAATGTCAAATATTGCTGATATGGTTCATTCATTCCCGGAATTATATTCATACACTTTCTTTTAAAAATATCTCAAATATTTCTGTCATCAATAAACGAAACAATGGAAATGTGCACCGACTAGTAATTTTTTTCGACATTCATACTATATTTGCAGACGTTGGGAACACGTGGATTGCATCTTTCCGAGAACCAAGAAGGCTCCGATGGGTGACTACACTTGTCATGTGTGCCAGCCAAGAACGACGGAGCTTACTTCAGAACAAGTACGTGTTTTATAAAAGGATATTTCTCGATTCTATAACTAATTTTTCTCTATTTTCCCCCGTTTGCAGCAACGCTTTCTTTAAAATACCGATAATTATTTGTTGAGTCGAAAGATTGAATTTTTCTCAGGCTCGGGCATATCAGAATCGAATGAAGAAGCTGAGAAAGAGAGCGAAAGAATTAGAGGAGGAGAGGAAGAAGGCCGAGAGAGCAAAGAGAAAGGAGGAGGCTAGTACCGCTCACTTTCACATTTTAGCGATTCGATTTCTATTTTGGATTTTCATTTTTTACGTAATTTTTCTCTGGTCACAAATAGTGTATGAGATTGCGAGAGCCGTAATCGTTTCCGATTTGAGAATTTCGTCAAACGTGCATCTCAAAATTCTGACTCAAAAGAATCGACGAAGAAGGGTGATTCTGAGGATGATTCCGAAGGAGAAAAGGAGGAGGAGGAGGATGATGTAATTTAAAAATATATATATTTAAATATATATTTAAATTGTATTTACAATCGGCATGATTCTCTACAGGGAGAGAACTCTCGTTCGTATGGGAAAGAGAAGAAGAAGTCATGGCCTGTTATGGACTATTCTCTTCCGAGTGAGAGAAACAAGCCGGTAAGGTTTGTCTTCTTCTTAATAATAATATTTTTACCTTAAATAATAGTTATATTTTCAGACTCGTGAGGAACGAAAGCTTCAAGCGGATTTGGAGCGACTGGCCAAGATGGAGAGAATGACAGAATCAACGGTGCACATTTTAGAGATTAATAGAGAGCCGCAATCGTTTACAATTTTAGAATCTCGTCAAACGTGCATCTCAAAATTTTCATTCAAAAGAATCTACGAAGAAGGATGATTCTGATAAGATGAGGATGGAAGATAAAGGGGAAAAGGAGGAGGATGATAATGTAATTATTTAATATATACATATATATTATATAATTGAATGGTATTTACTAGAGTTTGAAATACGGGTAATCGTCTCTTCATTTCACACACTATCTAGACCGGTTGAGCAGCGAGAGAGTGTGTGAAATGATGAGACGATTACCCGTATTTCGAACTCTAGTATTTACTGATGATTCTCTACACTATTTAGAGAATTTCGTCATTAATTGAGAAACCGAATCATTTTATTTCGTCCGTTGCTAAACTTGCTGTGGCTACTAGTAATGTAGTTTCGGTTTTCAGCTCTCTCCATTCTGCACACTCTCTCGTATCAATAACCTGTGAGAGAGAGAGTGCAGAATGGAGAGAGCCAAAACCGAATCGACGTCACTAGTGGCTACGTGATTTGAGTTTACGCAACCACTATTTTAGTCACTGAAGGTGAAATCTCCGGTCGTTGGAAGTACTGAGACGGGAAGAATGTCGTCCACGAATCCGCCCAGTTCACAACTGTGCGACGAGACTATGTTTGATGATATTGATTCAGATTAGTCAATGACCAACGATAAAATATCCCCTTCACTCAATTTAATTATTCCGTATGTTTAAAAAAAAATTCCTTATCCATTATTTATTTTTTCTTCCCCTTTTCCATCCCTTTTTGCAATTGTTGTTTTCTCCGAAATTCGTTTGTTGTTGCAGTTTTATCTCTAAATGTTTCCATTCCTCGTTGTTCGTGTTATCAGATTTTTCAAGTTTCAATCATTTTTTTCTGCCAATACTTACAGTAACCCTGTTCATGGTTGATAAGTTACAAGTATAAATGAATTGGAATCCATTGCTCACTTGCGATATTTTCAAGAGAGAGGTTGCATTGCCCTCTTTGTATATCTACTGTCGATTACGGAAACTCTAAGGTCCGCCCTTTTTAGGTCGCATCCCTCTAACTCTAAGTCTATTCCGTTGCTAGGAGATGAACTTTCGAACTAATTTCACGAACCGAGGCCTCAACTAGGCGGGCATATCAATATTGGCCGTGTAGTGGGCGTGATGTAAAGAGGGGCCTAAAACATCTGGGAAAGAGCATGTACAGCAAATAGCTCAATCAATAATACATAATCAAAAAAAAGTGGTTAATATGAAGTGCGTATCTTCACCGTATTTAGTCAACAAATTTCGGTTCCATTTTCCAAGCGCTCGGGCCGGGTTTATCGCATATTTATTGATTTTTCTCTTATATTTTTTATATGTATTTAAATATTGTGTTGTTCCAGACGATGAGCGTGGTCTACTACACCTATCGGCACCCCGGCGAGCGGCCCAAGGGCCAAAAACCCGTGTGGAGATGGCTCGACTTGTTGAACTGTATGCATTTCGCCAATTTTGGTCTAATTTGGCGTTTTAAAGCGCAATTTTCATGACAAATAACTCGATTTATTGGCAGATGAGGCGCGTCGGGCGATCGCGGCTCCTTCGGACGAGATTATCCTCGGTACGTGGGCACCTATCAGTGCCTTCCACGAGCCTCCAATGAAAGCGGCACTTGTCCAGCTCACCCAGGGCATGTTGGTGAGATAGTTGACTGAAGCATAACAATTATTGCGTGTGTCTCTCCTGCAATATATGTTGTTCGTGAACCTATTCTTACTACGTGACCTTAACCGACGGACCGCGCCAAACTCCGCCGGGTGTGGAGAATGGCGCAGTCCGTCGGATAATTATCCGACGGACTGCGCCAAATTGCACCAGCACAAAATTGCCCCTAATTTTCACCATAGGCAGGAAAATGATGTCTTCAAGAGTTTTCATTTTTTTCATTTCTATTTGGGTCTTCATTATTCACTGTTTTCTCTCCCATTTCTCACTTGTTGAACAACGACCTCAGTCTATTGTTGTGATTTTGAATCTGAAGTAGAATCAAAACTAACAATATATTCCACAGCCTGACTGTTTCTAAACTTATCAGTGTGTTTCCTCACTAAGCTGAACATCTCCTGACAATGAGCGACATATGTGCCTAAGCCTAATAAGAATAAGAAAAATCTATTTTTTGAGTTTCACTTTGAAAAACATAGATTTCTTGTAATTTAACGAATAACGGCACGGTACGATTCTTCCGTGTTCTAAGCATCAAAGACGTCTCCTTATCCGACGGATTGCCACTTTCCACCAGGGATATTTCTAACCCTACTAACCACTAGGATTCAATATTGGAGGTTAGGCTACCCATCTCAGAAGTTAGGCGCCCCATCGTAACAACCAAGTTGCGTGAACCTAAGCAGATCCAAAATGACCAAGGATACTTTCTAGAACAGACTGTTTGTGTTAGCCTAACGCCTGTCTCTAGTTGTAACGTGTTCCCTGAGTGGAGAAAATGGCTCGCTTTCAGTCACGGAACAAAATTACAGTTCAGACGAGATTAAGTAAGATTGTTTTGGTTGAGATGCAGATAAAAAACGGTATTAAGCAAGATAGGTTTGGCGAGAGTCTTGAAACAAATGGGGTCAGAGACACAGAGTGAGAGAAAACTCAAGATCTAGTCAAAATAATTATCTTTCACTAGTTGATCTACCAACAATGTGTGATAGTTACCATAATAGTTAGCGATTCCCTGTGGTTGTTAAACACTCGAGAGAGAAAGTTAACCGATTCCGTAATAGAATAGTTCAATATGTAAATAAGTAAGGCGGTTTTTTAAAAGTGGTGGAAAATGGCAGTCCGTCGGTTACGGACTGGTGCGTCAACGCTCATATAACAGAGAGAAAAAACGATAATAAAAAGGTAATGTACGAGCTAATAATTTCGAGCTGCCAAGATGCCAAGATTCCTCGCCTTAGGACAAAAAAAGAATACGCGCATAGTATGTGTGGCAATCAATTCGCATTTGCATCGTTGTTTCAGAAATAAAACCTAATGCGAATCAAAAATGATAAAGAAATAACGCGAGAGAACACGTCAGACCAATTTCACAATAGTTGTTTACAAACATTTTGAGCGGAATTTTAAAGCCGGCGGAGTTTGGCGCGGTCCGTCGGATACGGACCGGTATTCTTACTCCTCTTGTCAATCCACTGCGTTTCAAAAGCGGAGAAAGGTTAGAGAAACTGAGAAAAATTAGAGATGAGGTCAAAGTAGGAGAGTCGGAGATATTATGCCTCTCCTCGCTCTTTTCGCCTTTTTGTGCAATCTTTTTTTCCGTTCAAAACGCTATGTCCGTTCTCGTCAAGCTTCTGAAACGCTGTGCAACTTTGCGAATAAACCATGATTGATTTGTTGCAGATTGAGGTGAAACTGCCTGCATACGAGAAGAAATTCGTCGAACCAACGAATCCTGTCTGGATAGCCGAGTGTATCCATGTAAGACGGTTGTGTTGCTTTCTTTATCTTTATTGTTCTGAATGAGGCAAGGAATTCGAAAGGACTTAAGCGAGAGAAAAAAAGAGCACGGAGAAAGAGAGACTTGGCAATTTGCCAACCGCCAAAAATGCTTGCTTTTGGCTCTAGTCCGGACTTGAATATTCAAATTTGTTTCTTGGCGGTAAAATTCCGCACTGATTATCTTCCAGATGGCTGGCTACTACATTCTGGCTCGATGGTGTGGCTCGGAGAAGGAGGGCGAGGGTTACTTCTGGATGCACTCTGCCAATGCCGCCGTGCATCCAGTCGGACATGCGTGAGTGCGGGGGAAATGATTGAAATCAGGGGTGTGCATAACATATGCTCTCACCGGTTAGAAAGACGAGAGAGCATGAGAAATGAGAATGCTTGAAATTATTTTGCACACTCCTGATTGAAATCGAACTTCTATGTAGAGTAGTTTGTGCGGATTTCATGATAAACTTCGTACGAGTGTAAATTGCAGAGAGAAGAATAAGCCGAGTTACGGGCTCATTCCTCCGTCCTCCATGGTATTTAATAAGACGGAGAGCGAATGGCAAGACTTCATCACTGAGCAGTCAGTAATGTGTTATTTATGTATTTATTTATTTATTTATCACGTGAATCACAAGAGCTGAGAGCAAAAACAGCCCTTCCCGGAACAATTTTTTTCAAACCTGTTTGAAACCTTCCATACTATTATGGGTGAATACCCTGGGGACAAGTTTTCGAATGATCCCGGTCATGTGCCCCAGAACCGGTTTTTAGGAAATTTCCGGTCGCGGTTCCGGCTCTGGTGTATCTCAGCTCCCAGAAGAGCTAGAAAGCTGGCCAAAAGCTCAAAAAATGCATAAAAATAAAAGAAACAAGTTTACTAAACTGCGCGTGACGATTGGTCAAGAACTGAAAAAGTTGTGTCTGAAAAACCATCTTTCAAAACATATAAAATTCATTTTATATATCAAGGAAGCCAAACGCAGGGAATTTTATTTCATAATATTATAGAGCAAGTATCTAATAATTAAAGAAAAATAAAATACTAAAACTTTTATAGTTTTCTTTTAAATGTTTGATGCCATCTAATTTGAAAAATAGGCCGAATTTACATGTATTTGACTATAACTTTTTCCGCTCAATGTTTCATGAGCTCTCATATCGAAAATATGTAAGAAAAAATTGTAGTCAAATTTTTCCGAAACAAACATTTTTTCAACTTTTTCATGACGTGATTTTTGGGTCAAAAAGTCGAAATCTCAGAACTATTTGACTATAGGAGTTCCAGCCGTATTTTTACTCGTAGAAATCGAATTTTCATACTAGAGCTCACCAAAATGCGAAAGAAAAAAGTTACGCTCGAAAAATCCAAACTAGTCGAGTTTTTGAAAATAACTTTTTTCTTTCTCATTTTGGTGAGCTCTAGTATGAAAATTCGATTTCTACGAGTAAACTTACGTCAGGAACTCCTATAGTCAAATAGTTCTGAGATTTCGACTTTTTGACCCAAAAATCACGATGAACCCGGGGTCATGAAAAAGTTGAAAAATGTTTGTTTCGGAAAAATTTGACTACAGTTTTTTCTTACGCATTTTGACACGTATAATCCGAATTTCGATATGAGAGCTCATGAATCATTGAGCGAAAAAAGTTATAGTCAAACACATGTAAATTCGGCCTATTTTTCACATTAGATCTCATCAAACATCTAAAAAAGAACGATAAAAGTTTTAGTTTTTTTCTTTAATTATTAGATACTTGCTCTATAATATTATGAAATAAAATTACCTGCGTTTGGCTTCCTTGATATATAAAATGAATTTTATATGTTTTGAACGATGGTTTTTCAGGCACAACTTTTTCATTTCTTCACCAATCGTCACGCGCAGTTCAGTAAACTTGTTTCTTTTATTTTTCTGCATTTTTTGAGTTTTTCGCCAGCTTTCAATCTCTTCTGGGAGCTAAGATGCGTCAGAGCCGGAACCGCGACTGGAAATTTCCTAAAAACCGGCTCGGGGAAACATGACCGGGATCATTCGTTAACTTGTCCCCAGGGTATTCACCCATAATAGTATGGAAGGTTTCAAACAGGTTTGAAAAAAATTGTTCCGATACTGCTCTCACATATCGTGATTCACGTGTTATGTATTTATTTATTTATTTATTTATTCATCCTAACTGGTGTGACAGCATTTGAATAACATACAGTGTTGACTTATATAAAAAAAAAAACTATTTTCATCCGTATCCTCTAGTAAGTGTTTAAGTCCTCTCCATTTGCTCTCTTCGGGGTTTCTTAATCTTCTATTGCCGAAGCATGTTTCATTATAGTTTTTACTGCCCCCTTCAACCATCCTATATATTGCGAAAACCACATTATCATACAGCGTAGAGGGATACGAGCAGTTAGAAAGGATATTGTGCTTCTCGAGATCGGATTTTTTTGAAAAAAGAATAATGTCGTTCAGTGTCCTTGAGAAATACACTGCCGATGATAACTTCGATTCAAGAGGAACCGAGATCAACAACAATAAGTTCCGGGTATGATTAAATATTTTTTTATTAATATTTATTTTCATTAGCAGAATGAACGTGCAACCGTTTAGTATAAATATCGGCTCTCCATAATTAATAATAATAATAATAAATTAAACAAATCGTTTGCCCTTGAAGGCGGGTGAACGAGTGGAGACGATCTATGGAGAAGAGTCGTCCGTTCTCTGTCCTGCCGTGATTAAGAAGGTATCCATTTATTCATTTTTTAAATATATATGCTCAAAATCTATTCATTCATAGAGGTTCAGTTAGCGAAGCAATAAATGCATGTGCAGCTGTGGGTTTCGAAATGGCTGCGAATTAACAAAATATATATATATATTGTGAGAACATAAATCGTAGTTAAGTCGTGTGGGCCGCAGTTGACCTAATTCCCGGCACATTCGTTTATGGTGAGGTTACACGCGGAACGAGAATTTATTTTGTTTTCGTTAAGTTCTCCACGAAACTCGTGTTTTATTGATTTTACATTCTTTAAATGAAATACATGCGATTAAAAGCAATAAAACACGAGTTCATAGGAGAACTTGGAGAAATCAAAATATATTTCCGTTCCGCGTGCATAAACGAATGGGCCGGGGATTAGATAACCTCCGGCCCACACCACTTAACTACGATTTCTGTTCTCACAGTAATTAATATTTTTTATATATAATTATATAAATTTAGCATGTTGTAGGTGATCGGTCGCCGTGTTCTTCTCGATTATAGCAGAGCCGACATCGAGAAGTCTGATCAGGTGGGTCAATCATCTTTCGATAGCCATTCACCACAGCATAAAGAAAAAATAAAACAATTTAACAGAAAACGGCTGATTCTTGAATACACAATTTTCAGATAGAGATGCATAACATGTGGAGGGACATGAACGACGACCTGATCTACCCCGTGAGTGAGAGAGGATGAGGGAGGGGGTTGAGGGATGATGATTGTATTTTTTATTTAATTATGAATTCGAAATCTGATTATTTTGAAAAGTGTTTTTTTTTAAATAAAATTTTTTGACTTGCATGTACTTTCCCACCATCGAATGAACTAGGATAATTCTAAAATAAAATTGAGCAGTTCGGGATTTTTGATAATGTTTCACTGTGATCTTATCGAGCTCAGCGAGCTTATAAAAAACAAACTATTGTATATTGTTTGATTAATCGATATTTTCGAAATATTTAAATTATTAATCAATTAAATTAGGTATACTATTACTCAGGTTGGTTTCGCGCTTACGATGGGTCTGCGAATGAAAGCGAACAAGGAGTACATGGCACACGTGGGAGAGATTGCAGAAGCAATCCAGTATGGGGTAAGAATATGTCATGAAGGAGATGAGAGGGTACAGTCTATGTTAAGATATTTGAGCTCAGGGATGTGGATATGCTCATTTTTTTCACGATGACTTCTGAGAGGCAGTGTTTATTCCCTCTTGAATCATTAATATTTCTTCCAGGAAGAGCTGCTATACCTTCGAACTGATGTAAGGAAAGAGACTATCTACCAGTCGAGGGAGAACACGCATGTGAGTATTGACATCAAATTATATTTATCTTTGGTTGTTTGAGAGCACTGTCATTCTTTAATATCATCGTTTGTTCGCCCGTCCGAAGTACTTTGGATTATTGCACGCTCTGGGGAATATCTATTAGTGATGCCGTTTCGGTTTCCTGCTCTCTCCATTCTGCACACACTCGTTTCTCTGTCCGGCGAGATAGTGTGCAGAATGGAGAGAGCAGGAAACCGAAACGATATCACTATTCTCGATTGCTCTTCAGACATCGGCATGGCAAGTGGATATGGTGTGCGAGATGATGGATAGACTGGACGAGTGCCAAAATGTATTCAAAGCAGCCAGATGCATCCAAGTTCTCCCGGTGAGAATCCCGGAACTTCTTCGGTCTCTCGCCCAGATTGCGACAGCTCATGTTGAAATGAGCGGGATGGAATGGAAATCTAGATACTGGAGGGAAAAAATCACAGAATTATCTGGGCCAGAAACCGAAGAAGTGCCAGAAATCCATTGTGTCAAATCACTCGTTGATTAGTGATGAAAAATCGGCATCCGACTCTCCTCTTTTCGCGTGATCTCTCAACGGTTAGTGCGACGAGAGAGCGCGCAAAAAAGTCATCACTATTCCATGGCTTGCTTTCGATAGTTGTAAGAAGCGTAGCGTTTCACTCTATAATAATATTTGTGTGGGGAATGCTATAATTGTCTCACTGAAGGATGGATATCTGCAAATCGGCCCGGAGGGATCGGATATTGTCAACGATTCCATCTACGTCCATCAGGTTTTTTTGGAATATTTTATTTTTTTAAATTAATGTATTCATTCATTATTAATTCCGTCAAAAGGGCATGTTTACAAGAGAAATTCTGCGAGGTGTTGTGTGATGGTGTCGAATCGGGTGGTGGGTGAGAATGCTATTTATGCCCACTTCAGACCACTACGAATCTCTTCCCCGTGGGATACGCGGAGTCGCACAAGATCGTCCTGCAGGGACCCAAGGGAGACGAGGGTGGGTTGAGAAGAAGGGAGGGGATTGATAGAGAGAGAGTGTGCAGAATGGAGAGAGCTCGAGGAATCTGAGAGAATAGGCAAAAACATTTCCTAGATGACGCGGCGGGATGTTTCAGTACATTGGTTATTGTGCCGTTTATGGCCAGATAATGTGAAATGGAGAACATTCCTCTTCCTTTCAGTAGAGGTTTAGCTCATGAAATAAACCCAGTTTATTGTTCAATAGCCAATGTAATTTGTATTTCCTTTGCAAGGCAGTATAGGGAAATCTTCAAATAAGATACCATTAGTACGGCGGCCAAATTTATTATGTCTCATTAATTGGTTATCCCATTCAGAGGAGACATTCCACTGGGATTCATTCCTGCAGAGGACCAACTACAATCCGGCACCCCCGCACTTCTTCGATAAGGCAACCTCTTCGGATGTGACATTCAAGGTACGGTGGGAATGGGCAAGCATATTACATAGAATTTGTAAATTCTTTTTAGATATTAGTCACATTAGTCTATTGGGGTGTCCCAAAAGTCTTGTCGCCGTTTTTCTTATTATTATTTCTCGAGAACCGTAAGTCGCAATTTCCATCACTCATTGTTAATAGGTGCAAGTACTCCTGCAATATTTTATTCGACCTCGATTAGATCATGAGCTTTCCTAGTGGTGACGCAATAAAATAAAATGTATGTTTTTCGACCTAGTTTTTGAATTTTTATAAATCAAAGGCGGTTGAGATTCCGAAGCCCAAACAAATACTGTGGTAGTAATATGTATCATACTTTTAAATAAAAAGTTTAAACCAGAAATATATTTTGCGATCTCAGAAATAAGCCAGAAAATTTGAAAATAATTTGGAGGTCGATTTTAAAATTTTATATTTATATCCCCTTCGTTTGCGCTCAAATGTTGATGGTTGAACGTTTTGATTTATTTGGAAATATTTCGATCGATTTCCGGCATCGATATCGGAAAGAAATTGAAAAATGTGTGGGAAATGTCAACTTTCGAAGAGATGATGCAATTAGAGATGGGAAGCCGGAATGGTGCGCATAGTGTGTGTTGACGACTTCCTATTTACGGGAAACAATAAACCGATTTTTATCTGTTCACAAAAAGGAGAACGGATTTGTTGAACGAAAACTGAACGTGGGTGTTTTTGGTGTGGTCAATTCTACATACCGTAGTTCTTCGAAATTGCAATGATTTCACTGGCTGAAGTGTTGAAACAGAAGATCTAAAGTCACTTCATCAATCGCCGCTTAGCAGGATCTCATAATGATCTTGACAGTTGAAAAAAAATTTTCAAAAAAAAACGACAGGACTTTTGGGACACCCCAATATAAGGTACTGTAATATAAAGAACATTTTTTTCACGTTATATTCTTGAATATCTGGAGCGTCGAATGTGTTTAAATGATTATAAAATGATGTGGATTAGTCTTGTTGTTTCTGTTTTTTTTTTCGACTCTCTCCATTCTGCACACTCTCATTTCTCTGACCCGCGAGACAGTGTGCAGAATGGAGAGAGTCAAAACCGTATTTACAACCCTAATGTGGATGGATCACAGGTGGGAACGCGACTGGAGGCAATCGATCAGAACGAGAAGTTGCTGTGCCCAGCGAAAGTGAAGGAAGTCAAGGGGCGACTCGTACTGGTATCATTCGATGGATGGGCCGAGGAGTACGATCAACTATATGACTACCGGTGGGTAACGATTAGTGATGCGTTTCGGTGGCTCTCTCCATTTTACACACTCCCTCGCCGGTCAGACAGATGAGATAGTGTGGCAAATGGAGAGATATGAAACCCGAAAAGACATCCCTAGTGACGATTGTAGAGAAGGACAAATACTTTGAGTAGCACGATTATGTGTTACAAATTTACCGCGAATGGGGAAGGATTTATTGTTGTAGTCGATAATTTTTATATTAATTAAATAATTCCCCCCATTGTAGATCGAAGGAATTGTTTCCGTGTGGATGGAGTGAGATGGTGGGCCATGCGC
The DNA here is from genome assembly GCA_036245825.1 of Pristionchus entomophagus. NCBI lineage: Eukaryota > Metazoa > Nematoda > Chromadorea > Rhabditida > Neodiplogasteridae > Pristionchus > Pristionchus entomophagus. The sequence goes on along the minus strand of BTSX01000004.1, from coordinate 46,309,531 downwards.
TACAGGCTCCAGCAAGACCAGTAGCGAGTATCGCGGTGAATATTAGTGACTTCGTTTCATTTTTCTGCTCTCTCCAATCTGCACACTCTTTCATCTGTCGGTCTTACGAGATAGTGTACAGAATGGAGAGAGTCAAATTTGAAATGGCATCTCTAGTGATTATTCAATATATAATGGGGCTGTGATTTAGTCACATGAGCTGATTGAAAGTGTCAAAACGTAATTTAAAATGCTAAACATTTGTATTTCTGGTGTCTAAGGACGAAGCTGTGGAGGTGTGATGCATCTATGGACAAAATCGACTATTCAATTATTCTTATTTTATCGATTCGCTCATACTCACTTTTCTGTTCTATTTCTATTGATAATTTGTGATCTCGGGATTTTCGTTGTATCTCTTCCTAAATCCCCGTTGCCTTTCTCGATAAATAAATCATGCTCTGTACATGTATTGTGCTTTATCCAGAATGGTTTGCGTCTGTGTTCAGTACTTTTGTGCGTGATCTCATTTCTCTTGAGATGACTATGTGGTGACACTTCTGCCGGTACTTGTGGGATACTGTAGAGAAGGACATTGCAGATTACTGTATAAGGAGAATGAGTTTTAGAAGTAGCTTCGAAACCTTCAGCTAAATATTCCCTGATATTATTTCCCTAAGACTATTTATCCGTTTGTAATATCTCCCTTCTACTGTTCCATGCCCATTAGAGTTCCATTCCCTTTCATCCTCATCCCTTCTTCTCTCCAGATCATTCCGCCACGTCCCTCCCATCCCCTCTACTCCACACCAGACGATGCAGGCGTGAGTCATTCCAAAATTTCCACCTACCGTGTCCCGGATCCTATCGTAATCTCTTCTTTAGATATGCTCTTCTTGGCGCCGACAACTTCGAATCCGACCCAATGCTGCAGACGTGGGCACCTCAGAGGTACGATTGGAATGGACTGGATGATGAGAAGGAGAAAGAGATGGACACTCAGTCCAAGGGTCAGTCCAAAGATTCCATTTCAACTTCTTCTGCTAATTGCACTTTCTTTCTGAATAGTGATGCAAATGCCTATCCTCCTTGAACCTAATCGGATTGACTGCAGTTGCTCCTCAACGCTGTCGTCCGTCCATCCTGCAGCAGCAGCAGGGGCGGGCTGCAGCTGCAGCTGACTCCGCCTCCTTTGCTGCAGCCACGACCCGACCGCCCAAGGGCCTGCAGCTGCTGCAGTCGCGGAAGAGGAGACCGGCGGAAGGCGGAGGACGGAGGAAGTTGCAGGTGTCGCAGCTGCATGCCTCGACGGCTGCAGCCTCCTCGTTGGTCGGCGCTGCTGCAGCTGATGCATCCAAGAGCTCCTTCCGCCCGCCCAAAAAGACCCTGAAGACAGTAGGCCACTGCCCTCCCCCGATAAAAAGTGTTCGATAAAATGTGGTTTAATTACCCAAGTTTGAGGGTTCTCATCAATCATGGTTGCTTTTTTTTTAAGTCCGAGGCTAAGGCTCAGAAGGCTGCTGCTGAGAAGCAGAAGGAGGAACTCGAGAAGAAGGTCACTTCTGACGACGGCTCTGATAGCAGTGACGACGAGGAGGTCCCCGGCCTCGAAGAGGGAGAGATCAGCGAGGCTCAGAGAAAGGTGGCCGAGGCTGCTAGTCTCACCGAGCAGGTTATCCATGCCGGCAAGCAGTCGCGCTCCGAGACGAAGGCCCGCAAGCTGTTCTCCAAGCTCGGACTCAAGCCCGTCCATGGAGTCAGCCGTGTCTGCAAGAGCAAGAACATAATCTTCGTCATTAACCGCCCTGATGTTTACAAGTCGCCCGGATCTGAGCCAGCACGCTCAGATGAATGCCATCGATAGAGTCAAGCCTTCTGAGGATGCCCCTGCTCCTCGTCTCGCTCCTGTCGCTGAGGATGAAGATGACACTGAGGAGGATGCCTCTGGTATCGAGGAGAAGCCACTCGTCTGTTTTGTTCAAATTCAAAATGATCTGTTATTTGTTGCCCCTTTTCTCGAGTGATCTATTGTGGATGCTTTGATCGGAAAGATCTTATACGAAAAAAAATTTCAAATGAATATGTACTGGACGTACGCTCCTCAATCGATGTCGCCTCTTACAGTATCCCCGTGTCCTCAATCAATATCCCCTCTTACAGTAGTCGAGGCGATGGTGGCATGTGTGCGCGGGATTCACGCCGGAAGCGCGCACTCTCACCTCGCATGCCCACGCCTTCCTTGATCGACACGGGGTGGATACTGCCTCATCAGTGATGTCCTCGAGTCAGGGTGAGTCTGCTGTCGAATTTGGGACTAGCGAGGAATAGGAGAAGACAGAAAGAGATGCACACGACGTGATTATATGTTGTAGGGTACGAGCTCGAGCCATACGACGTCGCCTTCGTGCCTGATCAGACTGGTCTCCTCGAGGACCCCCTCAACTACCAGCCCCCGCCTCTGGCCCTACTCTACTATCAAATGCCCTACCCCTCTCTGGTACCGTATCCCTCTCCCGATCCACTCCATACGGGTACTGTGTGGTAGATCATTCCGTCGATGGGTAGATTTCCAGATTTATATTCTTGCATAATTCCTACATTTGTTGATTTTGATGATTCAATTGATCTTTAGCCTTGCACAATTGTAATAATCGAAAATAGTGTTGATTCTCCTCTTCTACTCGTTGTTTTTAATTGCTAAAGTTGTTGCCTTCAATCCAAAACTCCCCATCCCCCATCCCATCAACTGTTCATCCATCTCTCGCCTACCGTACCCTATGCATTCAAGTGTAACCCGGTCAGACTCTTGATCGATCCCTCGTTAGGATCAGTTTCAGTAGTCATCGTAGCTACAATTTTCACTCGTTTGCTCTACTCACCTGATCTTTGATCTTTGACCTTCACGTTGATACCCACTCCATCTGTTGAAAACTCCACTTTTATAAAGCGAAGTTTTCGATTGCTTCATTTACCATTAAGACCCGTATATCACAATGATAAATGGTTCTTTCCCAGAATCTGAGATCACGAAGTTGCAAAATAGATACAAGTGAAGGAATCGATAACCTGAGTACGGTAATCATCAGCGCAGCCGTATCCAGCGGTGGTTACTGTAGGTAGTGGTGAATTATGATAGTCAGGCGTATTCTCCCCACATCACCGCGCAACGGTAGGTCATGTAGGCGAACGTCTGGTTGAGAGTCGATGAGAAATGAGTGGAGCAGGATCCGGGATTGATGGAACTACAGAATTGGACAGACCGAACTTTCAGAAATCTAGTAAAATCTATTTATTAATAAATAATTTATTGAATGAATCAATAATCAATGAAAAATCTGTAAATTTTGAAAATTTTTAGTTCTGCAACGAAATAAATATTGATTTTGAAGCCTACCGTAACCAGATTTTTTTAGTCTTTTTCCTCGATTTGGTTCCAGTTTATTGTATTTATTGATTGTATTTCCTCATCAGACCTCGCTCCTTCACTACTCGCAATGGGCGGCATCAAGAAAAGGTGGGAATGTTTGAGTTCTCCTGGTCTTTTGCACTCGCTATTTAGGCTAATTTGATTTATTTTTTGGCTAACAATGTAATGTCTGATAGTCAGCATTTGCGCGGGTAGCAGGCTGCACAGAGCATGACCGTTTTTTTAAAAAACTATTTGCGCACCATCAGCGCGATGCCGCCTAGCCTGCGCTTCCTTTTTTTCATTTTATTTTGTCCATTTCAGGAAGTCTGACGAGCCGGTGGCTTGCGTCGGTTTCGTAGTCCCTAAGATCCCGCCGCTACGACTGGCGATACAGTACCGCGATGTCTACGTGAGCTATGTGAGTTGACGAGTGGGAAACAAGAGTAATTGTCTCTCCATTCCGCACACTCTTTATCTGTTGGCCACAGAGAAATCAAGCTGAATATAGAGCTCTTATTTATTTATGCGTTTATTTATGCTGTTTTGCGCATTGTCCTTACCAATGGCTGAGTTTAAACTCGAGGTAACTCAAATACTCGTCTGAGTTGGGTTTCAAGAGTGGTTGAAGTATAGAGACGAGCAAGATTATTTACTGAACAAGAGACATTTTCTTCAATAAAAACCATTTCTACAATCGCCTTGCCCCCGATATTATCGCATTTATTCTCAGTCGTCCGCCCTCAACGCAAGCGTCGTCTCTCTCCAGGACGAATCGGATGGCGGTGTCTACCGTAATATTTTATTTTATTTTTTATGTATCGTAACCCACTGAATCGTCGGGGTTATCTACTATGATGAGGCGAAAGGTGGGCAGTCGGTAGTGGTTCATTTTAAAAAAAATTCTGGCATAGCCGTGCAATTCCGGGAGGACATACTCGAATTGTACCAGTACTGTGCACCACTGCAGGTACTCCTGCGGCCGCTCTCGGTGCCGGCCCGCTCACGAGGATGCACTACCAGAATACGACAGGAGATATGGTGAGTATGGTTGCGAGATACTTAATTTCTGGTTCCTTTTTGTTCTTGCACTAGTTCACATAAAGACCTGCTTCCGTTCCGCAGTAACTTCTTTTTCGTCTTGACTTTTGACATAAATTTAGGATCTAAAATATTTTTTTCTGTGAGCCTCCTCTATCCATTTGTCGATGGAATAAGTGACATGTTATAACGGAGCTATACTTCTAAATTCAATTTGAAAATAAATTGTGCCCTGATATAAATGTTGTGAAACATCGAATCGCCCGTATTAGTTGCTATCTATCTAATATTTTCGAGCTATCGCATTATATATTAATTTTTTTCGTCAGAAATTCTCCGAAAACTTCATGAATTCGATCGAACAAGTGCACGTCAATCTCTACCTGAGGGAGGGGTGAGCGCATATTTTATTTATTTTATTTAATGTCTCAATTAAGTATTATTAATTATATTCTGAACTCAAATCCAGTAACAAACTCTGATACATTCGGTTTTAGTGAGGTGATTGTAGCACGAATTCAATTATAATCTGAACCCAAATTTCTAACAGCAACAAATATATGAAATTTGGCAGCACTTTCTTTCATCCACGGAGATCAGTGTACCACCGCTAGATGATAATTCGTGGAGATAGAAGCTGAATAATCAAATCTTCATTTTTTAGTCGAACACTAATTATGTGCTAGATTCTGTAGTAGTTTACTTTACAATTAGAGGAATCATGCCATTGTTATCTGTATGATCATTGAGAGAGTGTGCTAAATGGAGAGTCTCCTCTTGAATTGTTGCGACAAGCATCTAATCACACTCTTATCTATGTTGTGGGTATCGTAGTTGTACATTATTGATTTCCCCCTTGCAGCAATCGCCACACAGTGGCCGTGCAGTTGGAGGAGCTGTGGCGACTGCTCCGCTCATTCGAGAAGTACGCCATCAAGAAGGGTGAGTGGGAGGACTCCCGGAGGAATGAGGGATGGAGACTCCTCAATTCGTGTGCTTGCACATCCGTCAGAAAAAGAGAGATCACGCGAGTTGAGAAGAGTCGGTTCCGATTTCACACGACTAGTGAGTTCCGAACTGGTTCGAGTTCTGAAGCTGTTCATCCTTCGTTTCATTCTGCACACTATCCCATTTGTCTGACCGGGGAAAAGAGTGTGCTGAATGGAGATAGCACTATTCGATCCAGTAGCGTAGTTAGAATCGCTATCATCACTGTTTCTACGTCTCGCTAAAATTTACTATAACCAGGTGGACTAGTGCGGCATAGTTAGTTTAAGTTTTGGGGATTCAGTTATTTATCAATGAACCTCTGCTTCTGGTGGTACAAAATATGTGTTGTTGTAAAATATATAATAAACTATTTTCATCTGTGCCTATTTCAGTTGTGGTGCGTCTCGGAGAGCCTGAGGATTGCGCCGCGCTGGAGGTGGGAGACAGGATCGGAGAGGTGAGCCAAAATGTTTATTTTTAGGCCCTTTTGGTCTAAACAAAGCATTTGGCTTGAAACATGTGAGCTGCGTTACAGGCATCGATCAAAATTCCGATTGCCCTTCTTTCCTCAATGGCATGGCGAATGGTAGGCAAAACAACAACAACAACGCCCAATTTTTCAACAAACACGCGTTTTTTTTCTGTTCCCGAAAGAACGGTCATTGTGACCAGGTGAACTTCGGTCCCTTAGTTTGGTCACGTTTGCTGAGTCTGTTCGTTAACAATTCCATTAACAAGGTCGTAGAAAAATATTTTAAAATAGTTCTTTTATAGGGACCAGGCGAACTGCTGTTGCATAGTTTCATTAGAATTACGGCTGCTTTTCTTCTTCAGTATATCGAGTTTGCAGTTTCTGACAATAATTTTTCAATAGTTTCTCATTACAGACCATGATCTACGATGACTCGAACTTCTTCGATGTCGCCAAGGTAGGTCATCGGGTTAAGGTAGTTGGAGAGATGTTAGGTACGGTAGACTGGAGATACGATGGATAGAGGATACAGTAAATCCAGTACTGCATAGATCACGGTAGATTGGGGTTTTAACCATAAAGGGTAGGTAATGCTGCTCTTTCCAGAGTGGGTTGAGCTCTGAATGATTATGCCCCTCTTTCACTTCTGATAACCTGACCAACTAGGTTGGTCTTTCGCGTTTGTTATAACTCTTTGGAAATTCTCAGCTGGACGATAATGTTTCCGTTTGATAATGATAACCAATTTATCCTCAACTGGTCTTAACTTCTTCGTATACTACTAGTTTCTTCGATGGTTACGGTATATCAGTCAATATTATTGATTGATCAGCTGGCATACGGTATTCATCAATCGATAATCTCCAGGTGACTCGTCTGCTTCGTCTCTTCGACGTGGTTGAGATGCACGTCAAGTGCAATGCGATTCAGGCGGAGAACGTGGGAGAGCTCATCTTGGTACGGTAGGATGGGGTTACGGTAGATGAATAAACAACGGTTACGATAAGTAATGGCGAGGTTACGGTGATAGTTGACAAATCGATTCACGCTGAACAGGTGGGAGGGCTCATATATGTGAGGGTAGGGTAGTGATGGGGATGAGGGCGAAGGATACTGTATTTCTGGTTACGGTAGATCGATAAACGAAATATACTGTAGTTTCTGGGTACGGTAGGTTGGATAAATGATTGATGGCTGACGCTCAATAAATTGTTCACTCAGCTTCATTTCTCGGTAAATCATGAAATATTAGATCCGATTGTTGTTACTTAGTAATGGAGATTACTGTAGATCGACAAATGGTTTCGTATTACTGTAATGAATATTCTTCAGTTCTTCGAGTCGTTCTTCATCAATCGTCGTCTGCTTATCTACATCAGGTACTTTCATGTTTCGGATTCTTGTCAAATTTTCCTCCTCTGTGTCTCTGGTAATGGAAGTCGTCTAGCCTATGGACAAGTAGCAAAAATCTCCAAAATTATATCTTACATAGAGTAGCAGATAGCAAGAGCCATTTTTATCATTCATTCTCTCTAATTGTGTGGTCGAGATGCTAGGCAAGAATTAGGAAGGTACTAGTCTTTCGGTGTTTCACACAGTCATTATATTTCTATGGAAATGGGATCTTTCAATGGAAATGGGGGTACTTTCGCAAATTCAATCAACAGTTTCAACAAACAATTTTCCTTATTGGTCATCATCAACATGATAACTTGATGGGTGAGAAAAGAACAAGAAAGTACCGCCTGTTTGTTGTTTCAACCTCACCTTTAATATGATTATGCGTTGGGGTGCTTCAATCATTTCAGAATCGTGGTCAAAAATTAATAAAATTCCCTGTAGAGATGGCAGATCGGTTTTCGCTCTCTCTATTCTACACGCTCTCTCGCAGCTGAGACAAACGAGACAGTGTGCATAATGGAGAGAGCGAAAACCGAATTCCAAGATGTGCCGAAGAATGTAGCGTCTGTTATATGTTTCGCACTTCCAGTTATTGGTGAAATGTTATGTCGATCTTTGAAATTTGGAGTACAACAAAGAAACTCAGACAACGATTGATTGTGACTCAGAGAGCAATGATGAGAAAAGTGGCAGGTGTATCTAGAATGGATAGAAAGACGAATGAGTGGCTTGCAAACAAAGTCCCTCTCCAAGACGTGCGAGTAAGAGCTATGCAACTTAAATGGAGTTGGGCAAAACGAGTTGCTCTAATGAATGACAATAGATGGACTGAGAAGATTGTTAACTGGACCCCCTGGAACAAGGAGAGACCCATTGGAAGGCCTAAAACGAGATGGCGCGACGAAATTACAAACCGAGTGCGAATTAATTGGGCAAACACGTGCCGAAGATACCCCGATGCCTGGCGAACATGCATCATTCAACAGGCCTTGACCCTGACGCTTGAATAAATGATTGATTGATTGTTATGTCGATCTCCTAGCTGCTCTAGAATAAAAGAAGAAAATGTCACCGGATTTAGGGTTTCAAACACCCATTATACAATCATGCGTTAGGGCGGTTTCAATGTTTATCCAATGTTGGTTTTCAAGGGTATACAAAAATCAATTAATTCCTCTCATCTCAGTGAGTTCCAACTGTTCCTCAAGAGTTTCTGTGTGACGGAGAGAGACGGAAAGTTCAAGTCGCTCAACGCCAAAGTGAAGGTACGGTATTTAGTGATTATCGATCGATTACGGTAGATGACAAAGCGATGGTCTCTCCATTCTGCACGCCCTTTACCTTTATGTCTCCGAGATGGAGTGTATAGTTATGGGCCGTAACTTTAGCCAACTGAAGTCAGGTTACGGTAGAAGCGTGATCCACTTGCACGTTGTTACGGTATATGAACCGATTAGGATCTGAAAACTGAGTTGGAAAAATATTGTTGAGTGTCCAGAAATTAATTTCAGGTCGCTCAAATCGATCAACTTGTGACCCTGAGGATCGGGTCGGTTCGAATTCGATTCGAGGATGAATTTCGGGCTCTCGAATTCAGAAATTACGATTGATTTCGTCTTGTAAATATCCGAGTTATTATTCTGTTACTGTTGCTGTTACCCTTCTGATCTACCTCTACCGTATACCCTCTCAGTGAGATAATACCATGTTACCATCCATGAACAAGCTAAGTATACTGTAGAAATTCGTTATGTCTCGTCTCTTGTTGAAAAGTTGCTTCCCTTTGAGTCCCAAATACCCCTATCAATCTGTTACTTGTTGAGAAGTTGCTATACAAATTGTCAAATATTTGCTAATACAATCTCATCATCCATTCCTTGTTCTCGTATAAAGATTTGACCAGTTTATTAATTAAGCTATTCGAAGTCTCAGTCGGTATTCATCCGATTCGCATACTTTTCTGGAGAGCTAGAATATCTGTCTCATTATCGATTTCAGGTACTTGATCTACTAAGGATGAGCTCCCCTAACGCCGAGGTGAGTCTAGTATGATATCTTGAGCATCTCGGTGTGTAATAGTGATGCCGAATCGAATAGTGCTCTCTCCATTCTGTATACTCTCTAGTCGGTTATAGAGACGAGAGAGTGTGCTGAATGGAGAGAGTAACTATCCGATCCGGCATCACTAGTGTGTAATATAATGTCATATTGAAGGTTGTGAAGAGAGGACGTGGCCACTTCCACCTCCTGCTCTTCTCCCGTGAGAGCTGCCAAGTCGCCTGTGGCCACCACTTCGACCAAGGTGAATCGAGAGATGGAAGGACTGTTAAATTATGGAACATTTGTTTGTAGAAAAGAGGACGCCCCTCGAAGACAACTGCAGCTGCGACCAAGTCTACCGCCAGCGCTGTGAGTTACTCCCCCTCTCTTTATTTGTAGTGGAGGATGAGCATGGATGAGGGGGATCCCTTCAGTCGGCCTCTTCTGTGGCCAAGAAGACTGTGTCTGCCTCTGGTGCCGTTGTGAAGAGAGGACGGGGACATCCTCCTGGAACACCCAAGGCAGTTAAGGTAAGTGGAAGGGAGAGATAGAAGAGACTATCTGATTGAACAATGATTTTTTTGGCCTATTCTCATACAAGGAAAAACAGAGTATTGCCTTCACGAGTCTGCTTTTGATTGCCTAATCGTTTAGTTAGCCTAATCATTTAGTTATTTTTGTGTATAAATTCTCGGCTCAAACTGATAGTAGATGCGTTCCTAAAAACGCGATCGATAGCTCTCAACAAATTCTTTTTTATTTTAAAAATTATTATGATGAGCCACTGGATAGGATAAGAATTTTTCTATAGGAAATTGCAGAACCAGAATTTGTTATTTTTGTTATTTCCGGAAACAACATTTCCTCAACTATATATAGTCCGTATGATTGCAATGATGGGTCAATGAAATGCTGAGCATTATATGCATTTATGAGAGTGGGATTGATTCAGTCAACCTCCTCTCCGGGGAGAGAGAGATGGAGAGATAGAGAGATAGAAGTACTCCATTTCAGACGCCTGCTGCTGCATCTGGAGAGAAAAGAGGAAGACCGAAGAAGAATCCCCTCGCTTAGATCCGTCCCCCTTCACCCTTCCCCCTTACTTCCTTTCCCTTCTGCCACGATTTCTCATCCACTCTACTCATATCTTGCTTCAACCACCATAATACCATTGGCCTTCCTATTTCTTCTCACGTCCACTATCCTCACTCCGATCTCTTTCTAACTTATTATGCATTGATTCGTTTCGCATGTTTTCAGTCTGATTAATCTATTTTGTTGATAAAGTTCCATCCGAAGAAATGAAGGAATCAACGAGAGGTTCATTAGCCTTGCTTAAATACTTTGAACTACAACGAATAGTGATTGAAGAGATGGATTTTGTCTGGAAATAACTCGGAAGTGTCTTGAGTAGAGACTAGAGAGAAGTGAGAGAAGGAGAAGAGGGTAAATCAATTTTGAATGGATAAAATGTTTTATGCCTACAGTATCCTGTTCACTTTGATAGGACGAATTCTTACAAAATACCTTTTCCTCGATTTGGTTCAGGTTTATTGTATTTTTTCTTTCTCCTTATTGTATTTTTCTCTCTATTTTCTCATCAGACCTCGCTCCTCCACTACTCGCTATGGGCGGCGTCAAGAAAAGGTAGGAATTATTGAGTTTTCCTGCTCTTTCAAAAAAAGAAAGTGGCTCGCTTCCTATGTGAATTTTTCGTTTTTTTTTTGCGCAGACTCGAATTGACGATTAACCATTACCTTTCGCAATGACCTACCGTACACCACTGAACTCCTGCGACCGCTCTCGGTGCCGGTCCGCTCACGAGGATGCACTACCAGAACACGTCCGGAGATATGGTGGGTCTATATCCGAAATATATATTTTTAATTATTTGGTTCTCGCTCCATTTCACATCAACTCCTTTTTTGCCTGACTAAAGACTGAAATTGACACTCCCAGCATGTTTTCACTGAGTGTCATGAATGAAATTATCACTAGAAAGAGATGGTGTTTTTTTTTTACTATGGGAAGCTCTTGCGATCAATTAGCAACCACATTCTATCCTGATATGCGTATTGTGAAACGTCGATCTTCCTGCTTTTGTTGCACCCGATAAAATATTTACTAGGTCATGCCAAATGATGCAATATCTAATTTCCAGAAATTCTCTGAGAACTTCATGAATACGATCGAGCAAGTGCACGTCAATCTCTACCTGCGGGAGGGGTGAGCTTTTTTTAATTTTTAAAATTTTTATTTTGTTATTAGTGATTCTAATCTCTTTAATAGTATTCTGTATTACAATGGCTTTAGTGAGCCGATTGTGGCACAAATCTAACAGCGACAAATATTTGAAATTTGGCACAACTTGCTTTCAGGGAGATTGGTGCATCAGATTCAAATAATATGTTGAGGTTATAGGCGCTGAGTAATGAACTTCTCTTTGTATCTGAACATACATTTCTACCATGCGCATTAAAAAAGATTTTGTGGTATGGTCGAAATTCTCCACTTCTCTTGATGCAGCAAGTATCTGATCGCTTCTCATGGCATCTGTATACTGTAGTCAATCAATATCGATTTTCTGGATGCGGTAATCAGTTCTTATCGATTTCCCTCCTTGCAGCAATCGTCCCACAGTGGCCGTGCAATTGAAGGAGCTGTGGCGACTGCTCGTCTCATTCGAGAAGTACGCCATCAAGAAGGGTCAGTTGTAGGGATGACGAGTATAAACTGACTCTCCTCAATTCATGTGATCTCTCACCGGTCAGAGACAGAGCAATGAGAATTAGGAGAGGGCCGATTTGTCTTATATGGTGAATAGTGATGCCGTATCGAATAGTGCTCTCTCCATTCTGCACACTCTCTGTCGAATTTAGAAACGAGAGAGTGTGCAGAATGGAGAGAGTAACTATCCGAGCCGGCATCACTACTGATGAGTAAATAATGTGGTCGGATCGCATAGTGCTCTCTTTCTATTCTGAGAGGCGTGATAGTGCTTTCATAGGATCCATATTGTTATAGTGCTTCATGGTTATATCTATTTTGTGGGGGTTGCTCGTGTATAATCATATCAAGAATACAAATACACGAAAGATATTGTTCCTCCTTCACCGCATTCACACTCAGAAGAGTGAATAATTCTTTATGTTATTTGAGATCTTTTTTAAAGATCGCAAAATTTTCACTCTGGACATGGGAGGCGAACTGGTGTCGCATGGTTTGATCAAGTCTATGTCCAGTTTCGGGTTTTTAATGGTTGTTCATTTTTCGGGTTGCTAAAAAATCTTTCATCACATTTACAATATTTCGGAGAGTCCACTATTGCTGAATACGGCGAAAATCATCGATACTAAATATAGGATAGATGTGTGTTGTTGATAAATGCGGTAGTCATATGGTGTAAAGTAATTTCGGCTCTCTCTATTTTGCACACTATCTCACATTCCTGATGGGAGAAAGAGTGTGCATAATGGAGATAGATCTGTTCGGTCAATTAACACTAGTGGTTTGAATCAATATCATCATTGTTCCTGCGTCTCGCTAAAATTTACTGTAACCAGGTGAACTAGTGCGGCATAGTTAGTTCAAGTTTTCTTGATTCAGTTTGTTATCAGTGAACCGATTGCTGGCTGTGTAAAAAAAAAGTTGTTGTTGCAAAATATTATTTTCATCTGTGCTCGCTTGCAGTTGTGGTGCGTCTCGGCGAGCCTGAGGATTGCGTCGCGCTGGAGGAGGAGACAGGATCGGAGAAGTGAGATAATTACTTAATTACTATATTTATTTAAATAGCGCGCTTTTTAGTCTAAACAAATCATTTGGCATGAAACAGGTGAGCTGCGCTACAGGCATCGATCAAGATTTCGATTGCCCTTCTTTCATCAATGGCATGACGATTCGTAGGCAAAACAACGCACATTTTATCCTTGCGACTACGACAAATAAGGTCGTTTATTCAATACGTTGTTGTTGTACCTGATCAACAATTTACTGTACCTGATCAACAAGCAGAAATAGCACCTTTGCATCAAACCCGCGCTTTTCCTGTTCCCGAAAGAACTGTCATTGTGACCAGGTGAACTTCGGTTCCTTCGTTTGGTCACGTTTGCTGAATCTGTTCGTTAACAATTCCTTTCCACTTTGGCGTAGGAAAATAATTTTAACAAGTCCAAAGAAATTCGACGTTCATGATTTTGGGCTGCATCTTTGATAGGGACCATGTGAACTGCTGTTGCATGGTTTCATTAGAATTAAAGCTGCTTTTTTCTTCAGTAGTGTTGAGTTTTTCAATTTACAACAATAATTTTCCCAATAGTTTCTCATTTCAGACCATGATCTACGATGATTTGCTCTTCTTCGATGTCAATCAATCAATCAATCAATTTATCAAGTCAGGCAATAATGCTCAGATGGGGATGAGTCGGTGGTATTGATCGGGGGTTCTTCGATGTAGCCAAGGTAGATCATGTGGTTACGGTAGTGCGAGAGATGCTTGGATACGGTAGACTGGACATACGAGATAGAGAATACGGTAAAACGAGTACTAAAGGTTACGGTAGATTGGAGTTGTAACCATAAAGGTAATGATGTTCTTTTCACACTGGATCTCCATATCCCTTGCTTGTGAATCAAGGAATTGGTAGAGCTGTGAATGATTATTTCTTTTTTTTCTCGCTTCTGATAAACTGATCAAATAGGTTCAGGTTTCGCATTTATTATTACTCTTTGGAAATTCTCAGTTGGACTGCTTTCAACCACCAATTTATCCTCAACTGGTCTTAACTTCTTCCTAGACTACTGATTTCTAGCGATGGTTACGGTATATCAGTCCACATTATTGATAGATCAGTTGCACTACAGTATTCATCAATCGATAATGTCCAGGTGACTCGTCTGCTTCGTCTTTTTGACGTGGTTGAGATGCACGTCAAGTGCAATGCGATTCAGGCAGAACACGTGGGAGAGCTCATCTTGGTACGGTAGGATGGGGTTACGGTAGATCGATAAACAGCGGTTACGATAGGTAATGGCGAGGGTACGGTGGTAGTTGACAAAACGATTCACGCTGAACAGGTGGGAGTGCTCATATATGTGAGGGTAGGGTAGTGATGGGGATGTGGGCGACGGATACTATTTCTGGTTACGGTAGATCGATAAACAGCGGTTACGGTAGGTAATAGCGAGGGTACGGTGGTAGTTGTTTTAAAGATGGATACTGTGTAGTGCAAGCGTGATTGTAAACACTGTGTTGATACCGTGGATTCCGGTTTCGGCAGATCGAGAATCGGCCTATGTTTTAGTTTGAGGATATTGAAATGATACAGTAGGTTGAGATTATCGTAGCTAAAGAAAAAAGTGGATAGCGTAGATTAGCGAAATGAATTACTGATAATGGCAACTAAAGAGATAGTGGACTCGGAAGTTTGAGGTTACTGAAATTACCTTAAAAAAAGTCCGTGGAAATTGTTTGGATAATTAGCTTGAGATTGTTGAAGACACGATTGATTGAGATTACTGTAGATCGATATAACATTCTTCAGTTCTTCGAGTCGTTTTTCATCAATCGTCGTCTGCTCATCTACATCAGGTACTTTCATGTTTCGTACTCTTTTCATATCTTCTTCCTCTGTAGCTCTGGTAATGATAGTGGCGTAGTAGTCAAGTAGAAAACCGTTTGTTCGCTGTTTCACATTCCCTTTAAATTTCGAAGCGAGTGATGTGTTTCAATGAAGCTGGTGGCGGTTAGGCTAGAAAAGAAACAGGAAAATACCCTCCCTTCTCTGTTTCAAATTCTCGTTAATATCATGCTTTATTGATGTCTCAATCACTGTGGCCTGTATGGTCGGCTAAACGTAATCACTAAATTCTCTGTAGGCATATCGGTGTTGATTCTCTATTGTGCACACTTTTTCGCCGTTCTGGCACATGAGACAATGTATGTGCAGAATGGAGAGATTGGAAACCGAATTACTAGAAAACAACAAAGCGAGTTCCAACTGTTCCTCAAGAGTATCTGTGTGACGGAGAGGGACGGAAAGTTCAAGTCGCTCAACGCCAAAGTGAAGGTGATACGGCATTTATTGATTATCGATCGATTACGGTAGATGTCTAAGCGATGGTCTCTCCATTCTGCACACACTTTTCCTTTCAGTCTCTTTCAGTAAACGATTAGGATCTGAAAACTGAGTAGGAAAAATATTGTGGAGTGACCATTAATTAATTTCAGGTCGCTCAAATCGGCCAACTTGTGACCCTGAGGATCGGGTCGGTTCGAATTCGATTCGAGGATGAATTCCGGGCTCTTGAATTCAGAAATTACGATTGATTTCGTCTTGTAAATATCCGAGTTATTATTCTGTTACTGTTGCTGTTATCCGTCTGATCTACCTCTACCGTATACCCTCCCAGTGAAATAATTTTTCACCATCTATGAACAAGCTAAGTATACTGTAGAAATTTGTTATGTCTTGTCTCTTGTTGAAAAGTTGCTTCCCTTTGACTCCCAAATGCCCCTATCAATCTTTTACTTGTTGAGAAGTTGCTATACAAATTGTGAAATATTTGCTCATACAATCTCATCATTCATTCCTTGTTCTCGTATAAATCTTTGACCAGTTTAATTAAACTATTCGAAGTCTCAGTCGGTATTCATCCGATTCGCATACTTTTCTGGAGAGCTAGAATATCTGTCTCATTATCGATTTCAGGTACTTGATCTACTAAGGATGAGCTCCCCTAACGCCGAGGTGAGTTTAGTATGATATCTTGAGCATCTCGGTGTGTAATAGTGATGCCGAATCGAATAGTGCTCTCTCCATTCTGTATACTCTCTAGTCGGTTATAGAGACGAGAGAGTGTGCTGAATGGAGAGAGTAACTATCCGATCCGGCATCACTAGTGTGTAATATAATGTCATATTGAAGGTTGTGAAGAGAGGACGTGGCCACTTCCACCTCCTGCTCTTCTCCCGTGAGAGCTGCCAAGTCGCCTGTGGCCACCACTTCGACCAAGGTGAATCGAGAGATGGAAGGACTGTTAAATTATGGAACATTTGTTTGTAGAAAAGAGGACGCCCCTCGAAGACAACTGCAGCTGCGACCAAGTCTACCGCCAGCGCTGTGAGTTACTCCCCCTCTCTTTATTTGTAGTGGGGGATGAGCATGGATGAGGGGGATCCCTTCAGTCGGCCTCTTCTGTGGCCAAGAAGACTGTGTCTGCCTCTGGTGCCGTTGTGAAGAGAGGACGGGGACATCCTCCTGGAACACCCAAGGCAGCTTAGGTAAGGGGAGGGGAGGGGAGAGATAGAAGAGACTATCTCATCTGTCAGAAAGAGTGTGCAGAACGGAGAGAGCACTATTCCATCCAGTAACACCAGTCCTTAGAATCCCTATCATCGCTGTTTCTGTTCCTCACTCAATTTGTCACCAGATGAACTTGTGCGGCTTAGTAACATCATGTTGGTGGAGTCAGTTTATTAATGGGATGGGATGGGGGAGAGAGATAGATGATGTACTCCATTTCTGTCGCCCGCTGCTGCATCTGGAGAGAAAAGAAGAAGAGGAAGACCGAAGAAGAATCCCGCTTAGATCCGTCCACGATTTCTCATCCAGTCTCCTCATATCTAATCCCTATTATCCACATTGTTAATGGGGGCTTCAATCACCATAATACCATTGGCCTTCCTATTTCTTCTCACACTAAACTCTGCTACCTTATTATGCATTGATTCGTTTCGCATGTTTTCAGCCTGATTAATCTGTTCTGTTGATAAAGTTCCATCCGAAGATATGAAGGAAGCTATGAGAGGTTCATTAACCTTGCATATATACTTTGACTACAAGGAATAGTGATTGAAGGAATGGATTTGGTCAGGAAATATCTCGACAGAAGTGTCTTGAGTCGAGACTAAGTGCTGCACGGACTGTTAGAGAAGTGAGTGAGAGAAGGAGAAGAATCAATTTTGAATGGTTAAAATCCTGCCGCGAAAGAAATATTGACTTTTTGATGCCTACAGTAACCTGTTTACTTTGCTCGAACGAATTCTTACTAAAGACTTTTCCTCGATTTTCGTTTCAGTTTATTGTATTTACTGATTTCATTTCCTTATCAGACTTCGCTCCTCCACTACTCGCAATGGGCGTCGTCAAGAAAAGGTGGGAATGTTTGAGTTCTCCTGGTCTTTTGTACTCGCTATTTAGGCTCATTTGTTTTGTTGCTAACAAGATATTGTCTCATAGTCACACAGCGATCTGATCCCTATTATTGTGTACGCCACACAACGTAATTGCAAACTGAAAGGCAAAGATTTGAAAACTTTTTAAAGCTTTTAATATTATTATATTCTCTCTTGTCATGTGCTTCTAGAGTGAGACAAAGCTAGTTTGATCTTTCGGACCCTCAAAAACATTGATAGAGCTCAAAAGGTGCCATTGAAAGTTGTAGCACAAGAACTGTTGTCGCAGCTCTTAAACTAAATTTTCCTTTCAATATGCACTTTGAACAGTCAATTTAGAATTAATAAGGAATTATCAATATCAAATAAACACGAAAAGAGCAATAATGAAGTCAAAAGAGGCTTTTGAAAAATCCTACAGTATCCCGGAGTTCTATTAATTGAATACGCAAGAATACGCAATCGATTTTCTGAAAAGTAATGCATTTTTCCTATATATACGGGCAGTGTACTACTCCATGTGCTTGGAAATCTCAAACTTATGCATATAACTCGAGAAATCGTCGTACGAAGATTTCAAAACGTAACAACGAGCGTCAAACGAAGTGGATTGACTTATCTCTGCATTTCCTCTATGAACAGGAGCCAAGTGAAAGTCATACGCTAGATTTAAACACGTATCTAACGCAAACACGTTCAGAATGCTCCCAAAATTAGAGGACCGGTCCAATCAGAGCCGGCAAATGTAAACAGGGTGGGAGTAGTTCATGAAATCTCGCTAACGTACACCACTCCCTTATGTCAGATCGCTGTGAGTCAGCATTTGCCAGTGGTAGCAGTATGCACAGAACATGGCTATTGGGGGCTTTCCGTTCTTCATTAGTTGCGCGCCATCAACGCTATCACGACCAGCTTCCACAGACATTTTACTAATTTTGGTCGTTTCAGGAAGTCTGACGAGCCCGTGGCTTGCGTCGGTTTCGTAGTCCCTAAGATCCCGCCGCTACGACTGGCGATCCAGTACCACGATGTCTACGTGAGCTACGTGAGTTATTGAGTTAGAAATACCTGTGCTTGGCTCTCCATTTTGCACACTCTTTACCGATTGTTCAACGAGAAATCGAGCTGAATAGAGAGCCTACTATTTATTTATTTTAAAATCGTATTTTGAACCCTGGTGAGTGCCTTGTCTGTGGCAATGGTCGATGTCGTTCGTTGCGTTTAGACTCGTATTCGAGCTACTCATCTGATTTGGGTTTCAGGGATGGTTGAAGTAGAAAGACGAGTAAGATATTTTTTGAACACGAGCTTGGCATGGTGTCTGACTGGCATGCCGACGCAGGCAGGTTCGACTCCCGCCCGCAGGTGATGTTTTGCAAGAGGTAGAGAAAGGCGCGCGCCCCAACCACGCGCCCAGGCATGGTGTCTGACTGGCATGCCGGCGCAGGCAGGAACACGAGCGTTCTTGTCCAATTTGAATTATTGTATTTAATTTTAGTCCTCGGCCCTCAACGCAAGCGTCGTCTCTATCCAGGACGAATCGGATGGTGGCGTCTACCGTAATATTTTATTAATTATTTATTTTATCGATCTTCCATCGCTGAATACTAGTATACCAGTTTATCTCGGACCTATAAATGATGTTCCGCTAGCGCAGACTCGAATTGAGGATGAACATTTACCTTTTACAATGACCTACCGTCCCCACTGCTGGTACTCCTGCGGCCGCTCTCAGT
Organism: Pristionchus entomophagus; assembly: GCA_036245825.1. Classification (NCBI taxonomy): domain Eukaryota; kingdom Metazoa; phylum Nematoda; class Chromadorea; order Rhabditida; family Neodiplogasteridae; genus Pristionchus; species Pristionchus entomophagus. The sequence goes on along the minus strand of BTSX01000004.1, from coordinate 46,290,293 downwards.
GCCGGCCCGCTCACGAGGATACACTACTAGAATACGGCCGGAGATATGGCGGGTCTATAAAGAATTTTAAAATCTTTTCATTCGGTTCTCGCTCCTTTCTGCAGAAACTCTTTTACTATTTTGCCTTGATGAAAGCTGAATTTTAAGCTCCGAAAATAGTGTCAGTGTCATGCATGAAATTATCTGTAGAAAGTGAATGTAGTATTGTTTTCCATTCCATCCTTCTGATCAATTAGCAACCACATTCTATTCTGATATGCGTATTGTGAAACTTCGATCTTCCTGATTGTGTTGCATTCGATCAACAATTTCCAGGTTATGACAAATGATGCAATATTTAATTTCCAGAAATTCTCTGAGAACTTCATGAATACGATCGAGCAAGTGCATGTCAATCTCTACTTGCGAGAGGGGTGAGCGATTTTTTAATCTATATTTATATTTGATTTTAAATTATTTTAGTCTCTAATAGTATTCTGTATTGCAATGTCTTTAGTGAGGCGATTGTGTCTCAAATCAAATATATGAAATTTGGCACAACTTATTTTCATCCAGCGAGATTGGTGCATCAGATCCAGATAATATGTTGAGGTTGTAGGCGCTGAGTAATGGACTTCTCTTTGTTTCTGAACATACATTTCTATCATGTGCTTTGAAAAGATTTTGTCCACCTCATTTGTCAAGAATATCTGTGAGAGTGATCAACTCCAACTCTCCCTTCTTCTATCCCAATTCCCTCCCCCCCCCCCCTTCCCCTCTCCTGCTTTTCATTCTGTATATGTTATTCACATGATGTCACACCCGTTGGGGTGTATCAAATAAATAAATAAATAAGATTTGTCATCACTGGTGAGTAGTGATGCCGGATAGTGCTCTCTCCATTCTGCACACTCTCTAGTCGGTTATAGAAACGAAAGAGTGTGCTGAATGGAGAGAGTAACTATCCGATCCGGTATCAATACTGGTGAGTAAGTAATGGTGCTCTCTCTCTCTATTCTGAGAGGCGTGATAGTGCTTTCCTAGAATCCATATTGTTATTCCTGATGAATTAGTACATCATGGTCATATCTAGTTTGTGGGGGGTAGCTCGACGATAATCATATCAGCCCCATCCTCATCTGAGGTCTAAAAGCATGATATAATAAACTGATTGATTGATTGATTGATTATATACACGAACGATATTGTTCCTCATTCACCGCTTTCACAATCAGAAGAGTGAATATTTCTTTATTTCTTTATGTACTTTTAGATCTTTTTAAAGATCGCAAACCGTATGGTTTGATCAAGTCTATGTCCAGTTTCGGGTTTTTAATGGTTGTTCATTTTTTGGGTTGCTAAAAAATCTTTCATCACATTTACAATATTTCGGAGAGACCACGATATATCATCGATACTAAATATAGGATGGATGTATGTTGTTGATAGATGCGGTAGTGATATGGTGCAGAGTAATTTCGGCTCTCTCTATTCTGCACACTGTCTCGCATTCCTGATGGGAGAAAGAGTGTGCAGAATGGAGAGACCTCTGTTCGATGAATTAACACTAGTGGTTTGAATCAATATCATCACTGTTTCTGCGACTCACTAAAATTGAGTGTTACCAGGTGAACTAGTGCGGCATAGTTAGTTTAAGTTTTGTTCATTCAGTTTGTTACCAATAAGCTGTTGCAAAATATCCTTTTCACCTGTGTTTGCTTGCAGTGGTGGTGCGTCTCGGCGAGTCTGAGGATTGCGCCGCATTCGACTTCATCCTCAAGCTAACAGTCAGGTAAACGACTGCCACATGTTTTGATCTAAATTCCGATTGCTCTTCTTTCCTCAATGGCATGACGATTGGTACGCAAAACAACAACAACGCCCGCTTTTTCTGTTCCCGAAAGAACGGTCATTGTGACCAGGTGAACTTCGGTCCCTTAGTTTGGTCACGTTTGCTGAATCTGTTCGTTAACAATTCCACTTGACTTGGGCGTAGAAAAATGTTTTTTTTTTTAAATTCTAAATAAAATCGATGGCCACGCTCTTGGGCTACATTTTTGATAGGGACCAGGCGAACTGCTGTTTCAAGGTTTCATTAGAATTACGGCTGCTTTCCTTCTTCAGTGCTCTTTCCTTTCAGTTTCCAACAAAAATTTACCAATTGTTTCTGATTGCAGAGCATGATCTACGATGACTCGATCTTCTTCGATGTCGCCAAGGTGGGTCATGGGGTTACGGTAGTACGAGATATGATGTGTACGGTAGTTGAAAATACAATGGATAGAGGATACGGTAAATCTTGTACTGCATGTCACGGTAGATTGGGGTTTTAACCATAAAGGTAATGATGCTCTTTTCACACTGGATCTCCATATTCCTTGCTTGTGAATAAAGGAATTGGTAGAGCTGTGAATGATTATTTCTATTTTTCGCTTCTGATAAACTGATCAAATAGGTTCAGGTATCTCATCTATTATTACTCTTTGGAAATTCCGATAATGACTCCGGTTGAACTGGTTTTAACTTAACTTTCTTGACTCCTGGTTTCTAACTAAGGTTACGGAATATCAGTCAACATTATTGATTGATAAGCTGGCATACGGTATTCATCAATCGATAATCTCTAGGTGACTCGTCTGCTTCGTCTCTTCGACGTGGTTGAGATGCACGTCAAGTGCAACGTGATTCAGGCGGAACACGTGGGAGAGCTCATCTTGGTACGATAGGATGGGGTTACGGTAGATCAATAAACAGCGGTTACGATAAGTAATGGCGAGGGTACGGTGGTAGTTGACAAAACGATTCACTCTGAACAGGTGGGAGGGCTCATATATGTGAGGGTAGGGTAGTGATGGGGATGAGGGCGAAGGATACTGTATTTCTGGTTACGGTAGATCGATAAACGAAATATACTGTAGTTTCTGGGTATGTTGGATGGATGATTGATGGTTGACGCTCAATAAATGGTTCACTCGGCTTGATTTATCTATAGATAATGAAATATTAGATCCAATTGTTACTTAATAATGGAGATTACTGTAGATCGATAAATGGTGGATACGGTAGTTCATGATTACTGTAGTAAATAATCTTCAGTTCTTCGAGTCGTTCATCATCAATCGTCGTCTGCTCATCTACATCAGGTACTTTCATGTTTCGGATTCTTGTCTTATCTTCCTCTTTTATCGCTCCGGGAATGGTAGCTAGTTAGATAGCTAAAATACCAAAAAAATAGATAAAATCTCTTGTGTGCTAATTTGCTAATAAAAATACATTACCAGAGCCAATCCATTTTGCATCCTGTCCAAATAAACTCCCGTTCGTTCTATGTTTCACACTCGCATAAAATTGTGAGGCGTGCGGAGGTTTTTCAATTATAGTGGGTCCTCAGTTCAAAATAAAATCTAAATCAGCAAACATTCATTGCAATATTTGCCTAGTAGCCATCGTCAGCAGGAAAACTCCTAGATGGGATAGAAAATAACAAAAAAGTACCGATCGTTCTCTGTTTCAAGCTCTCATTAAGAGAGCAGATCGGTTATTTTGGACGACCCCCCGGAACCGTTGCGCTAGCAATGAGAACTACAAGCTCATACTCGGGTACTAGGAAGGTCTTGGTCCCGTATTTAACAAACGGTCACTTATTTGTGGTTACTGCCTTGCCGGAGGGAGAATAGTGAATTACAAGGTAAAATGGTCGAAAAATCATATTTTCTCAACCATTCGGGATAGACACAATTTATCTTTTGCGTTATTCTAGGGGTGCCCTGGGACTCTGGAAAACCCGTTCTGCTTGATTTCTAGTTGTTTCCAAAATGGGTTTTTCTACTTTCAATTTCAGTTTTTCGGATAAAGTTGTAACTTTTTGGCCGAACTACAAGTAGTCACTATGTGCGTTTTGTAGCTATTGCATGTATGCATCGGAATCACTGTTCGAATTGTTCCGCCAGGGACGCCGAATCCTAATATTTTTTAACAAAGCCAAAAAAGCCAAAAAAAAAAAGTTTTTAGATCATAACTTTTTTAGTTCTTGTTTTTATGTGCTCTAATGGCAAAATTCGGATTCTACGCGCAAAAATACGTCAGAAATACCTATTTCAACTTTTTCATGACCCCGGGGTCATGGTCATTTTTGGGTCAAAAAGTCGTAATCTCAGAAATATCTGACTATAGGTGTTTCTGACGTATTTTCACTCGTAGATGTCGAATTTTGATACTAGAGCTCACCAAAATGCGAAAGAAAAAGTTACGGTCTCAAACTCAAAATGTTTTAGTTTTTCGAGTTTTTCTTCTCATTGCTAGCGCAACGGTTCCGGGCAAGGGCCAAAATGCTCCAAAATAACGGAGCCGGTCTCTTAAATGATTACGCTTTTGCCGATGATGTGCTGAAGAAAACAACAAGAACGTACCGTCCGTTATATGTTTCACACTTCCAGTTATTGGTATGTCGATCTCCCAGCTGCTCTAGAATGATACAAGAAAATTTCGCTGGTTTTTTGTTTCAAAGTTGCATTAAACAATCATGCGTTAATGCGGTTTAAATGATTTCCAGGTTTTTAGGGGTATACAAATAATTATTTCCCCTCATCTCAGTGAATTCCAACTGTTCCTCAAGAGTATCTGTGTGACGGAGAGAGACGGAAAGTTCAAGTCACTCAACGCCAAAGTGAAGGTACGGTATTTAGAGATTAGCGATCGATTACGGTAGATGACAAAGCGATGGTCTCTCCATTCTGCACACCCTTTACCTTTCAGTCTCCGAGATGGAGTGTATAATTATGGGCCCTATCTTTAGCCAACTGAAGTCAGGTTACGGTAGACCGTGATCCACTTGCACGTTGTTACGGTATATGAACCGAGTAGGAAAAATATTGTTGAGTGACCAGAAATTAATTTCAGGTCGCTCAAATCGGGCAACTTGTGACCCTGAGGATCGGATCGGTTCGAATTCGATTCGAGGATGAATTCCGGGCTCTTGAATTCAGAAATTACGATTGATTTCGTCTTGTAAATATCCGAGGTATTATGCTGTTACTGTTGTTGTTACCCTTCTGATCCACCTCTACCGTATACCCTCCCAGTGTTATATTATCATGCTACTATCCATGAACAACCTAAGTATACTGTAGAAGCTTGTTCTGACTCGTCTCTTGTTTAAAAGTTGCTTCCGTTTGGGTCCCAAATGCGTTAATCTGATTCCTCTATGTAGTTTCCCTAATCATTCTTTTCCCGAACCTCCTTGTTTCATTATAATCCATCAATCTGTTAATTGTTGAGAAGTTGCTGCACAAATTGTTACACGTTCCACGTTGCTAATATGAATCTTTCGCTCTATGAATTTGTGTTCCGCATTCGAGAAAGTACAATGCCTCTGGAACAGCGGACGTTACATTAAATTTAGATACTGTGGATTGGAGTTACGGTATATCTAGCAATGACTGATACTAGTTATGGTAAAAGCGATATCTCGCCGAGCGATATCAGAGTAACGAGAAAGCATGCGGATCTTCTTCACATCTATTCCGATCACTTTCTCTTCCTCTCGTGCTTATAAGCTGTCGTCTCACTGCTTCCGCTACCGTACTTGTGTCAACACCGTTCCCTACCGTAACCCACAGGCTACAATAGATTGTACCCTCTACACCTTTTCCCTCGATCCCTTCCCCTCAAAGACAACAACAACTCTCTGCGAAAGGCCAATCTCTGATCTCGCAGTCAAAGTGGGGATCACAATCCCTTGTCTTCCTCTGAGCCCCCACTTTGACTGGGAATCGCCAGTCTAATCGATTCATTCCGCCTTATAAAAGCGCGCCCTCGCGGTCTCCTCACAACCAAGTCGTAGACATGGCTCAGTCCGTTCCTCCCGGAGACATCGCCACCCAGCCCGGCACCAAGATCGTCTTCAACGCCCCCTACGATGACAAGCACACCTACCACATCAAGGTACGGACCCCCTCCCCTCTCCACCTCCCCTGTAGGATCCCTTACCGTATCCCCTCCAATCTCTCCTTCCTACAGTAATCCGAACACTTTCCAGGTGACCAACTCCTCCGCTCGTCGTATCGGATGGGCCTTCAAGACCACCAACATGAAGAGACTCGGAGTCGACCCCGGATCCGGAGTGCTCGACCCCAAGGAGAACGCCCTCATCGCCGTCTCCTGCGACGCCTTCGCATACGGACAGGAGGTACGGTACCCCATCCCTCCCTCAGCCCCATCCATCTTCACATCTTTGATCTACCGTAGTCTATCGTAGTTCCTATCTACTGTAATATTGACCTACCGTAGCCTACAGTACCCTGTCACCTCACTAATTTCTTCCCCTCAGGACGTCAACAACGACCGTGTGACGATCGAGTGGACCAACACCCCCGGCGGAGCCGCCAAGCAGTTCCGCCGCGAGTGGTTTCAGGGAGACGGCATGGTCCGCAGAAAGAACCTCCCCATCGAATACAACCCTTGAATAAAGTTGGTTGCTGATCTGACTGTGTTGCGTCATCATATTGTAATGGATACAGAAAGAAGGGAGGGAGGGAAGGGGAATCGTTGAGAGAATCTAATGGAGTCGTTCCTCTTGTTGGTCTTTGGTCTTTGTTCCGTCTTCCTTGTCCTGATTCATCAATCTGAACTACCGTAGCCACATCTGACTCTCTGACCTACCGTAATCTCAGATGTTTGTTCTCGAGTCTCTTATTTTCTTGAGATGTGCTACTCTCTCCATTCTGCACACTATCGTCTCGCTAACTATGGAGATAGTGTGCAAAATGGAGAGAGCCAAGAGTCCGTTATTGTCCGGATTCTGAGTCATCAGTTCTGTTTTACAACCAATTCGTGTTGAGCAATGATACAATTTGCAATTAGATCTATAGGTACATCACCCTCTAGTGATTGATTCTCATACCGTATCCCCGAGATTGTACTTATCGTATTCGAGACAAATCGATAAAATGACATTTCTTCGTGCGCTCACAGCAATGGGCTTTCTAGACTAACATACTCCTCACTTATGTTAGTCTCATGTTTCTACAATAATATTCTCAAATTTCAATGTTTGTGGACGTTTCCAATGCTCATTTTACACTTGGAAGCTTCAGAACAATTTATTTAGAAAGAAGATGAAAACAAAACACTAGTATAACTTCCATATCTTGATTGGATCGAACCTTTGACTAGGCGAAATATGGAAATGTGCAGAAGAAAAATCTCAAACGCTATGAAAACAACTAGCTTATTTGAACTAATAACAATCGAGCAGGGCTAAATCAGACGGATAACAATAACCGTGCTGAGTTGGCTGTGAATTCGATTTAAAAGTGAACCCGTGAAGATTTAGTGGGAAGAAAGGAATGAATGGGCAAGAGAAGAACGAAACACAGCACCAACAGAAGATAAATAAAGGATTTTGACATTCCAACCAGGGGACAATTATTTGATTGAATGGATTGGTGATTACTGTACTCATTGGATACAGTACTTATCCGGATATTCTTATTATTCTCCGACTTTCGTGAGGTTGAACGAAGAGTGAAGTACAGTTGTAGAATCCATCACGTACTGCAATCGATAATAATCGATAATGATAATATAATATTATTAATTATTGAAGATGAAAAGCATGAGATTACACAAAAAGGAAATATCTCTAACCACTTTGTCTTCGAGTTCACCCGTCTTCCGATTTTTTGCTTTCCTTTTGAGCAATTGGCAGAGACCGTAGTTCTGAAAAAAGGAAATAATAAATATTTCCTTTTTAAAATGAAATAAAAAATAAATAAATAGATTAATGGCGTGGAAAAAGTCAAAGGAGAAAATTCTTTAAAATAATTTCCTCCTTACTGTCATTTTTGTTCTAGTGAAGCTAGAGGCTTGAAATTTTGATACAAAGTGAAGAAACCATTCAGGGACAACATACTTTAAACTAGCATTTCATCGGTTGAGTTTGAAAGGTACTATAAAACTCACACAAATTTACTCCTGCAATATCGCAGGAGGAAATTAGTGGGAGGAAAAGACTTTGATCGACCATATAAATAATCGATTAGTAGTGGATAACTATACTCACTCGCATGTCTTTGAGGAGATTGAAGAAAGGATTGTCCCCACTCATGTTCAATTCCTGAATCGCCTGAACAACAGTGATGAGTTGATAGATTATTTTAGATTAAGGATTAATTTATTGATCAAAAATATAACGCTACCGACCTCAAAGAATTCCATTTCGTTACCACATCCCATCGTGATTAGTCCCGCGAGTGGCTCAATCTGAAATATTATCTTCGTTGAAGAATCAATTGCCTTTTTTTTGTTTTATCCAACTAAATTGCTTACACGACTTGTCTATCTATTAACATTCCCACCTCTAGAAGCTCAATTTGGACCTCTTGTCCCGGTGTCTTCTTCATAAGATTTTTGTCTCGAACATTCTTCAGAATCGATACAATCTGTAAAAGTACAAGTTTAAATCGGAGAAAGTGTGGAGAAATGCAGACAAATATTGGGCGATAATCCAGCCGATTCGCTGAACATATTAACTCAACTGAACAGAATCACGCATACCGATCCACATATTTGTAGGTTATCGATCCTGACTGACTACACTATGCTAGATGCAAAATATATAGCAATCATACCTGTGCAACCCTGGCGGCGACCCTTTTTTGGACCAGGTATATCAGTTCACGATAACCGGATTACGGCATTTTGAGTTACGGTAGAATCCGGAGTTAATTTAGTGCACCTTATTACCTGCCATCTAATCCTTCTTCTAGCCGAATTGAGTTTGTTGATATGAGATGCCCACATGTTATCTTCTTCATCTGAACAATACTCCGCAATCATTCACCCATTCAATCTGCATATTACTCTCATGTACAGTAATCCTCTGTCTACCGTATTCACGAGAAGCGTTGAGATGAGTGCTCGTACCTCGAGGTTTCTCAATCGATCTCTGGGGATGGCTTCCCTCTCTCCTTCTGCATTCCATTCTTCTATACTCCTCTGCTCTCTCTGGATGGCGTGCCTGTCGCTCCCTAGCCGCTTCCTCCAGACCATCTCTTCTCACATGACCACCGTACTTTCTCATCATCTCGTTCCTCGGAGGATCGGTCTGATGATGATGATGATGATGATGATGATGATGAGAGAAGGGAGTGGCGTATCGAGGGTCGGGAGGAGGGACTCCATTGGGATCCAACGGGACTCCTCCACAGCCACTTGATGGAGTCTGGTAGTTGGGGGGAGGGAGGGACTGGTCGGATCCAGGCGAAGGAGCAGCCCCGTGCACCACTGTGACATTGGCCACTGGTGAGTGGTGACCACCACCAGCACCGTATCCATGTCCACCTGGGAGTCCAGACTGACCAGACTGAGGGGCAGGCACATACGGCTGCTGTGGTGGTGATGGGTAGAAGTGAGGAGGAGGAGGGGCAGATGCGTAGTAGGCAGGGTAGTAGTAGCCTCCCTCTGGTGGTGGATGGAGGAGAAGGGGACCATAGGTAGGATGATGGGGAGGAGGCGGGAAGGATCCTGCAAGGAAAGAGGTTGATACGAGAGATACGAGAGATAGGGAAAGGAGAATCGAAAAGACAATCGATGTATGCCAAGACAATCGATGTATGCCACAAATTGTGTCACACAATGTGTCGCGATCGCGAAGATCGATATTGGTGTGTTAGATTAGCCATCTTTCCTCGTCTGAGAGGAACCCCTTTTTGCTAGAGCAGATGCTCAATGTTGCCCCTGCGATGTGTTACATCCCCCGATAAACTCAGTTTCCCCTCGATCCAGGGCAGTGGAATGTGACATCCGAGGGCAGCTCGACACAATGCTTACCCGGAGGAGGGGCAATGTCACAGTGGTGCACGGGGCTGCTCCTTCGCCTGGATCCGACCAGTCCCTCCCTCCCCCCAACTACCAGACTCCATCAAGTGGCTGTGGAGGAGTCCCGTTGGATCCCAATGGAGTCCCTCCTCCCGACCCTCGATACGCCACTCCCTTCTCTCATCATCATCATCATCATCATCATCATCAGACCGATCCTCCGAGGAACGAGATGATGAGAAAGTACGGTGGTCATGTGAGAAGAGATGGTCTGGAGGAAGCGGCTAGGGAGCGACAGGCACGCCATCCAGAGAGAGCAGAGGAGTATAGAAGAATGGAATGCAGAAGGAGAGAGGGAAGCCATCCCCAGAGATCGATTGAGAAACCTCGAGGTACGAGCACTCATCTCAACGCTTCCATTCAATCTGCATATTACTCTCATGTACAGTAATCCTCTGTCTACCGTATTCACGAATAAACTGATTTTTAAAAACATTATTTTATTTAAATTTAATTTCTTTATTTTCGCATCTATTCTTATTCATGCATCTATTCTTAGCAAGAATAATAGTATCCAACTCGAAAGAAAAATACCAGGTCGTTTTAGCCTTCCAATTGCTCAGATACCGAGAAAATCAAATCGAATCACTGAATTTTGGATTCGTGATGTGGTTTTCGATCAAATCATGCAATTTTCTAAATATTAAATATTCTAAAATAAATATTAGAAAAATACGAAATGACTGAAATTTAAAAAAAATTGCTCTTGGTCCCACCACGAAATGCCTTTGATTTCGCGCTTCATGAGGTCTACTGTATAAAAAAGCTGTTTCAAATTCCCTCGCACACTGCGTCTTTGCCCGGGCGAGGTTTACCAAGCCGACGGGGATGTCACACCGTGGTTATTTATGTCCATTCCAACCAAATTTGCGAGCAGTTTTGTCTTAAGTACAGATCACTGCCTCAGTACAGGGTGTATTGCAATACAGGTGTATTTACACAAATGCACGAGAATAAAGTATGGCCTATCGAAAAACAGCGAAGAAAGTAGTGCAAAAATTAACATGATTTGGTCAGAACTCGAACCTTCATATCTACCACGTCATACTGTAAACTGAATGTCATTGTTGCAGAATACTCGGAAGCCGAGATCCAAGTCGAGGTTGAGAAGTGTAGAGAACGGCGATCTCAATTTGATCACAAAATGAGGAAGTGGAATGATAGAGATAATAGGGACAGTACAAAGTATATTTGATTTTTTACATATATTTTTTCCCATAATGTGCGTCATATGAGTGATCATCTAAACTCATTTCAGCCTGCGTTTGTGCCGATTGCGAAGCCAGGAGAGGAGGAGAATGCGGAGAAACAGCGACAGAAGAGAGAGCAACAAGAAGGAGAGACTGCCAATCCATCAGTTCCTCCCCCTGCCCCTCCCCCCTCTCACAGTCCGAATACCACCAATTCGAGTGAGGAGAGGAAATTGGATGAGATCACACGAGCAATCCCTTCATCGACCAATGAGAAAGGATCCGATGAGAGGATGAACGAGACTAAGAAGGGTTAGTTATCCAATCATTGATGTCATGCGTGAAATGAAGAGATTACAAGAGGTATGTTATGATCCGCTTTTGGAAATTGCTTGAGCTTTTAAATATCAGTTCTTGGTTAAAATAGTCTGTAGGCGATTTTGATAGTTATGCGGCTTATTAGCGAATTAGGTTTCTCGCTTCTATTTTAAAGAGCTGAACCGTAGACATCATCCTTCGAAATGATAGCCTTTATTAAGCTTTCTACCTTATGTATTCTGTTTGTTGCATTCTCAATGAATCTTTTCAGTGATGCCTCGAGAGGTGGATCCACAAGACGATTCGGATTCTAACCAAGGTGTAAGTGATTAGGGAAGAGAGGAAATGCCCAATAAGACCATATCTGAATCGAGCAAAAAATGAAAAAAATTTCGGCTGAGCGTCGTTTTACACCACGGCTAAATCTTTGGACAGGAAAAAATCCAGTCCAGAAAAGTGGACTGGATTTTGTCCAGTTGAGGGAAGGGACTGTTGCAGCGCGAATGTTGATGTCAGTGTCGTGATTATCATGTTTAAGTACTCGGACGACGAGAATATCGAGGAGATGAGAAAGGCAACTGCAAAGAAGAAGAAGAAAAAGGAAATGGAGAAAGAGAGGAGAAGAAAGGTATTGTCGTTGTGAGAGTTATGCCTTTGTGAACATTATCCAAAAAATAATTTGAATAAACGTTATTAATTATCCATTGTGATATGGTTGTTGCAGGAGGATGATCTGTCTGACTTCCTTTCTCCCTCTACTCAGCCTCCTTCCCCGAACTACAATCGAGATGCAATGATGCAGATTGAAGAGACTGCACCTCTACATGTAAGTAGTTATTTCTAGAGACCGTCTAAACGATATCAATCGAATATATATTGGATTGATCATCGGATTGGCCAATCCGATAATTGCGATTTGCACATTTATACGCTCCAAAGATGAATGAGCTGTCGTTGGATAGAAAATTGCTTAGAACTATGATCGGAACTACTGTCATATTTTTCCGTAGCCAATTTGGCTTGCCGTAAGCAATGAACTGTTCTCGGCCAATAATCGTTTAGGCGATCTCTAGTTATTTCTCCTTTCCCACCTTCGAGTTAGTCGTGTTGTTATGTGTAGTGATAGGGTATGGATTAGAGATGGCAAAACGAACTCGGCATGCCGGCGTCGACTAGAGTTAATGCCAGCATCACCGTTGAAAATGCCTCTTTGAAGCCGGCATGGAATGCCGTTTTGTCATCACTAGTATGGATGATCACTCTGACTGATATTTCATTGCAGTCCTCTTCCCTCCCTCTTCCCTCATCAATCGATCATCGGGAAGAGGTACCGTACGGTGATCTACCCCCTGCTCCTTGCCCTCTCTCATTTGATGAAGGGATTGAATCAGATCTGCTTGAGGTGCACACTTTGATTTTTTTCTTTCTCTCTCCTTCTCTCTGCTCTCTGATTGAGACTGACAAGATAGTGATGACAATTCGGAACAAACTCTCCTCAAATTGCATGCTCTCTCGCCAGATAGAGAAATGAGAGAGTACGCGATTTGAGGAGAGACGAGTTCCGATTTTGCGTCACTAAAGAGGACTGTCAATTGCAGGCGGATCTCGAGAAGGATCAGGATCGTATCCCTGTCTCCCATCCACCCATGAGAAGAGGAATCGGGGTGAGTAGAGAGAGAGCCATAGCATAGTCTAATCTCATCAATGATCACCAAAAGCAGGCAACACAATCACGCATCTTTTAAATGGTTTTCTGAATCTGACAAAACAGGTGCTAGGTCGGATGAAAACCGAAAAAATCGTCTTCCAGTATTCTCTCTGTAAGTTCAATATGGCACAGAGAGCCATCTGAGAAAATATTGGGAGTCGACAATTTTTTTGGGTTCTCATCCGGCCTAGTGCCACAAAACAGCCTTGGCGATATTCTTCGTAACGTATCAACGTCTCACTCAGGGGTCGAATGCCTAAGTAGTCGAGAGTCAATATGTGAGGGTTGATGTTGCGAAATTTCGAAAAATTTGTGAAAATTTTCCAAAAAGTGTGGGTTGCTTTCAAAATTTTTCTAAAACACAAAATTTATTGAAAATTTGCCAAAAGTGGATTTTTTTTTCAAAAATTCTCTGAAACTCGCACGAAATTTAGTGAAAATTTGCCAAAAGTGTGAGTTGACTGTGTAAATTTCTACCTACTTTTCGATCCCTGGTCTCACTCCCAATGTTGTTCATACAATTTCAGTATCCTTGATGGACCAAAAATATGTAGTGATCGGACAGAAGGGATATGGAATATATTGGTAAACAACTCGCCGAGTGACACTCGAGCATGACAACACTAATATTTAGTGACTCGACAAAGTTTGTATGAAATTTATATTGACAGGATAGCGAATGCAACTAAATATGTAGTGACTCGAACAACCGGCATTTACGGTACCAAAACGCATGTTATCGTATCAAAGACTCACTGCCAATGTTTCAGCAGGCAAATTCGTGGGATGTCCCTGACCCGAGTGCGCCTCCTCCACTGGTCGATCCTCCCCCCATCCATCGATCAGGGCAGCAACGAACAGTCGATGCACCTCCGGCTGTCAGTTGAATCCATTCTCCTTAGGAATTGACTTGGACTGGATTTTGGGCTTGTTTTATTGAACTCATTCCACAAAAGTCAATCCCAAATCCAGTTCAAATTGCGGTATAATTTGAAATCCCTGTAGGATATCGAAGTGTACTATATATTGCCCAATCACTGCATAGATCAAGTCAACTCATCATCATCCATCCTATTCAGCCTCCTACCTTGCTCCTCAACCCATTCCCCCATACCAGCAGAATTCGCAGCAAGGGCAGCCCCTGCAGCAACAGATGCCGTCGCGGCAGCAGGAGGCGCAGCAGGTGAGAAGTAGGGCTGTGCATTATCGTGCAATTCGAGATATTTATTTTTCTTTACCGCTTCAATGGATGAAGTAATTTCTACACATAATATATCATTCGAATCGTATAGTCCGTACGATTCTAATGGTATATTATGCGTTGTAATTGCGTCATCCATTGAAGCGGTAAAGAAAAATAAATTTCTCGAATTTCGCAATAATGCACAGCCCTGGTGAGAAGAGAAGAGAGAACGGACGGAAATTAAGCCACTAGTGCCAACAATCGTTCTTTTGAAGTAGCTTACACCTATGTTTCTAAACTCTAAAATGATGATGATAGCGAAATAATCAGCATTAATTACTTAATTTATTTTAAACCCGTAATTGCAGCCATGGGTTGCTTGTTCTCCACTGGTGGGACAGTCGTCGCAGTCTTCTTGCCCCTCGGAGACCCGATGCAACAGGGTGAGACGAGGGGAGAAGAGACCATTGGAGAAGACTAGTGTTGTTTCGGTACCCAGGCTCTCCATTTTGTACACTTTTTCGACAGTCAGACAGACGAGAGAGCGTGCAGAATGAAGAGATAAGAGAACCGAAGCGACAACACTGAGAAGACCCATCGATCGCGTATTGATGGGGATGATAAGTTCTCAATTGCAGTGCCGATGCAGGATCAGTATGGTCAGCCAGTCTATCCTCCCACTCCCCATCCACACCATCCACAATATACAGGACAGCCTGGTGAGAGAAAGGATCAGAACACGGCATTCCAGAGAAAAAATTTGCTTTGTAACGGGAGCCGTAGCTGTCAAAGGGCGTGGTCTTGTCGCGAATGTTATGAATTGGCGGTAAAATGCTGTGCAGAATTGATGGATATTAATGACTAACTAGACGTGATTGTGAAGTATAGAGAGACTAATGGGTGTTCACTTCAGGTGTCCCTCCCTTCCAGTCCTTCCCTCCCCCCTTCGACCACGCCCTTTGACAGCTACGGCTCCCGTTACAAAGCAAATTTTTTCTCTGGAATGCCGTGTTCTGATCCTTTCTCTCACCAGGCTGTCCTGTATATTGTGGATGGTGTGGATGGGGAGTGGGAGGATAGACTGGCTGACCATACTGATCCTGCATCGGCACTGCAATTGAGAACTTATCATCCCCATCAATACGCGATCGATGGGTCTTCTCAGTGTTGTCGCTTCGGTTCTCTTATCTCTTCATTCTGCACGCTCTCTCGTCTGTCTGACTGTCGAAAAAGTGTACAAAATGGAGAGCCTGGGTACCGAAACAACACTAGTCTTCTCCAATGGTCTCTTCTCCCCTCGTCTCACCCTGTTGCATCGGGTCTCCGAGGGGCAAGAAGACTGCGACGACTGTCCCACCAGTGGAGAACAAGCAACCCATGGCTGCAATTACGGGTTTAAAATAAATTAAGTAATTAATGCTGATTATTTCGCTATCATCATCATTTTAGAGTTTAGAAACATAGGTGTAAGCTACTTCAAAAGAACGATTGTTGGCACTAGTGGCTTAATTTCCGTCCGTTCTCTCTTCTCTTCTCACCAGGGCTGTGCATTATTGCGAAATTCGAGAAATTTATTTTTCTTTACCGCTTCAATGGATGACGCAATTACAACGCATAATATACCATTAGAATCGTACGGACTATACGATTCGAATGATATATTATGTGTAGAAATTACTTCATCCATTGAAGCGGTAAAGAAAAATAAATATCTCGAATTGCACGATAATGCACAGCCCTACTTCTCACCTGCTGCGCCTCCTGCTGCCGCGACGGCATCTGTTGCTGCAGGGGCTGCCCTTGCTGCGAATTCTGCTGGTATGGGGGAATGGGTTGAGGAGCAAGGTAGGAGGCTGAATAGGATGGATGATGATGAGTTGACTTGATCTATGCAGTGATTGGGCAATATATAGTACACTTCGATATCCTACAGGGATTTCAAATTATACCGCAATTTGAACTGGATTTGGGATTGACTTTTGTGGAATGAGTTCAATAAAACAAGCCCAAAATCCAGTCCAAGTCAATTCCTAAGGAGAATGGATTCAACTGACAGCCGGAGGTGCATCGACTGTTCGTTGCTGCCCTGATCGATGGATGGGGGGAGGATCGACCAGTGGAGGAGGCGCACTCGGGTCAGGGACATCCCACGAATTTGCCTGCTGAAACATTGGCAGTGAGTCTTTGATACGATAACATGCGTTTTGGTACCGTAAATGCCGGTTGTTCGAGTCACTACATATTTAGTTGCATTCGCTATCCTGTCAATATAAATTTCATACAAACTTTGTCGAGTCACTAAATATTAGTGTTGTCATGCTCGAGTGTCACTCGGCGAGTTGTTTACCAATATATTCCATATCCCTTCTGTCCGATCACTACATATTTTTGGTCCATCAAGGATACTGAAATTGTATGAACAACATTGGGAGTGAGACCAGGGATCGAAAAGTAGGTAGAAATTTACACAGTCAACTCACACTTTTGGCAAATTTTCACTAAATTTCGTGCGAGTTTCAGAGAATTTTTGAAAAAAAAATCCACTTTTGGCAAATTTTCAATAAATTTTGTGTTTTAGAAAAATTTTGAAAGCAACCCACACTTTTTGGAAAATTTTCACAAATTTTTCGAAATTTCGCAACATCAACCCTCACATATTGACTCTCGACTACTTAGGCATTCGACCCCTGAGTGAGACGTTGATACGTTACGAAGAATATCGCCAAGGCTGTTTTGTGGCACTAGGCCGGATGAGAACCCAAAAAAATTGTCGACTCCCAATATTTTCTCAGATGGCT
Source organism: Pristionchus entomophagus (assembly GCA_036245825.1). Classification (NCBI taxonomy): domain Eukaryota; kingdom Metazoa; phylum Nematoda; class Chromadorea; order Rhabditida; family Neodiplogasteridae; genus Pristionchus; species Pristionchus entomophagus. The sequence continues at coordinate 46,273,238 of BTSX01000004.1, read as the reverse complement.
CTCTGTGCCATATTGAACTTACAGAGAGAATACTGGAAGACGATTTTTTCGGTTTTCATCCGACCTAGCACCTGTTTTGTCAGATTCAGAAAACCATTTAAAAGATGCGTGATTGTGTTGCCTGCTTTTGGTGATCATTGATGAGATTAGACTATGCTATGGCTCTCTCTCTACTCACCCCGATTCCTCTTCTCATGGGTGGATGGGAGACAGGGATACGATCCTGATCCTTCTCGAGATCCGCCTGCAATTGACAGTCCTCTTTAGTGACGCAAAATCGGAACTCGTCTCTCCTCAAATCGCGTACTCTCTCATTTCTCTATCTGGCGAGAGAGCATGCAATTTGAGGAGAGTTTGTTCCGAATTGTCATCACTATCTTGTCAGTCTCAATCAGAGAGCAGAGAGAAGGAGAGAGAAAGAAAAAAATCAAAGTGTGCACCTCAAGCAGATCTGATTCAATCCCTTCATCAAATGAGAGAGGGCAAGGAGCAGGGGGTAGATCACCGTACGGTACCTCTTCCCGATGATCGATTGATGAGGGAAGAGGGAGGGAAGAGGACTGCAATGAAATATCAGTCAGAGTGATCATCCATACTAGTGATGACAAAACGGCATTCCATGCCGGCTTCAAAGAGGCATTTTCAACGGTGATGCTGGCATTAACTCTAGTCGACGCCGGCATGCCGAGTTCGTTTTGCCATCTCTAATCCATACCCTATCACTACACATAACAACACGACTAACTCGAAGGTGGGAAAGGAGAAATAACTAGAGATCGCCTAAACGATTATTGGCCGAGAACAGTTCATTGCTTACGGCAAGCCAAATTGGCTACGGAAAAATATGACAGTAGTTCCGATCATAGTTCTAAGCAATTTTCTATCCAACGACAGCTCATTCATCTTTGGAGCGTATAAATGTGCAAATCGCAATTATCGGATTGGCCAATCCGATGATCAATCCAATATATATTCGATTGATATCGTTTAGACGGTCTCTAGAAATAACTACTTACATGTAGAGGTGCAGTCTCTTCAATCTGCATCATTGCATCTCGATTGTAGTTCGGGGAAGGAGGCTGAGTAGAGGGAGAAAGGAAGTCAGACAGATCATCCTCCTGCAACAACCATATCACAATGGATAATTAATAACGTTTATTCAAATTATTTTTTGGATAATGTTCACAAAGGCATAACTCTCACAACGACAATACCTTTCTTCTCCTCTCTTTCTCCATTTCCTTTTTCTTCTTCTTCTTTGCAGTTGCCTTTCTCATCTCCTCGATATTCTCGTCGTCCGAGTACTTAAACATGATAATCACGACACTGACATCAACATTCGCGCTGCAACAGTCCCTTCCCTCAACTGGACAAAATCCAGTCCACTTTTCTGGACTGGATTTTTTCCTGTCCAAAGATTTAGCCGTGGTGTAAAACGACGCTCAGCCGAAATTTTTTTCATTTTTTGCTCGATTCAGATATGGTCTTATTGGGCATTTCCTCTCTTCCCTAATCACTTACACCTTGGTTAGAATCCGAATCGTCTTGTGGATCCACCTCTCGAGGCATCACTGAAAAGATTCATTGAGAATGCAACAAACAGAATACATAAGGTAGAAAGCTTAATAAAGGCTATCATTTCGAAGGATGATGTCTACGGTTCAGCTCTTTAAAATAGAAGCGAGAAACCTAATTCGCTAATAAGCCGCATAACTATCAAAATCGCCTACAGACTATTTTAACCAAGAACTGATATTTAAAAGCTCAAGCAATTTCCAAAAGCGGATCATAACATACCTCTTGTAATCTCTTCATTTCACGCATGACATCAATGATTGGATAACTAACCCTTCTTAGTCTCGTTCATCCTCTCATCGGATCCTTTCTCATTGGTCGATGAAGGGATTGCTCGTGTGATCTCATCCAATTTCCTCTCCTCACTCGAATTGGTGGTATTCGGACTGTGAGAGGGGGGAGGGGCAGGGGGAGGAACTGATGGATTGGCAGTCTCTCCTTCTTGTTGCTCTCTCTTCTGTCGCTGTTTCTCCGCATTCTCCTCCTCTCCTGGCTTCGCAATCGGCACAAACGCAGGCTGAAATGAGTTTAGATGATCACTCATATGACGCACATTATGGGAAAAAATATATGTAAAAAATCAAATATACTTTGTACTGTCCCTATTATCTCTATCATTCCACTTCCTCATTTTGTGATCAAATTGAGATCGCCGTTCTCTACACTTCTCAACCTCGACTTGGATCTCGGCTTCCGAGTATTCTGCAACAATGACATTCAGTTTACAGTATGACGTGGTAGATATGAAGGTTCGAGTTCTGACCAAATCATGTTAATTTTTGCACTACTTTCTTCGCTGTTTTTCGATAGGCCATACTTTATTCTCGTGCATTTGTGTAAATACACCTGTATTGCTATACACCCTGTACTGAGGCAGTGATCTGTACTTAAGACAAAACTGCTCGCAAATTTGGTTGGAATGGACATAAATAACCACGGTGTGACATCCCCGTCGGCTTGGTAAACCTCGCCCGGGCAAAGACGCAGTGTGCGAGGGAATTTGAAACAGCTTTTTTATACAGTAGACCTCATGAAGCGCGAAATCAAAGGCATTTCGTGGTGGGACCAAGAGCAATTTTTTAAAAATTTCAGTCATTTCGTATTTTTCTAATATTTATTTTAGAATATTTAATATTTAGAAAATTGCATGATTTGATCGAAAACCACATCACGAATCCAAAATTCAGTGATTCGATTTGATTTTCTCGGTATCTGAGCAATTGGAAGGCTAAAACGACCTGGTATTTTTCTTTCGAGTTGGATACTATTATTCTTGCTAAGAATAGATGCATGAATAAGAATAGATGCGAAAATAAAGAAATTAAATTTAAATAAAATAATGTTTTTAAAAATCAGTTTATGATAGACCCCACACCTAGAGTACAGTTTTACTTGTGGCGAGAGCGCAGATAAAGCCAGGCACTCCGGCATTTTTGAGGAGCGGCGTCACACCGTGATAACAAATACTAGATACCTCGACTGTTCTTCTTCACTCCAATGTAGGTCCCTCTCTCCGGTCCTTCACTCTGCAAACACATGTTGATTGTGTGTCATGGATTGGATATGCGTGTCTCTCCTCCCCCTTACTAGTGATAGCAATTCGGAATTGACTCTCCTCATTTCGCGTGATCTCTCGTCGAGGCGAGAGATCACGTAAATTGAGGCGAGTCGAGTTCCGATTTGTCATCACTACTCCTTACCTTCACTTCCATGGCGAACGTCTCAATGAAGCAATTGGGTCCTTGCCCTTTAGTCAGTCCCTTCATTAGAGTACTCCGTCCACAAATCTTCTTACACTCCTGCAACCAAGTGCATCAATGCGGGAAAATGATGAATAAGTTGTCATTCCATAACCTTTGTCACCTAGTTGTGACATCGTACTAACTATAGTGACTATTTTCACTATATTATTCACGATCATATTTTGCGCTACAACATATATCTATTTCTTGTAAATATACCTGACGGAATAAACAATTTATATATTTTACAGGGTGCGCCATAATTATGGCTACTAAATTTCAAAGCATTGCATAACAAATCCTAATAGATAAAACGAGGTATTGAGTTCTTAGTTTTGTTGTGGGTTCCACATAATATAACTATTCGGGGTTTCAAGTGATCTTGTTAATTCTCGTTTGAATAGGATTTTTTTGTAACTGGCCGTTCATTGTTTTTGAGCGTTGTGTCACTGATACACTTGGTTGTGTGCATGGTACTTTCAAACCGATAGTCCATGGGCTTAATAGGCCATACTATTATATTAATGAGGTCATATGTAATTGAAGGTAGAAAGATCAATGTCGAGCTTCACTCCCACAGAACGTGAGGAAACCAGAAAGAAGACCCTACACACACGCATTTTAGTGATAATCGGAGACTATTATTCTAGCTTTAAAAAAACATCAGATCTTTGAAACCTGGTAGAAGCAATGTTTACTAGGAATATTTCATGCACAAAAAATTAGAAGGTGGTTAGACCAAGAATTGAAGAAAAATGGCTCCTCAAAGTTGTGAGCAGATTCGAAAGTCCGCGACTTTAATTTTTTTTATCGAAAAAATATTTGCTTGATCAGGCCGCATATCTTCAGTATTAAAAGTCATGGTTATCAGCCTTGATAATCTCTTCTCTAATTAGACAAGTTATTTTAACGGCTAGACTCTACGCGTAAAAGATAAATCACGAAATACAGATAATCGAAAAAAAATTAAAATTTAAAATCGTGAAAGAAACCGAGCGCTATTTGATTCCATCCAATAACACATATAGTGAGGTTATCATGTCCTATTAGTAATGTGTTGGCATGGATCATCTTCATGCATGTCTGTGAGAGAATGGACAAGTATTCCATTTGAATAGCGAATTCCTCGTGTACAGCCTCTCCGAAGGGCTTTGGAAAATTAATTGGTGGTCAGCACATATGAAATCAATTATCGCTTTGTCGATGCAGTTGTATAGCTGTATGGACGACCTTCCAATGTTACTAGTTTGAGAGCTGAAACATTACTAGTTTTGTAGTAGCTCTGGTCCAAACTAGTAATTCTGCTACGGACTTCACACCTTCATCTCAGTACACTTCCGATCGCTACTAGAAATGACGCAATCGATGGATAGCCAATCCATGTTATTTTTTCGTATGTACATACCTTCACTAGAAACTAATACAAACATCGGAACATGGCTGTTGATTTCAGCCAAATAAATTGGCTTTGAAAAAAGTAGCTATAATTATGGCGCACCCTGTATCTACGCTCGAGGCGCAACGGGATACGGTAGTAAAGTAATGATGTGATTATGACAAGAACGATGTGACTCTCCTCTCAATGAGGATAAGATGGATAATTGGGGGGAGCAAGTATAAATACGAAGATATAATCCGCTGGTTCCATCTGTCTTTCTTCTGGGTGAGGGAAACCGAGGAGGAGAAAACTCGGGCACCAGGTAGACTATACTCCAGAACCAGTTTCATAGATCTCTAAAAGGGGGGACTATTAGGAAGGGGAAGGGGAAGGGTTGATGTAGATTTACTTGACGATCGTTGAAGGAGGGGGAGGGGTGAGGGGAATATAGGGGATAGAATATTCGAATATTACTAGCGAAAGATGTATTTACTAAAGTCAAAATCTAATTCACGTAATCTCTTCTTATACACATAGACACTAGACGATGAATGAACATAAGATGGTAAAGCATTCAAGATTCTAGCGATTCTACGTGAGAAACAATGATATCTAGGTGTGGATTTGGTGTGTTCAATATGTATTCCAAAGTTATTGGACCGTAGTCTAACTGGGGTGAACGTGAAGAATCTATTACGGTCGAGAATGGTTTCTCCATTCATAATTCTACGGGCCAGAACAAGATCAAAGATGACTCTCCTCTCAAAAAGCGCTTGAATACCGAGATGAGACAGACGTTTAGAGTAGGAAGGTAGAGCATGAGGATAGGAAGGAGACGGAAAGCAACGATAGAATAGGATTTGAGTGAACTTCTCTTGGATTTTCTCAAGCTTCTGACTCTCTTTTTTGAGATAAGGGTTCCAGAAAGGACAAGCAAACTCGAGATGAGGAAGAACATAGGTGCGGAAACATTTAATGAGGATATCAGGATTGTTAACAGAAACTGCTCGGAGCATAATATTCATAACAGTAGTGGCTATTTTAACACGAGCATCAATGGATGGAGCATTTAAAAGAGAGGGGACAACTTGAACACCTAGGTCACGCTGTTGGGGTACGGTATTGAGAATGGCATTGTTGATTGAGTACTGGGGTACAGGAGAGGAGGAACCAATATGGAGATGAGTACACTTAGACTCGGAGAGAGACAATTGGTTAGTGATAGTCCACTCGAAAATGGCATTAAGAGCATACTGTAACTGGGATACACAAGAGTTCATGGTATCCAGAGAATATGAAACATAGAGTTTAATGTCATCAGCATAGGCTTTGATAGTAACATCCGGAAATGAGGCAAGAATATGAGTGATATCAGAAACATAAAGAGAGAACAAGATCGGTCCTAACACTGATCCTTGGGGGACACCTGAGAGAACGGGGAGAGATTGTGATACAGTTGAACCTAGACGGACAGAGAAGTGTCTATCAGTGATAAATGATGATATCCAATTGAGCAATCTACCATGAATACCATAATGTGAACATTTAGAGAGGAGTTTAGAGAAGGAAACAGTGTCGAAAGCACGAGAGAAATCGAGATAGATAACGTCAGTGTGTTGCTTACAAGAATGTGCACGAGTCCAGTCGTTCTCAGAATCTAGAAGATTCGTGAGGACAGACGCACCGGATCGATAACCATGTTGATACTTAGGAATAATGTCAAAACGGTACAAGTATGGTGCAAGTTTCCCTTTTACAAGGCGTTCCATTGTTTTGGAGGCAGGAGACAATATCGAAATCGGACGGTACGAATCAGGAAACTGGGTATTCTTTTCTGGCTTTGGAAGGGGGGTAATTAGTGAGTGCTTCCACAAAGAAGGGACAATACCAGTTTGCATGCTGATATTGTAAATGTCACAGAGGGGTAGGGAAATAGCATGTGCACATTTACGGAAAATAATTTGAGGAATGTTATCATGACCAGTAGAGCAAGAAGGAGAGAGTTGCATGAGTACAATGAACGAATTAATTAATGATAAAGTTGATTGAAATAGTCAGGAAAGACAGAAACTGTACATCGGTCAGTTTCCGGTTGTAGAGCCTCTCGTATTCAGTCAAGACGTGATTGTAGTTGATCCCATAAACAATATCTCCCGTTCCATCCATCACACGGATCTATAACATTAATATTAAATTAAATTCAATTATTTATCATATCAGGCAGTTATGCTCAGTTGAGGATGGGGACATATTCTTCATAGAGCGCATTCCATCAATATAGTACACTAATATTAATTGAGAATATATAAAGAACATAAATAAATCCAATTTATTTAGCAATAAATCTTACCTTAGTGATCGAATTGTCCTTCGCCCCGTGAATATTTACCGCTTCTATGATCGCTTTTCGAAGACGATTCGCACCCTAGAATATCACTATCAGATAGCATGCATTTTAATTATTAAAAAAGATATATCAATGTTACAGAAAAGGATTATATAATAAAAAAACATAGAAAAAGTATATTAGAAAAACATATAATAAATTCTTACTCGATGGAATTCTTCGACACTTTTCGGATCCACCAAGTTCCTTGCAATCATCTCATCCTTCTTGCGCTCTCTGATATTAATCTGAATGATGGGGAAAGGGATAATTTCACTCACTTATCATCTTTGTTCTTCATACTTGCGACTGCATCATCATACAGCGGTTGAGTGGTCTCATCGAGGACGGGAAAGACGTGATTATGGTCATCCACTATTGCTATATCCACCTGAAGAGAGGAATACGATCATGAGCGGAGGAAGGGAGAGGAACAGGAGGGTGTATCATTTTAGAACTGGTCATTTTAAAACTGAGAAGCATGACATTAACCTTAACACAACGTTTCAGCAGTATGGCGAGATTGGACATAGGGTATTGAACGGAAAAGAAAGATTGCACATCAAAAGAGCGAGCGGAGCCAAAGTAGCAACGCGTCACGGCTCGCATCACTCTCTCACTTTTCATTATCTCTAGTTTTTCTGTTTCTCTAACTCTTGTCCTCTCTCGAAACGCTGTGCTTAACCACGAGGCTTTAGGGTGGTCCTAAAGCACTCTAGTTTGACCCTAATATTTAACGGAGCACCATAAGAACATAGGGTTCTACATTATTCACATCATGTTAAGGTTAAGGTAAATTTCTGAGTTCTAAAATGACAGTTCTAAAATGATACACCTCCGAGGAACAGGACCTGCTTGACAGACTCAATACGAGTAAGGAAGAGACTCACCATCTCTTTGATGAAATGTTCGAAGTTGGCATATTGGTATGTATTCTGTATGAATTTATCCACGTCTTTGTTATCTTTGTATGCCAACGAAGTCCTCAAAGAAAAATGAGTTTACCCTGATACAATCCTCCTGTATTTATATCTGAATTGAACACTAAAGTTGAGCACTGACTTGACAGCTGATTTGAGAAAATCCATATTCCATCCTTGCTCATCAGCTTTTGAGAGAAGATGAGCGTGTAAAGCGCGTTTGAAGTCTGCCTGTAATCGCCATTCCTCTTATTCCCGCACTTTCAGAGCAGGTCTGGGCAAGATTGCGAAATCCGTAAAAATAAATTTTCTTCATAGCTCCAATGGATGAAGTAATTACAACACACAATATATCATTCGAATCGTATAGAGAATCTTGCCCAGCCCAGTTTCAGCTGTGACGTCATTCAGGATCGTGAAGCTAACAAGACACACCTCATCTTTCTCCATGAAAGTCGCGAGCTCTTCAAGGAAATCGCTGTCATGATACGGGTACACAGTGAGCGGAAAGTTGTTCTAAAAAACAGATATACCCCACGTCTAACACGACGCAAGTGAAAATAAAAATTAAATAAATAAATAAATAAAACACACCCAGGCTTCGGCTTGTCGCCTGATTACGTGTTCCCGATCTTCACTAAGTTGAACGCTTTGCCCACTCTGACGAATGTAATTTACAACTAAGAAATCAGCATGAACAAACTGACAACAAGTGGGTCGTCTGGCGACTCTTCCGTCATCGATAGAGAGTGGTATAATAACTGCAATGAGGTGTGGAAACGTGTAAATACAAAAGTATCGAGAGAGCGAAAAAGCGAGCCAGAGAGAGAAAAGAATTAAACTAGAGACCGCAGACGAGTTTTTCGAAAACTCTTAAAATATATTCAGTGGGTTAGTGGCTGCCGATACGATTCATAAAAAAAATATTTACAAATACACGAATTAAGTGAGAATGATTGGGTGGTTGAGTTAGTGAACGAGAGCAGGGATTGTTGGGAGAAGAATGGAAAGTGGGAAGGGGACACAATGGATGAAATGCGCTCATAAACGCGAAATTTGCTCAACACGCGCTATTTCTCATCTTATATCAAGCTGCGCCTCGAGTAAATTGGTCAAAAGAGGTTGCGTTAGAAGCGCGACAGTCTGAATATGAGCTAGGAATTCAGTTAATAATTGCAACACGCCGATAAAATGAGGGGACGATCAAAATTTACGAAATTTGTTCAAAACGCGCTGTTTCTCATCTTGTATCCGCGAATACTCAGCTGCGACTCAAGTAAACCGGTCAAGCAATGTGATGTTAGAAGCCCAACAGTCTAAAATTAATTAGGATTACAATTAATTACGGCGACACGTCGATTTTGCCATCAAATGAGGGGTAGATCAAAGATGAGGCTGATCAAATATTTCTAAAACCGCAAGTGAACGCAAGAAGCGCATCAAGATCAAAGCAAAGGCACGGGAGCACTAATTGACGAATGAAGAGTCCATACGCATCGATAAAAATATAGTTATCAACGATAACGAGGAGAAAATCAATACAAAACTAGTGTCAGCAGTTGTGTGCACACGGTAGCGCGCGTGCATCTGTTGATTCTGCAATTTTCGAAATTGTTGCCGTACTTACCGTACTTGGATTCATTTTGATTGCTCTCCATTCTGCACACTTTAGTCAAGTTTTCAGAATGGAGAGTGGTGAAAACCGATCAAACTTCGCTTAGATAATGAGAATCATATCATAATGGAATGATTCCACTCACTGTACTCGGGTTTTCCCACGCTGCAACAACTCTCTGCGAAAGGCCAATCTGATCTCGCAGTCAAAGTGGGGATCACAATCCCTTGTCTTCCTCTGAGCCCCCACTTTGACTGGGAATCGCCAGTCTAATCGATTCATTCAGCCCTATAAAAGCGCGTCCTCGCGGTCTCCTCCTCACAACCAAGTCGTCGACATGGCTCAGTCCGTTCCTCCCGGAGACATCGCCACCCAGCCCGGCACCAAGATCGTCTTCAACGCCCCCTACGATGACAAGCACACCTACCACATCAAGGTACGAACCCCCTCCCCACCTCTCTGTAGGATCCCTTACCGTGCCCCTCCAATATCTCCTTCCTACAGTAACCCTACGTTTTCCAGGTGACCAACTCCTCCGCTCGTCGCATCGGATGGGCCTTCAAGACCACCAACATGAAGAGACTCGGAGTCGACCCCGGATCCGGAGTGCTCGACCCCAAGGAGAACGCCCTCATCGCCGTCTCCTGCGACGCCTTCGCATACGGACAGGAGGTACGGTACCCCCCCCCCCCACCCACCCTCCCTCGGACCCATCCCCCTTCCCATCTTTGATCTACCGTAGTCTTTTCTCGACCGTATCTAGCCCATTACCTACCGCACCCTACAGTACCCTGTCACCTCACTAATCTCTTCCTCTCAGGACGTCAACAACGACCGTGTGACGATCGAGTGGAGTAACACCCCCCGACGGAGCCGCCAAGCAGTTCCGCCGCGAGTGGTTCCAGGGAGACGTCATGGTCCGCAGAAAGAACCTCGCCATCGATTACAACCCTTGAATAAAGTTGGTTGCTGATCAGACAGTGTTACATCATCACATTGCAATCAATACAGAAAGAAGGGCTGGAAGTTGGGATCTGGGATCGATAGGGGTACGGTAGTTCGGCGAGTCACCTCTTCGATAGCCTCCTTGTATTGGAATCTTCCGTGATTTTTCTCGCGTGTCTTTACAACCAATTCCTGTTGAGCAATGATTTTATCGATCAATCGATACGTTACAGTACGCCTTCAGTACTCCTCCTTCTCCTCCTTACGATGCCCATTTCCATTTCCTGTAGGGGTTGCGCTGGGGCTCGTTGTAGGAGGCAGGAGGCGCCTCTGGAATGCGGTTGCTTTGGGATACGGTAGTTCGGTGGGTCAGAGATTAGGATACGGTAGGCTGTCCGTTTGGGCAGTCTTTAGTTCGGTGGGTTAGACTCACGATGGACGGCGGCATTGTCGTAGGCGCGAGGCTCGTAGGCGGGTGGCTGCGAGACAACGACGACATCGGCCGAGGGCCCCTGGGAGAGGAGTACAGTAGGTCAGATTCCACCCACTATCGATTGGATACGCTACTGTACTCTGGGCCTACCGTACACTAGTGTTGTTAGATCGAACATGTACACTCTTGGTGGTAAGGGCAAGTGTGCAGAATAGAGAGTACTTGCCAATCTAGCCCAGTATTGATTGGCTAGATTACCGTACTCATGAAACTACAGTGTACCTCGTAGGCCGGGGCGGGACCGTATGAGGGCTGGTTTCGGTTGATTCCCGCGGTGCGCTCGGGGCACTTGCAGTATTGTCCGTCGGCTCCGGGGTTGCCTGAGAATGACGGTTACGGTAGATCGGAGACTACGGTACCGATAGGCCACCACGTGAACTACTGTATCCTGATCATCAGAAGCACGTCTATCACTCCGGATGCGGACTCCACAAGATACCTTCAGAACTACTGTAACCCATCCTGCTACCGTACCCTACAGTAACCCCAGTATTACCAGGAATTCCGGGGAGTCCGGGTCTTCCAACATCTCCGTTGATGCCCTGGAGGCCGGAAGGTCCGACTGGTCCGGCATCTCCGTCGGATCCGCGGCTGCCGTCCTGTCCGGGGTAGCCGGGCGGGCCCTTCGGTCCCTGGGGGCCGGAGTCTCCCTGAATGAGGTTACGGTATTGATTGATGGTTGCTGTATACTAGTTATGCCAGACCGAATAGTACTCTATCCATTGTGAATACTTTCTCGAAACTGAGAAGGAGTGTGCAAACTTGAGAGAGCTACCGTTCGATCCGGAATCAATCCCCTGCATAAAGTGGTGGTAGCTATCGATCAAAATTACAGTAACCTCTGCAGGGTACGGTAGGAAACAGTACTCACTCGCTTGCCCTGGGGTCCCTTCTGTCCTCTGACTCCATCTCTACCGGGCAATCCCTGCTCTCCGGATTTGCCGGCGTGTCCGGGCTCGCCGGGAATTCCCTGCTGTCCGGGATAGCCCTTGCGTCCCTGAGCGAGGCTACGGTAGATCAGGGGTACGGTAGGATTACGGTACCTGATCTCCAGCGCGTCCGAGCAATCCGATTGGTCCCTCGGATCCGGACTGTCCGGGCTCTCCGGGTGCTCCCGGAAGACCGCGTGGTCCCAACGGGCACACACGACAGCCCTGGTTCTGCAAGGAATGTGAGTTACGGTAGCGTGAGGTTATGGTAGATTCAGGGGTACTGTTGCTCTATGGTTACGGTAGCCTTGGACTACTGTATCCACACTTACCGGGTCGATCGTCACGGGCGGTGCGATTCCGGCGAGTCCGGGAGCTCCCTGGTTTCCGGGCAGACCGGGAGTGCCGTCCATACCCTGGGTATCGATTGGTTGGTTACGATAGTTTCATATTATCGATTGGTTACTGTGGCTTCCGTGACAGGGAAGTATCTAGCCTGGCGGCATCGGCCATGTTCCGGCCAAAGTGGCGGAACCAGATAAAATACAGCCCCCCCCTCTCATTCTAAGTGGATCAGTCAGCCCCACTATTCTCTCTTCCCTTTTCTTCCCCCCCCCGGGTCTTTCCCCTCTCCTTCCCTTTCATCTCTGGTCTAGATAGGCAAGGCGAGAGGGAAACTCTCTCTCTTTCCCTTGATCTCTAGTCGATCAGAGAAAGAAGCGAGACAGTGTGCATATTGGAGAGAGCATTGTTTGATCCAGCAACACTACTTTTAGAGAGATGAGACAGTACTGTTGGTCTGGACCCTCCTCATAACGCGTGCTGTCTCGCCTGCTCTGGCTATCTAGAGAGTGTGGGAAACAAAGATACTGATGACTAGTGTTGCCTGATAGTGATCTCTCCATTCTTCACACTCCCTCGTTGGATAGGACGAGCAGAGTAGTGATGGCAAATCGGCATACGACTCTCCTAATTTCGTATGCTCTCTCATTTCTCTGACCGACGAGATAGCGCGCGCAATGAGGAGTGGCTGTTCCGATTTGTCATCACTAGAGGAGAGTGTGCAGAATGGAGAGAGCTGACGCCTAGTTCTTACCGGTTTGCCGGGCGCTCCAGGAGGGCCGGCGGGGCACGAATTGCGCGCGTTGCAAGCTGCAATGTGATCTTTGATCTCTTGCGTCATAACTATCCAACTCCATCTCGCAATCCTTTACATTCGATCCATCACGAGGAAGAATCTATTCGCCCGATGATCGATTTCGTCATCCCTACTCATTATCCACTCGAATATCCGGTTGGCATGAGTCTACACAAACCCAGAGCTACCGTAACCCAAAGTCTACAATAATCAAAAGTCGGCAGTCGCTCATAGCTACCGTAACCCTCTGCTCACCGCAAGTCGGGACCGCCTCGACGAATTGATCCTCCTTCGCGTAGGCATTGTGCAGCGGGTAGGTCGTCGGACGGGGAACCGCCGATCCACCGTACACCTGATACACCTTGAGGATACGGTAGGAGGGCAGGGAAAGCGTTGTGAGAGTGAGCCGGGGAATACTGTAGGTGAGCGTGTGGACTTATGGGGTGTATGCTTGCCTAAGCTGTTCGGTAGTATTGGTGTCGTTTGCTCTCTCCATTCTGCACACTCTCTGTCTGCGGTAGAGTGTGCAGAATGGAGAGAGCTGGAGAGATTGCGTCCCTATTCTCTTGGCTTCTACTACAGCCCGTGACGCACAGTGCAGCCTAGTTTAGCCGGAGCGAATAGTACAGGGTCTCCATGAGCGAATCTCCATTCTGCACACTCCCCTGTTGGAGAGGCGATTGCGTGCCGAATGGAGAGAGCTCGATCCGGACACACTACTGAAGACTAGCAGGAGGAGTGTGAGGGGTACTGTAGATGTGTGGATATTGTAGCCAACTATAGGCGGTGCGGGGGTAATGTAGCCAATACCGTACCTGTCTCTTGCCTCTGCCGGTCTGTCTGGCGCGCACCAGCTCCGTCCACGTAGAGTCGGCAAGGGCTCGGAACTCGTCCGCGTCAATTTGCAGCTGAAATTATAACATCAGTTCAAGATCGAATATCATAACCCTAGCAAGTTATCGATAGATCACCGTATACCGCAACCCTAGTACGGAAATCGCACAATAAAGTCAGTACTCGCTAGCTTATCGTCATGTGAAAGCCTTTTCCCTGCAAGACAGGTTGGGCTAATTGGGTACTGTAGATACTGTAGGGCAAAACCGAAACCAAATAAAGTCAGTTGTCGATAGTTCATCGCGGTGCGACTACCGTATCCCGCACCTGGTAGGATACGTTGTTGATCTTCATGACCAGCGCCGGCACGTAGGCCATTGTGAGCAGCACGACCGTGAGCGAGCATCCAACCGCCAGGAATCCGGCGGAGGAGGCTGAGGAGAACACCATCTGAGATTACGGTAGGTCGGGGGGTCAAATGGGGGGTAGGGAAGGTCAGATTGATGAATATGGTACTCAGATGGCTGTGTGAAACATGCGCATGACAACAAATTTGAGGTTGCTGCAGGTCGGTGTGTCAGAAGGGATACGGTAGGTCAGATTGATGGATATGGTAGTAGCGACGGTGGAAGTACAGTCGATCAAATGAGTGAATACGGTAACAGGGTTCGGAGAGTCGAATGGTGGGGTACTACTGCAACAGGTGTGCTGAAGAACAGAGTGGCTGACTAGGACCACTCTTGAAATGCTGAACAAGGACAGGTAAGTGTTCGACTAATGGAACAAAGGTATGTAGAGGTAGATAGATCAAAAGTCAAGTGCGCAGAGTCAGAAAAGCTTGCCACTATACAAAGGAATGACTAGGTGCGAATGGGTTGATGGGATCTGCCTTTCTCCCCTAACGGGTCCTCCCCTATATACCTCCTCCCTCCACTGATGAGAGAGTGTGCAGAATGGAGAGAGTGCTCTGCCCCGCTTGGACCCCGCGGCCAAGTGGGTGAGACGACTCTTCTTCTGCCCTTCCTTGGAGGCAAAGAAGAAGAGGGACAAGGGCGCTCTCCATTCTGCACACTATCTTGCAGGTCAGAGAAACGATAGAGTGTGCTGAATGAAGTAGAAACCGAAACGGCATCACTGTACTGCCCTTCCTCGGGGCCAAAGAATGACAGAATGAAAGGAGCGGAGCACCCTCTCTCCAATCTGCACACTCCCTCGTAAGTCGAGCCTTCGAGATAGAGCGCAGGAGTAATTCTTCATCCATAGGCAGCATGCATAGTTTCTCGCTCTTTCTCCTGTATTTAGCCCCTTTTCCTTGTTAGAAGAAACAGTGCACAATAGCGATGACTTTTGGCCCTCTCCATTCTGCACACTCCTTCTTCACTATGATTGCATCCTTAGACAGAAACTTTACCTTCTTCCCCTACTTTAGCCACTTTCCTGGTTAGAGACAGTTATAACTCCTTAGGGTTTGTCTCTCTCCATTCTGCATACTATCTCGTCAATCAGAGAAATGAGAGTGTGCAGAATGGAGAGAGCAACGCCTCTCAAACCACCGAGATTGCATGACTTGATAACCGGTTGCTTACTGGATGGGAGAAACGGAAAGAAGAGTGAAAGGCGCTATTAGGAGAACTCCTTGACCTACCAGAACAATCGATAATAGGTGATTCCTATCCTATAAGTGTACTGTAGGTATACTGTCAGAGTGCAATCAGAGCGACAAGGGAGTGTGCGGAATGGATCCAATGATATTTTTTTCAAAAGTTCTTCGTTTTTCGCCAACATCAATACCGTTCGAAATCTTCTTTAAAAATAATGTTCATATTGCCACGTCCGTCGGCGGTGGTTTCATAAAAATTTAACCGCGGGGGGTCAGTGTGGGGTTATCACTGCCCGGGTGGACCACCAGGGGAAGGACGGGGCTGATTACGGTAGGATTTTTGATAACGAACAGCAACCCAGGCTCTCCAATCCCCGAAGATGGATGCGAATCGACAGTGGATATGGGCCTGGCGCTCGTTACCCGCGACGGGTTTGAACGTGAAACGGAGGCGCAGCAGAGTGGACGGAGCTTCGCGAGTGTGCAGTACAAGCCAACTAAAAGTGGCAGCCAAACCATTCAAATTGAAAAGCGAGAGCCATTCCAATGCGATGAGAGATCGTGTGAAAAGAGGAGACGACCGCGACGCGTCACCTCGCAGCGCGGTCGTTGTGGCGAGGACGCTCCTAGTTAATTTTAAATGTTGCTAGAAGGCGATTTTGAGCACCCGTGATTCTGCACAGTGTGCAGTGAACACTAATGATGTCAAATCGATATGCGACTCTCCTCATTTTGCGTACTCACTCGTTTCTCTGACCGGCAACAAAGCGTGTGCACGTCGGTTCAAGAATGACATTAGAGGGAACAGGGGGTTGAGAAAAGTTTGTAAGAGAAAGGGGGCATGAGGAGTCGAACTGACCCCTTGTGAGCCCGATTCCGGTTGCTTACACCACGCAGCATCACTGCGCTTTGTTCGGCTTTCCATATGTTATAGTACACAGGATAATGCGCGCGTGAGCTAAATCGACTCTCTCAGACTCTCCAAGATTATGATTCCCAATAAAGAACTTTTCTAGCATTCATTCCAGATGAAAAGCGAAGTTGGTGAGGTTGCGAGGTAATGCAATGGTCACAAAGAAATTCATTTATTTCCAGTATCGGAAAACTTGAGATCTAACAGCACTTTTTACATCCTCCCATGTTCACTCGGCTTCCATAATCCGTTATGCTTTTCCCGTGTGCATTGTGATAGATCAATTGATTGAAAATAATTATTTATCATGTTTACGAGAAAAATACAATATATGCGAAACCCGGTCTCTCTTCAAGGAACCTGGTCGTGGTAGACGATTGTTGCTCAGAATATGCTAAATGACCTCACAAATCCATTAGGATAAATTAAAAAAAATAATAAAAATAATTTAAAATAGTTTAAATTTTTTGAAAAATACTGTACGATTTAATTGGTCCGAGGATCGCCGATACACAGCGAATTTATGCTATACAGGCTACTGACCGGTACAGACTCGCGCCTTTTTCAAGATTCAAAATTATGGGCGAGAGAGTGTGCGAAAAGCGGAGAGCGAGAGCGGAAAGCACGTGGCAACGCGTTCCCGTTCGTTTTGCTCTTGTTCTTTTATCGCCTCTTTTATCGATTGTTTGCCACATTTTATATTCACCGCTGCCACTAATTTTCCCGCATTTATTTTGTTGCTTCACGTTGTTTAGAGGCCATGGCTGCAAAATTGGCGATAATTGCTGCAAACTCCTGGCTGCTCGTTATTTCGTCATTCTTTGTCGACTTTTCGTGCTTCATCTCCGCTGCCACTAATTTTCCCGCATTTATTTTGTTGCTTTACGGTGTTTAGAGGCCATACATACATACATACATACATACATTTATCATGTCAGGCAGTTGACGCCAGATGGGGATGGATGGTTTCAGATAGGTTTCGGGTCGCTTCTTCGTTCGCGAGAGAATCATTTCGTCTGGGTGGGGGTCAAGGGATCGGTCTTCTTTCCATTCACAGACCTAAGAGATTGGCTGGAGAAAGGGTTGCGATCATCCAGGACGATAGGACTTGATGTAGAGTGTTCATTGTTGATGACGGAAGAAGGCTCCCGTGATTTTAGAACTGAGTCCACCAAACTCGAGTCATCAATCGCGAAACGAGACTCGACGAGAATGGTATCTGAGGGACCAAACATCAGAGTAGGTCATACCCATCACACGGTGACCAGAGTCCGGCTTGGATGGGGATTCCGATCTTGTTGAGTTGATGGAGTAGACGAGGGGAACTAGAGGGATTCCATTCTCTATCAGAGAGAAATGGAGAAGGACCGCTCGCGACGACTAACAAAAACGAGAATGAGGCCATGGCTGCAAAATTGGCGATAATTGCTGCAAACTCCTGGCCGCTCGTTATTTCGTCATTCTTTGTCGACTTTTCGTGCTTCATCTCCGCTGCCACTAATTTTCCCGCATTTATTTTGTTGCTTTACGGTGTTTAGAGGCCATGGCTGCAAAATTGGCGATAATTGCTGCAAACTCCTGGCCGCTCGTTATTTCGTCATTCTTTGTCGACTTTTCGTGCTTCATCTCCGCTGCCACTATCAAGTCATTGATAAAATCACTCATTTTAGCTAGTGCCCCCATCTCTCTCTCTCTTTTAATCACTATTCCGTATTTTTCCATGCAATAAACGGTTTCTACTCTAGCCCAATGCTTCGCTTTTCATCATTGTTTGATAATGGCGCATTCATATTTCAGTTCGAAAACTCATGAAGCTCTTCAAGAATGGTCAGAATAAGTATGCAGTGCTCCCTCTCAAAGTGAGTGACTCTCCCAAATTGAATCTGAGTGCTGTAGTTATTGAGGAGCAATGCGAACGACATCTTGCACATACGATCAGCTCAAAAAGTATAACTATAGTCTAGTCTCACGCCGAGAGGGAAAATGATGAAGAAAGAAAGAAAATTACAGGGAGATGTGGGTGACTATTATTTTTTTAAAGACAATTCATGAGGTTTCTTTCATTCAATAAACTCAATGGAAATGGGAATTAATATAAGGTCAGTTGAGAAGTAACTATGCATTACGGATGAAATTTCGGCTTAGGTTATCACGCCTTTTACCTGTCATTTGACTGACTTGACCCCGAGTTAGACGACAGGTAGATCAAAGATATCTCAAGGAAATCACGTCGCATTTCGTGTTTGAGGCGCGTTATTTTTTCGAGATTATCTTGGTTTATAGATGAGCTATTGAGAAATTTTCAATGGAGGAAATGATGCCTCGGCCGGAATCTTCGAGGGAAAAATGTGTTCAATCGGTATTTTCCATTTTCGTGAGCTCTGGTGAAGCTCTCATTTCACAAATGCGGAAAACAAATACAGGTAGGCTTGTTAGACCAGGACCGACGTAAGCTTTCAAACAAACGTCAAAATCGATGAAGCTTTGGCTGAATGCGATCTGGGATGATGTGCGCCATAGGTGTCCAGTTCTTGCGGCGTTACAGTAGGTTACGGTAGGATACAATAGGAAAATTTTGGGACCGATTGGAGACATTTTGTAAACCATGACCCCCCTATACATGGTTGCGCACTGAAGCAAATTTGCGTCAGTGCGCACGCCTGCGGCTTGGACAGGTATGATGTGCGCTGAAGAGAGTATCCAGTCCAAGGTTCATTATGAAACAACTTAAGTTGATAGCGCTCAAACAAAAGACAGAATAGGGCAGAAACTCCAAGTGTCACAATTGGACAAAAATTATGCACCAACCTGAAAGATCAAAGAGAGGTCTGCTAGTCGTTTTTGATATACCATGTTTTTACGAACTAGTTTTAACCTCCTTATCTCAGGTTTTAAAAAGATTGGACGAGCATCGAACGAGAACCCATGGTAGATTTCTGGTCAGAAAAATGCAAGAATGTACAGAATGTAGAGAACTGACAACAGAAACGACAGTCCTACTATGACTTTCGTTTAACTCTCTACATTTCTTCCCTCATTTGCAATGGAGTGTTGAAAGCCGAATCCCATCACTATAGTGATACCAGTACTATTAGATAATTGATAAATAACACACCCTGCATTGATTAATATACCTATTCTAAAAATAAGTATTTTGATATGCTCATAGTTATCGTGTTTCTGCTCAGGTGCCCGAGTGCCCCGTCTCTGAATGACGGCGACGGCGAGAGGATGAGGAAATGAGAAGAATAAAGTGCTAGGACAAGAAGCACCTCTCTTCATTCTACCACCATTGTTACCCCATAGTCACGGTATTTTCTCCGATGTGCTATAAATAGTAATATATGTAATACCAGCGGTATCCCCCCGACTACGTCGGGGGATACCGCTGGTATTACATATATTACTATTTATGCCAAATTGACCAAGCGCAGGGAAAAGTTTTAGGCGTGGTGCCAAGTTTGGCAAATATATGGGTCATGTGCAACTTTCGAAGCCGCATCTTTTTTGTGGAAAGTCGAAATTGGTCCGGAGCCGTTGAATAGGCGAAACCCGGCTCTGAAAAGCCGGATGTGGAGATTGTGGGGTTTAACGTGGAGTTAGCGGTACGGTTCCTGAAGCAACTTTTTTCCTCTCGTCATTTTAACGTTAGTCTGCAGCAAGGACTTGTCCGGAAAAGTAACTTTGAAGGAGCGAGGAGCGCGCGCCGAAAATGGGACACAAGGTGAATATCAAGTGAAAATCGTCAAAATCGCTATTCGGGCGGATGGCAAGTATATGGCAAATATTGACAAGTACTAGCGGATAGATGTGCGGTGTGCAGAAAACACTGGCGCATCTTCCTAAACTTGGTATAACCTGGTAGCACCAAAAGCCGCTGTTTGGCAACCGGTTTTCTGAGGTGCACTTTCCGGATTTTGAAGTTTTCGGGATTTAGCGGGGAGGCAAATAGTTGTGGCGTTTCGTGTTGAAAAAGAAAGTTGTAGAGCTCGATGAGACGCGTCGAAGAGTAGAAATGAAGGCGTACCATGCGTTTGAAGCGTAGCACGGGCGGGTAAATATGCATTTTTGGAGTTTGCCGATACTTATTTTGACCAATTTTAGTCGCCACGAACTATTTATTGAGAACTGATCGAAATAAAAACTTTTGCTCGGTTTCGCCATAACTCGGAAAGTATCTGGTGTCATCGGGAGTGGAACGAAATCATGGCGCAGGTGGTTAGCGGTTAGACTAGCGCCCGCCACCCCCAGGTTCGAATCCCGACCGGAACAAAAATTTTTGCTCGGCCTCACAAGTATCCAGAACGTGTCCGGGGTGGTCGGATGCGTGCGTTTACATAGCGCAGGTGGTTAGAGCCTAGACTGTCGTTCATAATCCAGTCCAAAGTGACCATACTTTGCGTTTTGCTCTGTAGCTAAAAAAAAAGTACCGAACGGATCGACTCGGGAGTAGTGCGAACTCGATGCAACTTTTCGAGATGCACCTAGATTCTATTCCCGCGCATGATCTCCACGTTGAAACCGACTTTTACCGGGTTTTTTGCTCAAAAAGTGCACTTTTTGTTGTCGAAATCGTCCGAATCGCTAAAAACGCGTTGGTTTAATATGGGTTAAATATGGTTGAATACTAGCACTAAGCGTTTTGGGGTTTAGAAAACGCTGGCAAATCGTTCCACACTTGGTAGATTTTGGTAGCATCAAAAGCCGCTTTATAGTATTTAGTTTTCAGAGGTACACTTTCTGGATTTTGAGGTTTTCAGAGTTTAGCGGGTGGATAAATAGTCCTGGTGCTTCGTGTTCAAAAAGAAAGTTGTAGCGCTCGCAGAGACGCGTGGACAGGTGTCAGAGATGAAGAGTTTTCGTTTGAAGCCTACTAAGGCCTGGTAAATTCGAAATTTCAAGTTTCGCTGTCAATCGTTTGACCTACTCCGTGCCCAATTGAACGAGATTTGCGCGGAATGGTGCCTAATTAAAAACTTAAGTTCCGCATGTCCGAAGCTACCGTTTGATATGCTATACCGCGATGTCGGACCAAACTGCTGTCCGGGGCATCCATTCGCGTTGGCGTGGTCTGGTGTGAAATAGCCTGCTTTTCTCCGTTTATGAACGGGCCTCATGGCTTCCTTTGATCGTGCCATGACCAATGGACTACCAGAAGTTGTACGTGGGTCATTATAGTTCAGCACTGACCAGTTCGTGGATCATGATAATTCGTTTAAAGCGTGGCGCAGTGGGGTAAAAATAGGGTCAGGGTGCTGAAAATCAAGTCATGGGTTCGAACCCCGACCCGAACAACTTTTGCTCGGCCTCGCAAGTATCGGGTTGAGGAATAAGTAACGCTCGTTTTTGAATTTTTTTTCACTTTATCATAAAAAACTTTACAAAGCACGATAGAATCTAAAAATATTCTCCATGCGCATCGATGACCTTCTGCCATCTACCAGGCAGCTTGTGGATGCCCTCGTGATAGAAGGACTAGGGCTGGTTCTTGAAATAGTTGGTCAGTACGGTCTGGATAGTGGCTCAGTCTTTGAAGCTCTGTCCCTTGAGGAAACGCTGGAGGTCTGAGAAGAGGTGGTAATCGGAGGGGGCAAGGTCGGGTGAGTAGGGAGGGTGGAGGAGGACAGTCCAGCCATAGCCCGCCAGCTCAGCCTTGGTCTTTCTTGCGACATCCGGGCGGGCGTTGTCGTGCTGAAAGTAGATTCGAGCGTCCTTCCCGCGTGTTTGTTCGACAGCGAGTCTCAGCTTCCGTAGCTGAAGAGTGTAGACCTCTGCTGTGATAGTCGTCCCCTCGGGTAGGAGTTCCCAGAACTCCACTCCCCGCACTGACCACCAAATGCACAACATCACTTTTTTGGGGTGCAAATCGGGTTTGGGGACATCTGCTGGCTTTTGGTCCTCTCCGACCCACTGTCTCATGCGCTCATGGTTGTCGTAGAGCACCCACTTTTCATCACCTGTGATGACATTGTCCAGCCAATCAAACCGGCGATGCAGAGTGAGAAGAGTCGAAGCCATGTCCACTCGGCGATCCTTGTCATAGTCCGTCAGGTCATGGGGGATCCATCTCCCGAGTTTCCACTTCTTTCCAATCGCGTGAAGTCCATTCACGGCAGTTTTTTGGTCGACCCCAAGGAAGTCAGCAAGATCGCGCGTAGTGAGATACGGGTCAGCCTCCACCTCAGAACGCAATCGATCGAGGTCCAACTCCATGGGGCGACCGGGTCGGTCTTCATCTTCGAGGGAAAAGTCGTGTTTCTCGAATTTGACTACCCACTTTCTCACGGTGGTTACATGCGGGGTATGTGTGGGGTAAACCTGCTCCAGTTGTTCATGAATGGCGGGCGGTTTCAAGCCAGATAGAAAGAGAAAGAGCATCACGTTTCGAATGTGAATTCGGTCGGGGACGAAATTGTGCGGCATTCTCGCCTGGGAGACTAGGGAGAACTGAATCGAAAACATGTGTGGAATG
This sequence comes from Pristionchus entomophagus, assembly GCA_036245825.1. Taxonomy (NCBI): domain Eukaryota; kingdom Metazoa; phylum Nematoda; class Chromadorea; order Rhabditida; family Neodiplogasteridae; genus Pristionchus; species Pristionchus entomophagus. The sequence continues at coordinate 46,250,298 of BTSX01000004.1, read as the reverse complement.
CCCGAGGGGCCCTCTCTCCAGTGTAAACAGGGTGGCAGACGGCAACAACAAAAGAGCGAGCACGAGGGTTCTAAAGTCAGAGAGAAAAAACGAGCGTTACTTATTCCTCAACCCAATATTTGCAACAACTAAAGCATCGGCATCGGCAACAGGAGACATGCTGCCTGCACTCCGATACTTGCGAGGCCGAGCAAAAGTTGTTCGGGTCGGGGTTCGAACCCGTGACTTGATTTTCAGCACCCTGACCCTATTTTTACCCCACTGCGCCACGCTTTAAACGAATTATCATGATCCACGAACTGGTCAGTGCTGAACTATCATGACCCACGTACAACTTCTGGTAGTCCATTGGTCATGGACATCGCAACTTTTCCTCCACGCTCTCAGCCTCACGAGCTTTTCACAACGGTATGGCCGAAGTATCCTAAAAAAACTTATAAATGATCATAAAATATCGATTGGCACTTATCCCGAGCCTGTCCGATTTTGAAGCGAGTTATGAGCGAAAACGTGAAGATTTCGTAATGATGACGAAATCAAAGATTGCGAAATCTGAGCACGGGAGGTCGATTGGCACTTCTCCTTACTTATTCCTCAACCCAATATCAATAACGTGTCCGGGGAGTTTTCGGAGAAATTCTCAGAGTTCGGTCACCGTTCTTGTTTCTACGAGGGGGAGTGCCAAATAGAGTTGACACTCAGGTAGAGTGACCCGTTACGCACTGTTATGGTTGAAGGGTTTTTATTAAGTTTAAAGCGTGGTGTAGTGGTTGCAAGATGGGGCTTCAGATCGTGGCTTCGCGGGTTCGATTCCCTGCCAGTGCAAAAGTGTTTTGCAATAATTTTCGCGTGCTCGGGTCGTGTCGGGAAGTAGTCGGGGAGTGTCAATCCCGGAGTGGTTGTGTTTCAGACTTAAATTTTATCAGAACTAGGCCGAATTGCGCCGTTCCGCCTGGATATCGATGGGAACTCTAGACGAGGAAGGGAGGGGTGACAGTAACCTCTGTGGTAATTTTTCTATCAGAAAAATTGGAGAGAGTCACCATTCGACCCGACGATTTTTACCATTTTGAGGAAAGAAGACGCTCTCTTAGTCCCTCTCCATCATGCGCTACTTATCAAAGACGCGCGGGTCAGAAGATATTTTTAGCGTTCCGCTCGTTATCTCTGGTTCCGAGAGACTTCGGACCTCCTGCATTTAGCACCGACATTGCAGGATTTATCGGCAAGACCAAGTAGGACAGTGTTACTAAAGTGGACATGTTCGCGTACGCATGCAGCGATCTGTACATCACGATCTACTTCTACAATCAGGCCAAGACCGGGAATAAAGGGTACGGTAGGTTTTGGATACGGTAGTATGGTAGGGCAGATTGATGATCGGGTATTATAGACTCTTCGTGGATGCTGCAGGAGACAACACTGTAAGGTATCTACTTCGGGGTTCCCTTCGAAGATGTCCACCTGACGAAGGAGGAAGGAGGAGTAGATTATTGATTGGTTAATTGATTACTATAGTGGCTCAGTTGTCGATCGGTTACCGTAGACAATTATCGATCAGTTTCACTACGCAGTAATTGAGTTTTTATGGAAATTAGTGAGCGATTAAGCAGCGCACTCAGTTTTCGAATCCGATTATCGATTAACTACCGTAGCACGAAAGTACTGTAATTTATCTACTACCAACCGTATTCACTGCAGACGCTCCGTTTGAGACCGCGCCCATCCTAGAGATCGACGGTGGCAAGAAGGTTAGAGATCAGGGATCAAAGATCAAAGTTCAAAAATCAAGGACCACAATTCAGGTGCTGGGCGACAGTCTAGCCATCTCACGCTTCCTAGCAAAGACGTTTGGCTCGGACGGTAATCTTTGAACTTTGTAGTTTGGAGAGACCATTATTCGATCCGGCAACACTAGGTTGGCTGATTATTTCTCAACGCTTTTCTATGTTCCATCGTTGCTTTTTATGTTGGTTTCAAAATGGGGAAATGGAGATGCTGAGAAAAGTGAGGGTTAAAAAATCACGAAATGCTCCGATTCTGATCATTTATTCAGGGATGCATTACCGATTTTCGCTCTCAGCGTGTAGTAAGCACTCCAGCAGATCATATAAGATACAAGGGAGTGTGCAGAATAAAGAGTCAAAAGACGAAACTCTATAACGTTTGTGGCGAATAGTCCATGTTGAAATCCTAAACTATATCCTCATTCCGCTCATAATCCGGTGTTCCAATACTTCCTGTGTTTATCGCCGACTTGCAGGGTTCATCGGCAAGACGAAGTCTGATGCAGCGAAGTCACCTTCGTCTACTCCTCAGTGGACGTCTTCATGCCCATCTAACTCGTGCACATGGCAAAGAGCGACGAGGAGAAGGTTGATCTTTGATATTTGTAGTCTATAGTTCGATCTCCTATCTGTGGTGATCTTTCAACTCACAGCCTTACCTTGATCTTTGATCTTCTTCAGGCCAGTGCTATGACCTTCCTTGACACGACCGTTGCTCGCTATCTCCGTTCGATCGAGATGCATCTCAAGGCCCTACGTGTTGCTCCATGGGGTGAGCAGTTTGATCTTTGTAGTTTGTAGCTTCATCTTATGGTTTGATCCTACTCCAGGATGAGAAACTCCAGGATTTGATCTCTCATCTCCCTTTGGTCCGGCCGCCTGGGATGAGCAACGCCCCCTACCCATTCATTCAGCTCTCCCTATTTCTTGAGTTTCACAGTCACTATGTCTTGGTGAAGAAGGGCATTCTGCTAATGGTGCCTCGCGTCCTTGCCTTCGCCAAAAAATAAACAAACGAATCGATCCTCGTCTGAAATCATTCGTGTCGCTAGAAGAAACTCTAGCAATGCGAATTTGATGGCTTGATTCCGGCATTCATCATTTGCCTAATTCTGAAGCGTCTGATCTCTGATCTTTGATCTCTCAGATCACTTGGGCCGACATCTAAGTGTTCTTCGTCGTGCACACATTAGAGAATCTGAAGGCCGAGTACATCGACAAGGTTGATCTTTGATCTTTGATATTTGGATAATTACTAGACGGTGGACATTACTCTCTCCATTCTGCACACTATCGTGCCTATTAGTGTGCTGAATAGAGAGAGCTATTCAATCCGACATCACTGGAGATAATCAAGTAGCATTTTGTTGCCAAATTGAAATCGCTTATGGTACTCTAGAAATCACAGTATCGGTGAAATATAGTTTATCATTCGGTTCTTCCAAATTATGAGTCCATTTTTTCGTACCGCGTACTTTTGAGTTTCACTGTCATTACTTACTTTTTATTTTAAAACGGGTTACCAATCGTTTGTGCGGTGCTATTGTAAAACAATAATATTTCAAGATTACAGTCAATGCAGTAGAAGATCACAATAAAGAGGCCAATGTACGGACTATGAAGAGCCAAAGTCTAGATATCAAAGATCATCTCTCAGGATGAATACCCGCACGTTCTCGCTCCCTACTCCAGGATGAGAAACCATCCGAAGCTCAAATACTACATAGTGGAGAAGTGGTCAGCGAAGATACTGTAGAGATCAAAGATCAAAGATTAGACTTCAAACTACAATCTAGTCCCTAATTTGTTCTTCCCCTCTCGTTATGTATTCCGATTTTTCATGAGTTTCATTGTCACTACTGAACCATGAGAGAAAGAGAGATTGCAATAGTTTTAAAAAAACTTTTTGTAAAAAAAATCTGCCCTCGTCTGAAATTATTACCATTACCTCCCCTTGTTTCACATTAATTTTGACTATTAGAACCAATTTTCTTCTGCTTTTCATAATTTTTCCGCACTCATTCCGCATCGTTTCTTCTGAGTTGCACTGCCGCTATTTGTCACAAAACTTCACTGTCACTAATAATTTATTATTAGTAGTAATGAACCCTGATGAAAAGAGAGCTGCCGCTCTTTTGAGAACAAATAGCAAAATACAAATTATCATCCTCTTCCCCCTAGTGCTACATTAGACGAATAGTATCTCTCTCCATTCAGCACACTCTCTCGTCTGTCTGATTGCCGATAGAGTCTGCTGAATGGAGAGATAATTTTTCTATCCTGCAATATTTTTCACATGACGCACTAACTCTCGGAGCATTTTTTAACCATCACTTATTCGTTCTCCGCTTATCCCAACCGACTTTTCTCATGTGTTTCACTGATACTATGTCTGTTTGAAAGAGGAGACTTTCTAGTAATATCTCCTTAGTTGATAAAAAAAACTATATTTTCTCTTGAAAGAGAAGTGATTCTAATGATCCGCTTTGTTCTGAAAATAAACTCATCAGAAAACGTTTCCCTTCATTTACGTGTATTCGTTTCACGTTTTCACTGTCGTTGGAATCAATTTTATTCCGAATTTCTGAAATTCATCTCTGGTTTTCCCGTAGTGAGAGTCATTTTAATATTCTGCCCTGCTAGAATCCTCGCTCGTTTCACTCATGTTCCTTTTGTGCTTCACCGTCATTACGTCTCTTGAGAACGCGAAAGTTTCGAATCCTGTTCTCATTCATCAACCTAAAAAAACAGTTAAACAATTTTCATCTGATGTTTTCCCAACACTCCTCTCTTTTCCATATTTTTCACCGTAGCTACATCTTGTGGACCCCAAATCGAAAATTGTTTTTATAGTGGGAATAGATTTTAGAAAAATACAACTGTACCCATTCCGCTCTCTTTTCCGATGATTCCTCCTCGTCTCGCTAGGCTCAAAATCAGTTGTAAATCTGCCTGATAAATGTGATTGTAGTTTGTGCCTTGTGTTCAAGTGATGCGACAGAAACAAGAAAGTCTCAAACTCCTCAATCTGCCTCTGCCTCTTACATCTCGAACAGGCGATTGTGATGATGCCATTTCGGAATTTAAGCTCTCTCCATTCTGCACACTCTCTCGTTTCTCTGACCAATGAGACAGTGTACTGAATGGAGAGAGCGAAACCCGAAACGACAACACTAGGGGATAGTTCATTGCGAGAATCGGAAATTGGCTTAAACTACAAGGAAATTCTTCATTGCGCACACTATTTCTCCTCTCTTACTAGCGAGCGAGAGTTCAGCAAATCAAGGGCACAAACTCCAATGTTTAATAAGCATGCAGTCTCACATTCCCATTCTATCACGCGGGGGTCTCTCCCTTCCGCACACTCTCTCACTTTCTCTGACCGGCGAGAGAAAGTGTCTGGTGAAAAGAGTCTAGGGAGCCCCTCGAGAATGGTTGGCTAGGCAACGAATGCGAGGAAAGAGGGAGAGCTTACTTACTAGTTACTCACACCATCGACACACTCGGCGTTTCTGGGTCTTTATCCATCACAAGACTCATCCCAAAGTCCATCCCAAGATCCATTCTAACAAGAAATGCCGGAGATTCTCAAACTCTCCAATGGCGGACAGCGTCATCGCTACAAACTGTACTATTTCGACATCAAAGGTTCGCTTTTTTATTATTGTTTTCCTCAATTAGGGGGGAGATATGGGGGGAAATCATTAGGCTCTTGAGACGGGCCGTTTGAGTTCTCGACTCTCACCATTCTGCACACTGTATCGTTTCTCTGACCAGCGAGCGTGTGTGCAGAATGGAGAGCGTCAAACACTCATCTCACCTATTTCATCGCTCTCCATTCTGCCCACTATTTCTCCGGTCAGTTAGGCTTGAAATGGAAGGATGGAAAGATTAACGAGAAAAAGGATGGAAGCCTCTTGAGAAGCTTCAAGTATTTTGAACCTTGGTGCCTTATTTTGTGCTAATGTCTCGAGTGAAAGTTTGAGCATTAGAGACGACATGATGTATCTTACCTGTCGAGTCAAACTCAAGATCAAAAAAACGAATATTGCTATATGCTCGTTTTCTACCACCCCCTCTTTATCTCGCTCACAAAGGAATGTATTTTTGAAATTTCGATTTTGGGCCAAAACAGCGTTTTGTGGTAAGAATTCTGCCAAAAACGCCCTAAAAGCGCTATTTTGGCCCAAAATCGAAATTTCAAAAATAAATTTGGCAGTTTTTGAAAGTAGTTTCCTGTATAGAATTTTTTTATGCATTTTCTGTGAATTTTTCATAATTTTCGGGATATGTGAGTTCCGGTCATTCCCTTGGGAGTAAAATTGCTAGGATCAGACGATTTTGTCGCGGAGTCTCCGCTCAGAGAAACGAGTGTGCAGAATGGAGAGGGTTACATTTCGATCCGGCAACCCTATTAATGAATCCAAAATTTAAGGAAGAGGCGAGCCGATTCGGCTCATTTTCGAGTTCTTCCGCTTCAAATTCGAGGATGTCCGAGTAAAGTTCGAAGACTGGCCGGCACTGAAGAAAAGTCAGTTGGTGATAAAGCATCCAAAAACTACCGTAACCTACCTCACAGAATTCCGACGTTAGTTGGTGATAGACGTTACCGTAACCAACAATAACCTACCATAGCCTGAACCGATCATAGGGAGAAAACAATCTTAAATCCTCCTCCCATTCATTCATTCTGCACCGTGTACTCCTATGTTTCACTATTCTTTTTTCACTCTAAAAAATGGAGGGTATCTAATGCTGATCCTGCATCCGCCGCAAAAAAAACAAATAACATGTGATGTCGTCTGATATATTTTCCTTCATTCTTGTATGGTATTCTTGTATTCTCGTTTTTGTTAGTCGTCTCGAGCGGTCCTTCTCCATTTCTCTCTGATAGAGAATGGAATCCCTCTAGTTCCCCTCGTCTACTCCATCAACTCAACAAGATCGGAATCCCCATCCAAGCCGGACTCTGGTCACCGTGTGATGGGTATGACCTACTCTGATGTTTGGTCCCTCAGATACCATTCTCGTCGAGTCTCGTTTCGCGATTGATGACTCGAGTTTGGTGGACTCAGTTCTAAAATCACGGGAGCCTTCTTCCGTCATCAACAATGAACACTCTACATCAAGTCCTATCGTCCTGGATAATCGCAACCCTTTCTCCAGCCAATCTCTTGGGTCTGTGAATGGAAAGAAGACCGATCCCTTGACCCCCACCCAGACGAAATGATTCTTTCGCGAACGAAGAAGCGACCCGAAACCTATCTGAAACCATCCATCCACATCTGGCGTCAACTGCCTGACATGATAAATGTATGTATGTATGTATGTATGGTATTATAGCAACTATCTAGATAATGTCGCCGGATCGAATAGCACGTCTCTCCATTCTGCACACTCTTGAAAAATGAGAGAGTGTGCAGAATAGAGAGAGCCGGAAACCGTAATCTACCGTAGATAGCTTAATTTGCCGTACAATAAAAAATACCCTGATTAATTTACAGTAACCTACCATAACCTTATCGATTGATCTACCGTACCTTACCGTACCCTTCAATAACTTACCGTACTCTCAGAAGCCCCGATGCAATTCCTGCCGTATCTCGAGGTGGATAAAGGGAAGCTCGTGCTCTCACAGGCGCCTGCCATCATGAGATATCTGGCCAAGAGTTTCAGACCAGGTATACGGTAGTTGGCCCAGATGTTGAGGGGTACTGTAGCTCTGGCATAGGGTAGTTGAGCATTGAGGAGTACAGTAGATTCGAGGGATAATGCAAAGTCTTGCCGGATCGATTGGTGGCCCTCTGCATCTTTTGCCGCAATTATTTTATTTTCCTTGATACGGTTGAATATTAAATACCGTAGTCTGATGAGTACTGTGTATTCAAGGGTATCGTAGACTGGGGTATACAGTATCTTTTCAGGCTTCGCGGGCAACTCTAAATCCGACTCAGCCCTCGTGGACATGTACGGAGAGGGCGCATTCGACATGTTTCATGTGTTCCGGACGATTGGAATGGCTCCCGAGGGGAAAAGAGTAAGGTACGGTATATAGACGGAAATAGTAGAGGTTCGGTAGGACACGGTAGAATAATGTTCGATTAATATATTATTTATTTCGCTAGTGATTTCTGGAAGTAATACTGTCACTACTCACCTTTTGTGAAATTAATTTTGATAGTGAAACACATGTAAAAGTGTGTAAATTCATCTAGAAATTGAAAGAAGGGTACGGTAGGCACGATCGAGCATGATTTGGGTACGGTAGTGTGATGTAGAGTACGGTAACGCACTGCAGAAGATGGTTGAATAGCAATTGCACTGGGGGTTTTGGCGAATTCATTCCTCCTCCAACACACTTTTTCCGCATCGATTTCACTTGAGTTCACTGTCATTTTTTCTCTTCGAGAAGAGAGGCTGTGACAGTTGCTGTTTCGCTGATCTCTGAAAAACAAACAATTTTCAAAATCAAATGACTGTGCCATCCCCTAGGGCAAAGAAAACACTTGAAGTCAGATTTCTGCTCTCTCTATTGAGTATATCGTGGATATCAGGCAGACGAGAAAGTGTGCTGAATGGAGAGAGCTGAATCAGTCATCCTTGATAAAAAAATCGATAATCGCAGGAGGAGGCGTTGGCCGAGGCGACGCCGCGTCTCGAGTACTTCTGCCAGTGCTACAGTAACCATCTCAGCAAGAACGGCAATCGATACATTGATGGAGACGTGGTACGGTATCTCAAGTTGGGTATACTGTAGCCGGCCTATGTACTCAGCTCGCTGCAAATTGGGGCGTTGTTTGTCAATCTCCATATTTTCAAATCTTTTTGGCCGTCAACGAGAAGTGTGCAGATTGGAGATAGCACTATTCGATCCGGCATAACTACTGCAGTTATTGCAGTGTAGCGTAAAAATACTATACTGTAATCCGGGAGGTTATTGAATAGTAAGGATATTTCAGTGAGACTTTTCCGCATTTAGACATCAATAATGTCTTGCCGGCGATATAGTGTGCACAATGGAGAGAGCTTAAACAGTAGTTATGTACATCCCCACTTCCAGGTGACGTGGGCCGATCTCGTCATCGTTTTCGTTGTCTCAGCTATGGATGATCTGGCTAACGATATTCTCATGGTGAGGTCAACATATCTTTCCCAATAATCGATAAAAATGCTCCAGAAATACCCCGATCTGTGCCGCTACTACCTCCGAATGAGGGACATCGACGAATTGCGTGACTATATCGAAGCCAATTGGAAGCACACTACGATCGTTGTCAAGGATCGCTGAAATTGTAAATAAAATGGAAAAATAAAAATAAATATTTTTAAAAAGCTCACTGCTCGAATGGCAGAAATTTGAATTCTTCTCAAAGCAGACTTCGGTGTGCAACCCTAATTGATCGTCATCGTATTTCGTAATTGCGCAATATATATTATATATATATATATTGCAATATTGCGGCTTTATTTTCGTTTTTTTGCGTTGTTATCGTTGAACAAAGACACGCTACTCGCAAATAATCGCGCAATTATAGTTGAAAGGCTACACGAGCTTAGCGAGCTCGCCATTGCGCAGTAAACAACTTTCACGGCTGTCTTTTCTAAACCGTGGTCATCTAACAGCTCGAATCAGCTCGCTTTGATTTCCTTGACCAGTGAATAATGTCCTGTCCGATGGAATGTAAAAATAAAATACTGTTTCCACGTCTTGCATGTTTGTTGTTTCATACCTTCAATAAGTAATCGTTGGGCAGCTCGCTTCGTCCGTGTTTCTCACAACAGTGTGCCCTTGAATAGCCGGCTACTCGCCCTTTCGCGCTTTCTTACACCTCTGTGAGCCAACTCCTCAACTAGATCGCTGCCATCTCCTCCTCACCGTCATGTAACCGTCGCGTTTGCTCATTTTTTGCTAATGAAATACAACCCGGCTTTTTTTTCTGTTTCTGGCCTATCACTTCGCGTTGTCATTGCCTTCCTTTTCTTTATTCTCGTCTTAACATATATTTATCTAATTTAATAAAGAGTAGTATGCCATCGGCTACTAGCAATAGTCTATTATCACCAGGCGTTAGAACCACGTAGCTTCCTTGCGTGAATCCTCTTCGACGTTATCTATGTCCGCTTTATTTCGTATTTATTTGTAATATATATTTATTTAACAATATTACAGTATGTCATCTGCCGCACCCTTCGAGCGCTACGTGCTCCTTCCCAAGGCTGCCCACCCCAAGATCCTCTGTGATGAGGAGCCGCATCTCCAGCGCAAGCTCGTCATACTCAAGTACCGCGCCAACATCCTGCCTAAGGTGGGTCGTTTTCGTACACAGTATTAAGTTGGTCATTCCTCACATGCAAGAACAAAATGAGCTGTTGTCCCCGCCCCCTCGTTCAAAAGAGAGAAATGAGGCGGATTCGAATTTTGGTCCCGTACGGAATGAAATGTACGGTAGAGTTGAGCAACAATCGTCATTAATGCCTTAATATACATATTGAAACTCATTCAATTCATAGTCGAAAACTGACGCTCAAACGTCAAATCACTTGAGTTTCAAGAGATATACTTCTACCAGGAAGAAGGAATCAAAACAGAACGAAAACTATTTTTGCAGAAAGAGTTGCATGGGGCTTAATACTGTGCGTAACCACTAAATCGCGACATTAACCCTAAGTCGATCTAAGTGCGGCCCTTACTGTGCTTCGTGTAATTTTATTTTGTAACCCTATCTTCAATTTCAATATTGACGATACTCCTCATCTCGTGCTTTCGGGAATGACTGAAGCAACGAAATACCGGGAGATTTTTTTTTGAAAAACAAGATTGCTGTTGCCTTGTTTTTAATATTTGTATTTATTTATTAAATTAGTTACTTTAATTAATTCCCCTTCAGCTATCGCTCTCCGACCGCTTCGCGCCCATCGAATTTGGCTACACGCTACAGCCCAGGGACACCAAGGTTAGATATTTTTAGGAAACAATCTTTGTCAGTATCATTCACAGAGAAATCCCTAGAGGTTTGACGGTGCACAGTAGCACCAAATCGGCGGGTGCTTCTCAACGGAATTTGTAGATCGAAAGCCTCTCTAAAAATATCTCGAGCCCATGGAAACAGTTGTGTTGAGCTTGGGTTGTTGTCGACTATCTGGCCGTGTTAGTTGCTTATTCTGAATTTTAAAAATGCGCTTCCGTTTTTAACTTTCTTTCGGCAGGCAAACGAAACTGGCCCTCGACTCGAGGGCCTCGTTTTGATGCCATAGTATACAACCAAACATGCTGGAACTTTTCTGTGAGTGATTCATCCGACTTGGTTGCTCTTGTCAAATCATTAGCCATCCATTTCCTTCGGAATGCCATCTTTTTCTTGCGTATGGGTTAGACATAGGCGCTCAGATTTGATTGGACGTAGTTTTCAAATTAATGATTTTTTTGAGAGCGCGGGAGTAATTTAGAGATCCAATTTATCCTATATGTACAGCTCATCTACGTAGAAGAGCACCTGCGAATTTGATGCTTCTCTGAAACGTCAATTATGTTAGGACTTGTCATGAAGTGATTTTGGAGAGGAATGAGTGTCCTAGAAAAATCAAGATTTGCCGCAGGCAGAAGCAGACTTATCTTGAAGCCTATAGTTAGAGGGACTAGCATGGGCAGAAATAACGTCAAACCAATCCCTTCCAGTACTCAGTCATCCGACTGCGCGATTGACACTTTAGTGATAAACTCAACTCCCTCCTAGTTCTGAGTTTCCGCAGTTGTTTATCTTCAGCATTCAGCTCTCGGCGTTAGTATTGGTGGGTCATTCTTGAAAAATATATATAACATACTTTTAAAATTATTTATTTAGTAAGCTCTTCATTTCACCACTCCACCGCAAACTGTTCAACAGTACGCTTTTCGTGAAACCACAGCCCCCTCTAGTTCTGGGTTTCTGTAGATCTTATCATTTCAGCTTCCGGCCTTACATTTAGTACTGCGAGGTTTCCTGTTCTAAAAACATATTTAAAAACTTTATTATTTACTAAAAAAAATTCGTTGCAGTACGCGCCCACCTACTGTCCAATGGTGCGCCTGAGACTAGTGAAAAAACTGCACCCTCTAGTTCTGGGTTTCTACCGTAGCTTAGATCGATTTTTCAGCACTCGGTCTTAGTGCTTCTTTGGGATTTCTGTTCTAAAACATAATTATTTTTTTCTAAATAATTTAATTACTGTAATATTAAATAAATAAATTATTACAGTACACTCCGGCGTACGGTCCTCTGGTGCGCCTCGTGCCCTTCATCGATCCTCGCACCGTCTGCGACAGCAACAACAACATCGGAGACAAGCGCGCCTTCGCCTCCAATGTGAGTCCAGTCCAAATGCAGTCTAAATTGAGTCCAAGTCCAGTCCACGTTGGAATTTTTGCTCATGATTCTGTTAGGGTCGTGATTAGCGGAAAAACTGTTAGGGTCGTGATTAGCGCAAACAAATTAATTTGCCTAAAATGGTGAATGCGATGATACTGCATGAACCGTGACGGCTATCTTTTCAAAGTGGTTATTCCCGGGAATATTGAGCGCATTGAGCAACAAAGTGAGTGGATTGTGCTTTGAAAATACGCGCTCCTGGCTTATTGGTGTTTCGAGTAATCCGCAAAACCACGCGATCTTATGATTTATTTGATCCTGGGTGCATTTCAAATTATCGCATAATATGAGCTTGTAAACGTTGTCCTCTAATATTTGCGAGCATACAGAATGGAGATGGCATTTTTTTCACCACAAAGATTCGTCATTACAATTGCTTATTCTAAGAGGGTGCTAAACTGTACTACTGATGGCGTTTCGGTTTTCGACTCTCTCCATTCTGCACACTTTTTGTTTTCTCTGACCGGCGTGATAGTGTGCAGAATGGAGAGAGCCGAATCCGAATTTACATCACTAAACTGCACTAGCATCGGGTTCAATCGATCATCGTGAGTTTACAGCAAAACGTTACCACTGAGCCATGGAGACACATACCGGAGAGGTCGAAAGTGGGGAGATGAGATCTGCGACTGCTGTCTCACCATTGGACTCGATCGAGTCCAGCAGGACTTGATAGAGTCCTCGAGTACTCGAGCGTTCTCTCTCGCAGTCGGGTACTCGAGTCGACACCCGAGTCCAGTCGAGTCGAATATCTATGATTTCGGCTCGAGTACTCGAGTGCCGGTTCTTCTCGATTTCACCAACCCTGATTCACTGCATCTCCCATAAAGTTCTCAAATTTCCTAGGTGATACAAGTTTCAATTAGAGGACTAAATTATAGAGACAAATGGTACCTTGACTGTTCCGTTCGATTCTTGACTTTCCCAAGTTGATTCGTTCCGAAACTGTCGAAAATGCGCTAGACCTCTGATCACACATTGGTGTTTCAACCATTATTTAACTTCGAGTTTTGATATTATTACGAAACTGTCGATAGTCTGTTATTTCTCTGATCAACGGGCACATTCGCGTTTCGGAACTTCTTGAAAGCGTAGGTGTGCGAACGCATTCATTGTTTCCGCGAGATCCAAAAATAATATAGAAATGCATTACAAATTTTTTTTACAGACACAGTGATGATGACATTGAATGAATCGCGACAGGAACGCTTTCTATATTATCTTAAAACGCGAATGCGCCCTGGAATATTGAGATTGTTCACCAACAAAGTGAGCGCATTGATCTCCGAGAATAAGTTCCCCCGCTATATTGATGTTTCGAACCGTCTAGAAAAGCTTTATATATTACGAATTGCTCTTTAGTGAATACGATCCTTTTATTAAAAATATATTTCAAAACATTGGCCCCATGCAACTATTCTCCGATATTAGTGATATTTTCTCGGTTGTGTGCATCTTTGAAAAGGCATATCATGTAATTACTGAGTAGTGATGCCGGATGAAATAGTAGCTCTACATTCATCACATTATCCTCACGGGTGCTCAAAATCGCCTTCTACCAACATCTAAAATGCACTAGGTGCGGACTCTGTAAGGACCGCGACGCGAGGTCCTCGCGTCGCGTTCCCCTCTCCTCTTTTCACACACTCTCTCGTCCGTTTTTGGACTGGCCTCAAACGCGCGCTTTTCAATTTGAATTGTTTGCGAAGCCACTTGTAGTTACTGCTTCTGAACCTCCGTGATCCTTTCGCCCTAACCGGCATTATTCGATTCGATATTCCACTGGATAGTAGGAATGTAAATTCGCTTTTGGCTCTCTCCATTCGGCACACTATCTCTCCTGTCAGAGAAACAAGAGAGTGTGTAGAATGAAGAGAGCCGAAAATCCAAGCTCATCCAATGAGAGGGGAGATTGTCCCCAACTTTCCGAGGCGTACCCGTGTTTCGGCCAGTGCACTATAACTTAGGCGTGGAATCTCTACACTGTTCCGTTCGATCATTGACTTTCCCGAGTCGATTCCTTCCGGAACAGTGGAAGTTGTGCAATATAGAGTATCACCAGGTGTATTCGCGTTTCGACTTGTCTTTTCCCGATTTTGCGAGTTGTTTGATTTGATGTCGATAGATACTACCAAAAAAGAGAACTCATTAGTGTAAATAGCGCACCTCTTTCTTCTTCTTCACGCACATAATCGAGTTCGCTCTGGCTTGGCTGCAGGCGGAGCTTTGCTCCGCCTGCAGCTATTTAGGTTTTTAGGCTTAGGCTTAGGCTAGAGCCAGTGCACTAACGAGACGTAAGCTGTTGTTTCCACGGGAAATGAGGACATCATTGATGCTTCAACAATTCTTGGCCATTTGGTTTCACTCTGAAACATGGAATCTGCAGGATTGTTTGTATTGTTTTTAAAATGTCCTCCTACCGTTTATTCATCTTTATCGGATTATTTCCGTTTATTTCTTTAAAAAATTATCCCTTCTAGTGTCCTGGTGTATTTGCGCTCAGGAAACCTCCCAATATTACGAATGATTTGATAGTTCTATGAACTCCTTGTAATTGTCACAACAACTTCGTGCACCTCCCATGATCGGTTCGTTTCCTAGTTGATTTGAATTTCAGCTAATGCTTTTATGCATATCTAAGGGTCCTCTTTTTTGTTCCGTTCGCCCCCTGACTTTTTTCCACATAGATTCGTTCCGGAACAGTTGAAACCATTGTCAATTTGAAGTATCACCAGGTGTATTCGCCTTTCGACCTTTCTTTAAGATGTTCGGATTTTGCGAGTTGCTTGATAAGATCTTCATCACAGCATGATTTTTCCCGACAGTCCATTAAAGCAATTCGGCCCAAAAGAAGTACCCTGAATACTGTAGTTTTTCAAATTTTCGCCGATACAATATGAAAAATGCATTGATTAACCGGAAACCGTAATCGTGATGTCGCCAGATAACTGTAGATATTTTATCTGAGCCAGTGAACATTCTTGCGCAGCTGCTTGGCACTAGGCAAAAAATCGAATTCGCTCTAAATGTGTGTAGAGGTAGTACTCGACGAGTGTAGCTCAGGTGCCACGGGTTTAGTGTTCCAGATCATTCTCCGCTAAATGGCGGAAGTTTCAAAAACCTACCGTAATCCAACCGACTTTGTTCTTTCGCAATCGTTTCAATCAAGTCATATCTTTAAAATTACGAAATATTCATGTGATCACACACACCAAGTTTCATCCCGATTGGATTGAAACTGATCGAGAAATAACGATTTTTCGAATAAAAAAATTCAAACTTCTTAATACTGCTCTTTGGTTTGCCGAACGAGTAACACTTTTTATTTGATTAATCAAACGAGCAACCATCCTGCTATATTGTGTGTGAAATCTGTAACTAACAACGCCGGCGGAAATAAATTAAAAACGGCGGTCGACTCGTTGACAAGTCAGTTCATGATTCAGTCCAAACCGCATTCATAATTTTAATTTTTTCAGTTTCTTTTCATAATCTGTTTTCTTACCTCGTTATAATTACGTTACGATAGAAATATTGAAATAATAACAAATTTCAAGCAAAAAAATGCAACCAGATAGATTTCTGTTTCGTAAGAATACGGTAATTTGGCTTATCATGAACTGACTTTTCAACGAGCTGACCGCCGTTTTAAATTTATTTCCACCGGCGTTGTTATTTACAGTTTTCACACACAATATAGCAGGATGGTTGCTCGTTTGATTAATCAAATAAAAAGTGTTACTCGTTCGGCAACCCAAAGAGCAGTATTGAAAAGTTTGAATTTTTTTTCGAAAAATTCGTTATTTCTCGGTCAGTTTCAATCCGATTGGGATGAAACTTGGTGTGTGTGATCACATGAATATTTCGTAATTTTAAAGATATGACTTAATTGAAACGATTGCGAAAGAGCAAAGTCGGTTGGGTTACGGTAGGTTTTTTAAACTTCCGGCATTTAGCGGAGAATGATCTGGAACATTAAACCAGTGGCGTCTGAGCTACACTCGTCGAGTACTACCATCCCACACATTTAGAGCGAATTCGATTTTTTGCTAGTGCCAAGCATATGTTCACTGGATCAGATAGTCACTCTTAAATGTGTTGTCTTTGTAAATCATGCCGTGCTTCATGAGCATAAAAAACGATATTTCATTAGAGTAAACAGCGCATCGCTTTCCTCTTATCGCTGTACGCGCATAATTAATTTTGCGTTTTCAATACCTTTCTATTGTGAGTGCCGGCGCACTTTCGAAAAGCAGATGCTGTCATCGCAGGATATCGAGACATGATTGAAACGTTGACCATTCTTCGCCATTTAGTTTCACTCTGAAACATAGAAATTGCGGATTGGTTCTATTATGATAAATATATTTCCTCCTGCCGTTCCTTTATCTCTATTCGGCTATTTCTAAAGAGAAGAAAAACAGAGTACCCTTCTAGTGCCCCGGCGTATTTGCGTTTCGCATGTTCCGGAAAACCTCCCGATATTACGAGTAATTTGATAGTACTCTGTATTTCAATCAAGTAATTATCAGAACAACGTTGGGCAACTACCATGATGTGCTCAAGTTTCCTAGATTATTCAAGTTTCAATTAGCGGACTAAAGCGTAGAGGCAAAAGCTCCCTTGACTGCTCCGTTCGATTCCTGACTTTTCCTAGTCGATTCGTTCCGGAACAGTCGAAAATGGGATGGAGGGTTATCTACTCTCCGGGTGTCTTCGCGCTTCTTTCATCTTTATCATACGAGTAGTTTGAAAACATCATGGAACAGGCTTCATACTTTAAAATTCTTACTTTCTCCGATCACCGAGTACATCCGTGTTTCATACTATCCTGAAAGAGCAGATGTCCCAGTTCAATCAATGGCACTTCTGGTCCAAGTGATAATTTTTAAAAATTTTTATTAATTATTTAATTCTGAAGCGGCATAAATAATGCCAAGAAGTCATTTATATTTTCTGGTGAATGGCTACTTTCGAAAGTGAAGAAGGCTTGATCAAACATCAAATTCTTTTTTCTTAATTAAAGCTCATAATTAGTTTCGCGTTTTGGTAGCTTTCAATTAGTAGTTGTCTAGATGTTGTTTCCCACAAAAATGAAGAGTCCATTGAAACAGTATCCACTGTTCACCATTTGATGCCACTCTGAAGCATAGAATGTATCGTACAACTTGTTGTTTAAAAAAATATTATTAATTTCTTAATAAATTGCAGATCAAGACGGATCAGGAGCGTGCTGACACGATGTGGATGAACATTGGCGGTCGTGCCAGCGACGTCTAACTCTCCTATTTTCCCACACTCTCTCGCCCTGTCTGACCTCCGAGATAGTGTGCGAAATAGAGAGAGCGTCCGGTAATTCCTGCTAACGTTGTTAACCAAACTTGTTAATCGATACAGTATCCTTGCTAATTATATACAGTATCCTTTGTGAATCGATACGGTATCCTTGCTAATTAGATACGGTACCCTATGTTAATCGATCCTCCGTTTGACCCTTCATCGATTGTTACTCTCCTTTTGTGTTGTCGTTTGTTTTTAGTCGAATACAGTTTATGAAAATATTGTTTTATGTACAGAAAAGATTCATCGGAATTCGGACGATAGTTGAGCTCGATTTGTGCGAATTTTGAGCAAGGGGGTGGGGGATAAGAAAGTACATTCTACTCACATCGTGTCAGAGAGACGAAAAAGCCTCATTTGCGTGGAGGACGGCCACTCATGTGCTCATTCCTCCAATCTCATTCTTCAGTTATGGGAGCGGTGAAACATAGGTGGAATGACATATTTGAACCCAGAATTCTTCACTCAATATTTTTGGAAATACGATTGATTGTGCATTTGTTTTGCAGTGAAACGATGAAGTGGTGTGTAAATATGTTCCTACCTTGTTTTTAAAAATTTTTTTATTCGATTCAAGGAGCCTACACAACCATGTTTTAAATTATCCTTATTTTTAAGCCGAAAGTTACAGGAGCTCAATAATGGGATAACTTACATTAGTAACTGTTTCGGAATCGTCATGACAAGCTCTACACATCGTGAAGTTTAAAATTTTGATTTTCGGTTTTATATTCGAAATATAGGAGAAAATGCTTGTTTTTTCGTTGTTTTTCTTGCATATTGAAAATAAAACCGAAAATCAAAATTCTAAACTCCACGATTTGTAGAGCTTGTCATGAAGATTCCGAAACAGGTACTATTGTTTTCCCATTATTGAGCTCCTGTAACTTGATTATTGAATGGCCTGAATACAGTATTCTGTGGTAGGTACAGTGATCCGAAAAGCATCGAGAACTGAGAGAATTCCGCCGTAACCAGGAGAAACTACAGTAAACGGCGTATCAATGATCGGGCGTCGAAACAACAGTAACCAGGAGCGGCTACAGTAATCTGACATGACTTGGTTTTGAAAATCAAAATTCTAAACCACGATTTGTAGAGCTTGTCATGAAGATTCCGAAACAGGTACTATTGTAAGTTTTCCCATTATTGAGCTCCTGTAACTTTCGACAAAATAAGGATAATTTAAAACATGGTTGTGGAGGCTCTTTGAACCGAATAAAAATCAAAACCAAGTTAGGCACATATTTACACAATACTTCATCGTTTCAGTGCAAAGCAAATGCACAATCAATCATATTTTCAACGATATTGAGTGAAGAATTCTTGTGTCACCCTGTCATTTCACCTATGTTTCACCGCTCCTGAAGAATGAGATTGGAGGAATGAGCACATGCGTGGCCGTCCTCCACGCAAATGATGCTTTTTCGTCTCTCTGACACGCTGTGCTACTGTTTTCGGAGAGAATTGTGCGGTCTCCATTCTGCACACTCCGATCTCGGTAAGAGATACGAGAGAGTGTGCAGAATGGAGAGACCAATTCGATCAGGAAACACTTGTGACGCTGTCGATAGATCTTTTTCTTCATTGATTTTGTTGTTGTTGTTGTTTTTTATGACCTATCCCTGAACGTAATTGAAACCTTAATCAAGTTTCACAAGTTCAATACGCTGTGAAACATAGAAATCATAGCCCGGATTTTGCGCTTTCTCTGAACACATTTGAATCCCCCTTTATTGGGTCATTATCGGGTCTGATTCGGCGTCAGGAATTTAGCATCTGACGAATTCGCAAATGATCGGGTAACAGGAAGCGATCAGGCTACTTGCGCAGCCGGATATAAATGATTTCTCTACTATGCGCACTATTCCATCTGTCAGAATGACTAGAAAGTGTGCAGAATGGAGAGAAAGAGCTCCTTGGCCTGACCATTGGACTGAGGGATAATGATGTAAACTATGGATCATAGATTGTCAAAGAGTGGGGTACGGTAGGTTGACCATTAGGGGTAAACTATCATAGACTGACCATGGGACTGAGGGGAGACTAAGACTTCTCTGCTGAACAGGAGTGAGACATCATCTTGGTTGATTGTGCGACGATATTCAAGTACGGTACGTCAGGGGTCAGGATACTGTAAGCCTCTAGCCTGAGTCTAGAGATAGGATAATTCCCATCTACAGATGAGTTCGGAAAGTTTTGAATCTTTATCCGTCATCACGATGAACTTCGGTACATCTCCCTCGATGAAGTCGTAGGAAAGACGGGGATTCTGAGAATTGATCTTTGATCTCTGGTCTTTGGCCATTGATGTCTAGTTGAACGTTGATCTTTGATCTCTGCTCTCAGATATCTGTTGTACATTCGAATCGAATATATGCCAGATGGCGAGAGTGAGGGATGAGCTGTGTTTCAGAGATGAGATATCTTCAGGAACAATTGCCCCCAAGCAGTTTTAAGGTCTTTCTCGTCACAAAAAATCAATTGATGCAATGATGCACTAAATGCTGCATGATAAAGGTGTGCAAGGAGTGATCACTCGGTGGCTGTTGGAAATAAACTCGTCCTTGTCACCAATCAGAACCGGATTCATTCGGAGAATTTTCGCACCAGATTTCGAGAATGATTTGGGTATGTTTCAGCGCATGAATTTATTAATGATAAACTTCTGCAAACAATTATCAGTCTTAATATTTTGAAAACAATCTCAAGATTTTATTCATTGCGCATGATAACAATCACTCTTGCCACCAGTCCATTCGAGCTGGTTTTGCAGCAGATGACGAGAGTGATGTTGGCCCTTAGTGATGTCGTTTAGGTTTTCTACTCTCTTCATTACGCACACACTCTCGTTTCTCTGACATGCAAGACAGTGTGCAGAATAGAGAGAGCCAAAACCGAGTGTACATCCTTATTTGCCATTGATAGTGACGGCAAATCGGCTCTCCTAGTTTTGCGCGATCCATTGTCAGTCGGAGACGTACTTTAAACGGGTCTCGAAAAAGCGAAAGTGCACGTCGGCACTCCGGCAAGACCAATATCGGCAAAGCGAGAAAAACACAGCGTAATGTATGGTAAATATCGAATAAATCGAGTAGACCACGTCGGTAAGCTTGTTTTTTGGCATATCGGCAGAAAATATTAGGGGAGACATCATTTGACGTATGCAGGCGAAATGCGGATAGTCTGATCGTTTTTCCTAGAATATGTTTCAGCTTTAGACTATGTCCGTGACGTAAATTCGTTGCGCAATGGAAAGGAGTTTTGTTGTATAAAAATAATTATTTCTGAAGTATTCTGAATAGGGCCGTCAATGTGGAGAAATTGACTCATCATTCCGTATACTCTCTAGATGTTTCGGATGATGAGAAAACGCAAAGTATGAAGAAACGAGCAACCACTCAAACCTTAAGTTCTGACCAGATTCGATCTAGTGAGCAGATATGTTTCAATGGCTGCATACATTAATGGGAGAATTTTATTGAGCCGATCGGATAATGTAGTCAAACCAATCAATAATCCCTGACCTTCCATCATGAACCTGATCCAGTGTTAAGTGCTACAAGTTCCGTCCACTTTCCCTCCAATCGATTACCCTCAGAATAAAGTCTACTGTGCCGACTCTTGTCCTCACCCATCCCCCTAACGCTTTCATCTTTCTCAGTTGATGCATGATGCATGTATCTCTATTGCCACTCTATTGCCGGTCAGACAGACGAGAGGGTGTGCAAAATGGAGAGAGCTACTATTCGCGAATTTCGATTCAGCACCAGTATTCCTCACTCAGGTGCTTCACATCATAGTAGAACATGAGCTCAGGAAATGGACATGATGGAATGAAAAAAACACAATATTCCTGCCAGGATTGTGATTGGTATTTTTTCCATTCAACCAGCGACTCAACGAATTAGCAGAAATCATAGCTCTTTCATAAATAGAATGAAACACAATCGAACCAATCCGAAATGCAGCATGAAAATTGAATAAAATGTTCGGTAAGAATTCAAAGTGATGTATCAGCGAACCATGCATTTCCTCTATCATATCATGCGATTGTGATGCTAGATCGAAAAGTGCTCTCTCTCTCCATTCTGCACACTCTATCGCCGGTCAGACAGACGAGATAGTGTGCAAAATGGAGAGAGCTACAATTCGCGAATTATGATAGTATTCCTTTCTCAGGTGCTTCAAATAGCGTTTCAAACTGTCTGACTCCTGATATGAAGTATGAAGTATAAGTAGTTCAGTAACTGTTTATTATATTCAGGGTAAAATCAGAAAACCTTCCCGAAACAGTTTAGGGAAGGTTTTCTGATTTTACCATGAATATATTAAAAAGTTAGGACTACTTCGAAAAAAGTTAAGGCTAAACAGATACTTCGAAAAAGGTTTAGGCTAAGCAGAAACAAACGTCCCTCTCTTTCGTCATCCAATTGTTTACTATCCCAGGAAGGATCCCAGTCATCCTTCCTCCTTCTCTCCAATTCAAATCTGCCCTTTCCCTTCTCCTCCCCTCTCTTTCTTCTTCTTCTCTTCCCCGTTCCTAACCCATCAACCATCCCCTTTTTTGCCTGCGCACAGCCTTTTTTCCTCTCTTTTTTCTCCCTCGCTCACTCTCTCCTTTCTGCACACTCCCCTCTCCACCTTTTTTTGTTCCCCTATCTCCCCTTCTACACACGTTCAAACCGAAAGGGCGAATCAGCAATGGGCGAGAGAGTGTGTGAGATGAGGAGAGCCGAGAGGAGGCAGAGAAGCGAGAGCAGACGAGTGTAGAGAATGAGGAGAGCAGCAGAGAGAGAAAGGAGGGGAGAGAGAAGGGGAATGAAAAGACGAAGAGAAGGAAAGATGCATAAAGGTAACGAGCAATATTCGGGCGCCAAAAGCACCGAGCGAATTGATTATTGAATGGCCTGAATACAGTATTCTGTGGTAGGTACAGTGATCCGAAAAGCATCGAGAACTGAGAGAATTCCGCCGTAACCAGGAGAAACTACAGTAAACGGCGTGTCAATGATCGGGCGTCGAAACAACAGTAACCAGGAGCGGCTACAGTAATCTGACATGAACTGTAACCCTGATGAGGAATTACAGTAATCCAATAGGTATCAGGAACTGAGATGAAACTAGAGCATCCAGGAGGAAATTGAAAATCGCCGAAGTCATGGAGGAATCCAACAAGTGATCGGTCCCTTGATTTACACGATCATTAGGTGGCAATTCGCTCGGGGCAGTTACGGCTTCCGCCCTCTCCAGTCTGCACACTCCCTCGCCGGTCACAGAACGACGAGAGAGTGTGCTGAGTGGAGAGAGTGGTACTTCCAATACAACGAGAGTGTAAAATAAACTCATTTTGCGATTCCTGGAGTGAAGACACAGTAATCATGGAATTGACATGTACTGTTGGAAGACCGTCGATCAGAATTATGTTTTATTGGAAAACTGGGGCGGAGGAACATTATACGACATTCTAGCCGGAATGATTATGATGCCAGTGAAACATATCGGAACTAGTGCTGTAGGTTCGGGTTTCTGCTCTCTCCATCTCGCACACTCTCTCGTCTGTCTGACCAGCGAGAAATATAGCGAAATAAGGAGAGTCATAACCGAAACGAAATCACAAATCGGAACTCGAGAGCAGAGATGTTGGAATGAAGGCTCCATTCTGCACACTCTATCGTCGTTCTGATCGGTGATAAAAATGCACGACACTCCTTCATTACTCGGGAGACCCTGAAGAAGGTTACGGTAGCTTCTACTCAAGTGGGGGTACGTGACTAGTGCAGGGCCTTGCATGAGCAATTCCGGGTCGAATAGTAACTCTCTCCATTCTGCACACTCTCTCTTTCTTCTAGATCAGAGCGACGAGATAGCGTATCGAATGGAGAGGGAACTATTCGATCCTGCACTAATGAGAACCAGTGATGTCAAGTCGAAATTCACCTCATTTGCATATCTTCTTCTTGTTTCTCTGGCCAACTGAGGAGAGTTGGCTACGAATCGCCTCGATTTTTCAGTTGACAAATGAGAAAGACAAACAGAAATATTCCGTAATATTGGAAGTTGTTTATTGATTTTTGGTTTCACAAAGCAATAAAAAGAAATCGATCGAGACGCATTCCCTTTATTGATAAGTGCAGTCTGAAACACATTTGTTTTGAACCGGAAAAGTTGTAGTACCGATTCCCTGATGTTAATAGTAGTGATTCCACGGATAGATATGTAGCTCCCGACACTCGTCACGCTCTCTCATTAGTGTTGGCAATACGATTCGGTTCAGCTCTCACCGCATTTCGCAATCTCGGGAGGGGAGGCGTAGCGATTTCGCTAAACCGTAGCGTATTCATAGCTGCGCGCGAATGTCCCTAGGGATTTCTAAATACTCCTCTTAGTTGGGGGCGATCCGTCCTTCTTATAGACGACGCGCGCTCTAGGCGCGACGGGTTTGAACGAGAGGAGGGAGGCGAAAGGGGGTGGGCGGAGTCCGTAGAAAGGTCGCCGCAGGGATATCACTGGTGCTAGGTCGGATGAGAACCGTCGGATGAGAACCGACTGGATGAGAACCGGGACCTACCGGATGAGAACAAACTGAATGATAACTGAGCGTATGAGAACCCACTGGAAGAGAACCCACCGGATGAGAACCAACTGGATGAGAACTGAGCGTATGAGAACCGACCGGATGAGAACCGACCGGATGAGAACCTAGCCGCGAAATATCGGATGTACAGAAAAAGTGTCGGATGAGAACTTTGCGGCCATTCTGCACCAAATTTTGAGGAGATCTCGGGTAGATCACTCCAGTTTTTCAAAAAGTGTCGGATGAGACTTTGCGGCCATTCTGCACCAAATTTTGAGGAGATCTCCGGTAGATCACTCCAATTTTTCAAAATGTGTCGGATGAGAACTTTGCGGCCATTCTACACCAAATTTTAAGGAGATCTCGGGTAGATCACTCCAATTTTTCAACATGTGTCGGATGAGAACTTTGCGGCCATTCTGCAACAAATTTTGAGGAGATCTCCAACACGGGACCGGATGAACGCTAAGCTGACGCCTACCACTTGCGCCATCGAAACACACGGTAGTGATCTATCCGGAATCTCCTCAAAATTTGGTGCAGAATGGGCGTGAAGTTCTCATCCGACACTTTTTTCATTACGGCAGTGATCTATCCGGAATCTCCTCAAAATTTGGTGCAGAATTTGCGTGAAGTTCTCATCCGACACATTTTGAAAAATTGGAGTGATCTACCGGAGATCTCCTCAAAATTTGGTGCAGAATGGCCGCAAAGTTCTCATCCGACAGTTTTTTCCATTACGGTAGCGATCTATCCGGAATCTCCTCAAAATTTGGTGCAGAATGGCCGCAAAGTTCTCATCCGACACATTTTGAAAAACTGGAGTGATCTACCCGACATCTCCTCAAAATTTGGTGCAGAATGGCCGCAAAGTTCTCATCCGACAGTTTTTTCCATTACGGTAGCGATCTATCCGGAATCTCCTCAAAATTTGGTGCAGAATGGGCGTGAAGTTCTCATCCGACACTTTTTGAAAAACTAGAGTGATCTACCCGAGATCTCATCAAAATTTGGTGCAGAATGGCCGCAAAGTTCTCATCCGACACTTTTTTCATTACGGTAGTGATCTATCCGGAATCTCCTCAATATTTGGTGCAGAATGGGCGTGAAGTTCTCATCCGACACATTTTGAAAAACTGGAGTGATCTACCCGAGATCTCCAAAAAATTTGGTGCAGAATGGCCGCAAAGTTCTCATCCGACACATTTTGAAAAACTGGAGTGATCTACCCGACATCTCCTCAAAATTTGGTGCAGAATGGCCGCAAAGTTCTCATCCGACAGTTTTTTCCATTACGGTAGCGATCTATCCGGAATCTCCTCAAAATTTGGTGCAGAATGGGCGTGAAGTTCTCATCCGACACTTTTTGAAAAACTAGTGATCTACCTGAGATCTCATCAAAATTTGGTGCAGAATGGCCGCAAAGTTCTCATCCGACACTTTTTTCATTACGGTAGTGATCTATCCGGAATCTCCTCAATATTTGGTGCAGAATGGGCGTGAAGTTCTCATCCGACACATTTTGAAAAACTGGAGTGATCTACCCGAGATCTCCACAAAATTTGGTGCAGAATGGCCGCAAAGTTCTCATCCGACACATTTTGAAAAACTGGAGTGATCTACCCGACATCTCCTAAAAATTTGGTGCAGAATGGCCGCAAAGTTCTCATCCGACACATTTTGAAAAACTGGAGTGATCTACCCGACATCTCCACAAAATTTGGTGCAGAATGGCCGCAAAGTTCTCATCCGAGAGTTTTTTCCATTACGGTAGCGATCTATCCGGAATCTCCTCAAAATTTGGTGCAGAATGGCCGCAAAGTTCTCATCCGACACATTTTGAAAAACTGGAGTGATCTACCCGACATCTCCACAAAATTTGGTGCAGAATGGCCGCAAAGTTCTCATCCGAGAGTTTTTTCCATTACGGTAGCGATCTATCCGGAATCTCCTCAATATTTGGTGCAGAATGGCCGCAAAGTTCTCATCCGACACATTTTGAAAAACTGGAGTGATCTACCCGACATCTCCTCAAAATTTGGTGCAGAATGGCCGCAAAGTTCTCATCCGACAGTTTTTTCCATTACGGTAGCGATCTATCCGGAATCTCCTCAAAATTTGGTGCAGAATGGGCGTGAAGTTCTCATCCGACACTTTTTGAAAAACTAGAGTGATCTACCCGAGATCTCATCAAAATTTGGTGCAGAATGGCCGCAAAGTTCTCATCCGACACTTTTTTCATTACGGTAGTGATCTATCCGGAATCTCCTCAATATTTGGTGCAGAATGGGCGTGAAGTTCTCATCCGACACATTTTGAAAAACTGGAGTGATCTACCCGAGATCTCCACAAAATTTGGTGCAGAATGGCCGCAAAGTTCTCATCCGACACATTTTGAAAAACTGGAGTGATCTACCCGACATCTCCTAAAAATTTGGTGCAGAATGGCCGCAAAGTTCTCATCCGACACATTTTGAAAAACTGGAGTGATCTACCCGACATCTCCACAAAATTTGGTGCAGAATGGCCGCAAAGTTCTCATCCGAGAGTTTTTTCCATTACGGTAGCGATCTATCCGGAATCTCCTCAAAATTTGGTGCAGAATGGCCGCAAAGTTCTCATCCGACACATTTTGAAAAACTGGAGTGATCTACCCGACATCTCCACAAAATTTGGTGCAGAATGGCCGCAAAGTTCTCATCCGAGAGTTTTTTCCATTACGGTAGCGATCTATCCGGAATCTCCTCAATATTTGGTGCAGAATGGGCGTGAAGTTCTCATCCGACACTTTTTGAAAAACTAGTGATCTACCCGAGATCTCATCAAAATTTGGTGCAGAATGGCCGCAAAGTTCTCATCCGACACTTTTTTCATTACGGTAGTGATCTACCCGAGATCTCCACAAAATTTGGTGCAGAATGGCCGCAAAGTTCTCATCCGACACATTTTGAAAAACTGGAGTGATCTACCCGACATCTCCTAAAAATTTGGTGCAGAATGGCCGCAAAGTTCTCATCCGACACATTTTGAAAAACTGGAGTGATCTACCCGACATCTCCACAAAATTTGGTGCAGAATGGCCGCAAAGTTCTCATCCGAGAGTTTTTTCCATTACGGTAGCGATCTATCCGGAATCTCCTCAAAATTTGGTGCAGAATGGCCGCAAAGTTCTCATCCGACACATTTTGAAAAACTGGAGTGATCTACCCGACATCTCCACAAAATTTGGTGCAGAATGGCCGCAAAGTTCTCATCCGAGAGTTTTTTCCATTACGGTAGCGATCTATCCGGAATCTCCTCAATATTTGGTGCAGAATGGCCGCAAAGTTCTCATCCGACACATTTTGAAAAACTGGAGTGATCTACCCGACATCTCCTCAAAATTTGGTGCAGAATGGCCGCAAAGTTCTCATCCGACAGTTTTTTCCATTACGGTAGCGATCTATCCGGAATCTCCTCAAAATTTGGTGCAGAATGGGCGTGAAGTTCTCATCCGACACTTTTTGAAAAACTAGAGTGATCTACCCGAGATCTCATCAAAATTTGGTGCAGAATGGCCGCAAAGTTCTCATCCGACACTTTTTTCATTACGGTAGTGATCTATCCGGAATCTCCTCAATATTTGGTGCAGAATGGGCGTGAAGTTCTCATCCGACACATTTTGAAAAACTGGAGTGATCTACCCGAGATCTCCACAAAATTTGGTGCAGAATGGCCGCAAAGTTCTCATCCGACACATTTTGAAAAACTGGAGTGATCTACCCGACATCTCCTAAAAATTTGGTGCAGAATGGCCGCAAAGTTCTCATCCGACACATTTTGAAAAACTGGAGTGATCTACCCGACATCTCCACAAAATTTGGTGCAGAATGGCCGCAAAGTTCTCATCCGAGAGTTTTTTCCATTACGGTAGCGATCTATCCGGAATCTCCTCAAAATTTGGTGCAGAATGGCCGCAAAGTTCTCATCCGACACATTTTGAAAAACTGGAGTGATCTACCCGACATCTCCACAAAATTTGGTGCAGAATGGCCGCAAAGTTCTCATCCGAGAGTTTTTTCCATTACGGTAGCGATCTATCCGGAATCTCCTCAATATTTGGTGCAGAATGGCCGCAAAGTTCTCATCCGACACATTTTGAAAAACTGGAGTGATCTACCCGACATCTCCTCAAAATTTGGTGCAGAATGGCCGCAAAGTTCTCATCCGACAGTTTTTTCCATTACGGTAGCGATCTATCCGGAATCTCCTCAAAATTTGGTGCAGAATGGGCGTGAAGTTCTCATCCGACACTTTTTGAAAAACTAGAGTGATCTACCCGAGATCTCATCAAAATTTGGTGCAGAATGGCCGCAAAGTTCTCATCCGACACTTTTTTCATTACGGTAGTGATCTATCCGGAATCTCCTCAATATTTGGTGCAGAATGGGCGTGAAGTTCTCATCCGACACATTTTGAAAAACTGGAGTGATCTACCCGACATCTCCTCAAAATTTGGTGCAGAATGGCCGCAAAGTTCTCATCCGACAGTTTTTTCCATTACGGTAGCGATCTATCCGGAATCTCCTCAAAATTTGGTGCAGAATGGGCGTGAAGTTCTCATCCGACACTTTTTGAAAAACTAGTGATCTACCCGAGATCTCATCAAAATTTGGTGCAGAATGGCCGCAAAGTTCTCATCCGACACTTTTTTCATTACGGTAGTGATCTATCCGGAATCTCCTCAATATTTGGTGCAGAATGGGCGTGAAGTTCTCATCCGACACATTTTGAAAAACTGGAGTGATCTACCCGAGATCTCATCAAAATTTGGTGCAGAATGGCCGCAAAGTTCTCATCCGACACTTTTTTCATTACGGTAGTGATCTATCCGGAATCTCCTCAATATTTGGTGCAGAATGGGCGTGAAGTTCTCATCCGACACATTTTGAAAAACTGGAGTGATCTACCCGACATCTCCTCAAAATTTGGTGCAGAATGGCCGCAAAGTTCTCATCCGACAGTTTTTTCCATTACGGTAGCGATCTATCCGGAATCTCCTCAAAATTTGGTGCAGAATGGGCGTGAAGTTCTCATCCGACACTTTTTGAAAAACTAGTGATCTACCCGAGATCTCATCAAAATTTGGTGCAGAATGGCCGCAAAGTTCTCATCCGACACTTTTTTCATTACGGTAGTGATCTATCCGGAATCTCCTCAATATTTGGTGCAGAATGGGCGTGAAGTTCTCATCCGACACATTTTGAAAAACTGGAGTGATCTACCCGAGATCTCCACAAAATTTGGTGCAGAATGGCCGCAAAGTTCTCATCCGACACATTTTGAAAAACTGGAGTGATCTACCCGACATCTCCTCAAAATTTGGTGCAGAATGGCCGCAAAGTTCTCATCCGACAGTTTTTTCGATTACGGTAGCGATCTATCCGGAATCTCCTCAAAATTTGGTGCAGAATGGCCGCAAAGTTCTCATCCGACACATTTTGAAAAACTGGAGTGATCTACCCGACATCTCCACAAAATTTGGTGCAGAATGGCCGCAAAGTTCTCATCCGACAGTTTTTTCCATTACGGTAGCGATCTATCCGGAATCTCCTCAATATTTGGTGCAGAATGGGCGTGAAGTTCTCATCCGACACATTTTGAAAAACTGGAGTGATCTACCCGAGATCTCATCAAAATTTGGTGCAGAATGGCCGCAAAGTTCTCATCCGACACTTTTTTCATTACGGTAGTGATCTATCCGGAATCTCCTCAATATTTGGTGCAGAATGGGCGTGAAGTTCTCATCCGACACATTTTGAAAAACTGGAGTGATCTACCCGACATCTCCTCAAAATTTGGTGCAGAATGGCCGCAAAGTTCTCATCCGACAGTTTTTTCCATTACGGTAGCGATCTATCCGGAATCTCCTCAAAATTTGGTGCAGAATGGGCGTGAAGTTCTCATCCGACACTTTTTGAAAAACTAGTGATCTACCCGAGATCTCATCAAAATTTGGTGCAGAATGGCCGCAAAATTCTCATCCGACACTTTTTTCATTACGGTAGTGATCTATCCGGAATCTCCTCAATATTTGGTGCAGAATGGGCGTGAAGTTCTCATCCGACACATTTTGAAAAACTGGAGTGATCTACCCGAGATCTCCACAAAATTTGGTGCAGAATGGCCGCAAAGTTCTTATCCGACACATTTTGAAAAACTGGAGTGATCTACCCGACATCTCCTCAAAATTTGGTGCAGAATGGCCGCAAAGTTCTCATCCGACAGTTTTTTCCATTACGGTAGCGATCTATCCGGAATCTCCTCAAAATTTGGTGCAGAATGGCCGCAAAGTTCTCATCCGACACATTTTGAAAAACTGGAGTGATCTACCCGACATCTCCACAAAATTTGGTGCAGAATGGCCGCAAAGTTCTCATCCGACAGTTTTTTCCATTACGGTAGCGATCTATCCGGAATCTCCTCAATATTTGGTGCAGAATGGGCGTGAAGTTCTCATCCGACACATTTTGAAAAACTGGAGTGATCTACCCGACATCTCCTCAAAATTTGGTGCAGAATGGCCGCAAAGTTCTCATCTGACAGTTTTTTCCATTACGGTAGCGATCTATCCGGAATCTCCTCAAAATTTGGTGCAGAATGGGCGTGAAGTTCTCATCCGACACTTTTTGAAAAACTAGAGTGATCTACCCGAGATCTCATCAAAATTTGGTGCAGAATGGCCGCAAAGTTCTCATCCGACACTTTTTTCATTACGGTAGTGATCTATCCGGAATCTCCTCAATATTTGGTGCACAATGGCCGTGAAGTTCTCATCCGACACATTTTGAAAAACTGGAGTGATCTACCCGAGATCTCCAAAAAATTTGGTGCAGAATGGCCGCAAAGTTCTCATCCGACACTTTTTTCATTACGGTAGTGATCTATCCGGAATCTCCTCAATATTTGGTGCAGAATGGGCGTGAAGTTCTCATCCGACACATTTTGAAAAACTGGAGTGATCTACCCGACATCTCCTCAAAATTTGGTGCAGAATGGCCGCAAAGTTCTCATCCGACAGTTTTTTCCATTACGGTAGCGATCTATCCGGAATCTCCTCAAAATTTGGTGCAGAATGGGCGTGAAGTTCTCATCCGACACTTTTTGAAAAACTAGTGATCTACCCGAGATCTCATCAAAATTTGGTGCAGAATGGCCGCAAAGTTCTCATCCGACACTTTTTTCATTACGGTAGTGATCTATCCGGAATCTCCTCAATATTTGGTGCAGAATGGGCGTGAAGTTCTCATCCGACACATTTTGAAAAACTGGAGTGATCTACCCGAGATCTCCACAAAATTTGGTGCAGAATGGCCGCAAAGTTCTTATCCGACACATTTTGAAAAACTGGAGTGATCTACCCGACATCTCCTCAAAATTTGGTGCAGAATGGCCGCAAAGTTCTCATCCGACAGTTTTTTCCATTACGGTAGCGATCTATCCGGAATCTCCTCAAAATTTGGTGCAGAATGGCCGCAAAGTTCTCATCCGACACATTTTGAAAAACTGGAGTGATCTACCCGACATCTCCACAAAATTTGGTGCAGAATGGCCGCAAAGTTCTCATCCGACAGTTTTTTCCATTACGGTAGCGATCTATCCGGAATCTCCTCAATATTTGGTGCAGAATGGGCGTGAAGTTCTCATCCGACACATTTTGAAAAACTGGAGTGATCTACCCGACATCTCCTCAAAATTTGGTGCAGAATGGCCGCAAAGTTCTCATCTGACAGTTTTTTCCATTACGGTAGCGATCTATCCGGAATCTCCTCAAAATTTGGTGCAGAATGGGCGTGAAGTTCTCATCCGACACTTTTTGAAAAACTAGAGTGATCTACCCGAGATCTCATCAAAATTTGGTGCAGAATGGCCGCAAAGTTCTCATCCGACACTTTTTTCATTACGGTAGTGATCTATCCGGAATCTCCTCAATATTTGGTGCACAATGGCCGTGAAGTTCTCATCCGACACATTTTGAAAAACTGGAGTGATCTACCCGAGATCTCCAAAAAATTTGGTGCAGAATGGCCGCAAAGTTCTCATCCGACAGTTTTTTCCATTACGGTAGCGATCTATCCGGAATCTCCTCAAAATTTGGTGCAGAATGGGCGTGAAGTTCTCATCCGACACTTTTTGAAAAACTAGTGATCTACCCGAGATCTCATCAAAATTTGGTGCAGAATGGCCGCAAAGTTCTCATCCGACACTTTTTTCATTACGGTAGTGATCTATCCGGAATCTCCTCAATATTTGGTGCAGAATGGGCGTGAAGTTCTCATCCGACACATTTTGAAAAACTGGAGTGATCTACCCGAGATCTCCACAAAATTTGGTGCAGAATGGCCGCAAAGTTCTTATCCGACACATTTTGAAAAACTGGAGTGATCTACCCGACATCTCCTCAAAATTTGGTGCAGAATGGCCGCAAAGTTCTCATCCGACAGTTTTTTCCATTACGGTAGCGATCTATCCGGAATCTCCTCAAAATTTGGTGCAGAATGGCCGTAAAGTTCTCATCCGACACATTTTGAAAAACTGGAGTGATCTACCCGACATCTCCACAAAATTTGGTGCAGAATGGCCGCAAAGTTCTCATCCGACAGTTTTTTCCATTACGGTAGCGATCTATCCGGAATCTCCTCAATATTTGGTGCAGAATGGGCGTGAAGTTCTCATCCGACACATTTTGAAAAACTGGAGTGATCTACCCGACATCTCCTCAAAATTTGGTGCAGAATGGCCGCAAAGTTCTCATCTGACAGTTTTTTCCATTACGGTAGCGATCTATCCGGAATCTCCTCAAAATTTGGTGCAGAATGGGCGTGAAGTTCTCATCCGACACTTTTTGAAAAACTAGAGTGATCTACCCGAGATCTCATCAAAATTTGGTGCAGAATGGCCGCAAAGTTCTCATCCGACACTTTTTTCATTACGGTAGTGATCTATCCGGAATCTCCTCAATATTTGGTGCACAATGGCCGTGAAGTTCTCATCCGACACATTTTGAAAAACTGGAGTGATCTACCCGAGATCTCCAAAAAATTTGGTGCAGAATGGCCGCAAAGTTCTCATCCGACACATTTTGAAAAACTGGAGTGATCTACCCGACATCTCCTCAAAATTTGGTGCAGAATGGCCGCAAAGTTCTCATCCGACAGTTTTTTACATTACGGTAGCGATCTATCCGGAATCTCCTCAAAATTTGGTGCAGAATGGGCGTGAAGTTCTCATCCGACACTTTTTGAAAAACTAGAGTGATCTACCCGAGATCTCATCAAAATTTGGTGCAGAATGGCCGCAAAGTTCTCATCCGACACTTTTTTCATTACGGTAGTGATCTATCCGGAATCTCCTCAATATTTGGTGCAGAATGGGCGTGAAGTTCTCATCCGACACATTTTGAAAAACTGGAGTGATCTACCCGAGATCTCCACAGAATTTGGTGCAGAATGGCCGCAAAGTTCTCATCCGACACATTTTGAAAAACTGGAGTGATCTACCCGACATCTCCTCAAAATTTGGTGCAGAATGGCCGCAAAGTTCTCATCCGACAGTTTTTTCCATTACGGTAGCGATCTATCCGGAATCTCCTCAAAATTTGGTGCAGAATGGCCGCAAAGTTCTCATCCGACACATTTTGAAAAACTGGAGTGATCTACCCGACATCTCCACAAAATTTGGTGCAGAATGGCCGCAAAGTTCTCATCCGACAGTTTTTTCCATTACGGTAGCGATCTATCCGGAATCTCCTCAATATTTGGTGCAGAATGGGCGTGAAGTTCTCATCCGACACATTTTGAAAAACTGGAGTGATCTACCCGACATCTCCTCAAAATTTGGTGCAGAATGGCCGCAAAGTTCTCATCCGACAGTTTTTTCCATTACGGTAGCGATCTATCCGGAATCTCCTCAAAATTTGGTGCAGAATGGGCGTGAAGTTCTCATCCGACACTTTTTGAAAAACTAGAGTGATCTACCCGAGATCTCATCAAAATTTGGTGCAGAATGGCCGCAAAGTTCTCATCCGACACTTTTTTCATTACGGTAGTGATCTATCCGGAATCTCCTCAATATTTGGTGCAGAATGGCCGTGAAGTTCTCATCCGACACATTTTGAAAAACTGGAGTGATCTACCCGAGATCTCCAAAAAATTTGGTGCAGAATGGCCGCAAAGTTCTCATCCGACACATTTTGAAAAACTGGAGTGATCTACCCGACATCTCCTCAAAATTTGGTGCAGAATGGCCGCAAAGTTCTCATCCGACAGTTTTTTCCATTACGGTAGCGATCTATCCGGAATCTCCTCAAAATTTGGTGCAGAATGGCCGCAAAGTTCTCATCCGACACATTTTGAAAAACTGGAGTGATCTACCCGACATCTCCACAAAATTTGGTGCAGAATGGCCGCAAAGTTCTCATCCGACAGTTTTTTCCATTACGGTAGCGATCTATCCGGAATCTCCTCAATATTTGGTGCAGAATGGGCGTGAAGTTCTCATCCGACACATTTTGAAAAACTGGAGTGATCTACCCGACATCTCCTCAAAATTTGGTGCAGAATGGCCGCAAAGTTCTCATCTGACAGTTTTTTCCATTACGGTAGCGATCTATCCGGAATCTCCTCAAAATTTGGTGCAGAATGGGCGTGAAGTTCTCATCCGACACTTTTTGAAAAACTAGAGTGATCTACCCGAGATCTCATCAAAATTTGGTGCAGAATGGCCGCAAAGTTCTCATCCGACACTTTTTTCATTACGGTAGTGATCTATCCGGAATCTCCTCAATATTTGGTGCACAATGGCCGTGAAGTTCTCATCCGACACATTTTGAAAAACTGGAGTGATCTACCCGAGATCTCCAAAAAATTTGGTGCAGAATGGCCGCAAAGTTCTCATCCGACACATTTTGAAAAACTGGAGTGATCTACCCGACATCTCCTCAAAATTTGGTGCAGAATGGCCGCAAAGTTCTCATCCGACAGTTTTTTACATTACGGTAGCGATCTATCCGGAATCTCCTCAAAATTTGGTGCAGAATGGGCGTGAAGTTCTCATCCGACACTTTTTGAAAAACTAGAGTGATCTACCCGAGATCTCATCAAAATTTGGTGCAGAATGGCCGCAAAGTTCTCATCCGACACTTTTTTCATTACGGTAGTGATCTATCCGGAATCTCCTCAATATTTGGTGCAGAATGGGCGTGAAGTTCTCATCCGACACATTTTGAAAAACTGGAGTGATCTACCCGAGATCTCCACAGAATTTGGTGCAGAATGGCCGCAAAGTTCTCATCCGACACATTTTGAAAAACTGGAGTGATCTACCCGACATCTCCTCAAAATTTGGTGCAGAATGGCCGCAAAGTTCTCATTCGACAGTTTTTTCCATTACGGTAGCGATCTATCCGGAATCTCCTCAAAATTTGGTGCAGAATGGCCGCAAAGTTCTCATCCGACACATTTTGAAAAACTGGAGTGATCTACCCGACATCTCCACAAAATTTGGTGCAGAATGGCCGCAAAGTTCTCATCCGACAGTTTTTTCCATTACGGTAGCGATCTATCCGGAATCTCCTCAATATTTGGTGCAGAATGGGCGTGAAGTTCTCATCCGACACATTTTGAAAAACTGGAGTGATCTACCCGACATCTCCTCAAAATTTGGTGCAGAATGGCCGCAAAGTTCTCATCCGA
This sequence comes from Pristionchus entomophagus, assembly GCA_036245825.1. Classification (NCBI taxonomy): domain Eukaryota; kingdom Metazoa; phylum Nematoda; class Chromadorea; order Rhabditida; family Neodiplogasteridae; genus Pristionchus; species Pristionchus entomophagus. The sequence continues at coordinate 46,214,456 of BTSX01000004.1, read as the reverse complement.
CAGTTTTTTCCATTACGGTAGCGATCTATCCGGAATCTCCTCAAAATTTGGTGCAGAATGGGCGTGAAGTTCTCATCCGACACTTTTTGAAAAACTAGAGTGATCTACCCGAGATCTCATCAAAATTTGGTGCAGAATGGCCGCAAAGTTCTCATCCGACACTTTTTTCATTACGGTAGTGATCTATCCGGAATCTCCTCAATATTTGGTGCAGAATGGCCGTGAAGTTCTCATCCGACACATTTTGAAAAACTGGAGTGATCTACCCGAGATCTCCAAAAAATTTGGTGCAGAATGGCCGCAAAGTTCTCATCCGACACATTTTGAAAAACTGGAGTGATCTACCCGACATCTCCTCAAAATTTGGTGCAGAATGGCCGCAAAGTTCTCATCCGACAGTTTTTTCCATTACGGTAGCGATCTATCCGGAATCTCCTCAAAATTTGGTGCAGAATGGGCGTGAAGTTCTCATCCGACACTTTTTGAAAAACTAGAGTGATCTACCCGAGATCTCATCAAAATTTGGTGCAGAATGGCCGCAAAGTTCTCATCCGACACTTTTTTCATTACGGTAGTGATCTATCCGGAATCTCCTCAATATTTGGTGCAGAATGGGCGTGAAGTTCTCATCCGACACATTTTGAAAAACTGGAGTGATCTACCCGAGATCTAAACAAAATTTGGTGCAGAATGGCCGCAAAGTTCTCATTCGACAGTTTTTTCCATTACGGTAGCGATCTATCCGGAATCTCCTCAAAATTTGGTGCAGAATGGCCGCAAAGTTCTCATCCGACACATTTTGAAAAACTGGAGTGATCTACCCGACATCTCCACAAAATTTGGTGCAGAATGGCCGCAAAGTTCTCATCCGACAGTTTTTTCCATTACGGTAGCGATCTATCCGGAATCTCCTCAATATTTGGTGCAGAATGGGCGTGAAGTTCTCATCCGACACATTTTGAAAAACTGGAGTGATCTACCCGACATCTCCTCAAAATTTGGTGCAGAATGGCCGTAAAGTTCTCATCCGACAGTTTTTTCCATTACGGTAGCGATCTATCCGGAATCTCCTCAAAATTTGGTGCAGAATGGGCGTGAAGTTCTCATCCGACACTTTTTGAAAAACTAGAGTGATCTACCCGAGATCTCATCAAAATTTGGTGCAGAATGGCCGCAAAGTTCTCATCCGACACTTTTTTCATTACGGTAGTGATCTATCCGGAATCTCCTCAATATTTGGTGCAGAATGGCCGTGAAGTTCTCATCCGACACATTTTGAAAAACTGGAGTGATCTACCCGAGATCTCCAAAAAATTTGGTGCAGAATGGCCGCAAAGTTCTCATCCGACACATTTTGAAAAACTGGAGTGATCTACCCGACATCTCCTCAAAATTTGGTGCAGAATGGCCGCAAAGTTCTCATCCGACAGTTTTTTCCATTACGGTAGCGATCTATCCGGAATCTCCTCAAAATTTGGTGCAGAATGGGCGTGAAGTTCTCATCCGACACTTTTTGAAAAACTAGAGTGATCTACCCGAGATCTCATCAAAATTTGGTGCAGAATGGCCGCAAAGTTCTCATCCGACACTTTTTTCATTACGGTAGTGATCTATCCGGAATCTCCTCAATATTTGGTGCAGAATGGGCGTGAAGTTCTCATCCGACACATTTTGAAAAACTGGAGTGATCTACCCGAGATCTAAACAAAATTTGGTGCAGAATGGCCGCAAAGTTCTCATCCGACACATTTTGAAAAACTGGAGTGATCTACCCGACATCTCCTCAAAATTTGGTGCAGAATGGCCGCAAAGTTCTCATCCGACAGTTTTTTCCATTACGGTAGCGATCTATCCGGAATCTCCTCAAAATTTGGTGCAGAATGGCCGCAAAGTTCTCATCCGACACATTTTGAAAAACTGGAGTGATCTACCCGACATCTCCACAACATTTGGTGCAGAATGGCCGCAAAGTTCTCATCCGACAGTTTTTTCCATTACGGTAGCGATCTATCCGGAATCTCCTCAAAATTTGGTGCAGAATGGCCGCAAAGTTCTCATCCGACAGTTTTTTCCATTACGGTAGCGATCTATCCGGAATCTCCTCAAAATTTGGTGCAGAATGGCCGCAAAGTTCTCATCCGACACATTTTGAAAAACTGGAGTGATCTACCCGACATCTCCACAACATTTGGTGCAGAATGGCCGCAAAGTTCTCATCCGACAGTTTTTTCCATTACGGTAGCGATCTATCCGGAATCTCCTCAAAATTTGGTGCAGAATGGGCGTGAAGTTCTCAACCGACACTTTTTGAAAAACTAGAGTGATCTACCCGAGATCTCATCAAAATTTGGTGCAGAATGGCCGCAAAGTTCTCATCCGACACTTTTTTCATTACGGTAGTGATCTATCCGGAATCTCCTCAATATTTGGTGCAGAATGGGCGTGAAGTTCTCATCCGACACATTTTGAAAAACTGGAGTGATCTACCCGAGATCTCCACAAAATTTGGTGCAGAATGGCCGCAAAGTTCTCATCCGACACATTTTGAAAAACTGGAGTGATCTACCCGACATCTCCTCAAAATTTGGTGCAGAATGGCCGCAAAGTTCTCATCCGACAGTTTTTTCCATTACGGTAGCGATCTATCCGGAATCTCCTCAAAATTTGGTGCAGAATGGCCGCAAAGTTCTCATCCGACACATTTTGAAAAACTGGAGTGATCTACCGACATCTCCACAAAATTTGGTGCAGAATGACCGCAAAGTTCTCATCCGACAGTTTTTTCCATTACGGTAGCGATCTATCCGGAATCTCCTCAAAATTTGGTGCAGAATGGGCGTGAAGTTCTCAACCGACACTTTTTGAAAAACTAGAGTGATCTACCCGAGATCTCATCAAAATTTGGTGCCGAATGGCCGCAAAGTTCTCATCCGACACTTTTTTCATTACGGTAGTGATCTATCCGGAATCTCCTCAATATTTGGTGCAGAATGGGCGTGAAGTTCTCATCCGACACATTTTGAAAAACTGGAGTGATCTACCCGAGATCTCCACAAAATTTGGTGCAGAATGGCCGCAAAGTTCTCATCCGACACATTTTGAAAAACTGGAGTGATCTACCCGACATCTCCTAAAAATTTGGTGCAGAATGGCCGCAAAGTTCTCATCCGACACTTTTTGAAAAACTAGAGTGATCTATCCGGAATCTCCTCAAAATTTGGTGCAGAATGGCCGCAAAGTTCTCATCCGACAGTTTTTTCCATTACGGTAGCGATCTATCCGGAATCTCCTCAATATTTGGTGCAGAATGGGCGTGAAGTTCTCATCCGACACTTTTTTCATTACGGTAGTGATCTATCCGGAATCTCCTCAATATTTGGTGCAGAATGGGCGTGAAGTTCTCATCCGACACATTTTGAAAAACTGGAGTGATCTACCCGAGATCTCCACAAAATTTGGTGCAGAATGGCCGCAAAGTTCTCATCCGACACATTTTGAAAAACTGGAGTGATCTACCCGACATCTCCTCAAAATTTGGTGCAGAATGGCCGCAAAGTTCTCATCCGACACTTTTTGAAAAACTAGAGTGATCTATCCGGAATCTCCTCAAAATTTGGTGCAGAATGGCCGCAAAGTTCTCATCCGACAGTTTTTTCCATTACGGTAGCGATCTATCCGGAATCTCCTCAAAATTTGGTGCAGAATGGGCGTGAAGTTCTCATCCGACACATTTTGAAAAACTGGAGTGATCTACCCGAGATTTCCTCAAAATTTGGTGCAGAATGGCCGCAAAGTTCTCATCCGACACTTTTTTCATTACGGTAGTGATCTACCCGAGATCTCCTCAAAATTTGGTGCAGAATGGCCGCAAAGTTCTCATCCGACATATTTTGAAAAACTGGAGTGATCTACCCGAGATCTCCTCAAAATTTGGTGCAGAATGGCCGCAAAGTTCTCATCCGACACTTTTTTCATTACGGTAGTGATCTACCCGAGATTTCCTCAAAATTTGGTGCAGAATGGCCGCAAAGTTCTCATCCGACACTTTTTTCATTACGGTAGTGATCTACCCGAGATCTCCTCAAAATGTGGTGCAGAATGGGCGTGAAGTTCTCATCCGACACATTTTGAAAAACTGGAGTGATCTACCCGAGATTTCCTCAAAATTTGGTGCAGAATGGCCGCAAAGTTCTCATCCGACACTTTTTTCATTACGGTAGTGATCTACCCGAGATCTCCTCAAAATTTGGTGCAGAATGGCCGCAAAGTTCTCATCCGACACATTTTGAAAAACTGGAGTGATCTACCCGAGATTTCCTCAAAATTTGGTGCAGAATGGCCGCAAAGTTCTCATCCGACACTTTTTTCATTACGGTAGTGATCTACCCGAGATCTCCTCAAAATGTGGTGCAGAATGGGCGTGAAGTTCTCATCCGACACATTTTGAAAAACTGGAGTGATCTACCCGAGATCTCCTCAAAATTTGGTGCAGAATGGCCGCAAAGTTCTCATCCGACACATTTTGAAAAACTGGAGTGATCTACCCGACATCTCCTAAAAATTTGGTGCAGAATGGCCGCAAAGTTCTCATCCGACACTTTTTGAAAAACTAGAGTGATCTATCCGGAATCTCCTCAAAATTTGGTGCAGAATGGCCGCAAAGTTCTCATCCGACAGTTTTTTCCATTACGGTAGCGATCTATCCGGAATCTCCTCAATATTTGGTGCAGAATGGGCGTGAAGTTCTCATCCGACACTTTTTTCATTACGGTAGTGATCTATCCGGAATCTCCTCAATATTTGGTGCAGAATGGGCGTGAAGTTCTCATCCGACACATTTTGAAAAACTGGAGTGATCTACCCGAGATCTCCACAAAATTTGGTGCAGAATGGCCGCAAAGTTCTCATCCGACACATTTTGAAAAACTGGAGTGATCTACCCGACATCTCCTCAAAATTTGGTGCAGAATGGCCGCAAAGTTCTCATCCGACACTTTTTGAAAAACTAGAGTGATCTATCCGGAATCTCCTCAAAATTTGGTGCAGAATGGCCGCAAAGTTCTCATCCGACAGTTTTTTCCATTACGGTAGCGATCTATCCGGAATCTCCTCAAAATTTGGTGCAGAATGGGCGTGAAGTTCTCATCCGACACATTTTGAAAAACTGGAGTGATCTACCCGAGATTTCCTCAAAATTTGGTGCAGAATGGCCGCAAAGTTCTCATCCGACACTTTTTTCATTACGGTAGTGATCTACCCGAGATCTCCTCAAAATTTGGTGCAGAATGGCCGCAAAGTTCTCATCCGACATATTTTGAAAAACTGGAGTGATCTACCCGAGATCTCCTCAAAATTTGGTGCAGAATGGCCGCAAAGTTCTCATCCGACACTTTTTTCATTACGGTAGTGATCTACCCGAGATTTCCTCAAAATTTGGTGCAGAATGGCCGCAAAGTTCTCATCCGACACTTTTTTCATTACGGTAGTGATCTACCCGAGATCTCCTCAAAATGTGGTGCAGAATGGGCGTGAAGTTCTCATCCGACACATTTTGAAAAACTGGAGTGATCTACCCGAGATTTCCTCAAAATTTGGTGCAGAATGGCCGCAAAGTTCTCATCCGACACTTTTTTCATTACGGTAGTGATCTACCCGAGATCTCCTCAAAATTTGGTGCAGAATGGCCGCAAAGTTCTCATCCGACACATTTTGAAAAACTGGAGTGATCTACCCGAGATTTCCTCAAAATTTGGTGCAGAATGGCCGCAAAGTTCTCATCCGACACTTTTTTCATTACGGTAGTGATCTACCCGAGATCTCCTCAAAATGTGGTGCAGAATGGGCGTGAAGTTCTCATCCGACACATTTTGAAAAACTGGAGTGATCTACCCGAGATCTCCTCAAAATTTGGTGCAGAATGGCCGCAAAGTTCTCATCCGACACTTTTTTCATTACGGTAGTGATCTACCCGAGATTTCCTCAAAATTTGGTGCAGAATGGCCGCAAAGTTCTCATCCGACACTTTTTTCATTACGGTAGTGATCTACCCGAGATCTCCTCAAAATGTGGTGCAGAATGGGCGTGAAGTTCTCATCCGACACATTTTGAAAAACTGGAGTGATCTACCCGAGATCTCCTCAAAATTTGGTGCAGAATGGCCGCAAAGTTCTCATCCGACATATTTTGAAAAACTGGAGTGATCTACCCGAGATCTCCTCAAAATTTGGTGCAGAATGGCCGCAAAGTTCTCATCCGACACATTTTGAAAAACTGGAGTGATCTACCCGAGATTTCCTCAAAATTTGGTGCAGAATGGCCGCAAAGTTCTCATCCGACACTTTTTTCATTACGGTAGTGATCTACCCGAGATCTCCTCAAAATGTGGTGCAGAATGGGCGTGAAGTTCTCATCCGACACATTTTGAAAAACTGGAGTGATCTACCCGAGATCTCCTCAAAATTTGGTGCAGAATGGCCGCAAAGTTCTCATCCGACACTTTTTTCATTACGGTAGTGATCTACCCGAGATTTCCTCAAAATTTGGTGCAGAATGGCCGCAAAGTTCTCATCCGACACTTTTTTCATTACGGTAGTGATCTACCCGAGATCTCCTCAAAATGTGGTGCAGAATGGGCGTGAAGTTCTCATCCGACACATTTTGAAAAACTGGAGTGATCTACCCGAGATCTCCTCAAAATTTGGTGCAGAATGGCCGCAAAGTTCTCATCCGACATATTTTGAAAAACTGGAGTGATCTACCCGAGATCTCCTCAAAATTTGGTGCAGAATGGCCGCAAAGTTCTCATCCGACACATTTTGAAAAACTGGAGTGATCTACCCGAGATTTCCTCAAAATTTGGTGCAGAATGGCCGCAAAGTTCTCATCCGACACTTTTTTCATTACGGTAGTGATCTACCCGAGATCTCCTCAAAATGTGGTGCAGAATGGGCGTGAAGTTCTCATCCGACACATTTTGAAAAACTGGAGTGATCTACCCGAGATCTCCTCAAAATTTGGTGCAGAATGGCCGCAAAGTTCTCATCCGACATATTTTGAAAAACTGGAGTGATCTACCCGAGATCTCCTCAAAATTTGGTACAGAATGGCCGCAAAGTTCTCATCCGACAGTTTTTTCCATTACGGTAGCGATCTATCCGGAATCTCCTCAAAATTTGGTGCAGAATGGGCGTGAAGTTCTCATCCGACACTTTTTGAAAAACTAGAGTGATCTACCCGAGATCTCATCAAAATTTGGTGCAGAATGGCCGCAAAGTTCTCATCCGACACTTTTTTCATTACGATAGTGATCTATCCGGAATCTCCTCAAAATTTGGTGCAGAATGGCCACAAAGTTCTCATCCGACAGTTTTTTCCATTACGGTAGCGATCTATCCGGAATCTCCTCAAAATTTGGTGCAGAATGGGCGTGAAGTTCTCATCCGACACTTTTTTCATTACGGTAGTGATCTATCCGGAATCTCCTCAAAATTTGGTGCAGAATGGGCGTGAAGTTCTCATCCGACACATTTTGAAAAATTGGAGTGATCTACCGGAGATCTCCTCAAAATTTGGTGCAGAATGGCCGCAAAGTTCTAATCCGACACTTTTTTCATTACGGTAGTGATCTATCCGGAATCTCCTCAATATTTGGTGCAGAATGGGCGTGAAGTTCTCATCCGACACATTTTGAAAAACTGGAGTGATCTACCCGAGATCTCCACAAAATTTGGTGCAGAATGGCCGCAAAGTTCTCATCCGACACATTTTGAAAAACTGGAGTGATCTACCCGACATCTCCTCAAAATTTGGTGCAGAATGGCCGCAAAGTTCTCATCCGACACTTTTTGAAAAACTAGAGTGATCTATCCGGAATCTCCTCAAAATTTGGTGCAGAATGGCCGCAAAGTTCTCATCCGACAGTTTTTTCCATTACGGTAGCGATCTATCCGGAATCTCCTCAAAATTTGGTGCAGAATGGGCGTGAAGTTCTCATCCGACACATTTTGAAAAACTGGAGTGATGTACCCGAGATCTCCTCAAAATTTGGTGCAGAATGGCCGCAAAGTTCTCATCCGACATATTTTGAAAAACTGGAGTGATCTACCCGAGATCTCCTCAAAATTTGGTGCAGAATGGCCGCAAAGTTCTCATCCGACACTTTTTTCATTACGGTAGTGATCTACCCGAGATTTCCTCAAAATTTGGTGCAGAATGGCCGCAAAGTTCTCATCCGACACTTTTTTCATTACGGTAGTGATCTACCCGAGATCTCCTCAAAATGTGGTGCAGAATGGGCATGAAGTTCTCATCCGACACATTTTGAAAAACTGGAGTGATCTACCCGAGATCTCCTCAAAATTTGGTGCAGAATGGCCGCAAAGTTCTCATCCGACACTTTTTTCATTACGGTAGTGATCTACCCGAGATTTCCTCAAAATTTGGTGCAGAATGGCCGCAAAGTTCTCATCCGACACTTTTTTCATTACGGTAGTGATCTACCCGAGATCTCCTCAAAATGTGGTGCAGAATGGGCATGAAGTTCTCATCCGACACATTTTGAAAAACTGGAGTGATCTACCCGAGATTTCCTCAAAATTTGGTGCAGAATGGCCGCAAAGTTCTCATCCGACACTTTTTTCATTACGGTAGTGATCTACCCGAGATCTCCTCAAAATTTGGTGCAGAATGGCCGCAAAGTTCTCATCCGACACATTTTGAAAAACTGGAGTGATCTACCCGAGATTTCCTCAAAATTTGGTGCAGAATGGCCGCAAAGTTCTCATCCGACATATTTTGAAAAACTGGAGTGATCTACCCGAGATCTCCTCAAAATTTGGTGCAGAATGGCCGCAAAGTTCTCATCCGACACTTTTTTCATTACGGTAGTGATCTACCCGAGATCTCCTCAAAATGTGGTGCAGAATGGGCATGAAGTTCTCATCCGACACATTTTGAAAAACTGGAGTGATCTACCCGAGATTTCCTCAAAATTTGGTGCAGAATGGCCGCAAAGTTCTCATCCGACACTTTTTTCATTACGGTAGTGATCTACCCGAGATCTCCTCAAAATTTGGTGCAGAATGGCCGCAAAGTTCTCATCCGACACATTTTGAAAAACTGGAGTGATCTACCCGAGATTTCCTCAAAATTTGGTGCAGAATGGCCGCAAAGTTCTCATCCGACATATTTTGAAAAACTGGAGTGATCTACCCGAGATCTCCTCAAAATTTGGTGCAGAATGGCCGCAAAGTTCTCATCCGACACATTTTGAAAAACTGGAGTGATCTACCCGAGATTTCCTCATAATTTGGTGCAGAATGGCCGCAAAGTTCTCATCCGACACTTTTTTCGTTACGGTAGTGATCTACCCGAGATTTCCTCAAAATTTGGTGCAGAATGGCCGCAAAGTTCTCATCCGACACTTTTTTCATTACGGTAGTGATCTACCCGAGATCTCCTCAAAATGTGGTGCAGAATGGGCATGAAGTTCTCATCCGACACATTTTGAAAAACTGGAGTGATCTACCCGAGATTTCCTCAAAATTTGGTGCAGAATGGCCGCAAAGTTCTCATCCGACACTTTTTTCATTACGGTAGTGATCTACCCGAGATCTCCTCAAAATGTGGTGCAGAATGGGCATGAAGTTCTCATCCGACACATTTTGAAAAACTGGAGTGATCTACCCGAGATTTCCTCAAAATTTGGTGCAGAATGGCCGCAAAGTTCTCATCCGACACTTTTTTCATTACGGTAGTGATCTACCCGAGATCTCCTCAAAATTTGGTGCAGAATGGCCGCAAAGTTCTCATCCGACACATTTTGAAAAACTGGAGTGATCTACCCGAGATTTCCTCAAAATTTGGTGCAGAATGGCCGCAAAGTTCTCATCCGACACTTTTTTCATTACGGTAGTGATCTACCCGAGATCTCCTCAAAATGTGGTGCAGAATGGGCGTGAAGTTCTCATCCGACACATTTTGAAAAACTGGAGTGATCTACCCGAGATCTCCTCAAAATTTGGTGCAGAATGGCCGCAAAGTTCTCATCCGACACTTTTTTCATTACGGTAGTGATCTACCCGAGATTTCCTCAAAATTTGGTGCAGAATGGCCGCAAAGTTCTCATCCGACACTTTTTTCATTACGGTAGTGATCTACCCGAGATCTCCTCAAAATGTGGTGCAGAATGGGCGTGAAGTTCTCATCCGACACATTTTGAAAAACTGGAGTGATCTACACGAGATCTCCTCAAAATTTGGTGCAGAATGGCCGCAAAGTTCTCATCCGACATATTTTGAAAAACTGGAGTGATCTACCCGAGATCTCCTCAAAATTTGGTGCAGAATGGCCGCAAAGTTCTCATCCGACACTTTTTTCATTACGGTAGTGATCTACCCGAGATCTCCTCAAAATGTGGTGCAGAATGGGCGTGAAGTTCTCATCCGACACATTTTGAAAAACTGGAGTGATCTACCCGAGATCTCCTCAAAATTTGGTGCAGAATGGCCGCAAAGTTCTCATCCGACACTTTTTTCATTACGGTAGTGATCTACCCGAGATTTCCTCAAAATTTGGTGCAGAATGGCCGCAAAGTTCTCATCCGACACTTTTTTCATTACGGTAGTGATCTACCCGAGATCTCCTCAAAATGTGGTGCAGAATGGGCGTGAAGTTCTCATCCGACACATTTTGAAAAACTGGAGTGATCTACACGAGATCTCCTCAAAATTTGGTGCAGAATGGCCGCAAAGTTCTCATCCGACATATTTTGAAAAACTGGAGTGATCTACCCGAGATCTCCTCAAAATTTGGTGCAGAATGGCCGCAAAGTTCTCATCCGACACATTTTGAAAAACTGGAGTGATCTACCCGAGATTTCCTCATAATTTGGTGCAGAATGGCCGCAAAGTTCTCATCCGACACTTTTTTCGTTACGGTAGTGATCTACCCGAGATCTCCTCAAAATGTGGTGCAGAATGGGCGTGAAGTTCTCATCCGACACATTTTGAAAAACTGGAGTGATCTACCCGAGATCTCCTCAAAATTTGGTGCAGAATGGCCGCAAAGTTCTCATCCGACATATTTTGAAAAACTGGAGTGATCTACCCGAGATCTCCTCAAAATTTGGTACAGAATGGCCGCAAAGTTCTCATCCGACAGTTTTTTCCATTACGGTAGCGATCTATCCGGAATCTCCTCAAAATTTGGTGCAGAATGGGCGTGAAGTTCTCATCCGACACTTTTTGAAAAACTAGAGTGATCTACCCGAGATCTCATCAAAATTTGGTGCAGAATGGCCGCAAAGTTCTCATCCGACACTTTTTTCATTACGATAGTGATCTATCCGGAATCTCCTCAAAATTTGGTGCAGAATGGCCACAAAGTTCTCATCCGACAGTTTTTTCCATTACGGTAGCGATCTATCCGGAATCTCCTCAAAATTTGGTGCAGAATGGGCGTGAAGTTCTCATCCGACACTTTTTTCATTACGGTAGTGATCTATCCGGAATCTCCTCAAAATTTGGTGCAGAATGGGCGTGAAGTTCTCATCCGACACTTTTTTCATTACGGTAGTGATCTATCCGGAATCTCCTCAAAATTTGGTGCAGAATGGGCGTGAAGTTCTCATCCGACACATTTTGAAAAATTGGAGTGATCTACCGGAGATCTCCTCAAAATTTGGTGCAGAATGGCCGCAAAGTTCTCATCCGACACTTTTTTCATTACGGTAGTGATCTATCCGGAATCTCCTCAATATTTGGTGCAGAATGGGCGTGAAGTTCTCATCCGACACATTTTGAAAAACTGGAGTGATCTACCCGAGATCTCCACAAAATTTGGTGCAGAATGGCCGCAAAGTTCTCATCCGACACATTTTGAAAAACTGGAGTGATCTACCCGACATCTCCTAAAAATTTGGTGCAGAATGGCCGCAAAGTTCTCATCCGACACTTTTTGAAAAACTAGAGTGATCTATCCGGAATCTCCTCAAAATTTGGTGCAGAATGGCCGCAAAGTTCTCATCCGACAGTTTTTTCCATTACGGTAGCGATCTATCCGGAATCTCCTCAATATTTGGTGCAGAATGGGCGTGAAGTTCTCATCCGACACTTTTTTCATTACGGTAGTGATCTATCCGGAATCTCCTCAATATTTGGTGCAGAATGGGCGTGAAGTTCTCATCCGACACATTTTGAAAAACTGGAGTGATCTACCCGAGATCTCCACAAAATTTGGTGCAGAATGGCCGCAAAGTTCTCATCCGACACATTTTGAAAAACTGGAGTGATCTACCCGACATCTCCTAAAAATTTGGTGCAGAATGGCCGCAAAGTTCTCATCCGACACTTTTTGAAAAACTAGAGTGATCTATCCGGAATCTCCTCAAAATTTGGTGCAGAATGGCCGCAAAGTTCTCATCCGACAGTTTTTTCCATTACGGTAGCGATCTATCCGGAATCTCCTCAATATTTGGTGCAGAATGGGCGTGAAGTTCTCATCCGACACTTTTTTCATTACGGTAGTGATCTATCCGGAATCTCCTCAATATTTGGTGCAGAATGGGCGTGAAGTTCTCATCCGACACATTTTGAAAAACTGGAGTGATCTACCCGAGATCTCCACAAAATTTGGTGCAGAATGGCCGCAAAGTTCTCATCCGACACATTTTGAAAAACTGGAGTGATCTACCCGACATCTCCTCAAAATTTGGTGCAGAATGGCCGCAAAGTTCTCATCCGACACTTTTTGAAAAACTAGAGTGATCTATCCGGAATCTCCTCAAAATTTGGTGCAGAATGGCCGCAAAGTTCTCATCCGACAGTTTTTTCCATTACGGTAGCGATCTATCCGGAATCTCCTCAAAATTTGGTGCAGAATGGGCGTGAAGTTCTCATCCGACACATTTTGAAAAACTGGAGTGATGTACCCGAGATCTCCTCAAAATTTGGTGCAGAATGGCCGCAAAGTTCTCATCCGACACATTTTGAAAAACTGGAGTGATCTACCCGACATCTCCTAAAAATTTGGTGCAGAATGGCCGCAAAGTTCTCATCCGACAGTTTTTTCCATTACGGTAGCGATCTATCCGGAATCTCCTCAAAATTTGGTGCAGAATGGGCGTGAAGTTCTCATCCGACACATTTTGAAAAACTGGAGTGATCTACACGAGATCTCCTCAAAATTTGGTGCAGAATGGCCGCAAAGTTCTCATCCGACATATTTTGAAAAACTGGAGTGATCTACCCGAGATCTCCTCAAAATTTGGTGCAGAATGGCCGCAAAGTTCTCATCCGACACATTTTGAAAAACTGGAGTGATCTACCCGAGATTTCCTCAAAATTTGGTGCAGAATGGCCGCAAAGTTCTCATCCGACACTTTTTTCATTACGGTAGTGATCTACCCGAGATCTCCTCAAAATGTGGTGCAGAATGGGCGTGAAGTTCTCATCCGACACATTTTGAAAAACTGGAGTGATCTACCCGAGATCTCCTAAAAATTTGGTGCAGAATGGCCGCAAAGTTCTCATCCGACAGTTTTTTCCATTACGGTAGCGATCTATCCGGAATCTCCTCAAAATTTGGTGCAGAATGGGCGTGAAGTTCTCATCCGACACATTTTGAAAAACTGGAGTGATCTACACGAGATCTCCTCAAAATTTGGTGCAGAATGGCCGCAAAGTTCTCATCCGACATATTTTGAAAAACTGGAGTGATCTACCCGAGATCTCCTCAAAATTTGGTGCAGAATGGCCGCAAAGTTCTCATCCGACACATTTTGAAAAACTGGAGTGATCTACCCGAGATTTCCTCAAAATTTGGTGCAGAATGGCCGCAAAGTTCTCATCCGACACTTTTTTCATTACGGTAGTGATCTACCCGAGATCTCCTCAAAATGTGGTGCAGAATGGGCGTGAAGTTCTCATCCGACACATTTTGAAAAACTGGAGTGATCTACCCGAGATCTCCTCAAAATTTGGTGCAGAATGGCCGCAAAGTTCTCATCCGACATATTTTGAAAAACTGGAGTGATCTACCCGAGATCTCCTCAAAATTTGGTACAGAATGGCCGCAAAGTTCTCATCCGACAGTTTTTTCCATTACGGTAGCGATCTATCCGGAATCTCCTCAAAATTTGGTGCAGAATGGGCGTGAAGTTCTCATCCGACACTTTTTGAAAAACTAGAGTGATCTACCCGAGATCTCATCAAAATTTGGTGCAGAATGGCCGCAAAGTTCTCATCCGACACTTTTTTCATTACGATAGTGATCTATCCGGAATCTCCTCAAAATTTGGTGCAGAATGGCCACAAAGTTCTCATCCGACAGTTTTTTCCATTACGGTAGCGATCTATCCGGAATCTCCTCAAAATTTGGTGCAGAATGGGCGTGAAGTTCTCATCCGACACTTTTTTCATTACGGTAGTGATCTATCCGGAATCTCCTCAAAATTTGGTGCAGAATGGGCGTGAAGTTCTCATCCGACACATTTTGAAAAATTGGAGTGATCTACCGGAGATCTCCTCAAAATTTGGTGCAGAATGGCCGCAAAGTTCTCATCCGACACTTTTTTCATTACGGTAGTGATCTATCCGGAATCTCCTCAATATTTGGTGCAGAATGGGCGTGAAGTTCTCATCCGACACATTTTGAAAAACTGGAGTGATCTACCCGAGATCTCCACAAAATTTGGTGCAGAATGGCCGCAAAGTTCTCATCCGACACATTTTGAAAAACTAGAGTGATCTATCCGGAATCTCCTCAAAATTTGGTGCAGAATGGCCGCAAAGTTCTCATCCGACAGTTTTTTCCATTACGGTAGCGATCTATCCGGAATCTCCTCAATATTTGGTGCAGAATGGGCGTGAAGTTCTCATCCGACACTTTTTTCATTACGGTAGTGATCTATCCGGAATCTCCTCAATATTTGGTGCAGAATGGGCGTGAAGTTCTCATCCGACACATTTTGAAAAACTGGAGTGATCTACCCGAGATCTCCACAAAATTTGGTGCAGAATGGCCGCAAAGTTCTCATCCGACACATTTTGAAAAACTGGAGTGATCTACCCGACATCTCCTCAAAATTTGGTGCAGAATGGCCGCAAAGTTCTCATCCGACACTTTTTGAAAAACTAGAGTGATCTATCCGGAATCTCCTCAAAATTTGGTGCAGAATGGCCGCAAAGTTCTCATCCGACAGTTTTTTCCATTACGGTAGCGATCTATCCGGAATCTCCTCAAAATTTGGTGCAGAATGGGCGTGAAGTTCTCATCCGACACATTTTGAAAAACTGGAGTGATGTACCCGAGATCTCCTCAAAATTTGGTGCAGAATGGCCGCAAAGTTCTCATCCGACATATTTTGAAAAACTGGAGTGATCTACCCGAGATCTCCTCAAAATTTGGTGCAGAATGGCCGCAAAGTTCTCATCCGACACTTTTTTCATTACGGTAGTGATCTACCCGAGATTTCCTCAAAATTTGGTGCAGAATGGCCGCAAAGTTCTCATCCGACACTTTTTTCATTACGGTAGTGATCTACCCGAGATCTCCTCAAAATGTGGTGCAGAATGGGCATGAAGTTCTCATCCGACACATTTTGAAAAACTGGAGTGATCTACCCGAGATTTCCTCAAAATTTGGTGCAGAATGGCCGCAAAGTTCTCATCCGACACTTTTTTCATTACGGTAGTGATCTACCCGAGATCTCCTCAAAATTTGGTGCAGAATGGCCGCAAAGTTCTCATCCGACACATTTTGAAAAACTGGAGTGATCTACCCGAGATTTCCTCAAAATTTGGTGCAGAATGGCCGCAAAGTTCTCATCCGACACTTTTTTCATTACGGTAGTGATCTACCCGAGATCTCCTCAAAATGTGGTGCAGAATGGGCGTGAAGTTCTCATCCGACACATTTTGAAAAACTGGAGTGATCTACCCGAGATCTCCTCAAAATTTGGTGCAGAATGGCCGCAAAGTTCTCATCCGACACTTTTTTCATTACGGTAGTGATCTACCCGAGATTTCCTCAAAATTTGGTGCAGAATGGCCGCAAAGTTCTCATCCGACACTTTTTTCATTACGGTAGTGATCTACCCGAGATCTCCTCAAAATGTGGTGCAGAATGGGCGTGAAGTTCTCATCCGACACATTTTGAAAAACTGGAGTGATCTACACGAGATCTCCTCAAAATTTGGTGCAGAATGGCCGCAAAGTTCTCATCCGACATATTTTGAAAAACTGGAGTGATCTACCCGAGATCTCCTCAAAATTTGGTGCAGAATGGCCGCAAAGTTCTCATCCGACACATTTTGAAAAACTGGAGTGATCTACCCGAGATTTCCTCAAAATTTGGTGCAGAATGGCCGCAAAGTTCTCATCCGACACTTTTTTCATTACGGTAGTGATCTACCCGAGATCTCCTCAAAATGTGGTGCAGAATGGGCGTGAAGTTCTCATCCGACACATTTTGAAAAACTGGAGTGATCTACCCGAGATCTCCTCAAAATTTGGTGCAGAATGGCCGCAAAGTTCTCATCCGACACATTTTGAAAAACTGGAGTGATCTACCCGAGATTTCCTCAAAATTTGGTGCAGAATGGCCGCAAAGTTCTCATCCGACACTTTTTTCATTACGGTAGTGATCTACCCGAGATCTCCTCAAAATGTGGTGCAGAATGGGCGTGAAGTTCTCATCCGACACATTTTGAAAAACTGGAGTGATCTACCCGAGATCTCCTCAAAATTTGGTGCAGAATGGCCGCAAAGTTCTCATCCGACACTTTTTTCATTACGGTAGTGATCTACCCGAGATTTCCTCAAAATTTGGTGCAGAATGGCCGCAAAGTTCTCATCCGACACTTTTTTCATTACGGTAGTGATCTACCCGAGATCTCCTCAAAATGTGGTGCAGAATGGGCGTGAAGTTCTCATCCGACACATTTTGAAAAACTGGAGTGATCTACACGAGATCTCCTCAAAATTTGGTGCAGAATGGCCGCAAAGTTCTCATCCGACATATTTTGAAAAACTGGAGTGATCTACCCGAGATCTCCTCAAAATTTGGTGCAGAATGGCCGCAAAGTTCTCATCCGACACATTTTGAAAAACTGGAGTGATCTACCCGAGATTTCCTCAAAATTTGGTGCAGAATGGCCGCAAAGTTCTCATCCGACACTTTTTTCATTACGGTAGTGATCTACCCGAGATCTCCTCAAAATGTGGTGCAGAATGGGCGTGAAGTTCTCATCCGACACATTTTGAAAAACTGGAGTGATCTACCCGAGATCTCCTCAAAATTTGGTGCAGAATGGCCGCAAAGTTCTCATCCGACATATTTTGAAAAACTGGAGTGATCTACCCGAGATCTCCTCAAAATTTGGTACAGAATGGCCGCAAAGTTCTCATCCGACAGTTTTTTCCATTACGGTAGCGATCTATCCGGAATCTCCTCAAAATTTGGTGCAGAATGGGCGTGAAGTTCTCATCCGACACTTTTTGAAAAACTAGAGTGATCTACCCGAGATCTCATCAAAATTTGGTGCAGAATGGCCGCAAAGTTCTCATCCGACACTTTTTTCATTACGATAGTGATCTATCCGGAATCTCCTCAAAATTTGGTGCAGAATGGCCACAAAGTTCTCATCCGACAGTTTTTTCCATTACGGTAGCGATCTATCCGGAATCTCCTCAAAATTTGGTGCAGAATGGGCGTGAAGTTCTCATCCGACACTTTTTTCATTACGGTAGTGATCTATCCGGAATCTCCTCAAAATTTGGTGCAGAATGGGCGTGAAGTTCTCATCCGACACATTTTGAAAAATTGGAGTGATCTACCGGAGATCTCCTCAAAATTTGGTGCAGAATGGCCGCAAAGTTCTCATCCGACACTTTTTTCATTACGGTAGTGATCTACCCGAGATCTCCTCAAAATGTGGTGCAGAATGGGCGTGAAGTTCTCATCCGACACATTTTGAAAAACTGGAGTGATCTACCCGAGATCTCCTCAAAATTTGGTGCAGAATGGCCGCAAAGTTCTCATCCGACATATTTTGAAAAACTGGAGTGATCTACCCGAGATCTCCTCAAAATTTGGTACAGAATGGCCGCAAAGTTCTCATCCGACAGTTTTTTCCATTACGGTAGCGATCTATCCGGAATCTCCTCAAAATTTGGTGCAGAATGGGCGTGAAGTTCTCATCCGACACTTTTTGAAAAACTATAGTGATCTACCCGAGATCTCATCAAAATTTGGTGCAGAATGGCCGCAAAGTTCTCATCCGACACTTTTTTCATTACGGTAGTGATCTACACGAGATCTCCTCAAAATTTGGTGCAGAATGGCCGCAAAGTTCTCATCCGACATATTTTGAAAAACTGGAGTGATCTACCCGAGATCTCCTCAAAATTTGGTGCAGAATGGCCGCAAAGTTCTCATCCGACACATTTTGAAAAACTGGAGTGATCTACCCGAGATCTCCTCAAAATTTGGTACAGAATGGCCGCAAAGTTCTCATCCGACAGTTTTTTCCATTACGGTAGCGATCTATCCGGAATCTCCTCAAAATTTGGTGCAGAATGGGCGTGAAGTTCTCATCCGACACTTTTTGAAAAACTAGAGTGATCTACCCGAGATCTCATCAAAATTTGGTGCAGAATGGCCGCAAAGTTCTCATCCGACACTTTTTTCATTACGATAGTGATCTATCCGGAATCTCCTCAAAATTTGGTGCAGAATGGCCACAAAGTTCTCATCCGACAGTTTTTTCCATTACGGTAGCGATCTATCCGGAATCTCCTCAAAATTTGGTGCAGAATGGGCGTGAAGTTCTCATCCGACACTTTTTTCATTACGGTAGTGATCTATCCGGAATCTCCTCAAAATTTGGTGCAGAATGGGCGTGAAGTTCTCATCCGACACATTTTGAAAAATTGGAGTGATCTACCGGAGATCTCCTCAATATTTGGTGCAGAATGGCCGCAAAGTTCTCATCCGACACTTTTTTCATTACGGTAGTGATCTACCCGAGATCTCCTCAAAATGTGGTGCAGAATGGGCGTGAAGTTCTCATCCGACACATTTTGAAAAACTGGAGTGATCTACCCGAGATCTCCTCAAAATTTGGTGCAGAATGGCCGCAAAGTTCTCATCCGACATATTTTGAAAAACTGGAGTGATCTACCCGAGATCTCCTCAAAATTTGGTACAGAATGGCCGCAAAGTTCTCATCCGACATATTTTGAAAAACTGGAGTGATCTACCCGAGATCTCCTCAAAATTTGGTACAGAATGGCCGCAAAGTTCTCATCCGACAGTTTTTTCCATTACGGTAGCGATCTATCCGGAATCTCCTCAAAATTTGGTGCAGAATGGCCGCAAAGTTCTCATCCGACAGTTTTTTCATTACGGTAGTGATCTACCCGAGATCTCCTCAAAATGTGGTGCAGAATGGGCGTGAAGTTCTCATCCGACACATTTTGAAAAACTGGAGTGATCTACCCGAGATCTCCTCAAAATTTGGTGCAGAATGGCCGCAAAGTTCTCATCCGACATATTTTGAAAAACTGGAGTGATCTACCCGAGATCTCCTCAAAATTTGGTGCAGAATGGCCGCAAAGTTCTCATCCGACACATTTTGAAAAACTGGAGTGATCTACCCGAGATTTCCTCAAAATTTGGTGCAGAATGGCCGCAAAGTTCTCATCCGACACTTTTTTCATTACGGTAGTGATCTACTAATAGGAAAGGTGCGAGGCTGATAGAAGGGGCATTGCCAGACTTCTCAGCTTCCTCCAGGTTGACACTATGCCGAATCAGATCTTCCGAATGGGTAAACAGTCGGATCGCCCCCGTCTCCTCAAGCTTGTAATGCCCGCTCGCTCTTTTGTGTTCACGGCACTCAAAAACGCCTCCAGACTCAGAGGAAACTCCGAGTTTGAGGGTATCTACATTCGCCAGTCGATGAGCAGGGAAGAGTTGGCCAGGCATCAGGAGATGAGGGCGAGGGTAAGGGACTTGCGTGCGAAAGATGCCTCCTCTCCGTTCGTTGTCTATAGAGGAGAAATCTGGCATAAGGGGGACATTCCCTCTCGTGTCCGCACTCAATTCCCGAGCCAGGGAAACTAATTTCTGATACACCCCTACTCCATTCATCGTATCATCCATCTGATCTCTCTCCATCCATTCCTTTCCTGAATTGTATCATGTTCAACGCTAGATCTCTCTGTAACAAATTACCAGATTTACACTGTATCTTGTCACTTGATCGTCCGGATGTTATCCTTATTTCTGAATCTTGGCTTACTTCTCGAATTATGGACTCTGAGATTCTCCTTTCTTTTCCCTACCGTATCTTTCGTGCTGATCGCGCCAGAAGGGGTGGTGGTGTATGTGTAATCATTCGTGATCACATTCCTTGTTCTCGTATTTCCCTCCCCACCACTGTCTCGTCTGACGTTATCTGTCTCGACATCCTTCCTCCTCTTGGTCTATCTGCTATTCGACTCATTCTGGCCTACCGTCCCCCCAACACTGTCTCTAATGACAACTTAGCTTTGTTCGACCAGTTATCCATTCTATCCTCTGTTGATAAGTCTGTTATTCTTACTGGTGATCTGAATTTGCACACTGATTGGGCCAATACTTCTCTGGCCACTGGGCAATCAGTTTCTCTTGTTGACTTCGCCTCATCCCTTTCTCTTCACCAATTTGTTTCTTCCCCTACTCTCGGCACCAAGATTCTAGACATTGTCCTTGCTCCTCCTGACCTCATCTCTAACTGTCATGTATCTTCTCCGTTCTAGAACTCTGACCACTCCAGTGTTACTTTCCGTCTTTCTTGGCCATTCTGTGCTCCCATATCCATTCCTTCCTTTGACTTTCGAAAAACCGACTTCATAGGTCTCAACTCTGCTCTCTCTGGCACCGATTGGTCTTTGATCTTTGACAATTTCTCCGATATTTCTCAGATGTATTCTCAGTTTGTTGATTACCTTGTACATCTATTCTTTTCGTTTGTACCCTTCAAGAAGGAATTCCTTCCCTTTGACAACTACCCTCCTCACATCA
The DNA here is from genome assembly GCA_036245825.1 of Pristionchus entomophagus. Taxonomy (NCBI): domain Eukaryota; kingdom Metazoa; phylum Nematoda; class Chromadorea; order Rhabditida; family Neodiplogasteridae; genus Pristionchus; species Pristionchus entomophagus. The sequence continues at coordinate 46,193,390 of BTSX01000004.1, read as the reverse complement.
AGTCCCTTCTAAAGCACAAACGTTGTCTCTTTAACAAGCTATCTCTTGCTCCCGTTAGATCTCAATTCGCAAATGTATCATCTAAACTTGATTCGGAAGTAAGGAAATTCATTCGTAACAAAGAAAACAAGTTGTTATCTGGCAATCGCAGCCGTTCTTATTATCGTTACATCTCCACTCGCTTTAAACCCCGTTCATCGATTGCTCCTTCTCTATTTGACTCTCATGGTAATAATCTGACCAATGACACTGATAAGGCCGAGGCATTTGCTTCATATTTTGAATCTGTATTTACTGCCGATGATGGACTTCTCCCTACCTGCTCCCTCACTATTCCTCAGTCCATTCCCTTCTCTATTATTCTCCCAATTGATATTGCTTACCACCTTAGACGTGTTTCTGATTCGTGCTCTCTTCCTTCCGATGGAATTCCCTCTGTTATTTTCAAGAAGTGTTATTTGACTCTATCTGAACCACTTGCTCATATTATGAACTACAGTTTGATGTTGGGTCAAGTCCCTTCTCTCTGGAAACTTTCAGTTATTGTCCCAATTCCTAAAGTCACGTCTCCTTCTTTGTTATCCGACTACCGTCCCATCTCACTCACTCCCATTCCTAGTAAAGTCATGGAACGAATCATCAAGCCCAAATTAGTCCGCTGGTGCGAAATCCGCTCCATAATTCCACCTGAACAACACGGATTCGTCCGTGGCAAATCTACCGTATCCCAACTTCTTGAGTGTACCCAATCTTGGCGTGATTCAATGGATAGGAATGATTGTGTTGACGTTGTTTATGTTGACCTAGCTAAGGCATTTGATACTGTTTCTCATTCTAAACTCCTCCATAAATTGAATTGCCTTGGTATTCGTGGTTGTCTGTTTAACTGGATTTCGGACTTCTTGCTCGATCGTCACTTACAGGTAAAAGTTGGCTCCTCTCTCTCTTTCGAGTGATCTACCGGAGATCTCCTCAAAATTTGGTGCAGAATGGCCGCAAAGTTCTCATCCGACACTTTTTTCATTACGGTAGTGATCTACCCGAGATCTCCTCAAAATGTGGTGCAGAATGGGCGTGAAGTTCTCATCCGACACATTTTGAAAAACTGGAGTGATGTACCCGAGATCTCCTCAAAATTTGGTGCAGAATGGCCGCAAAGTTCTCATCCGACATATTTTGAAAAACTGGAGTGATCTACCCGAGATCTCCTCAAAATTTGGTGCAGAATGGCCGCAAAGTTCTCATCCGACATATTTTGAAAAACTGGAGTGATCTACCCGAGATCTCCTCAAAATTTGGTACAGAATGGCCGCAAAGTTCTCATCCGACAGTTTTTTCCATTACGGTAGCGATCTATCCGGAATCTCCTCAAAATTTGGTGCAGAATGGGCGTGAAGTTCTCATCCGACACTTTTTTCATTACGATAGTGATCTATCCGGAATCTCCTCAAAATTTGGTGCAGAATGGCCGCAAAGTTCTCATCCGACAGTTTTTTCCATTACGGTAGCGATCTATCCGGAATCTCCTCAAAATTTGGTGCAGAATGGGCGTGAAGTTCTCATCCGACACTTTTTTCATTACGGTAGTGATCTATCCGGAATCTCCTCAAAATTTGGTGCAGAATGGGCGTGAAGTTCTCATCCTACACATTTTGAAAAATTGGAGTGATCTACCGGAGATCTCCTCAAAATTTGGTGCAGAATGGCCGCAAAGTTCTCATCCGACACTTTTTTCATTACGGTAGTGATCTACCCGAGATCTCCTCAAAATGTGGTGCAGAATGGGCGTGAAGTTCTCATCCGACACATTTTGAAAAACTGGAGTGATGTACCCGAGATCTCCTCAAAATTTGGTGCAGAATGGCCGCAAAGTTCTCATCCGACATATTTTGAAAAACTGGAGTGATCTACCCGAGATCTCCTCAAAATTTGGTGCAGAATGGCCGCAAAGTTCTCATCCGACATATTTTGAAAAACTGGAGTGATCTACCCGAGATCTCCTCAAAATTTGGTACAGAATGGCCGCAAAGTTCTCATCCGACAGTTTTTTCCATTACGGTAGCGATCTATCCGGAATCTCCTCAAAATTTGGTGCAGAATGGGCGTGAAGTTCTCATCCGACACTTTTTTCATTACGGTAGTGATCTATCCGGAATCTCCTCAAAATTTGGTGCAGAATGGGCGTGAAGTTCTCATCCGACACATTTTGAAAAATTGGAGTGATCTACCGGAGATCTCCTCAAAATTTGGTGCAGAATGGCCGCAAAGTTCTCATCCGACACTTTTTGAAAAACTAGAGTGATCTATCCGGAATCTCCTCCAAATTTGGTGCAGAATGGCCGGAAAGTTCTCATCCGACAGTTTTTTCCATTACGGTAGCGATCTATCCGGAATCTCCTCAAAATTTGGTGCAGAATGGGCGTGAAGTTCTCATCCGACACTTTTTTCATTACGGTAGTGATCTATCCGGAATCTCCTCAAAATTTGGTGCAGAATGGGCGTGAAGTTCTCATCCGACACATTTTGAAAAACTGGAGTGATCTACCCGAGATCTCATCAAAATTTGGTGCAGAATGGCCGCAAAGTTCTCATCCGACACTTTTTTCATTACGATAGTGATCTATCCGGAATCTCCTCAAAATTTGGTGCAGAATGGCCGCAAAGTTCTCATCCGACAGTTTTTTCCATTACGGTAGCGATCTATCCGGAATCTCCTCAAAATTTGGTGCAGAATGGGCGTGAAGTTCTCATCCGACACTTTTTTCATTACGGTAGTGATCTATCCGGAATCTCCTCAAAATTTGGTGCAGAATGGGCGTGAAGTTCTCATCCGACACATTTTGAAAAATTGGAGTGATCTACCGGAGATCTCCTCAAAATTTGGTGCAGAATGGCCGCAAAGTTCTCATCCGACACTTTTTGAAAAACTAGAGTGATCTATCCGGAATCTCCTCCAAATTTGGTGCAGAATGGCCGGAAAGTTCTCATCCGACATATTTTTCCATTACGGTAGCGATCTATCCGGAATCTCCTCAAAATTTGGTGCAGAATGGCCGCAAAGTTCTCATCCGACACTTTTTTCATTACGGTAGTGATCTGTCCGGAATCTCCTCAAAATTTGGTGCAGAATGGCCGCACAGTTCTCATCCGACATATTTTGAAAAACTGGAGTGATCTATCCGGAATCTCCTCAAAATTTGGTGCAGAATGGGCGTGAAGTTCTCATCCGACACATTTTGAAAAACTGGAGTGATCTACCCGAGATTTCCTCAAAATTAGGTGCAGAATGGCCGCAAAGTTCTCATCCGACACTTTTTTCATTACGGTAGTGATCTGTCCGGAATCTCCTCAAAATTAGGTGCAGAATGGCCGCAAAGTTCTCATCCGACACTTTTTGAAAAACTAGAGTGATCTACCCGGGATCTCATCAAAATTTGGTGCAGAATGGCCGCAAAGTTCTCATCCGACACTTTTTTCATTACGGTAGCGATCTATCCGGAATCTCCTCAAAATTTGGTGCAGAATGGGCGTGAAGTTCTCATCCGACACTTTTTGAAAAACTAGAGTGATCTATCCGGAATCTCCTCCAAATTTGGTGCAGAATGGCCGCAAAGTTCTCATCCGACATATTTTTCCATTACGGTAGCGATCTATCCGGAATCTCCTCAAAATTTGGTGCAGAATGGCCGCAAAGTTCTCATCCGACACTTTTTTCATTACGGTAGTGATCTGTCCGGTATCTCCTCAAAATTTGGTGCAGAATGGCCGCAAAGTTCTCATCCGACATATTTTGAAAAACTGGAGTGATCTATCCGGAATCTCCTCAAAATTTGGTGCAGAATGGGCGTGAAGTTCTCATCCGACACATTTTGAAAAACTGGAGTGATCTACCCGAGATTTCCTCAAAATTTGGTGCAGAATGGCCGCAAAGTTCTCATCCGACACTTTTTTCATTACGGTAGTGATCTGTCCGGAATCTCCTCAAAATTTGGTGCAGAATGGCCGCAAAGTTCTCATCCGACACTTTTTGAAAAACTAGAGTGATCTACCCGGGATCTCATCAAACTTTGGTGCAGAATGGCCGCAAAGTTCTCATCCGACACTTTTTACATTACGGTAGCGATCTATCCGGAATCTCCTCAAAATTTGGTGCAGAATGGCCGCAAAGTTCTCATCCGACACATTTTGAAAAACTGGAGTGATGTACCCGAGATCTCCTCAAAATTTGGTGCAGAATGGCCGCAAAGTTCTCATCGGACATATTTTGAAAAACTGGAGTGATCTACCCGAGATCTCCTCAAAATTTGGTGCAGAATGGCCGCAAAGTTCTCATCCGACAGTTTTTTAAATTACGGTAGCGATCTATCCGGAATCTCCTCAAAATTTGGTGCATAATGGGCGTGAAGTTCTCATCCGACACATTTCGAAAAACTGGAGTGATCTACCCGAGATCTCATCAAAATTTGGTGCAGAATGGCCGCAAAGTTCTCATCCGACATATTTTGAAAAACTGGAGTGATCTATCCGGAATCTCCTCAAAATTTGGTGCAGAATGGGCGTGAAGTTCTCATCCGACACATTTTGAAAAACTGGAGTGATCTACCCGAGATTTCCTCAAAATTTGGTGCAGAATGGCCGCAAAGTTCTCATCCGACACATTTTGAAAAACTGGAGTGATGTACCCGAGATCTCCTCAAAATTTGGTGCAGAATGGCCGCAAAGTTCTCATCCGACATATTTTGAAAAACTGGAGTGATCTACCCGGGATCTCATCAAAATTTGGTGCAGAATGGCCGCAAAGTTCTCATCCGACAGTTTTTTTCCATTACGGTAGCGATCTATCCGGAATCTCCTCAAAATTTGGTGCAGAATGGGCGTGAAGTTCTCATCCGACACATTTTGAAAAACTGGAGTGATCTACCCGAGATTTCCTCAAAATTTGGTGCAGAATGGCCGCAAAGTTCTCATCCGACACTTTTTTCATTACGGTAGTGATCTGTCCAGAATCTCCTCAAAATTTGGTGCAGAATGGCCGCAAAGTTCTCATCCGACACTTTTTGAAAAACTAGAGTGATCTACCCGGGATCTCATCAAAATTTGGTGCAGAATGGCCGCAAAGTTCTCATCCGACACTTTTTTCATTACGGTAGCGATCTATCCGGAATCTCCTCAAAATTTGGTGCAGAATGGCCGCAAAGTTCTCATCCGACACATTTTGAAAAACTGGAGTGATGTACCCGAGATCTCCTCAAAATTTGGTGCAGAATGGCCGCAAAGTTCTCATCCGACATATTTTGAAAAACTGGAGTGATCTACCCGAGATCTCCTCAAAATTTGGTGAAGAATGGCCGCAAAGTTCTCATCCGACAGTTTTTTCCATTACGGTAGCGATCTATCCGGAATCTCCTCAAAATTTGGTGCATAATGGGCGTGAAGTTCTCATCCGACACATTTCGAAAAACAGGAGTGATCTACCCGAGATCTCATCAAAATTTGGTGCAGAATGGCCGCAAAGTTCTCATCCGACATATTTTGAAAAACTGGAGTGATCTACCCGAGATCTCCACAAAATTTGGTGCAGAATGGCCGCAAAGTTCTCATCCGACATATTTTGAAAAACTGGAGTGATCTATCCGGAATCTCCTCAAAATTTGGTGCAGAATGGGCGTGAAGTTCTCATCCGACACATTTTGAAAAACTGGAGTGATCTACCCGAGATCTCCTCAAAATTTGGTGCAGAATGGCCGCAAAGTTCTCATCCGACACTTTTTTCATTACGGTAGTGATCTGTCCGGAATCTCCTCAAAATTTGGTGCAGAATGGCCGCAAAGTTCTCATCCGACAGTTTTTTCCATTACGGTAGCGATCTATCCGGAATCTCCTCAAAATTTGATGCAGAATGGGCGTGAAGTTCTCATCCGACACATTTTGAAAAACTGGAGTGATCTATCCGGAATCTCCTCCAAATTTGGTGCAGAATGGCCGCAAAGTTCTCATCCGACATATTTTGGTGCAGAATGGCCGCAAAGTTCTCATCCGACAGTTTTTTCCATTACGGTAGCGATCTATCCGGAATCTCCTCAAAATTTGGTGCAGAATGGGCGTGAAGTTCTCATCCGACACATTTTGAAAAACTGGAGTGATCTACCCGAGATCTCCTCAAAATTTGGTGCAGAATGGCCGCAAAGTTCTCATCCGACACTTTTTTCATTACGGTAGTGATCTGTCCGGAATCTCCTCAAAATTTGGTGCAGAATGGCCGCAAAGTTCTCATCCGACAGTTTTTTCATTACGATAGTGATCTTTCCGGAATCTCCTCAAAATTTGGTGCAGAATGGCCGCAAAGTTCTCATCCGACAGTTTTTTCCATTACGGTAGCGATCTGTCCGGAATCTCCTCAAAGTTGGTGCAGAATGGGCGTGAAGTTCTCATCCGACACTTTTTTCATTACGGTAGTGATCTATCCGGAATCTCCTCAAAATTTGGTGCAGAATGGCCGCAAAGTTCTCATCCGACACATTTTGAAAAACTGGAGTGATCTACCCGAGATCTCCTCAAAATTTGGTGCAGAATGGCCGCAAAGTTCTCATCCGACAATTTTTTCATTACGGTAGTGATCTGTCCGGAATCTCCTCATAATTTGGTGCAGAATGGCCGCAAAGTTCTCATCCTACACATTTTGAAAAACTGGAGTGATCTACCCGAGATCTCCTCAAAATTTGGTGCAGAGTGGCCGCAAAGTTCTCATCCGACAGTTTTTTCATTACGGTAGTGATCTGTCCGGAATCTCCTCATAATTTGGTGCAGAATGGCCGCAAAGTTCTCATCCTACACATTTTGAAAAACTGGAGTGATCTACCCGAGATCTCCTCAAAATTTGGTGCAGAGTGGCCGCAAAGTTCTCATCCGACAGTTTTTTCATTACGGTAGTGATCTATCCGGAATCTCCTCAAAATTTGATGCAGAATGGCCGTGAAGTTCTCATCCGACACTTTTTCTGTACATCCGATATTTCGGCTAGGTTCTCATCCAGTTGGTCCTCATACGCTCAGTTCTCATCCGGTCGGTTCTCATCCGGTGGGTTCTCATCCAGTTAGTTCTCATACACTCAGTTCTCATCCAGTTGGTTCTCATCCGGTGGGTTCTCATCCAGTGGGTTCTCATACGCTCAGTTCTCATCCGGTATGTCCCGGTTCTCATCCAGTCGGTTCTCATCCCACCTAGCACCTTCCATTGATAGTCTGCTGATACAAAAATCATTTTCAAAACTGCGATCCCATGGGTAGGGGCCGCAAGCATGAGAGCCGTATTCTCGGAACCGGGTCCAATGTAGGCTCAACATGACCGTCAGGGTCTCAATATAATTTTTGCTTTTGGATGTATGTCGATCGCTCTTCTCCGAAGCCCGTGAGAGCTTCCGAAGCGCGCGCAACTCCCCAAGTCAGAGAGGAGGGAGAGGCGAGACGAGAGATAAAGGGGCGAAGCCTCTCGCGTGTGTCTCTCTCCCTCCCCTCGCTCTCTCGCCGCGCTCCTCCCGCGCTCATATTAAATTCAAGCACAAAATCAGGGAGATAATTAAAAATGCTATTTTGTACTTAAAATTCCCCTAAAATACTAACTAATCGGAAAATCTTCCCGCAAACATCCTGTCTTTATTTAAAAGCCCATAAATCGCCATTTCTCGACCAATTTATTGATTTTAGACCGATCAAAACTAGTTTGATCTTGCATGCGGGTTACTAAATGCATGGAGGAGGTCAATAGCTTCCGTTCAAGATTTTGAGCGAGTGATTTGGTTGCGTAGTTAAGTTGTGCTCCCTCGATCTGGCTTTCGAGGGAAATCGGGTGGACCAAAAGTGGGCGGGGCTTGTGGCCCCTACCCATGGGATCTCATGCGACTGCCGATAGTCGCAGGAAATTCACCTAACAAGTCGCTGTGGGGAATTCCTATGAAAATGAAGAATTGGAAACATGAAAGGACAATTGTTGACAAGCATCATTCAATGTTTTCGGACTCATTTTGAAATATGCTTCACCTTGTCCTCTTCACATGATGAAAGTTGGCTCAAACGATTGTGCATGCTCAACTAGTTCGAAAAATATATAATCTCTAATTATGAGCGCTTTTGCGCAATAATTTTCAGATTTTAACAAAAATGTATCGGAAGGAGAGAACATTGCACAGCGTTTCGCGCGCGGACATTGGAGCGAGAGTATTCTAGGGTAGAGAAAGAGACGAAAACGAGAGAGCGTGTAAAGAGAGGAGAGTGCGTGCGACATGGCTCAGTGGTAAGAGAAAGGACTAGCAATCGACAAGCCGTTGGTTCGGTGCCCTGCCAATGCAAATCTTTTGCAAATATTTTTTTTCGTCATTTCCAAGTTTTCGCAGTCGCTAACGACAGAAAAAGTGGGCATTTGCATGTTCGTCAGATTGAGATTTTAATCACACGGAATTAATGAAATATTTATCTCAGTGCAAAAAATAGGAACATCCAGAATGATCATTCTGACCTTGCAGACAAGTCTACTCCAGTGGTAGACTCAACCCAACTTTATTTTAAAACATGATTTATCAAATTCAACGAATAATATAAGACATTTTCGCATTAACAACATATTGGAGAAATGACCGTTACTAGGAGTAACAATGGTGGGAAATCGAAGAAAGGGGATGGATCTTCGTATTGATGCGAGTGCTTCTTGTCCTAGCATTTTATCCTTCTCATTTCCTCATCCTCTCGCCGTCATCACAGAGGGCACCTGAGTAGAAATACAGTAACTATAAGCCGATCAAAATATTTATTTTTAGATATATTTCTCTAGATTCTAGAATAACGATTGAAAAGGAGATTGTACTGCATGGTTAGGCATAACTTATTTCAAACTGAACCGATCTTTATCAAATTGTTTGATATAGTTCAGATATTGTATGATTGCTGGCGACAACACATACACTTTGAGCATACTTATATGGGATGCACTCGAAATCAGTCATTTCTCTGAACTGTCTATCTTTGGAGGATTCCATAGCAAAATTCAAAAGAAAATCGAAAAGACTTTTCACGTAACAGATTCGAAAGTGCGACTCTCGAGCTTCTGAGTCCATTTTTTAAAGATTTTTGATGCTGGGTTTGTGGCAAAATACAGTACATGTCGGAGCATCTGAAAGAGCAATTTTTTTCGTTGCACTTTCGAACTAAAATTCATATACTAACATTGAGAAACAACAAAAAATATTTTTGTTGCATCAAGGAAAAACGATTTTAGTCAGATCTGAAAAATATTCAGAAACTCGAGTCGCACTTTCTAATCCGTTATTTGAAGACTCTGTTCTATTTATATTTGAATTTATCGTACATCACAGAATCGAACTGATTTCCATTTTTAAATTCTGCCTATTCTCATCCAAATATTCCCTCCAAATTCCGGGGAAATAAAAACAGTAAAAATATTAATAGAAATACGGTTAAAATTAGAGCAATTATTATGCCCATTGGATATGAACTAGGGATTACGGTAGGACCACATGCTAGGCTCCATAATACCGTATCCAGTACTCGTATGCTCTTTTTAAACCGTATTTCTAGTAATATTCGCTTTTCCCCGGGGTGGATAAAAAATAAGAAAGAAGGATTGGAATATTTTGACGATAATTAGTGAAAAGGAAAAAAATTAAAATATAAATATGTTCGGTTCTGTCTGTGATGTACGAAAGCTAAGAAAATCGTCCACAAATAAACTTTTCAGAAGAGTGACTAAGTGCATACGTTTTTTTGTTGAGAAAATACTGGTTCAAAGTGTACTTACATGTGGTAAGGAATCATAAAATATAAGTTACGAAATAAAATATAGTAATCTACCGTACCTCTCGCTCTTTCTTCCTCTTCATTTAGAATGGCTTCTATTCAAACTCCGGCTCGACGTCGACGGTAGAGAACTTGAGCGGTAGACGTTGAGGGCGGCTCTGCGAATTGGATAGGATAAGAATGATAAGAAACTATTACAGTAAATTTGAATTAATTGGAGAAATTGGGTTTACCCATTGTCAGTATTCACATTACTCTCCAGTCGGCAGCTACTACTCGATAGAAAAAATATTTATGCAACGGAATCCCATCGATCCGTTCTCACAGACCGTGACGTCAAAAGAAACAACCATTCCTCTTCAATACGCTCATACACACTCTCTCTCTTCTGTTTAATCCACAAGAGAGAGAAAATTGCACCCAAAATACATGATTGGATGTCATACGAATATGTTGAAGCCTAGAGACAGGGGAATTGCAAGTGTTCGCTATAGGCTAGCTATTCCTTTTACACCCTGTCTGAGGCCGTTTGCGTTAGAGTCGAACAAAGCCCGTACAGGGTAAAAGTAGTGTTTTGAGGAGAGCATGTTTTCTAGCATAGTTCGAGGTGCTCATTAAGATGGGCCACATCTCTTGTTATGCAAATGCATGTTTAATTAGTTCAATAGGTTCAAAGATCAGGCAATTTTTCACCTTTTCAGCGACAAAACCACTGATGGGATTTGAAAACTTGAAACAGAGACTGGGGTTGATTTTACATGAGAAAATGCATAGCGTTTTTGAATTATTAAAATTCCGAAATTCCACCGACTCGACTTGGGTATCTTTGCTGAAAACTATTTGCAGGAGCCGCCATTTGTACGGCGTGTGGGTAAGATGCTTATTGAGCCACCTGCACCGCTAAATCGCACAACTAGGCCCGCAAAGCAAGTTATGATTTAAATACTGAAGAGAAAACGGGCAAATTCGACCCTCAGAGGAGAGGAGAGATTCATTCCATCCCCTCTCACCGCGCCCGTGCGGTGCGAAAGGGGAGAATGGGATCAAGGGAGGTCGATATTTGCCTGTTTTCTCTTCAGTCTTTAAATCATAACTTGCTTTGCGGGCATAGTTGAGCGAGTTAGAAGTGCTGGTTGCTCAAAAAACATCTTGCCCCCACGCCGTAAAAATGGCCGCTCCTGCAAATAGTTTTCAGCAAAGATACAGTACCCAAGTCGGTGGAATTTCGAAATTTTAATAATTCAAAAACGCTATGCATTTTATCATGTAAAATCAACCCCAGTCTCTGTTTGAAGTTTTCAAATCCCATCAGTGGTTTTGTCGCTATGGGCAAAAAGGTGAAAAATTGCCTGATCTTTGAACTTATTGAACTAATTAAAAATGCATTTGCATAACAAGAGATGTGGCCAATGTTAATGAGCACCTCGAACTATGCTAGAAAACATGCTCTCCTCAAAACACTACTTTTACCCTGTACGGAGAGCTGTTGGTCGTTGTTAGTCTTAAGCAAACGGCCTCATATATCCCAGTACATCCCTGCTTTTTCTATTCCCTCATGAAGAATGAATGAAGCTCATAGTATTCTCCCAAACAGAGCAAATAACAAAAAAAGCCTAAAACCCGAAATAAATAAATAAATCTTTTTAAAAATAAATAAATATTAACCTGTTGGAGACATGAACGTTGAGAGAGGAGCTTGGCGTTGAAGCACTCGATCATCGCCCGGGCAGTCTGGTCCATCAACTTGTTCGCCAATCCTGGAATTTATTTATTTATTTATATTTATTACGGTATTAGAATTGATTTGTGTGGTAAAACTCTCAGCCATTGGAAACTGGTAAAACATGCTTCTTGCTTTCGCGTGCAAACATAATCAAAGGGAAAAGTAATAATTTTTGTGACAACCCTGCGTGAGTTGGCAATCGAGATGACAAAACGGACTCGGCATGCCGGCTTCAATCCGGCATAAAACGCCATTTCGCCATTACTAGTTGCCCATTCAATTGCAAATGAGTATCAAATAACGCTTACTTGAAAAATCCGTCCTTCCTACGCGTGCGTCCCGCGAAGGGCCGACGAAGGACGATGACCGTCCGAAACGCGCTGAAATTGTAAATAATAAGTTATAGCAATGATCAGAGAACACAACGGTTTTGTTTTTAAAAAAAGCTCACTACACCAAGCGCATTATTAATTTCGAGCTACCTCGTCCTGCGTTAGCCGAACAACCTACAGGGTAATCGACAAACTAACAAACAAATGCGTAAATTTCGAAACAAAGATGCAGAACGAGAAAAACAGAGTTTCGAAATTGGCTGCGCATGCATGCCGCGCAATAATCCGCACATTCGGTGCGCGATTCATTTGATTTTAAATTTCCCTCCGTCGCCTGATTACCATAACCCTTAATTTTAAATTCAAATTCCAATGTCCATTTTTTGACGGGGGTGAAACGCTGTGCATTGTGAAGATGAAGAGAGGGCAACTTCGATCAATCAACCTTTTCGAATTCACTCGCAATATCTGTGCTTCACTCTGCACTCTTCAGTTGATGGGCATATGATTGGATGATTTTTCCCTCTTCAAGATTGCCAAAATCCATCAATCACCCGCGCAATAAACTGCTGTTCTTTGTCGATTCGGGTTTCAGCTCTCTCCTCTCAGCACACTCTCTCGTCTGTCTGACCGTCGAGAGAGTGTGCAGAATGGAGAGAGTCTCACTTACTAAATAGTGCTCTTGCCCCCACACAACAGTGATTGCAAAGAAGAGAATTGGAACCACATTTCCGCTGTTTTAGCTGCTGTGTTCCTTACACTATCGGAGGGGAGGTCTTCGAGTGGAGAGAGGGAAGGAAAAAGGGCTGCTCCCTATGGGCAAGCGGAATCAGATCGGAGTCCCAAATATGTTTCACCCTGTCCTCTTCACATGATGGTAGTGGGCTTTGACGATTACAGGTCGGCAGGTTTTCCCAAAAACCCACCAAAGATAACGCTCTCCAATCTGCTCACTATCACCGTATTCTGACCGGTGATGAAGTGTGCAGAATGGAGAGAGCTTCGATCCGGCCGCACTACTATTCCATTTTCTCCTTCCATCGATGATTTTCTACACAGATGACCATCGGTTTCCCATCTGTTCTTTGACAGCGAAATCACAATTTTGGAGGGAGAGAAAAGATATTTTCCCTTCTCCCCTCTCCGATCACATCCTCTCGGATGAAGTATCTACATCTCCATAGCCATGACTACCCCGTCTCTCTCCCTTTCCCATTGTCTCTCACTGCTAGAGAGCCGAGGCGAGATAGTGTGCTAGATGAAAAGAGAAAGTCAAGTCAGAGAAGCGAGAGTGTGCAAAAAGGAAAGAGGACTCTACCGTATCCAGGGATCCAAGGGGCATAGAAGAGGGGACAGAAAGACGCATATCTCATGTGACAGAGAGAAAGGGGGAAGAGGCACGAGACCAGTCATTTTCTGGTTGGGAGAAGAAAAGAGGAAGAGGAACAGGGGAAAAGAGGCACCTGGAGGCCATTTCGTATGTACGAATCGGGATTAAGGGAAATTGATGAACTCTTGCAAATATGTTTCACAATGACTTCTTAGCATGACTGGAGTTAGTTCTGATGATATACTGTTGAAAAGATGTAGAACATACTATAACTAAAATGGGAAGGGATCCCAGTCATTTTCTGGTTGAGGGGAGAAAGGAGGAAGAAGAAGGAAAAGAGCACCTGGCATTCGTATGACTAGGGGCGAAACTGGACGGATCTATGTGAGTTTTATGAATTTGGATGACAATGGGGGAAAAAAGAAGATGTCGAGTAGTGCTGACAAATAGGAACTCGACTGTCCTCATTTTTCTCTGACTACGAGAGATCATGCGAATTGAGGAGTGCCGATTCCGATTTGGCATCACTAATGTCGAGTTCCAACCATTCTCTGGATGGGGGCAGAAGCTCCTGGAGGATGTTCGATTCGGAATTGCATGGGGATTTTAAGAAATCTGTACAGCAAAATGTTTAATCGTGCCTTCTTAACCTCAGTTGAACTGGCTCTGATGATGATTGAAGGCGGTGGAAAAACAGACCTATAACGACCTAAAACGAGAAGGGCCCAATCATTTTCTGCATGGGGAAGACGAGTTGAACAGGTGAAAGGGGCACTAGGAGGCCATTTCGAATGTACGAATTGCGGTTAGGACTAAATAGTAGTATAGCGGGATCGACTAGTCTCTCTCCATTCTTCACACTCGATCTCCAGATTCTACAGCTGATAGATAGTGTTGGCAATACGATCATACCTGCGCGAGTGATATGGTGCTAGGTCGGATGAGAACCGTCGGATGAGAACCGACTGGATGAGAACCGGGACCTACCGGATGAGAACTGAGCGTATGAGAACCCACTGGATGAGAACCCACCGGATGAGCACCAACTGGATGAGAACTGAGCGTATGAGAACTAACTGGATGAGAACCCACCGTATGAGAACCGACCGGACGAGAACTGAGCGTATGAGAACCAACTGGATGAGAATCTAGCCGCGAAATATCGGATGTACAGAAAAAGTATTAACTTCACGGCCATTCTGCACCAAATTTTGAGGAGATTCTGGATAGATCACTACCGTAATGAAAAAAGTGTCGGATGAGAACTTTGCGGCCATTCTGCACCAAATTTTGAGGAGATCTCGGGTAGATCACTCCAGTTTTTCAAAATGTGTCGGATGAGAACTTTGCAGCCATTCTGCACCAAATTTTGTGGAGATCTCGGGTAGATCACTCCAGTTTTTCAAAATGTGTCGGATGAGAACTTTGCGGCCATTCTGCACCAAATTTTGAGGAGATTCCGGATAGATCACTACCGTAATGAAAAAAGTGTCGGATGAGAACTTTGCGGCCATTCTGCACCAAATTTTGAGGAGATTCCGGATAGATCACTAGCGTAATGAAAAAAGTGTCGGATGAGAACTTTGCGGCCATTCTGCACCAAATTTTGAGGAGATTCCGGATAGATCACTACCGTAATGAAAAAAGTGTCGGATGAGAACTTTGCGGCCATTCTGCACCAAATTTTGAGGAGATTCCGGATAGATCACTAGCATAATGAAAAAAGTGTCGGATGAGAACTTTGCGGCCATTCTGCACCAAATTTTGAGGAGATCTCGGGTAGATCACTCCAGTTTTTCAAAATGTGTCGGATGAGAACTTTGCAGCCATTCTGCACCAAATTTTGTGGAGATCTCGGGTAGATCACTCCAGTTGTGTCGGATGAGAACTTTGCAGCCATTCTGCACCAAATTTTGAGGAGATCTCGGGTAGATCACTCCAATTTTTCAAAATGTGTCGGATGAGAACTTTGCGGTCATTCTGCACCAAATTTTGAGGAGATCTCGGGTAGATCACTCCAGTTTTTCAAAATGTGTCGGATGAGAACTTTGCGGCCATTCTGCACCAAATTTTGAGGAGATTCCGGATAGATCACTAGCGTAATGAAAAAAGTGTCGGATGAGAACTTTGCGGCCATTCTGCACCAAATTTTGAGGAGATCTCGGGTAGATCACTCCAGTTTTTCAAAATGTGTCGGATGAGAACTTTGCAGCCATTCTGCACCAAATTTTGTGGAGATCTCGGGAAGATCACTCCAGTTGTGTCGGATGAGAACTTTGCAGCCATTCTGCACCAAATTTTGGGGAGATCTCGGGTAGATCACTCCAATTTTTCAAAATGTGTCGGATGAGAACTTTGCGGTCATTCTGCACCAAAGTTTGTGGAGATCTCGGGTAGATCACTCCAGTTGTGTCGGATGAGAACTTTGCGGCCATTCTGCACCAAATTTTGATGAGATCTCGGGTAGATCACTCTAGTTTTTCAAAAAGTGTCGGATGAGAACTTCACGCCCATTCTGCATCAAATTTTGAGGAGATTCCGGATAGATCGCTACCGTAATGGAAAAAACTGTCGGATGAGAACTTTGCGGCCATTCTGCACCAAATTTTGAGGAGATTCCGGATAGATCACTCTAGTTTTTCAAAAAGTGTCGGATGAGAACTTTGCGGCCATTCTGCACCAAATTTTGAGGAGATCTCGGGTAGATCACTCCAGTTTTTCAAAATGTGTCGGATGAGAACTTTGCGGCCATTCTGCACCAAATTTTGAGGAGATTCCGGATAAATCACTCTAGTTTTTCAAAAAGTGTCGGATGAGAACTTTGCGGCCATTCTGCACCAAATTTTGAGGAGATTCCGGATAGATCACTACCGTAATGAATAAACTGTCGGATGAGAACTTTGCGGCCATTCTGCACCAAATTTTGAGGAGATCTCGGGTAGATCACTCCAATTTTTCAAAATGTGTCTGATGAGATGTAAAATGTACTAAATTGAATGAGTGCATTAATCTTCTGTATTATCGATTACTTGAAATAACGAGAACATAAGAAAATGCAGAAAGTGAACAAAAATTGTGGAATAGGTACAACAATGAAACTTGAAGTTAACGTCTGTGGGTGTTTTAGCGCCGAAAGCGTTTTAGCGCGATGTGTATCGATGGCGCAAGTGGTAGGCGTCAGTGTAGCGTTCATCCGGTCCCGGGTTGGAGAGATCTCTTCAAAATTTGTTGCAGAATGGCCGCGAAGTTCTCATCCGACACATTTTGAAAAACTGGAGTGATCTACCCGAGATCTCCTCAAAATTTGGTGCAGAATGGCCGCAAAGTTCTCATCCGACAGTTTTTTCATTACGGTAGTGATCTATCCGGAATATCCTCAAAATTTGGTGCAGAATGGCTGCAAAGTTCTCATCCGACACTTTTTTCATTACCGTAGTGATCTACCCGAGATCTCCTCAAAATTTGGTGCAGAATGGCCGCAAAGTTCTCATCCGACACTTTTTCTGTACATCCGATATTTCGCGGCTAGGTTCTCATCCGGTCGGTTCTCATACGCTCAGTTCTCATCCAGTTGGTTCTCATCCGGTGGGTTCTCATCCAGTGGGTTCTCATACGCTAAGTTATCATTCTGTTAGTTTTCATCCGGTCAGTTCTCATCCGGTAGGTCCCGGTTCTCATCCGACCTAGCACCTCAATGGAATCGTCGAAACCCTCTTCCTTCCCGAGAAGAAGGCAGAGTAAAACATACTATATTTCAGGATGCACATTTAAATTAATTTGACTTTCTGATCCTGAAATCTCTCATATTTTGCTCGAATTCCTAGTCGTTTTCCGAACATCTGCGAGCGAATGCGCACTAAATCCGAGAGGGAAGAGTAGGGAGACTCTCCCCACTATCTCGGCGGTCAGAGAAACGAGAGAGTGTGCAGAATGAGGAGAGTCGAAGGCAGAAACGACATCACTAGAGGGAAGAGTACGAAAAAACGGAAGAGGAACGAGCGCCGGAATCGATAACACGTGTGGTTTGCCTGGCCCCTTCTCGTTCATCCCTACCCGGCCTACCGGAAGACAGAGAAAGCCTGATACTAAGGCCCGTAGGCTAAGGCTTACGTTAAGGCCCTCACTGATCAGTGACCTACGTACCGTAACCCTGCTGGTAGAATTGATTCTGCGAATCTGTGCGTAAGAACGTGTGGTTTCCCGGTGTCTTGGAGCTCCCGGTCTCTCTATTTTGCACAATATCTCGTCTGTCTGATCAGCGAGATAGTGTGCATAATAGAGAGAGAGCGAAAACCGAAACGACATACCTAGTGCACGGATTGAAGAAAACACGTGTGTTTCCTTCCCCTTTTTTCTCGTGGAGGGGAGAGAAAGGCCTACCGGAAGACAACTGATGGAGCCGTGAAGAGTGTGACCTGCCTAATCACTAGGGATGTCGTTTCGGCTTTCGACTCTCTCCAATCTACACACTGTCTTGTTTAGTGTGCAGAATAGAGAGAGCCAAACTTCATCCCTACTGTGAGTACGGTAGATTCATAAATCTGCCTTACCACAGCAAGTCCGTGTGGTTCCCTCATTGTTTTTTTCCCGCGGATCAGCAGCCCTATCACAAGGCACGATGAAATCTCGCTGATAAATAGAGTGACCAACCTACCGTATCTTGGAATGATCTACCTACCGTAGTTCTGGGAGACTGAGGGCGGCAAAGAGCGGTTCATGCAGCTCTCGGAAATAGAAGTAATGATTGTTTTAGCCAGACAAAATTTGCACTAAATAGTCAGATCCCTCTTCCCTCGTGTGAAATGAACACAGTGAAACATATCTGGATCGAATTCTTCATTTTGAGTTGATTCTCCGTTCCAACCTATTCCCCGCTAATTTCAGTCCTGGAGGCAGTGAACGAGCTCCTACCGATTAGAGATTAGAGATGCTAATAAGTACCCAGCCTTTGCTCTTGGTTACGGCCGCGGAACACCGCATTGCTAGGTTGCGCCGCATTCCTAAGAATTTGCTCTCTCGATTTCGCACGCTCTCTGCCGTTCAGACAGACGAGATAGTGTGCAGAATGGAGAGAGTCAAACCCGAGCCTAAAACAATATTCGAAATCGAAAAAAGCGAAGCAGTCGCCTCTTATTCCCGGAATCGATAAGATTCATTTCTGCACTGATAGAAAACTATCAGCGGTTGTTCGATTCGGTTCCCGTTCCAGTCCGCATAAACTGGGTGTTCTAAGATTGGAAACTGCGTGTAATTGAGAAAAGCTAAACGATGTTCCGGAACCGATCTTGATTGATGTCACTGGAAATTACAGTGGTTGCGTGGTTTGGCATGTGAAAAATCGAGAGATTGTTCCTTGAGAAGCTGGGAAGATGCCTTCCTAACGTCTTGCAACTTATTGTTGAAATAGAGATGGATCAACAATTGTATGATCAGCAGGCCCAAGCTAGACTGGGGTTCCCCCGTTGAGCATCTCGGTTTCCCGGATGAGTCAGAGTTGGGGACACAAGACACGGCCCGAAATCCAACTACGACATGAGAAGAGAAGAGAACGCTTTGCATGTTAGCATGCACTCGTGTTGACGGATCGAATAGCGCTGTCTCCATTTTGCACACTCTCTAGTCGGTGAGAGAAACGACAAAGTGTGCAGATTGGAGAGAGCGCTATTCGAACCGGCAACACAAATTCGCGCTGTGCATGTTAGCATGTACGCTCGCGGTCCCCGTTCAAATAAGGGAGAGATACCGATCTAACCCCTCTGCCTCGTCCCTTCAAACTCCCCCTCTCCCCTTCACAAAAAGGAACGGAGAGACTAGAGGGAACAGTTAGCGAATCTGAGCTCTCTCTATTTTGCACACTGCCTCGCCGGTCAAAGCTAGGGGAGAAGAGCAAATGGGTTCTGACAGGGCGGCTATCGCTTACCATTGAAACGCGCGCCAGGGCATGATTTAGCGGTACTGGATGGGGGTGAAAGGGGGTAAGAGGGGATGACCTACCTACAGTAGTCTTGGGATGAGTGTGTGATCTACCTACCGAAATTTTGGGGTGATCGTGGGCTGAATCTTATCGTCAGTTGCATCAAAGATGACGATTCGAAAGCGATTCACTGACGTTCCGTATCGTAAATTTGACGCGACTGCTCTCGATAAGAGTACTGTATGGGGATACGGTGAGGGAGGGCAGGTTACGGTAGCTTTGGGCCGAACGGTTTCGAAATGGGTGGGAAAAGGAGCGGCAAGGCTAATAGCGTGGGTGACTGACCGTTTCACTGCCTGTGAATGATGGCAGAATGGGGAGGGGAGAGCGGGAAAATAGGGGTAGGGGAGGGAAACAGGGGGGAGAAACAGCAGGGACAAATGACATGCACATGATGCGAACAGGGGGACGCGAGGGCGCGCTATTTCGAAAATCCCATGGAAGGGGAGGAGTGATCTACCCACCTACCGTAATCCTCTCGGGAGGGAGACTGGAGGGAGGGGAGAAGGCGAACGCTAGAAGAGAAGACTGGAGACTGGCTGAGGCTCCGCCCCGACCGCCCTTTTATACCGAACCCCGGGCAAGGGAGGGGGAGGAGGAGGGGTGGAAGAGAGAGGGAGGAGGGAGAGAAGGGGAGAGAGAGAGAGAGGGAGGGGGGAGGGGGGAAATGCGAAATGAGCGGAGAGAGAAAGAGCAAGGACAGATGTGGAGAGAGGAGAGGAGAGGAGGGAAGAGTGATGGTTCAAAAATCGGGCGGGAGGTAGGGGGAATACTTGGTTCCTTGGTTCGCTTCTGTTTTTTTAGGAAGAACTGGATCGATTGGGAGAGGTCTACCGTATCCCTTGATAATAGTGGTGTCGTTTCGGTTTTCGTTTCTCTTCATTCTGCACACTCTCTCGTTACTCTTACCGGCGAAACAGTGTGCAGAATGGAGAGAGCCAAAACCGAATTTGCATCACTTCTCGATACTTCAGGAGGGGGCATTCACTACTTTTTGGTGCACCTCTATGGTTCATCTGAAATAAAAACGCATGATAATGTGGATTAGGGTTACTGTAGACTAGGTAGGGGATACAGTAGATCTAGGAAGACGAGTTTCCGAGAGTCTATCGAGAGTTGATATCGGATTGTATCTTAGCTCACTTCATTGGAACATTTCCTCGTCGGTTAGTGAAACGAGAGAGTGTGCAGAATGGAGAGAGCAACTATCCGACTCGGCAACAGTGTTGAAATTATGCTGATATGATGTGATTTTTCCTATTTCCTTCTAGAAGTTGCTTCAGAAGGCGATTGTAGCAGCCGAAGATCAAAGATCAACAAGGCCATTTCAGCCCTCTCCATTTTGCACACCCCCTCGGCCCTCTAGTAGTGATTTTGTTTCGGTTTCCGACTCTTTTCATTCTGCACACTCTTTCGTATCTCTGACCGGCGAGATAGTGTGCAGAATGTAGAGAGACGGCTGCCAACTCTTCCCCCTCCCCAACCACCCATGAATCATTTCATCATCTGATGGGCGCAGTAAAAGCGGCACTTTGCGATAGCGGGGGAAGAGCGAGAGAGGGTGTCTCTCTCACCAGTCAGAGCAGATGAGAGACAAGGCAAGGAGAGGAGAGTGCCGACAAAGACTTGCACGGAAAGGGCGAGCGCTTCGGACCCGCGCGGAACTTTGAAGTACGGTAGATACCGTATCCCCTAGATACTGTTGTAAGTAGATACTTGTCGGATCGAAAAGTAACGTTTTGCCCTTTTTCTCGTGTCTATGAGCGGTGAGATAGTGTGCAGAATGTAGAGAGTGGAACACTCCATCGTCAAAGTTCAAGAAGTGGTCTCTCCAATCTGCACACGATCTCACTGGTCGGTCCTCATCAAAGCATTCCTGGTTGAACTACGGTACCCTCGGAGTTGAATATATAGTCCAGAGGCTACCGTATCCCCCTCGATTGCTCTCCTGGTGTGTAATTATAATGCACACCCGACGAGGCCACACACACACACACATGATGGGACGTGCAAAAAACGGGGCAGAATTGCTGCTGCTGGTCCATCCCAATTGTCCATCCCAAACCAATGAGCTGTCTCCCTCCCTCCCCCTCTCGCCGCGATTTATGAGCTATCATTGTGTGTTCTTCCTTCTCCCCTCCGTCGAATAATTGGGGAGGCAGGAGAGACGGGGGGAGGTCTTCTTCCTTTGCTCTTGCAATATTGATTGGAGAAACCAAGGATACGGTAGTCAGCAACTTGTGGAAGCTTTTGAAATATCGATTGATACAGGAATACAGTAACTGGTAAATGGATTAACTTTCCATCGCTGATACGGTAGCCGGACAATAGCTATGGTCGCAGGAATTGATGTGTTTCGGCTACAGTATCTCTGCAATTCCCGTGGGAATAGGTCCCTTTCGGTTCCTTGAGGAGCGTGACATAATCTCTCATTATTCAGTGATATCTGGATTCTCAGAGTTAAAGATTCGAGGGAAAAATGAGAGCAATAGTGATGCCGGAACGAATGTTCGGTGTTCTTTCCATTCTGCACACTCTACAGTCGGTTAGATAAACGATACAGTGTGCAGAGTGGAGAGAGCACTATTCGATCCCACAACACTTTATGCGCGAAATGAGAAGAGCAGTCTTTTTCTGGTTACAACGGGGAACAATGGGGCTTCGATCCAGGAAGGTTTTAGCCGGGGAAAACGAGCGAACCCCTTCGACAGATGTTCTTCCACTTTCTCTTCTCTCTGCTAAGAACGACGAACGCCCGACTCTCCTCATTTCGCTTTTCTCTCATTTCTCTGACGGCGAAAGATCACGCAAATTGAGGAGAGTCATTCGGCGTCACTCCTCTCTGCCTCCACTTTTCATCCCGTTTTTTTTCTGACTCGCGCAGCCCTCTTCCCCCGTCAACCTTCAGAGGAGAAGAAGAGGGAGAACGACTCTCTCCATTCTGCACACTTCCTAGACCGACTGAGTGAGGAGATAGTGCGCGGAGAGGCATATACCACTCATTCTACCCTTCCTCTCCCCAACCTTCAGAGGAGGAAGAAGAAGAAAGGAAGAGGGAAAAAACGGCTGTGAGATGCAAATGAGGGGGTTGAGAGTCAGTGAGAAATGAGCGGAGATAGAATCAAAGGCGGGGGAAGAAGCGGGGATTTGGGGATTGAAAGAAGCACAGAAGTGAACATAAATTATAAGTGAATAATTTAAATTGAGTAATACATTTAATAAATGAAAATGGAGTAATTTTGAAAGAAACAAGTCCTGCAACGAAAAAGCATTCGATTTTGAAGACTACAGTAACCAGTTACCTGTTCGCTACGAATTTTCAAACGTCCTTTTCTACGATTTTCGCTTGTGTTTACTTCGTTTATTGATTGAATTCCTTCATCGGACCCCGCGACACTAGAGTTGGCTGCTCGGCCTGTCGCAGCGGCGCAGCTACCTCCTCCCCCGCGCCTGTTGCGATATTCCGCACGAAGGAGGTAGCGGCGCCGTTACTACAGGCCGAAAAGACAACCCTACTCGCAACTATAATGGAATATCGATTGCTCAAGGTACCGGATGCATCCGGGCGACGAGTTGCCGGAGAATAACTTGTGCGACGATGGAAGTGCGGAGGTGCCTCAGGTAACTGCATTTCGATCTAATTTCAACAATTTGAGAACCTGGTGTGGCAGAATTAGATTCAAATATCTCCAAAGCACATTCAAAAAACATCAAACTAGATTCCAAAACTTCTAATCCGATTCAAAAAAGGTCTAACTGCGCGGTACCCGACAGTTTATCAATTTCTCATTTTGCGCGCGCGCATGGACGACGTTGGCACCATGATAGCACTAACAACGTGCGCTTGCGTTACTTCCGAACCATCGGGGACCGTTCTTTCCTGTCATATTCCTCATAACCCTAGTCATTTCTCAATTATTTCGCGTATAGAATTGTTGAAACACAATTTTGCCTAGTTACCCGGGATTCGGCATAATTGCCGCTTGAACGAAGACCCACTTATATATATTTTTTATTTAAAAAAAATAATTTCCACGATTCAGGAACAAGACGGGATTCTTGGACTGAAGAATTTGAACGCGAATATCGTCAGGTTGGTTTCAGCCATTATACTACAGCCCCGAAATTGTTCGCGATCTACCCCCATTCAGAAGAATTCTTGCCTGTTTCTTTTCACCGTCAGCTATAGACTGAATGATTTTGGCGATCGTTTGGCCCCAGATCATGCGTCGACTTGGTTATGCATGTACATCATGGACTCGCCTCGAACAGTTCGATTTCCATAGGATCAAAAAGCTGTTTCAATCCAGATTACGGTGCAGGATACGGTAATCAATCGATATCAGGTTCAACCGATGGGGCACTCTCGTGGCAGTGGGCGCCACCGGCGGAGACGTCTCCATCTTCGACTTCCTCACGAGGGACTGTATCAAGGTTAATTAATATACTAATTAATTAATTATTTTTAAAAATATATATATTATTGTTTTGATAAGCCTTCAATAATGTATGGAGTGTAGGGATCTCATATCGCTGCTGATAGACAGTCAGTTTCTCGAGGTCGACGACTAGCCATTGATCGGTGTATTGGCCCTTGAACTGGCGCGATTACGGTGGCTAATCGATATTCTGCAGCATTGGAACGTCCACGCTGGCCCGATCACCGCCCTCTCGTGGTCCCGCAACGGCAGACTCCTGCTCACGGGAGGCGTGGGTACGGTAGTTTATCGATTTAGTGTATGAATTCTTCTAAATGGCTTTTCGTTGGTATGATACGTGGGGAGCGGAGTGGTCAGGCAGCAGTTTTTTTTATTGAAAATACCTTTTTCTAGGCTCGTAGACTAGTCTTTGGTAGTCTTCTGCAAAAAGAGAAACAGCAACGTTTCCAAGTTGGGAGCATCATTGGATTCAGCTCTCGCATTTTAAATGTATTTGTTGTGATCTACCCTTGTTGAACGAACATTCGACTAGGGTTTCGGAAACATTTTTATATTTATTTTAAAACTTTGCAGACACAGATGAAATTCCTATCCCGACACCATCAACAAAATACATGGTTGCTCGAAAATACCTAGCAAAAAACACATGGTAATAGACATTTTAAAACTTTTACGTCAAAAATGACATGGTAAACCATTTTTGCTTCAGAAAACCACATGGTAGTAGATATTAGACCGTAGGTTTGACGGTACCTTTTCACATCATCATTGGATTCAGCTCTCGCATTTTTATTGTATTTGTTGTTATCTACCCTTGTTGAACGAACATTCGACTAGGGGTTCGGAAACATTTTTATATTTATTTTAAAACTTTGCAGATTTTATGTGCACTATTCGGTGCGTGATGACGGGTCGTGAGCTGAGGCAGCTTCTATACTCGGACATAATCCTATCGGCCCAGTTCAGTCCACGGTATGAATCAAGCATATTATTTATTGTATATTTATGTATAATAGTGTTACCTGCATTCACCATTGTACACACTCTAGCCGGTCAGAGAAACGAGAGAGTGTGCAGAATGGAGAGAGTAATTGTTCGAACAGTCACCATCTTGGCCCAGTTCAGTCCACGGTGAGTGAGGTGGAGGGAGGCTGGATCAAAAATTATCGAGAAAGCTTAATTATTTATGTATATTATTTTGTAAATTATTTTGCAGCGACGACAACCAATTCCTGGTGCATTCCAACGACCATCAACCCACGCTGGAATGGGTCGATCGTCACGTCGCCTGTGGCCGCCAGCGCGCCCTCGATCCGTTGGCATCGGTGAGGAAGACTGTGTGGCTGCCGATCGCCCCACTATATAGGAAGCAGTGCCTAGAATTCGCCACGCATTCTATTCTCACTGTATCTGGTTCGTTCTACGGATTGTTTTCTCATCTAGCGCCCCTTGACCCCTTGATGTGATAAATATCGATTGATTGATTCCAGGTCGAGCTGGTGATGCCGTCCGCGCTGGACGACGACGAGCTGTCCTGCGTGGTGTACGATCGGCGCGGCGACTACGTCCTGGCGGGAACCGCCGAGGTATACGGTAATTCGCTCTCTCTCTCTTTCTCCATTCTGCACACTTTCTCGCGGGTCAGACTCGAGGGATTGTGCTGATTGGAGAGAGCTGAGAACCAAAATAACTTATCTACTTGTCAGGGTCGGATTATTGTCTACGACGTGCAGACGCAGGACGTGATCGCCATCGTGAGACAGGTACGGAAGCGTATCGATTAGACTACAGTATCCCCCAATTGCCGATCGATTGGATACCGTAATCCCTCAATCATCGATTTTCAGGAGAGGGACACGCTCCTAGTGAAGAGCATCACCGTGCCGCGACGCGGTTGCTACATCGTCATCAACAGCACGGATCGAGTGATTAGGAGGTACGGTAGGAGTACTGTACTATGGATTAGGGTACGGTAGGAGTAGATACAGTAATACAGACTACAACCTCAGCTATTACCTTTACTAAATGATTTTTTTCGGCGAGTGATTGTTGAGTATTGGTGTTTATTGATTTTCTCTGATCGATAATTGATCGATTGCAAACTGTCAGATTACGGTAACTGTCAGATACGATCTGGACGAGATCATCAAGGGGGGCCCGTTCGATTTAATGATGGAGCCGATGCAGAAGCTCGTTGACTCCGTGAACAAGGTACTGTAGGAGGAGGGGACAGGGTACGGTAGGAGGGTAGATCAATTGCAGGGTACGGTAGGATAGTAGATCAATCGTATTAGAGAAAATACAGCCCCTAATCCGTCTGTTAGACCGTCCTATGAGCGGCTAGCCTCCGAATACCTCAAATCTACTTGTGAAGGTCTAGGATTGTAGTGGTTCGGCATGAAGTCTAGAGCCCTTCAAGCTGACAATGATCATTAACAAGTAGGAGTGATTTCTATCCGGGATGCTGCTGTAGTACTAGTGGTGTAGTTTAGTTTGTGACTCTCTCCATTCTGCACACTATATCGCCGTGTGCAAAATAGAGAGAGTGATAGCTGCAATGGTATCACTAACTTTTTTTCAGGCAATGTGGAAGTCTATGTGCTGCTCGTGGGACGGCGACTATATATGCAGCGTTTCCACCAATGTAATTAATTTATTACTTAATTAAATTAAAGATTTTAAAAAATTATGAGATGATACTATGGGCTGAACAACGTGGTTTTGGTGAATTGTCAGCCTTGGTTGGTTTATGTTTCACTTTAGATAGATATTCTAAATGTGACAACATTTAACTCTTCTCCAGACCTACGAGCTCTACATCTGGGAGATAGCCACCGGTTCCCTCATACGGATCCTCCGCGGCAACAAGGTGAGGGATTTGAGAAGGGTTACTGTAATTGCTGAGGATACTGTAGCTGCTAGGGATACTGTAGCTTACCAGTTATACCGTACCCGTAGCATTTTATCGATTTTACTCTCACTCGCTCTTGATCGAAATATTCATTATGCGCAATACAAACGTTAGGTCCGAGGCATAGTGATAGTCTCAATGGACGCTAAACACCAGAATATGCGGGGCGGATTACAGTGTATTTTTACAGATCTATTTTGATTTTAAGAACTCTCCATTCTGCACACTCGCTCCTCGGTTAGACAGACGAATGAGTGTGCAGAATGGAGAGCGCTGGCTGACCAAATCACATCCCTATTTCATATTGTGAACTAATTGCTTTCCATTCTTTTCCGCTGAGGCATTAACCGTACATTCCATTGTACGGTTAATGCCTCAGTCGCGGCTACCGTACATTCCATTGCAGACGCAGGGCATCCAGGTGATGGACGCGCAGTGGCACCCGGCGAGGGCCGTGATCGTGTCCGTGTGCGACGGCGTGCCCATCGTGTGGACCAAGGTGCGTGAGAAATAGAGAATTTAGCTCTCCATTCTGCATACTCTCTCGCCGGTCAGAGACGCGAGAGAGTGAGCAGAACGAAGAGAGCTGAAAATCGATTCGACATTACTAGTGAGAAATCTAAGGTGGGCGAGAGGGAGGGCGACGTTTCCGCAACGGGCCATAATGACGCATAACTTATTGTATATGAGACCTAGAGTCGTGCAATGGGTGCTTGTGTGATCAGCATATCGCACATCTATTGGTCCTACCAAATAAGTTCTACTTCGTTGCGCAAATGTCATACCCCGTTGGTGAAAATTCAGCCCCAGCGCACGACCCGCATGACCCATGGAGCACGGGGGGATACGGTAGGGCGTGCTGGTCGGGGATGAGCGACCATCTAGATGCCTTGTGGTGCCCCTGCTAATTATATTTCGAAACCCCGAAAATGAGCGAAACTGTGGAGAAAATAGCGAAAAAACAGATTGTCGACATTATGCGCCTCCGAAATATGCGTATCCAGACCCCGCTACTCTGAAATTCCGGGAGGAGATTTGATCATTGACGTTGATGTATAGTCCATCATGGGGTAAATAAAATTTTAAAATAAATAAATAAATACATATTGCAGGCGCCTTTGGATGCCTGGACGGCATTCGCGCCCGATTTCACGGAGTTGGAGGAGAATGGAAAGTGAGTTGTAGACTAGTGATGGCAAATCAAAACTCGACTCTCCTCATTTCGCGTGCTCTATCGTTTCTCTGACTGGCGAGAGAGAGAGAGAGAGCAGGCGAATTGAGGAGGGTACTTCCGTTTTGACATCACTATTGCAGACGATGTACATCCATCGCGACACATAGCAAGTATTATACTATGAGTGATTTTCTCGATTTGCGCTTCGATAAAAAGCTCACGTCTTGCTCGAAATCGTATTTTCTTGTTTGTGGGGACCGTGTGAATTGCTGTCACATACTCCGTTTATGTTCCCTGTCATTTCTCGTTTTTATTCGTCATCTGTTTCTAGGAGTGATGTCGTTTCGGTTTTCAGCTCTCGATTCTGCACACTCTTATCTCTGACCGGTGAGAGAGTGTGCAGAATGGAGACAGCCGAAACCGAAACGACATCAATAGTGTTGGTTGACAAGTGATGACGTCATCGTCGATGTGACCTCCACTCCTCTGACTTCACACTAGTGATGACAAATCGGCATCCGACTCTCTCCTTTTCGCATACTCTCTCGCTGGCCAGACAGACGAGAGAGTGTGCAGAATGAGGAGGGTCGAGAACCGAAACAACATCTCTTATTGCAGACACGTGGAGAGGGAGGGCGAGTTCGACGACGGGGACGAAGACGCCAGCGATGAGGAGAGGAACGGGGATGAGGTGGGCTACTGACTCTCTCCATTCTGCACACTATCTCGCGTCTCTGACCGACGATAGAGCATGTGAAATGAGGAGAGTCTGCCGATTTGTCATCACTAGAGGGAATCAGCTGACTCTCTCTCCATTCTGCACACTATCTCGCCGGTCAGAGGGAGACGATAGAGTGGGCAGAATAGAGAGAAAAAGAGTTAGATCCGGAAACACTACTTAAGTATACTTAAATGCATACATCACTTTATTATTATTTTGTACTCGAGCAGCACAGAATTGACCAAGAGCTGTTTCCGCAATCTTGATCTTGCTCTGACGCACTAGTTCGCCTGGTCTCAATTGAGTTTCGGAATCTTTCGGATGGGCAGAATGGAGTGAGAGTAGATAACCTAAATCGCATCACTAGTGGGAACATTTGCTGATATTATCACTTTTTTTTACCGAGACTAAGAAAATTCCTATTCCCGAGCACTTTTGCGATGAGATTTAACCAAAGTCATTGTCTTATCGTTTAAAAAAAATTTTAAATAATAAAATAATTCGCAGGACGAAGAGGAGGAGATCGACGTCGTCAATCTGGATGTAAGTTTGTTTTGATTTAATAAATTAATTTTTATTTTATTTTGGTAATTTTGAAACACAACCTCATTGGCTACTTTTTGATTTGTTTACACTTAGTTCAAATACGCGTGTCAATGTAACTAAAAATTGAGGAGCATTTTTTTTATTTGTTAGGGATTATGTGAAATTTCCCTAATAGGAAATGTGGCAAATAAGATGAAAGCGGGCATCGTTTGTACTGTTGTTAGATCGAATATTTTTTATTCGCAAAAAAATTTTCATAACTGCACTCGTTCTTTCGCCCTTACGATGTAGTGAAACTTACGAAGTAGTGAAAAAAGTAGAAAAAAAAATAAATGAAGTGTGAATGAAACTCATCAAATTTCTTTTGTTTCTGCGCACATTTTCATCATGCATGATCATGTGAGTTTCAAACTTCGTTAGGCGAATGATCGAGTAAATTTATGCAAAATTATTCGCGAATAGAAATATTCGATCTAACAACACTAATCGTTTGGCAAAGCCTCTGCTTTCTGCATCCCTCGATTACGGTATCATTATGTTATCGATTGATGGATTACGGTATCATTATGTTATCGATTGATGGATTACGGTATCATGTTATCGATTGATGGATTACGGTATCATGTTATCGATTGATGGATTACGGTATCTGATTATCGATTGATGGATTACGGTATCATGTTATCGATTGATCGCAGGCGGCGGATCTGGGCGGCAGCAGTGACGAGGAGGCCCATCTGATGCCCTGCACAGACCGATCGATAACCAGTGAGTACTGTAGGATAGTGATGTCGTTTCGGTTTTCTGCTCTCTCCATTCTGCACACTCTCGTTTCTCTAACCGGCGAGATAGTGTTCAGAATGGAGAGAGCCAAGACCGAATTTACACATCATTAGTGAGTGCGGTAGGAGAGAGGGTACTGTAGGATATGATCATGCAGTACGGTAGGTGTGCTGCCCGCAGAGATTATGGTAGCGTGCGTAGCAGTTAGTGTGGACGATCACATCTGCTTCATTTAAAAAAATGATCGACAGGGACTGAGCATGAGAAATCAGAGAGAAGAGAGAGCATGATAAGTTAGGAGTGCGTGAATTTTTTTGCTCACTCTTTATGGCGGTGTATTTTGGTAGCTGGCGGATTGCAGTTTCCCAGTCAGTGCAAAGGCGCGTTGCAATTTATGTCGTGGGAAAGCCTAAATCTTCATAGAGCGAATTGGAGTGATGAACAAGAATAACCTGCAACAGCGTGTCGTGTGGCCCGTGCGTTCGGAGAAACGTCGCCCTGACTGGTGTGTCAAGAATACCGTAATTTTTGCAGCCGGCCCTCTCCTGTACGTGCCGATCACGCCCAGGATCATCAACCCCGAGTACAGAAGAAGGTGTGTCATTTTATAACAATCGTTTTAGCACTGGTCATTTTAGAACTGGAGCAATCTATGCTAACATTGTCCCTAAGGCTTTAGGGTGATTGTAAAGTACTCTAGTGTGACTTAAGACTTGAGCGAGTACTTTAAGAACTTAATGCTCGACATTAAGCACCTTAGGTTAAGGTTAAGGTAAATTTAGCGAGTTCTAAAATGACAGTTCAAACATGATACACCCCCGTACAGGAAACGTCTCCCTCTCGCGGCCCCCAGTAGTCGCGAGAAGAAGAAGAGGGAAAAGCATCAGCCATTGGGAGGTACGGAATTACACACTCGGCATCGATCAATGACTAATTTTATTTGCTCAGATTACGGTAGTCAATCCATCGATAACTGACAAATGTTTAGATCGTACTTTCCTGAATCCGCCGCTCACGCAGTTTGAGGACCCGAACGACTGTGAGTGTGATTACGGTAGCATCGGGATGTTATTGGTGGTTACGGGGATAGTGTAGGAGTACGGTAACATCGGGATACTGTGGGATTACGGTAGGATTACGGTAACCATCCCAATATCGATTTGTTGCAGTGCGTGCGCAGATGCTTGCGGCTCGTACGATGACAGCCCGCTCGGCTCCCAACATGCCGGTCTCCAAGTTGAAGGGCCGTCGGATGTCCAAGTGAATACGGTAGATCAATCGATCGAGCGATCGCGTTACCGTATCCCCTCTTTCCTTCACAGTCATCATTCATCGATCGATAAATCAATCTGTTTGTTGTAGAGAAGTTGCTGTTCAAATTGTAAATATTATAATATTATAAACCCTTCGTTCTGTTTAATCTGTGCGTGTTGATGGATTGAGAGCATAGGTGTCCACGCCACCGGTGACCTATTTTTGGACCATGACCCCTAATACGTCAATGCGCAGGGGTGTCGGACACCCCCAGAAAAACAATCACTCCGGTCACGTAGATAATTGAGTTTGACTAAATTGAACATTCGTTGTTTGTCTCGCTCCGTTGTTTGTTCATCACTCGCTCTCTCGTCTCTCATTCCCTCATTTTCCACGCTTTCTTCTCTCCCAGTAGGTTGGTTTCGTCTATTCTC
This sequence comes from Pristionchus entomophagus, assembly GCA_036245825.1. Taxonomy (NCBI): domain Eukaryota; kingdom Metazoa; phylum Nematoda; class Chromadorea; order Rhabditida; family Neodiplogasteridae; genus Pristionchus; species Pristionchus entomophagus. The sequence continues at coordinate 46,161,963 of BTSX01000004.1, read as the reverse complement.
TCTTGTTTACGCCCATTTCTACCGTACTCATGGCTCCATAGCGAGCTTCACACTTGTCTGACCTACCGTAGCCTATATTGCATAGCCTACCTAACCTAATATTGCATAGCCTACCGTAACCTACGATCAGCTCTCTCTTCAGAATGGGATCCTTATTGAGTGTGATGGCGGCTCCACAGAAGACCGCTGCCAGCGCACGGTACGCATCTACCGTCCTCGAGTCGCCTACCGTATCCTTTACCGTACCCAAAGAACAATCGCCAAAAGTACCCCTTACCGTACCCCATGAACATTCGCCTACCGTACCCCGTGACCCATACCGTATCTGATCGCCTCCACAGTTGCTTATTGATCACTTGCGTTCTTGTTGTTGCATACCGTACTTACAACCATTTCCGCTTACCATATCTTATTCCCGTAACCTCCCTATCATGCGCCCGCACGGCACCCCTCATAACTCACAACGTATGCTTATTTGCAGCTACAGTAACCCTCTACCGTTCTCATCTCACCTCATTGCAGGACCTCCCACTCGCAGACTGGAGTAGCGGAGACTGAGGTTGCAGCCGATGCGACCGGGCGGGTCGCAGCTTCTGATGCTACTGCTGCCGGAGCTGCTATCGCTCCCACTGAGACTGCCGCTGCTGTTGAGTCTGAGGTGAGCGAGCCATCCCAACGCCTGTCTACCGTAGTCTACCGTTCCCATCCTATCGTAGTCTACCGTACACATCCTACCGTAGTCTACCGTTCCCTTCCTATCGTAGTTCTACCTCTTATCTCACGCGTCAGAAAGTAGTGATGCCTGGTCGAATAGTGCTCTCTCCATTGTGCACACACTCTAGTCGATTAGAGAAACGAGAGAGTGTGCAGAATGGAGATAGTAACTATTCGATCCGTCATTATGAGTCAGAAAATGTAATGACTGCTGTGTTCTCAGGAGCACATCGACCAGTGCGGACTCGAGGATGACGGGGAAGAGTGGGTGCGTGCGGAGCCTCCACCACGCATCAGGCATGTTTGCATGGTACTAGCATTTTGCTGGCAACGCGCCAAAACGAATTCCCCTCGAGACCTCTCATCTCCCGCCCACCCCATGCAGAACGCCGTGTGTTAGGTCGGATGATCACCGACTGGATGAAAACCAAGAAAATGTCGTCTCCCAGTATTTTGTCAGTAGGGTAAATATGATGCACTGAACCATCTGAGAAAATACTGTGAGACGACATGTGTTTGATTCTCATCCAGTCAGTTATCATGCGACGGTGACCATTCGACCTAGTGCCGTTTGCATTAGTGATATCGTTTCGATGTTGGACTCTCTCCATTCTGCACACTCTCTCGTCTGTCTGACCAGCGAGAGATATTGCGAAAAGAAGAGAGTCGAGTTCCGAATTGGCAATACTAGTAGATCACTTAAGAACAAAGATAATGATGGGCCATGCCACGATTTCGCTCCGGAAGTGGATAAATTATTTTGAGAATTATTTCAGAGAGTGATTTGTCCAAGGAGAAGAAGGAGAAGTTCCAAGGCCACCTCGACCGCATCTTCAGCCAAGTGACGCTCATGGGCAAGATGGTGAGAGCAGGACATTCTAGAGGAGGAGGGCGAGAGAAAGAGAGAAATTTTCAATTTGCCAGCCAAAATTTGCCTTGTAACGGGAGCCGTAGCCGTCAAAAGGCGTGGTTTTGTCGCGAATGTTTTTAAATTACTTTTGGCGGTAGAATGCCGTGGAGAGACAGGGATCTAATTTCGGCTATCTCCATTCTGCACACTCTCTCGCCGGTTATACGAGAGAGTGTGCGGAGTCAATCCTTGAAACCCTTCTCAGCTATAAACTACAATCTATCAACTCCCAAAATATAAGCAAGTTCAAGGGTGACTTCGATCCGGCCGACCTCTGTGAGGTGTTCTCTGACGTCATACCGTACCTCGAGTCGGAGCAGGTGCTGATCGAAAACGTGCCCTTCCCCTGCTCCGTCGTGGGAGATATCCATGGACAGGTATTACGGTAGTCGCTTCCCTTTTCCTATCACAAACTAATTTATTTCGATCACGGTAGTCTCTTCCTTTTCTATATCGCAAAGTGATGTTATTATATTTGCCCCGTCCCTATGTCATTTCGTTGCCCTATGGATGAAATAGATTTTGCAATGGTTTCGAATCGTTGCTTTTTCGCCAGTGTTGTTGAGGTTCTCGATGATTACTGGTTTTAAATGGTAATACCGAAAATGGTCAGATTAAGACTAGGAAATCAATAATAATCTTACCGTACTCCTCTACCGTATCCATCTACAGCTCTACGATCTGGACAGTGTATTCCGTAAAAACACCAAGGATGGAAAGACGGGCTGGATCGACCACCGATACCTCTTCCTGGGAAACTACGTCGACAGGTACGTTGATACTCTAAGAGGATTACGGTAGTGTCTCATCGTGTCGTAAACTGTTTTTTTCTGTTTCAGAGGTCGTCAATCGCTCGAGGTCGTGGTCGCACTATACTGCCTCAAGATGCTCTACCCCGACAATGTGAGCACTAGTGACGACAAATTGACTCTCCTCATTTTGCGTGATTTCTCGTCGGTTAGAGAGATGAGAGAGCACGAAAAATGAGGATAGTCCGATGCCGAATTGCCATCAATAACCCCTACTTTCTTCCTTTCGATTGAGGGAAAGATCGCGACAAGAAAAGATCAATATTCAGTATTTACTCAATTATTTTCTGTTCAGATCTTCCTTCTGCGCGGTAATCACGAGTTCATAGAAGAGAATAAAGAGCACGGATTCCTCGTAGACTTCTTCGACCGATACGAGGACGAGGTACAAAATAATATAAATGTCAGATAAACTGCATGTTTTTACTGTCGATTTTTCGCATCCAATTCCGTCACCACGGAGGCTCAAATTGACCAAATCCCTGCATCTAGAATTGCTGGGAAGCGGAAAACCTACTGTCCGCTCATTGGCCGAAGGATCGCGTCGCGGTTGATGCCTCGCGTCCCGCACACACTTTTCACACACCTTGAAGGCTCCCGTCGCGAAATGTCCATTCCACTTTCCGCGCGGTTTTCAAAACGAATTACTTTCATGACCACGCTGCCTCTGAACCTCCGTAGTCATCCAATCATCAATGATTTCACGACTGAATGATTTCACGTAGTAGGTGTTGTGGAAACAGTGTTTTATCAAATATTTTCAAAACATCCTTAGCAAGCTACGTAGCACCAATATATTTTATTGGATTTACTGATTCATTTGATTTATGGTTCTAAAATCAGTAGTCGTGGATAATAATTTATGGTAAATATTTTACTCTCAGGAGACGGCTCTTGCTCTCTACTATCGAAACCGATTTGCCATCACTCACATTGTCGGGGTAGAGTATCTTGAGGCAGTCCACGACCTCGATTGATTGGCGACCTCTGATGCAGAAAAAAATCAGTTTGTGATACGATGAGAAACTACCGTAATCTCCTTAGAGCATCAGCGTACTAGGAATGTCGTATTCGACTCTCTTCATTCAGCACACTCTCTCGTTTCTCTGAACGGCGAGAGTGTGCAGAATGGAGAATCAATACATAAATTACATCCCTACCACGTACCTGTCCACGTAGTTTCCCAGGAAGGGGTATCGGTGGTCGATCCAGCCCGGCTTTCCATCCTTGGTGTTCTTACGGAACACGCGGTCCAGATCGTACAACTGAAGGAAGTTACTAGTGATGACAAAACGGAACCAAACTCTCCTCGATTCGCCTACTCTCTCGCCGGTCAGATAGACTAGAGTGTGTGCGAAAAGAGGAGAGTCTATCCCGATTTGTAACCACTACTAGATACGGTAGAGGGTACGGTAAGACTAGCATTGATTTCGGAGTCTTAATCTGGCCAATAAACATAGAACCAGTAAAATAACCCCGTTAACGAAGGCGATCAAGCAACGAAAACCATCGCAAAATCTATTTCTTCCATATGGTAACGAAATGCCTTAGGGACGGAGTGAATATAAAACCATCACTTTGCGATATGGAAAAGGAAGAGACTACCGTAATCGAAATAAATCAGTTTGTGATAGGAAAAGGGAAGCGACTACCGTAATACCTGTCCATGGATATCTCCCACGACGGAGCAGGGGAAGGGCACGTCTTCGATCAGCACCTGCTCCGACTCGAGGTACGGTATGACGTCAGAGAACACCTCACAGAGGTCGGCCGGATCGAAGTCGACCTGCAACTGGTAATCATGACTCTCCCCTTTTCACACACTCTCTCGCCCGTCAGAGAAACGAGAGATTAGTAACTAATTTATATTTTGGGAGAGAATAGATTGCAGGTTAGAGCTGTGAGAACCCATAGGACTACGGTTCGTAAACAACAGGAAGGAGAAATGTGCAGGAAGTGAAAGGGTTCAGAGGGACATGCATGTCCCTCTGAACCCTGTACATGCACCAACTTCAAAAGTTATATAGCGTGGTTGAGGATGCTATATTTTAATGTGGATGGGAGAGAGGTGTTCGATTCCTCTCAGTCTCACGGAGGCTCAAATTGACTAAATCCCCGTATCCAAAATACTGGAGACGCGGAACCGACGCCCTTTGATAAAGGGGTCGCGACGAGGGTTATGCGTCACGTCCCGCCGTAGTCATCCAATCATCAATGATTTCACGACTGAATGATTTCACGTAGTAGGTGTTGTGGAAACAGTGTTTTATCAAATATTTTCAAAACATCCTTAGCAAGCTACGTAGCACCAATATATTTTATTGGATTTACTGATTCATTTGATTTATGGTTCTAAAATCAGTAGTCGTGGATAATAATTTATGGTAAATATTTTACTCTCAGGAGACGGCTCTTGCTCTCTACTATCGCGTCAACGAGACCTTCTGCTATCTCTCCATTGCCGTCATCATCGGTGAGCGGATCTCAAAGATCAAAGATCAAGGAATAGTATAGCGTAATTCTGCGGGAGATGCGTACTACTGTGCGCACGGAGGCATCTCGCCGTCGTTCTTCGCTCGTCGTCACTTCAATTCGGTGAGGGACCAGCTCTCTCCATTCTGCACACTCTCTCACCGGCCAGAGAGTGTGCAGAATGAAGAGAGTCGAATACCGAAAATACGTCACTATTTCAGATCTACAAGCCGATCTACCGCTCGACGGACAACTCGCTGGTGCACGATGCCGTGTGGTCGGAACCGGCTGTCGACCTGAAGGGGTGAGGGCCCCGAGAGGAATGACTGCGTGGGGGGTACTGTAGTTGATTACGGTAAGAGGATCCTCTGGGGATACAATATCGATTTTGGCTCTCTCCTTTTTGCACACTATCTCGCCGGTTAGAAGAAAGAGAGAGTGTGCAGAATGAAGAGAGTCGAAAACCGAAAGACATCCTAGTGAGGATGGCTGGGCCCGAAAGGAACGACTGTGGGGGTACTGTAGCTGATTACGGTAGGAGTACACTGTTTGGAAATACTGTTGAATCTCAATTATAATGATAATTTATCTATGCTTTTTCTTGAGTTTTGAATTTAACTCTATTGTGGTTTATTCCTTGCGATTGGCCCAGTTTCACCTCTTTTTCGTGAAAAGTGATTCCCGAATTCAGGACTAATAAAAAAAATTCAGGACGCGCCTCCCCCTCCTGAGATTGCGAAATATGGGGGAGCCGTAGCGAAATCGCTCCTATTGCTAACACTATTCAGAACGTGCTTCAACCCCGATGAAGGAGGGTCCATCTACTATGGACTGAAGCAGCTGGTCATCGCCATGAGACGATGAAGGTCCGAGGAGTCTTCCGCGGTCACTCGGTGAGTAATATAGAATAGTTACTCTCTCCTTTCTGCACACTCTCTCGATTCTCTGTCTGGCTAGAGAGTGTGCAGAATGGAGAAAATCCAAAATCCAAAATAAAATCCCTATTTCTGACTGTTCAGATCATCGACGCGGGGTTCGAGAGATATTACGGCATTCTCTTCTCCGTTTTCTCGGCAACGGCATGCGGTGGCCGCGTAAGGATTTATATTAGGGGTTTCATTTCGGTTATTGATCTCTCCATTGTTGTTACTGCTTTTGGATGCAATTTGGAAGTGGTTCTTTCGAGAGAAATTCTTTCAAAGATCAAAGATCAAAGTTCTTTCAAAGATCAAAGAATATAATCTAATATTGTTTTCAGCGCAACAAGGGCTCCGTGGCTGTCATCGACGAGTTGGGCCACGTCTCCTTCAGGATACTCGAAGTCTGCATGAAGCGTGAGTCCTGTAGTTCTCGACTAGGGATGTCGTTTCGGTTTTAACTCTCTCCATTCTGCACACTCTCTCGCCGGTCATAGAGTGTGCAGAATCAGATAGTCGAAACTCGAAACGACATCACTACTACCCAGACGACATCACGACATCACTACTAATACTTATTGAAAAGATAAATATATTATCTCGAATAAATCATCTTCTGGTTGTCTGGGAAAACGCCAATACAACGTCTCTCTTTGATTTCCTCTACCAAACCGCTAGTGTCCAAAGAAAGAAGAGTTTTTAGGAAGTAAATGGGTGGCATCATTGTGATAACTAATTAATCTAATTAAACTAATTAAAGATTAAAGATTAAAGATTAATTAGTTCAGGTGTTGCGTGGGAAGGGAGATTCAACAAGTGGATCGGAGAGGAGGAGGACTAGAGTGGCTTGGCAGAGACCGGTGCCCTGAAGAGAATGAAGTGAATAAGAAGAGGCGGATCTGACCCCTCAAACGACTTCTGATCCTTCTCTAACCCCTCAAACGATGCATCTAGATCGTTGTCTATCTATATAACACCCTCCATTGAATTCACTATTAGAGATAAATTCATTGGGCAAGCTTTGTTTTGTGTTGAACATTCCATGGATTGGTAATGGGTTATGGTGTCTGACTGAAGAACCCAATCCAGTCTCGACTCCCCGGTTCGAGCCCCACGATCGACCATGTTTTGCAAGATGGTAGAAGTGAGAGTCGAAAAAAATTTTATCTCCAAAAAATATGAATATAGGAATTTCTGGTATGTTTTTGTGCGCTGCCCCACCGTGCCCTGCGCAACCCTTGTGCCGTGAGCTAGATAGATGGCGAGAGAGCTTGCCCAATGAATTTACTTGCCCAATGAATTTATCTCTAATAGTGAATTCAATGGAGGGTGTTATATAGATAGACAACGATCTAGATGCATCGTTTGAGGGGTTAGAGAAGGATCAGAAGTCGTTTGAGGGGTCAGATCCGCCTCTTCTTATTCACTTCATTCTCTTCAGGGCACCGGTCTCTGCCAAGCCACTCTAGTCCTCCTCCTCTCCGATCCACTTGTTGAATCTCCCTTCCCACGCAACACCTGAACTAATTAATCTTTAATCTTTAATCTTTAATTAGTTTAATTAGATTAATTAGTTATCACAATGATGCCACCCATTTACTTCCTAAAAACTCTTCTTTCTTTGGACACTAGCGGTTTGGTAGAGGAAATCAAAGAGAGACGTTGTATTGGCGTTTTCCCAGACAACCAGAAGATGATTTATTCGAGATAATATATTTATCTTTTCAATAAGTATTAGTAGTGATGTCGTGATGTCGTCTGGGTAGTAGTGATGTCGTTTCGAGTTTCGACTATCTGATTCTGCACACTCTATGACCGGCGAGAGAGTGTGCAGAATGGAGAGAGTTAAAACCGAAACGACATCCCTAGTCGAGAACTACAGGACTCACGCTTCATGCAGACTTCGAGTATCCTGAAGGAGACGTGGCCCAACTCGTCGATGACAGCCACGGAGCCCTTGTTGCGCTGAAAACAATATTAGATTATATTCTTTGATCTTTGAAAGAACTTTGATCTTTGATCTTTGAAAGAATTTCTCTCGAAAGAACCACTTCCAAATTGCATCCAAAAGCAGTAACAACAATGGAGAGATCAATAACCGAAATGAAACCCCTAATATAAATCCTTACGCGGCCACCGCATGCCGTTGCCGAGAAAACGGAGAAGAGAATGCCGTAATATCTCTCGAACCCCGCGTCGATGATCTGAACAGTCAGAAATAGGGATTTTATTTTGGATTTTGGATTTTCTCCATTCTGCACACTCTCTAGCCAGACAGAGAATCGAGAGAGTGTGCAGAAAGGAGAGAGTAACTATTCTATATTACTCACCGAGTGACCGCGGAAGACTCCTCGGACCTTCATCGTCTCATGGCGATGACCAGCTGCTTCAGTCCATAGTAGATGGACCCTCCTTCATCGGGGTTGAAGCACGTTCTGAATAGTGTTAGCAATAGGAGCGATTTCGCTACGGCTCCCCCATATTTCGCAATCTCAGGAGGGGGAGGCGCGTCCTGAATTTTTTTTATTAGTCCTGAATTCGGGAATCACTTTTCACGAAAAAGAGGTGAAACTGGGCCAATCGCAAGGAATAAACCACAATAGAGTTAAATTCAAAACTCAAGAAAAAGCATAGATAAATTATCATTATAATTGAGATTCAACAGTATTTCCAAACAGTGTACTCCTACCGTAATCAGCTACAGTACCCCCACAGTCGTTCCTTTCGGGCCCAGCCATCCTCACTAGGATGTCTTTCGGTTTTCGACTCTCTTCATTCTGCACACTCTCTCTTTCTTCTAACCGGCGAGATAGTGTGCAAAAAGGAGAGAGCCAAAATCGATATTGTATCCCCAGAGGATCCTCTTACCGTAATCAACTACAGTACCCCCCACGCAGTCATTCCTCTCGGGGCCCTCACCCCTTCAGGTCGACAGCCGGTTCCGACCACACGGCATCGTGCACCAGCGAGTTGTCCGTCGAGCGGTAGATCGGCTTGTAGATCTGAAATAGTGACGTATTTTCGGTATTCGACTCTCTTCATTCTGCACACTCTCTGGCCGGTGAGAGAGTGTGCAGAATGGAGAGAGCTGGTCCCTCACCGAATTGAAGTGACGACGAGCGAAGAACGACGGCGAGATGCCTCCGTGCGCACAGTAGTACGCATCTCCCGCAGAATTACGCTATACTATTCCTTGATCTTTGATCTTTGAGATCCGCTCACCGATGATGACGGCAATGGAGAGATAGCAGAAGGTCTCGTTGACGCGATAGTAGAGAGCAAGAGCCGTCTCCTGAGAGTAAAATATTTACCATAAATTATTATCCACGACTACTGATTTTAGAACCATAAATCAAATGAATCAGTAAATCCAATAAAATATATTGGTGCTACGTAGCTTGCTAAGGATGTTTTGAAAATATTTGATAAAACACTGTTTCCACAACACCTACTACGTGAAATCATTCAGTCGTGAAATCATTGATGATTGGATGACTACGGCGGGACGTGACGCATAACCCTCGTCGCGACCCCTTTATCAAAGGGCGTCGGTTCCGCGTCTCCAGTATTTTGGATACGGGGATTTAGTCAATTTGAGCCTCCGTGAGACTGAGAGGAATCGAACACCTCTCTCCCATCCACATTAAAATATAGCATCCTCAACCACGCTATATAACTTTTGAAGTTGGTGCATGTACAGGGTTCAGAGGGACATGCATGTCCCTCTGAACCCTTTCACTTCCTGCACATTTCTCCTTCCTGTTGTTTACGAACCGTAGTCCTATGGGTTCTCACAGCTCTAACCTGCAATCTATTCTCTCCCAAAATATAAATTAGTTACTAATCTCTCGTTTCTCTGACGGGCGAGAGAGTGTGTGAAAAGGGGAGAGTCATGATTACCAGTTGCAGGTCGACTTCGATCCGGCCGACCTCTGTGAGGTGTTCTCTGACGTCATACCGTACCTCGAGTCGGAGCAGGTGCTGATCGAAGACGTGCCCTTCCCCTGCTCCGTCGTGGGAGATATCCATGGACAGGTATTACGGTAGTCGCTTCCCTTTTCCTATCACAAACTGATTTATTTCGATTACGGTAGTCTCTTCCTTTTCCATATCGCAAAGTGATGGTTTTATATTCACTCCGTCCCTAAGGCATTTCGTTACCATATGGAAGAAATAGATTTTGCGATGGTTTTCGTTGCTTGATCGCCTTCGTTAACGGGGTTATTTTACTGGTTCTATGTTTATTGGCCAGATTAAGACTCCGAAATCAATGCTAGTCTTACCGTACCCTCTACCGTATCTAGTAGTGGTTACAAATCGGGATAGACTCTCCTCTTTTCGCACACACTCTAGTATATCTGACCGGCGAGAGAGTAGGCGAATCGAGGAGAGTCTGGTTCTGTTTTGTCATCACTAGTAACTTCCTTCAGTTGTACGATCTGGACCGCGTGTTCCGTAAGAACACCAAGGATGGAAAGCCGGGCTGGATCGACCACCGATACCTCTTCCTGGGAAACTACGTGGACAGGTACGTGGTAGGGATGTAATTTATGTATTGATTCTCCATTCTGCACACTCTCGCCGTTCAGAGAAACGAGAGAGTGTGCTGAATGAAGAGAGTCGAATACGACATTCCTAGTACGCTGATGCTCTAAGGAGATTACGGTAGTTTCTCATCGTATCGCAAACTGATTTTTTTCTGCATCAGAGGTCGCCAATCAATCGAGGTCGTGGTCGCCCTATACTGCCTCAAGATACTCTACCCCGACAATGTGAGTGATGGCAAATCGGTTTGCGACTCTCCTCATTTTGCGTGATCTTTCTTCGGTTAGAGAGGCGAGAGACCACGAGAAATGAGGAGAGTCGGATGTTGAGGGAAAGAACGCGACAAGAAAAGATCAATATTCAGTATTTACTCAAATATTTCCTTTGCAGATCTTCCTTCTGCGAGGAAATCACTAGTTCATGAGTGAGAATAAGCAGCACGAATTGCTCGACAATTTCTTCGACCGATACGAGCACAAGGTAAAACTAATAGGAAATAGTGAAATATTCTTCTGGACAAATCGGACCCCTACTCTCTTCAATTCGCATGTTCTCTCGTTTCTCTAACCAGCGAGAGAGTGTGCAGAATGGAGAGAGTCAAACCCGATATTACATCCCTAGTGGTAAATATTTGACTCTCAGGAGACGGCTATTGCTCTCTTCTTTCGCGTCAACGAGACCTTCTGCTATCTCTCCATTGCCGCTATCATCGGTGAGCGGAGATCAAAGATCAAGGAATAATATCGCATAATTGTGCAGGTGATGCGTACTACTGTGCGCATGGGTACAATTTTGCAGCGATACAATTAATTTCACATTTCGTCACCATTAGGCAACACTGTTTACGGATCGGATCGTTTTTTTTCTCAGTTTTATCTCTCTCCATTCTGCACACTCTCGCCGGTCAAAGAGTGCGCAGAATGAAGAGAGTCGAAAGCCGAGACGACATCCCTGGTTCTCAGTCTAATAGTTTCTGGATCTAATTTCGACAATTTTGATTAATTATTATACTATGTAAATACTTCTCAAAGTTGGGACTCGAAATTAGGTCAAAATATTTTCTCGAATAAGTCATCTTCTGGTTGTCTGGGAAAACGCAAAAAAAAACACAATGCAACCTCTCTTTGTTTTCATCTTCCAAAAAAGATAGACTAGTTTTCTTGGAAGTAATTGGGGTATACATCCTTTTGATATCTAATTGGTTCAGGTGTGGCGTTTGTAGAGAGGCTCCGCAGGTTGAATGGAGAGGAGGAGGACAAGGGTGTCTGCGTGGCAGAAACGGGTGCCCTGAAGAGAATGAAGTGAATAAGAAGAGGCGGATCTGACCCCTCAAACGACCCCTGATCCCTTCCTGACCCCTCTCTGACCCCTCAAACGATGCACCCAGATCGTTGTCTATCTATATTATCAAGGTGCAAAACACCCTCCATTGAATTCACTATTAGAGATAAATTCATTGGACGAGCATTTTGTGTGTGTTGTCCATGCCATGTATGAATGGAAGCTTATGAGCTTGTTGATGCACCCTTGAGAACTGTATGACATGTGTTGGTTCGCGTAGTGTCTGCCAGATATCATCGGAAAAGAGACAGAAAAAATCCAATTTAGAACTGACAATATTTACTGTATTCCCGACGTGGAGTACGGTAGTTTGTCATAGATAACGAAATGGGTTATGGTAGGTGAAAGGAAGTATGATAGTCCGATTGAGAACTTACAACTTTACGTGCGCAATAAGGGAGCCGTATAAAGAACTAGAACGAAAGTTACATCAAAAACACTGAAAATTTGTCGTCTTAGATAAGTGATCTATGTACATAACCGATGCGATCAGCAATCAATTAGCTCGATGTACATCAGATAGAAAAAGTCCGATCATGAACTGGATAAATCGAAATATTACTAATCAGTCCTCTAAATTAGAAGAATCGTGTTAACAACCGACTTCATCTGGGTGCGATGCACCCGGCTTTCTCCGCAACTCGTTTGACATAGATCGGTTCAATAAGAGAGCGATTATGGTGATTCCCAATCGCTTCCTCGAAGCAGAAAAGAGTGAGAGACGAGTGAAAGAGTTGAATGAGAATAGAGGTTCGCCCCGATAATCCCTGAAAGACACGGCGTCACAGACGACAGCATCGGGCAATAACGTGCCCATTATAGATGTATTTTCGGTTTTGACTCTCTCCATTCTGCACACACTCTACCGACCAGAGATGCGAGAGAGTGTGCAGAATGGAGAGAGTCAAAACCGAAAATACATCACTAGTGTCCATTAGCATGACACGTTACTTGCCTGTCTACTATAAAATACCCGATAAACCGCTCTCTATCTATCCTCGGATCGGAGCCGGACGATGGTTCTTCTTCGACTGCTTTGCCTCACCGCTGCTTCGGCAGTGCTCACAGGTGCGATCCTCATCCGTGGTGTATCCAGTACCGTTATATTTGAAACGTCGTCCGTGGTGTGTCGAGTACCGTAAGCCTCACAGTCCTGCCCGACAGCTCCCTTCAACGACGTGAGCGCGAATGCGCGCACGAACTACGTCCAGGGCAACCGCCACCTCTTCTGTGCCGACAACGCGCCCGTCACCGTTTACAGCGTTCGTACTCGATCAATCAATCAATCAATAAATCATGTCAGGTAGTAAGTGCTCAGATGGAGATCTGACGGCGGTATTGATTGATTCGTACTCGATACATCAATGAAACGGGGGCGCCATGCAAAGCATCATCAGTAGTTCTGACAACTCGGCTACGACTCTCCTCAATTCGCGTGATCTCTCGTCGATCAGAGAAACGAGAGAGCACGCGAAAGGAGGAGAATCGAATTCTGAATCACTAATCTTCAGGATCTGCCCAAGGCCACCTTCGAGCACCTCGTCGTCGTCGGCGGCGCCTGGTTCGGGCTCAAGTGCGGCGCGCCGGTGAGCGTTCTGGCTAGTGATGTCAAATCGGCAACCTACTCTCCTCGTTTCGCGTGCTATCTCTCTTCTAACCGGCCAGAGATCACTCAAAATAAGAGGAATCGATACAAATCGATCGTTGAATGTCCCCGGCTCCCAATCTCTCCTACCGCAAATGAACGTCACGATGAATCATCCCCATCTTCCATCCCTCGCCCCTTCAGGCGACGCCCATCGTGGCCTGCGCCCCTCCGCCGTGCGACCACGAGTGCGGCGGCTTCGTCGACGCGGGCGGCTTCGTCAACGCGGGAGGCATCGAGCCGCGCAGCGCCTGCGTCGGCGGCTTCCTCGTCAAGGAGTGCGCCAACGACCTCGTCGACGGTCTGATCATCGAGGTGAGCGATAGTGATGAACAAGCAAAAAAATACCTCACTCATTCACCCCTCCTTGTCTCCAGGCGTTCGGTCGGAGCCATCCACAAGCCACGCCAACCACTCTCGAGTAATTGTAGAGGATATGCCATATCCTCTGTTTTCTGTAATATTCAACCTAAATTAAATGCAAACTACTCCAAATATTAATTGTTTCCACCCAAGTAGCGATGTTTGCCCCACCGAACTACTGTTGACCCGCCGAATGCGCGGCGCGCACTATTGTATACTGTAAGCATCTTCGTCGAATGTTTAATCATCCTCGATTGAATGTTGCGCCCTTAGCCATTTCGATTCCCGAGCGGAATCTTGCACATCATTTGGAGTGGTTGACTGTAACAGAAGGAGCCGAACTCTCCCGCCAGTTCTCGGAGTATGCTTTGGTGACTTGAACTATATGTAAAGATAGGTAGCTTCCCTCCACCCTGCTCGTTTCAAGCCACCAAAGCATACTCCGAGAACTGGCGGGAGAGTTCGGCTCCTTCTGTTACAGTATCTGAAAGACCTACTGGGAACGTGACTGAAATTGTGAATCGGGCAGCGCCTCAGGCGACCAAAACAAAAATCAGCACTCCACGGAGGATATACAGTCCAGTCAGGTTCCCATGAAGACACGCGTGCCCCGGGGTGCCCCCGCGTGCCCCCCTCTGCCCCCATCTGTTTACATGGTCTGTGTGGCCATAATACAGTGGGAAAGGTGCATACTGTGTGCAATCTTTCGAATGAGCTCAGTTGGAGTGGATTTATATAAAAAATATATTTGAAAATGATTTAAATATTTTGTAAAATTAATTTCAAAGTATTGAGAGAATAAAATTCGTGCATGCTAAATGAAATGCCTTCGAAGCGACACTGCGGTAAGCATAATTTTGGAATTTTGCCAACTCGCCACTCAAATTTCTAATCGGCTCCGTTTCTTTCTTGTTTTTATTGGTTTATCTCGCGAATTTCACTCTGATTTGGTTTACATTCTCTCTAGCGGACCAACTTCATTGTTCTCACCAGTTTGGGCCGGGTGCGAATAATGGGAACTCATTGAAATCGACTCTTTCCCAGTCACTTCCGAGCTTCCTCCTTCCCCCTTCTCGTATTCGTTTGTTTCAAGTCTGTTCATTGCGTGCCTTTCAGATGCTCTACACTCATCAGCCGCTGCAGGGAGCGGCCCCTTCACCGCCTGCTTAAGTCAGGTGGGAAGACTCTGCCTGTTTCTTCCCCTTTGTCTTTACGGTGTGGGCTTGTGGTTAAATCCTCAGGCACACCCACTTCGTTCATCGCGCGAGGATCGACGAAAACAACAAATACACAACGAATGGAGCAACTATCCGCTCAGGTGAGACAATATATTCATATTACAAAGTGATTAAAACGACTCACAATTGGTGAATAACCTTACTTCAAAATATTGACTCAATTCTGATTCGGTTCAATCTATTTAAAGGAACCTGGTCATGGTAGACGATTGTTGCTCAGAATATGCTAAGTGACCTCACAAATCCATTAGGATAAATAAAAAAAATAATATAAATAATTTAAAATAGTTTTATTTTTTGAAAAGTACTGTACTATTTAATTGGTCCGAGGATCGCCGGTACACAGCGAATTTATGCTATACAGGCTACTGACCGGTACAGACTCGCGCCTTTTTCAAGATTCAAAATTATGGGCGAGAGAGTGTGCGAAAAGCGGAGAGCGAGAGCGGAAAGCCCGCGGCAACGCGTTCCCGTTCGTTTTGCTCTTGTTCTAGCTTCTTTTATCGATTGTTTGCCACATTTTATATTCACCTAGCTTCTGTAGTGTTCCTTGATAGCACTACTCCATCTCCCTTCAAATGGCATGCTCTTTTACTATCGTATCACGAGTCTGGCCCTGTTTGTAACTAGGCATTTTGGTGGAGGAGTGTTTCTTGCGGACTTTGATGGACTCTTTGCTCTTGGTTTCGTGTTTTGCGTGTTTATTTTACGTGCCACACTCTCTACCATTACCCCTTCCCCATCCGCTCCACTTTCCGCTTGTGATAGTGCTCTTTCTTGACAAAATTGACCTTTGTTCCCCGCTTTGCAAGAAGCATTCATATTTGCTCACTTTCTTACTATTTTTGTGCAATTGCTGAGCAGTGAACAAAGTAATTCAATGAAATAACAAAAATATTGGCAAGCACTGAGTCCTTTTCGAATTCTTTCCCGATTTCCTTGGCTTATTTGCTCATCGCTCAGTTATTCTTCCTCCTGAATGACTTTTTTCGCGTTCACGCTTCATATATTGCTTCTCCTCCCACCAATTCCACGTTATAAAGGACTATTTGGTCAAATGAAATGTGTGTCTTGCAGACCACGCTGATCGCCATGGAGAACGACGGAGGCGTCGTCATCGGCTCTGACTCCCGCACTTCTGCTGGGTTTGTGTTTTATTTACCATTTTCCATAAAGTTCGTCGTTTATTGCCATCATACTATCATTTGCTAGGGCGTACTAACTTTATGTCCTATGCTCAGTTAAAAATGATGACAATGACACATGAAATGCTCGGTGAAACGACCCTAAAGTAAAGAGGTAGTGTTATCTTAGTCATTTCCTTGCAGTTCGTTCATCTCGTCTCGTACGACGGACAAGATCACGCCCATCACGGACCATCTCTCCGTCCGCCGATCGGGCTCGGCCGCCGACACCCAGGCCATCGCCGATATCGTCAAGTACTACATCGAGACGTACAGGTGAGCTATCGTTTCAAATCCCTGATAGATATGCTGCTGTCAAGCTAAAGATCCCTTGCTAGGAAACTAGCGGGTTTGCCTAATCCATTTGTTACCTCTCACAAGATTGTTCTACCTCATTTCAAGTTTCACCAGGGTAATTGTATTTCCTTTATCATGATATTAATTATAAACCGGACCGCTTTAGCCATTTGTCATGATCAATTGCTAGTTTACTATTGGCGCAAGCGAAGTACAAAAGTAAATGTTACCATGCCCCACGTTCTTTTGCGAGATATTTGGGCGTAAGAATGATAGCTGATCATTACTTCCAGCTGTACGCCGTCCCCATCAGTGGCTTCACCACCCGACAGCGATCGACGGCCTCGGGATCCGGATCGACCTACGTTCTCGTGAGTTTTTGGTTTTAGATTGCCTCCCCTAAGTAGTGTGTTGCGATCATATTTAGATGGACTATTTCCACAATTGTTTGAGTATATCTTTGATTGTTAGGGATACCTCGACAAGGTATGGCGACCCAATCTCACCAAGGATGAGTGCATCGAAATCGTCAAGACTGCTGTCGGACTGGCTGTCTTCCGTGGTGGGTCAGTCGCTTTACTTCCTTTTGATATCTTCTCTAATATTTCTGTATTTCTCTCTCTCAACTATGTCCTAAACGTAGCAACTGTTCGAGTTGACGCTCGCGCTGTTTGGGTGGCATAGATTTATTTATTTATTTGAAATGAGAAACGCGATCGCGTGCAAAATTAGGGAATCTGTGTGAAACGTGATAAATGAAAGGGTGGACTATTCGACACGTCTTCCTCTCTTTCTCGACTAAATGGTCCGTCTATTCGGATTATCTCACTAGATAGGGACACTGGCCACACTCATTTGCATTCAATTGAATAACATTGAATGCTGATTGCAGGCATGGCCGACATCAATTCGACGGCCGCCCCGAGGCAGTCTTCGCCGGTGAAGTCAACAAACTCGAGGAGAAGTTCAAGCCTCGAGAACAGGTGGGTGCTGTCTTTGTTTATTGTTAGGGACTGATATTGAATCATCTATCTATGTGTGTTCAATGATCGTGATGAGTCGTTGCTTCCCTATTTGATTACCATTTCAAAGTGACATGCTACTCTCGAGCCCTACGAGCGCGATCACGCCATCGTCGTCGTTGAGTACAGAGCCAGAGTCGGGAAAAAATCACTTGTTGTTTTGTTATCCCTGGATAAAGCCTCTTTTTGTACTCACTATTTTTTGTTCCCTGACTCAGAGGTTCGAATCCTCTTCCGTACATGTCCCCAGATTTGGTTAGACGTGTCACTTGACCCCCCCCATTGCCCCTTTCCATCTCGTCTCATTTTCTGTTTAGTCATGACCAGTGAAGTGCTATTTGGCGGTGGTTTCTGGCTAGTTTAGATGTGAAAGTGATGGATAGCCGATAAGCTCTCTTGATCACAATTTATCTATTATTTCTTGCGAGAAATAAGCAGTAGGATATTGTTTTGCAGTCAATGACAACCATTTAAAAACAACGCAAAACCAGCAATTTAATTCTAAAAATGCAAGCTATCTTCCTCTTCCCCTCCCTCTTCTTCTCCACTCGTATTGTATCCTCTCGTCTCTTCTTCTCCCTCATATTCCTCCTCCCCCGCCTCCTCCTCCATTCCATACCATTCCGTCTTCTCCTCCCACCATCTCGTGAGATCGTCGAATACGTCGTCCTCAGACATTCCAATGAGTCTGGCGACGCGTGCGTTGCACTGTTCATCTCGCACTCAGATGCTCTCTTCCATGATCTAGAATTCGATTTACGAGGATTATGCATTTCTCTTATTGTTGACCTCTTCTCTCCAAGTGTGTTCGCCCACTGATCTCTTCCTCTTTATCGCCAGTACTACCCTTCCCTTTCTTGATAGCACACTATTTCCGATCTCGCTTCGTGTTCCGAGTAGATCATTTAGCTTCATACTATTGAAGTGCAGCATCGATAGCCACATCTTCAATTGGTAGTAGAGAGGCGCACTGAAGCGTGTTCATTACCTATCATGCTAATTTTCGCTAACTGACCACGCGAATCCTTTTGGGGAATACATGAGACTCAGAGAGTGGTAAGACTCGTTGATGGCAGTATCGATGAGAAAAGCCGCAGAGAAAAAAAGCTTTACCGAATCTCGGCTTGTGCAACATTTCACGCACCAACTCAAGCTCTGGAGATCCCGCCTACAATGCGTTTCACGTGCTGGTAGGTTAATTACTAGGGATGTAATTTCGATTTTTGCTCTCTCTATTTTGCACACTATCATGCTGGTAAGAGAAAAGAGAGAGCGTGCAGAATAAAGATGATCGGAAACCGAAACGTCATCTCTAGTTAGTGACATCTACATACTTTGAGTGTGAGGCGCTTCTCTCCCTTCTTCATTCTCTTCAGTTGACCATGCTCACATTCTGTTACTAGTTTGAATCCGTCACTCTATAATTAATTTTCATCGTGTTACTTGTTGGCAGGTCTGGTTTTTCACCTTGTCCCACTTGTGTTTCCCTTGGATATGCATCACAAAACTCTGCACAACCTCAAGAGCACGGGGCCGATCGTCTTTCTCTGGGTACATGATAAAGGTGGTTGAAGAAAGCACGATAGATCGGGGCTAGTTGGGGATTCTCCTTCACTAACTGCAAAACTGCCCAAATATTACTTCTCCCTATACTTTTCGGTTCTGACCTTCCACCACTCTTTCCTCAATGGCTTCTGAGCATGCCACGAGTCCTGTACATTTGTATGTATTGCCCTTCTAGTCACTATAACAGATGCATTTACCGTATGGGAATTCCATCGTCCACCAACTCAGTGAGTGCTAGCAAAGTTCCTTCCGATTCCATTCTGCACGAAATTCCGTCTAGAATTTATAAAATAATTGTATTTTCTTGACCTATCGTGCTACCTATTCCCTCCATTCTTTTGTGCATTGCCACTCCTGCCAGTGCCAGTTTCGTCTCACAATCAATAACAGTCACTTTACAGTTTGATGCTGTATGTCCGGGACTATCAAACTGCCCTTCGATCGACACTTGGAGCCATTTACCCTAGAAGTACACGGTTGACTCGAGTTTCACGGTTTCATTTTACCCCTGCCGCGTTCACTGTCACCTCCCTCACGGTTTCCTGCCATGCTCGGAACACTCTCTCAATTGCCACACTTCCAATCTCTCGAATGACTTTCCGCATTGTCCTATCGGACGGTAGATCTAGATCCAGTAGATTCGCAAAATCACATAGTCTCTGTAATTTCCCGGTAATTATTCCGTATCTTAACAATTTCAAACCGGGATCGGTGTGCCAGTTATGAATGCTGCGATTGGTATGGAATGGTTAGCAGAGAACATTTGTCCTCGCCCACTCCCAACCTTCTCTTGGCTCTCCCAGTTGACTGTGGCGTGACACTTGAGGCAATCATAGGAGAGGGTCCTAGCACTACCGAATCTCCATATCTTGATTTCACTCATGTCTATTATCTCTCCGCATTCTTGACAACGCTTGAACAGTTGTAAAAGACATGTCTCCACCACGATCGCGTATTTGCCACTCTCCTCCTTCTCTCTCTCATCTTCCTCTATCTCCTCCCCCTCTTCTCCCTCAGTGTTCTCTTGCGAGTACTGATATAACGACCCCTGTAATCACTCGTTTCTAATAAGTCCCCATCGTGATTGATTTACTTGTGACACTTCCGTTCCCACTGTAGCCGTGGATGCCATACTCTTGAACTTCTTTGTGACTACTTGATCCAACTCATCGTCATCATTCCAGTGATCATGGGCGTCGGAAGGATGGAAAGAACACCAGCGAGACTCATGTCTTTTTCCTCGTTTTTTCACTCATTTTTAAATATAGTCGAGGAACAGAGAAGAATAATAGATTCGCTAAAACTATGTGTTTCCCGGTTATCAAGGATGCCGATAACGTCGACCATTCTCATTCCATCCTGTGCATTTCGGTTGATGGAAGAAGAAATCACGAGGTAGTCACGTTTTGATCGATTGCTCTGAATTGGGAAAGAGTGAAAATGAGGTGAGCATATTTCATTGGCCGTAATTTGACAGAATTGGGCCCGTCATGTTCATGTTTTGTGGCTTGAGTAATTCAAAATATGTATTTATGAACGTTTCGATGTTCTTAGATCTGTGAAACTGAGATGCGCTAGCCTAGCCAACCAAAATAGAGAGAACGGTTCTCTGCTAAATTTATTCCACACACTATCTAAAGATAGTATACAAGTAGCATCCCTGTTCCTTACTACTAAATCTCTGAATAGATACAAATAGATTGTAGGGGATAGATCTGGTTGGCTAGCGCATTACAGTTTCACTTATTTAAGAAGATAAAACGTTCGCAAATACATATTTTAAATTACTCAAACCCCAAAAACATGAACATGACAGGCCCAATTCTGTCAAATTACGGCCAATGAAATATGCTCACCTCATTTTCACTCTTTCCCAATTCAGAGCAATCAATCAAAACGTGACTACCTCGTGATTTCTTCTTTCACCAACCGAAGTGCACAGAATGGAATGAGAATGGTCAACGTTATCGGCATCCTTGACAACCACCGACACAGTTTTCGCTTTGTACACTTTCATATTTGTGAAATCCGTTATAGTAGCTAAATTTCCTGGTCTCATTACATCATGTATCTATTGTATTTATATGAATATGAGTTGATTGAAATATATGTATTTCAAACGTACATTTCGGCTTGTATGCTGTGAAGAGGGGGAATTTGGCACAGTATCAGGTCCTGACTGGAAGGAGAGACTGTCGCTGACTGTGGCTTAGCCAATCAATGATATTTGGCATTACGGTAGTTGATTTTTGTTTTTAAGTAATTGTGATGGAATGACTTTCAGACTCACGAAGTTTCTTGGAGAGAGACTAGAGGTAGGGAGACGGGGTGCTTTGAATTGAGAAGGGGGAAAGAGATCCGCCTGTCTCGTCGTTCTCAGAAGGATGGTACGCAGAGTGAGGGAACGAACAGGAACTAGACGCAGCTGGAAACGATCAAATAGACAAGACAGCTCATGCAAGCATGCAGAGACCGAGACAGTTGGTCGATAATGAGTACGGTTGATGGTACTCACATCGATTGGGTCGTCATCCTTTGGGTTCTCGAAGTACCGATAACACCATCGGGGGTCTTTCTTCGCTTTGTGTCTCTCGATTAGCTCATCTGTGCCTTGCTCGTCTCTGTTCTGGCGTAATAGCCATTCCCTTTGCTTGAGTGGTCTGGACTTAGGAGGGAACGACCTGGTCTCGGTTGTATCCTCATTGCAGAGGAAACACTTCTTTACTCTTTCTGACATTCTGAACTCAATCAATCAAGCACTTCCAAAAACAAATAAGAAAAAATAGCGAAAAAAATACGAAAATCGATCAAAAATAAATACAGTACCAAAAAAAAATGAATGCACCACCGGCGTGCATAGCGTGTGCAGAGCCGGGAAGTGTTTTCTCAAAGCCGGTACCGGCCCCATATGCCGGCTCTGGCTTTGATCTTCGAGCTTCAGTAAATCGTTGTAAATAAATATTAAAATTCTAGTTTTTGGCTTTTATTATCGGAAAGGTCATTTCTTTAATCTGAGCTTCAATCTTCTACGAGTGCCAGGTCCCTTTAAGGGGTCCCATAAGAGAATGGTGGATGTGGCCTCGGTGGCACTCGGCTGGTGGAAGGGGAGGCATGTTGAGGCAAGAGGCCAATAGCCAATAAGAAACCCCGATATAATAGCCAGGCCCGAGACACATGAAGCCATACGGGGGTTTAGCTCAGTGGTAGAGCGCTCGTATCGATATGGAGAGGTCGGGGGTTCGATCCCCTCAGTCTCCATGTTGTTTTGCACGCTCCTCTGACTATTGTAAAATGCCCCTCTGACAATTTCCGGCTTTCCAAAGGAAAGTTTCCATGCGGTCAAATCTAGAGGAAACGTTTCTGCGATCAAACACGCGTCATTTGTAGAACTCGAGATACGGTGAAGGTGCGTAATGAGTTATCGAAGATCACTAGGTAACTATTCAAATGTGAAACTACACATCTCGTCTTGTCACCAAACATAACCGGATTCCTTGGGAGAAGCTTACACCAGATTTCGAATGTGAGCTCATGGATTTATGAGTGAGGAACGTATGCAGGCATTGGAGCGAAAAATACAGTTCTAAGAACAAACTGAAAATGTATTATTTTAATAAAGGTAGGGCCCGCAAGCCACGCCCACTTTTGGTGCACCCGATTCCCCTCAAAAGCAAGAACGAGGGAGCACACCTCGGAGACGCAACCAAATCACTCGCCCAAATGCTTGATCTGTAGCTCTTTCCCTTCTCTATTATTGACCTGAGGCGGAGCATGCACTTTCATGTTTGCGTAGGTCTATTGTCGATAATTAGGTTGGGAATAGGGCTATTAGGGCATTTCCAGTACACGCACAATGTTCCGCCCGAGATATTATATTAATTTGTATTTTAGAGGAATTTTAAGCA
This sequence comes from Pristionchus entomophagus, assembly GCA_036245825.1. Lineage (NCBI taxonomy): Eukaryota > Metazoa > Nematoda > Chromadorea > Rhabditida > Neodiplogasteridae > Pristionchus > Pristionchus entomophagus. The sequence goes on along the minus strand of BTSX01000004.1, from coordinate 46,139,035 downwards.
CAAATTTGGATTTTTAATATTTTTCCCTGAATTGTGCTCGAATTAAACATGCGCGCGGGAGGAGAGCGACGAGAGAGCGGGGGGAGCGAGAGAGACACGTGATAGAGAGGCTCCGCCCTCCCTTCTCTTGCTGGGGGAAGCGCGCGTACTTCTGGAGCTCTCCTGGGCGTCAGAGAAGAGATAGCGACAAACGTCCAAGTGCAAAATTGATATTGAGACCCTGAAGCTCATTTTGAGCCTACTTTGGACACGATTCCACTAAGTCGGCTGTCCACGTTGTGGCCCCTAAATAAAGGACCAAAATAACTTGTATTCGATCAGGTTTCGTGAGAATAAGTGATGAGGTTTGTTTCAGCGCTGGAATATCTTTCAAAGAAAATGTCGTTGCGCAGTGGACGTTCCTTTTTTTCTTTAAAAAATATAAACTAACTATTTTCTGATTCCCATACTAAAATGCTGATGTATTCTGAATGAGGCAAAAGGTGGTCGTCTCTTCATTCTGCATACTCCCTAGACCGGTCGAGTGATGAGAAAACTTGAAGAACCGAATTTTCACTCAATCCTTAATTTCTGAACCAGATTCGATCTTGAGATATTTAAGAAAAATGATGAGAAAACATGATTTTTCTCAAATATCTCGAATACAAAAATGAAATTCAAAATTCCGTATTGGAGGAAATGTGGGGCTGGTTATCAGGATTCAGAAAATAATAATGGAGAGGGTGTTTAATTCATTGAGCTCATTGGGAGCTCGGCTCGCGTTGGTTCAGTGTAATGCCAGAAAATTCTCAAAATGATTCAGAAGCATCTTGGCACATCACCGAATTGTTTCTTCGCAATTATTGCTTCAGGTACGTATGTATTTCTAACTTTTCATAACTCCCATTCCCAGTATCCTGACCGCTCTGATCGATCAGAATGTGGAGAATGAGATACGTTTCACAATCACGCCGCGCCGCGGAAACGTGACATTGGCATGTGCATCTCAAACGTCCACTCCGAAAGAGAAAATCGTTCCGATTATTTAGATGATGCTCCACAGCCTGTCAGACTGGATGAAAACGGGGATATTGGCGGCGGACGTAGTCTAATCGCCCTCCCTTGTCATCTCATTCTCGGACGCCGCGATCTTATGGGAGCGGTGAAACAGAAATGAAATGACAGACGCGCATAGTGAATAAAAAAAAACTCATAAAATATTATAGATAGTACAAAAGTATTTCATTGAATCGGTAGGGCCGCGAGTCAAGATCAGTACTTTTTGTTTTGTAATATTTTGGGAGCTTACTGTTTCCCTGAAATCGATGTTGCCATTTCACCAAATTTCAAATGACATCTCCTCTGTGAATAGTGGCGGAAACGCCCACTCCATTATTATTTTCTGAATCCATATGAACCGGGTAACATTTCTATGGGCGCCGATTTTTGAATTGTTGTTCTTGCTCTAGCAAATTGAGAAAAAACTAGACAATGTTTCAGATTGCAGTCAAATTGAGAAGCAAGCGAGATGTTTCAATTATGCTTGCATGTATCGTTTAAGCAATATTAAATAGACAAATTTACTGTTGCGATAGTAACGCGTTACTATCGCAACAGCAATTTTTATTCGTCCCTTCTTAATTCTTTCTGCTCTTCAGTGTTGATTTTTCTTCTTCTTATGAGTTTCACGGTTACTACTAGTTTCTGAAAAGTTGAGAAATCCTAATTGCTTGCCGCTACCCGTTGAAAATAATGATAAATCTTCATTGGTATAGTAAAATTCCCATTCATCCCTTCTCCAAGTCTCACAATGTTTCACTGTCGCAAGATCCAATTTCTGCTTCCCTTGAGCTTTTCCATTCACTTATTCTCAGCTGAAAAGAGAGACATTTTCGTCGTGCTTCTCTGATTTCCAACCAGCCCTGCCACCGAAATACAAGACCATTCGCATTCAAATGAGTTTCACCGTCACTATGTATCGTTGGGAAAACGGAGAATATTGATTCGCACTTGACTGACTATCAAAAATTATTTATTTTCGAACGACGTTCCAATTCTTACACTTCTCTCGTTGGACAGTCGATAGAGCCATTTGCATATTCTGCCCTTCTAAATTATCTCCGTGCGCAATTCACTCCGTTCTTTCGTGTTTCACCGTCACTTCTTCTCGCTCAAGAAACGGAAATTTGCAATTGTCTTCTTTGCCGTTACCGAACAAAAAAAATCTGATTCCTCCTCGAATGACTGCAAAAATTCGCCCCTCTTCCCTTTGCTTCACCCTCGCTTCTTCTGTTGGACTGAGAACAGTAATACAATGTCACAGAATCAGCTGTAAAAAAAAACTACATAACATCACCGAATGCTTCTTTTCCCTCCGTCTCACCGTTTTTCGAAACTCGGTTGTATTACTAAAGGGTACCAAACCATAATGTCTTTCTGTGTGTGACGTTGTTTGTGTGTCCGCTTGTCACGCTTTCGTTTTTTGCTCATAACTCGCTTTAAACTCATCGCCCGAGGACAAGTCCTTGACAATTCGAACGCTCTCGAAGAGCTTTTCAAAAATCGATATCAATTTCGTCATCCTTACGCAATACGTGTTTTTTCGCGCCTAATTCATTACGAAATCTTCACATTTTCGCTCATAACTCGCTTCAAAATCATCGGAGAGGTTCGGGAAAAGTGCCAATTGACTCAGCAAGGCCAGCACACACACACACACACCCACAGCAAATATTTCGCAATCTTGGATTTCGTCATCATTTCGAAATCTTCAAGTTTTCGTTCATAACTCGCTTCAAAATCATTGGAGAGGCTCGGGAGAAGTGCCAATCGCTTCAAAATCATCGGTTCAAAATCATCGGAGAGGTTCGGGAAAAGTGCCAATTGACTCAGCAAGGCCAGCACACACACACACACCCACAGCAAATATTTCGCAATCTTTGATTTCGTCATCATTACGAAACCTTCACGTTTTCGCTCATAACTCGCTTCAAAATCATCGGATAGGCTCGGGAGAAGTGCCAATCGACCTCCCGTGCTCAGATTTCGCAATCTTTGATTTCGTCATCATTACGAAATCTTCACGTTTTCGCTCATAACTCGCTTCAAAATCATCGGACAGGCTCGGGAGAAGTGCCAATCGACCTCCCGTGCTCAGATTTCGCAATCTTTGATTTCGTCATCATTACGAAACCTTCACGTTTTCGCTCATAACTCGCTTCAAAATCATCGGATAGGCTCGGGAGAAGTGCCAATCGACCTCCCGTGCTTAGATTTCGCAATCTTTGATTTCGTCATCATTACGAAATCTTCACGTTTTCGCTCATAACTCGCTTCAAAATCATCGGACAGGCTCGGGAGAAGTGCCAATCGACCTCCCGTGCTCAGATTTCGCAATCTTGGATTTTGTCATCATTACGAAATCTTCACATTTTCGCTCATAACTCGCTTCAAATCATCGGACAGGCTCGGGAGAAGTGCCAATCGACCTCCCGTGCTCAGATTTCGCAATCTTTGATTTTGTCATCATTACGAAATATTCACATTTTCGCTCATAACTCGCTTCAAAATCATCGGACAGGCTCGGGAGAAGTGCCAATCGACCTCCCGTGCTCAGATTTCGCAATCTTCGATTTCGTCATCATTACGAAACCTTCACGTTTTCGCTCATAACTCGCTTCAAAATAATCGGACAGGCTCGGGAGAAGAGCCAATCGACCTCCCGTGCTCAGATTTCGCAATCTTGGATTTCGTCATCATTACGAAATCTTCACATTTTCGCTCATAACTCGCTTCAAAATCATCGGACAGGCTCGGGAGAAGTGCCAATCGACTTCCCGTGCTCAGATTTCGCAATCTTTGATTTCGTAGTCATTACGAAATCTTCACATTTTCGCTCATAACTCGCTTCAAAATCATCGGACAGGCTCGGGAGAAGTGCCAATCGACTTCCCGTGCTCAGATTTCGCAATCTTTGATTTCGTAGTCATTACGAAATCTTCACGTTTTCGCTCATAACTCGCTTCAAAATAATCGGACAGGCTCGGGAGAAGAGCCAATCGACCTCCCGTGCTCAGATTTCGCAATCTTGGATTTCGTCATCATTACGAAATCTTCACATTTTCGCTCATAACTCGCTTCAAAATCATCGGATAGGCTCGGGAGAAGTGCCAATCGACTTCCCGTGCTCAGATTTCGCAATCTTTGATTTCGTAGTCATTACGAAATCTTCACGTTTTCGCTCATAACTCGCTTCAAAATAATCGGACAGGCTCGGGAGAAGTGCCAATCGACTTCCCGTGCTCAGATTTCGCAATCTTTGATTTCGTAGTCATTACGAAATCTTCACGTTTTCGCTCATAACTCGCTTCAAAATCATCGGATAGGCTCGGGAGAAGTGCCAATCGACTTCCCGTGCTCAGATTTCGCAATCTTTGATTTCGTAGTCATTACGAAATCTTCACGTTTTCGCTCATAACTCGCTTCAAAATCATCGGATAGGCTCGGGAGAAGTGCCAATCGACTTCCCGTGCTCAGATTTCGCAATCTTTGATTTCGTAGTCATTACGAAATCTTCACGTTTTCGCTCATAACTCGCTTCAAAATAATCGGACAGGCTCGGGAGAAGTGCCAATCGACTTCCCGTGCTCAGATTTCGCAATCTTTGATTTCGTAGTCATTACGAAATCTTCACGTTTTCGCTCATAACTCGCTTCAAAATCATCGGATAGGCTCGGGAGAAGTGCCAATCGACTTCCCGTGCTCAGATTTCGCAATCTTTGATTTCGTAGTCATTACGAAATCTTCACGTTTTCGCTCATAACTCGCTTCAAAATAATCGGACAGGCTCGGGAGAAGAGCCAATCGACCTCCCGTGCTCAGATTTCGCAATCTTGGATTTCGTCATCATTACGAAATCTTCACATTTTCGCTCATAACTCGCTTCAAAATCATCGGACAGGCTCGGGAGAAGTGCCAATCGACCTCCCGTGCTCAGATTTCGCAATCTTGGATTTCGTCATCATTACGAAATCTTCACATTTTCGCTCATAACTCGCTTCAAAATCATCGGACAGGCTCGGGAGAAGTGCCAATCGACCTCCCGTGCTCAGATTTCGCAATCTTTGATTTCGTAGTCATTACGAAATCTTCACGTTTTCGCTCATAACTCGCTTCAAAATCATCGGATAGGCTCGGGAGAAGTGCCAATCGACTTCCCGTGCTCAGATTTCGCAATCTTTGATTTCGTAGTCATTACGAAATCTTCACGTTTTCGCTCATAACTCGCTTCAAAATAATCGGACAGGCTCGGGAGAAGTGCCAATCGACTTCCCGTGCTCAGATTTCGCAATCTTTGATTTCGTAGTCATTACGAAATCTTCACGTTTTCGCTCATAACTCGCTTCAAAATCATCGGATAGGCTCGGGAGAAGTGCCAATCGACTTCCCGTGCTCAGATTTCGCAATCTTTGATTTCGTAGTCATTACGAAATCTTCACGTTTTCGCTCATAACTCGCTTCAAAATAATCGGACAGGCTCGGGAGAAGAGCCAATCGACCTCCCGTGCTCAGATTTCGCAATCTTGGATTTCGTCATCATTACGAAATCTTCACATTTTCGCTCATAACTCGCTTCAAAATCATCGGACAGGCTCGGGAGAAGTGCCAATCGACCTCCCGTGCTCAGATTTCGCAATCTTGGATTTCGTCATCATTACGAAATCTTCACATTTTCGCTCATAACTCGCTTCAAAATCATCGGACAGGCTCGGGAGAAGTGCCAATCGACCTCCCGTGCTCAGATTTCGCAATCTTCGATTTCGTCATCATTACGAAACCTTCACGTTTTCGCTCATAACTCGCTTCAAAATCATCGGATAGGCTCGGGAGAAGAGCCAATCGACCTCCCGTGCTCAGATTTCGCAATCTTGGATTTCGTCATCATTACGAAATCTTCACATTTTCGCTCATAACTCGCTTCAAAATCATCGGACAGGCTCGGGAGAAGTGCCAATCGACCTCCCGTGCCCAGATTTCGCAATCTTGGATTTCGTCATCATTACGAAATCTTCACATTTTCGCTCATAACTCGCTTCAAAATCATCGGACAGGCTCGGGAGAAGTGCCAATCGACCTCCCGTGCTCAGATTTCGCAATCTTGGATTTCGTCATCATTACGAAACCTTCACGTTTTCGCTCATAACTCGCTTCAAAATCATCGGATAGGCTCGGGAGAAGAGCCAATCGACCTCCCGTGCTCAGATTTCGCAATCTTGGATTTCGTCATCATTACGAAATCTTCACATTTTCGCTCATAACTCGCTTCAAAATCATCGGACAGGCTCGGGAGAAGTGCCAATCGACCTCCCGTGCTCAGATTTCGCAATCTTGGATTTCGTCATCATTACGAAACCTTCACGTTTTCGCTCATAACTCGCTTCAAAATCATCGGATAGGCTCGGGAGAAGAGCCAATCGACCTCCCGTGCTCAGATTTCGCAATCTTGGATTTCGTCATCATTACGAAATCTTCACATTTTCGCTCATAACTCGCTTCAAAATCATCGGACAGGCTCGGGAGAAGTGCCAATCGACCTCCCGTGCTCAGATTTCGCAATCTTGGATTTCGTCATCATTACGAAATCTTCACATTTTCGCTCATAACTCGCTTCAAAATCATCGGACAGGCTCGGGAGAAGTGCCAATCGACCTCCCGTGCTCAGATTTCGCAATCTTCGATTTCGTCATCATTACGAAACCTTCACGTTTTCGCTCATAACTCGCTTCAAAATCATCGGATAGGCTCGGCAGAAGAGCCAATCGACCTCCCGTGCTCAGATTTCGCAATCTTCGATTTCGTCATCATTACGAAACCTTCACGTTTTCGCTCATAACTCGCTTCAAAATCATCGGATAGGCTCGGGAGAAGAGCCAATCGACCTCCCGTGCTCAGATTTCGCAATCTTGGATTTCGTCATCATTACGAAACCTTCACGTTTTCGCTCATAACTCGCTTCAAAATCATCGGACAGGCTCGGGAGAAGTGCCAATCGACCTCCCGTGCTCAGATTTCGCAATCTTCGATTTCGTGATCATTACGAAACCTTCACGTTTTCGCTCATAACTCGCTTCAAAATAATCGGACAGGCTCGGGAGAAGAGCCAATCGACCTCCCGTGCTCAGATTTCGCAATCTTGGATTTCGTCATCATTACGAAATCTTCACATTTTCGCTCATAACTCGCTTCAAAATCATCGGACAGGCTCGGGAGAAGTGCCAATCGACTTCCCGTGCTCAGATTTCGCAATCTTTGATTTCGTAGTCATTACGAAATCTTCACGTTTTCGCTCATAACTCGCTTCAAAATCATCGGATAGGCTCGGGAGAAGTGCCAATCGACTTCCCGTGCTCAGATTTCGCAATCTTTGATTTCGTAGTCATTACGAAATCTTCACGTTTTCGCTCATAACTCGCTTCAAAATAATCGGACAGGCTCGGGAGAAGAGCCAATCGACCTCCCGTGCTCAGATTTCGCAATCTTGGATTTCGTCATCATTACGAAATCTTCACATTTTCGCTCATAACTCGCTTCAAAATCATCGGACAGGCTCGGGAAAAGTGCCAATCGACCTCCCGTGCTCAGATTTCGCAATCTTGGATTTCGTCATCATTACGAAATCTTCACATTTTCGCTCATAACTCGCTTCAAAATCATCGGACAGGCTCGGGAGAAGTGCCAATCGACCTCCCGTGCTCAGATTTCGCAATCTTCGATTTCGTCATCATTACGAAACCTTCACGTTTTCGCTCATAACTCGCTTCAAAATCATCGGATAGGCTCGGGAGAAGAGCCAATCGACCTCCCGTGCTCAGATTTCGCAATCTTGGATTTCGTCATCATTACGAAATCTTCACATTTTCGCTCATAACTCGCTTCAAAATCATCGGACAGGCTCGGGAGAAGTGCCAATCGACCTCCCGTGCCCAGATTTCGCAATCTTGGATTTCGTCATCATTACGAAATCTTCACATTTTCGCTCATAACTCGCTTCAAAATCATCGGACAGGCTCGGGAGAAGTGCCAATCGACCTCCCGTGCTCAGATTTCGCAATCTTCGATTTCGTCATCATTACGAAACCTTCACGTTTTCGCTCATAACTCGCTTCAAAATAATCGGACAGGCTCGGGAGAAGAGCCAATCGACCTCCCGTGCTCAGATTTCGCAATCTTGGATTTCGTCATCATTACGAAATCTTCACATTTTCGCTCATAACTCGCTTCAAAATCATCGGACAGGCTCGGGAGAAGTGCCAATCGACTTCCCGTGCTCAGATTTCGCAATCTTTGATTTCGTAGTCATTACGAAATCTTCACGTTTTCGCTCATAACTCGCTTCAAAATCATCGGATAGGCTCGGGAGAAGTGCCAATCGACTTCCCGTGCTCAGATTTCGCAATCTTTGATTTCGTAGTCATTACGAAATCTTCACGTTTTCGCTCATAACTCGCTTCAAAATAATCGGACAGGCTCGGGAGAAGAGCCAATCGACCTCCCGTGCTCAGATTTCGCAATCTTCGATTTCGTCATCATTACGAAACCTTCACGTTTTCGCTCATAACTCGCTTCAAAATCATCGGATAGGCTCGGGAGAAGAGCCAATCGACCTCCCGTGCTCAGATTTCGCAATCTTCGATTTCGTCATCATTACGAAACCTTCACGTTTTCGCTCATAACTCGCTTCAAAATCATCGGATAGGCTCGGGAGAAGAGCCAATCGACCTCCCGTGCTCAGATTTCGCAATCTTGGATTTCGTCATCATTACGAAACCTTCACGTTTTCGCTCATAACTCGCTTCAAAATCATCGGACAGGCTCGGGAGAAGTGCCAATCGACCTCCCGTGCTCAGATTTCGCAATCTTCGATTTCGTGATCATTACGAAACCTTCACGTTTTCGCTCATAACTCGCTTCAAAATAATCGGACAGGCTCGGGAGAAGAGCCAATCGACCTCCCGTGCTCAGATTTCGCAATCTTGGATTTCGTCATCATTACGAAATCTTCACATTTTCGCTCATAACTCGCTTCAAAATCATCGGACAGGCTCGGGAGAAGTGCCAATCGACTTCCCGTGCTCAGATTTCGCAATCTTTGATTTCGTAGTCATTACGAAATCTTCACGTTTTCGCTCATAACTCGCTTCAAAATCATCGGATAGGCTCGGGAGAAGTGCCAATCGACTTCCCGTGCTCAGATTTCGCAATCTTTGATTTCGTAGTCATTACGAAATCTTCACATTTTCGCTCATAACTCGCTTCAAAATCATCGGACAGGCTCGGGAGAAGTGCCAATCGACCTCCCGTGCCCAGATTTCGCAATCTTGGATTTCGTCATCATTACGAAATCTTCACATTTTCGCTCATAACTCGCTTCAAAATCATCGGACAGGCTCGGGAGAAGTGCCAATCGACCTCCCGTGCTCAGATTTCGCAATCTTCGATTTCGTCATCATTACGAAACCTTCACGTTTTCGCTCATAACTCGCTTCAAAATAATCGGACAGGCTCGGGAGAAGAGCCAATCGACCTCCCGTGCTCAGATTTCGCAATCTTGGATTTCGTCATCATTACGAAATCTTCACATTTTCGCTCATAACTCGCTTCAAAATCATCGGACAGGCTCGGGAGAAGTGCCAATCGACTTCCCGTGCTCAGATTTCGCAATCTTTGATTTCGTAGTCATTACGAAATCTTCACGTTTTCGCTCATAACTCGCTTCAAAATCATCGGATAGGCTCGGGAGAAGTGCCAATCGACTTCCCGTGCTCAGATTTCGCAATCTTTGATTTCGTAGTCATTACGAAATCTTCACGTTTTCGCTCATAACTCGCTTCAAAATAATCGGACAGGCTCGGGAGAAGAGCCAATCGACCTCCCGTGCTCAGATTTCGCAATCTTGGATTTCGTCATCATTACGAAATCTTCACATTTTCGCTCATAACTCGCTTCAAAATCATCGGACAGGCTCGGGAGAAGTGCCAATCGACCTCCCGTGCTCAGATTTCGCAATCTTGGATTTCGTCATCATTACGAAATCTTCACATTTTCGCTCATAACTCGCTTCAAAATCATCGGACAGGCTCGGGAGAAGTGCCAATCGACCTCCCGTGCTCAGATTTCGCAATCTTGGATTTCGTCATCATTACGAAATCTTCACATTTTCGCTCATAACTCGCTTCAAAATCATCGGACAGGCTCGGGAGAAGTGCCAATCGACCTCCCGTGCTCAGATTTCGCAATCTTCGATTTCGTCATCATTACGAAACCTTCACGTTTTCGCTCATAACTCGCTTCAAAATCATCGGATAGGCTCGGGAGAAGAGCCAATCGACCTCCCGTGCTCAGATTTCGCAATCTTCGATTTCGTCATCATTACGAAACCTTCACGTTTTCGCTCATAACTCGCTTCAAAATCATCGGATAGGCTCGGGAGAAGAGCCAATCGACCTCCCGTGCTCAGATTTCGCAATCTTGGATTTCGTCATCATTACGAAATCTTCACATTTTCGCTCATAACTCGCTTCAAAATCATCGGACAGGCTCGGGAGAAGTGCCAATCGACCTCCCGTGCCCAGATTTCGCAATCTTGGATTTCGTCATCATTACGAAATCTTCACATTTTCGCTCATAACTCGCTTCAAAATCATCGGACAGGCTCGGGAGAAGTGCCAATCGACCTCCCGTGCTCAGATTTCGCAATCTTCGATTTCGTCATCATTACGAAACCTTCACGTTTTCGCTCATAACTCGCTTCAAAATAATCGGACAGGCTCGGGAGAAGAGCCAATCGACCTCCCGTGCTCAGATTTCGCAATCTTGGATTTCGTCATCATTACGAAATCTTCACATTTTCGCTCATAACTCGCTTCAAAATCATCGGACAGGCTCGGGAGAAGTGCCAATCGACTTCCCGTGCTCAGATTTCGCAATCTTTGATTTCGTAGTCATTACGAAATCTTCACGTTTTCGCTCATAACTCGCTTCAAAATCATCGGATAGGCTCGGGAGAAGTGCCAATCGACTTCCCGTGCTCAGATTTCGCAATCTTTGATTTCGTAGTCATTACGAAATCTTCACGTTTTCGCTCATAACTCGCTTCAAAATAATCGGACAGGCTCGGGAGAAGAGCCAATCGACCTCCCGTGCTCAGATTTCGCAATCTTGGATTTCGTCATCATTACGAAATCTTCACATTTTCGCTCATAACTCGCTTCAAAATCATCGGACAGGCTCGGGAGAAGTGCCAATCGACCTCCCGTGCTCAGATTTCGCAATCTTGGATTTCGTCATCATTACGAAATCTTCACATTTTCGCTCATAACTCGCTTCAAAATCATCGGACAGGCTCGGGAGAAGTGCCAATCGACCTCCCGTGCTCAGATTTCGCAATCTTCGATTTCGTCATCATTACGAAACCTTCACGTTTTCGCTCATAACTCGCTTCAAAATCATCGGATAGGCTCGGGAGAAGAGCCAATCGACCTCCCGTGCTCAGATTTCGCAATCTTGGATTTCGTCATCATTACGAAATCTTCACATTTTCGCTCATAACTCGCTTCAAAATCATCGGACAGGCTCGGGAGAAGTGCCAATCGACCTCCCGTGCCCAGATTTCGCAATCTTGGATTTCGTCATCATTACGAAATCTTCACATTTTCGCTCATAACTCGCTTCAAAATCATCGGACAGGCTCGGGAGAAGTGCCAATCGACCTCCCGTGCTCAGATTTCGCAATCTTCGATTTCGTCATCATTACGAAACCTTCACGTTTTCGCTCATAACTCGCTTCAAAATAATCGGACAGGCTCGGGAGAAGAGCCAATCGACCTCCCGTGCTCAGATTTCGCAATCTTGGATTTCGTCATCATTACGAAATTTTCACATTTTCGCTCATAACTCGCTTCAAAATCATCGGACAGGCTCGGGAGAAGTGCCAATCGACTTCCCGTGCTCAGATTTCGCAATCTTTGATTTCGTAGTCATTACGAAATCTTCACGTTTTCGCTCATAACTCGCTTCAAAATCATCGGATAGGCTCGGGAGAAGTGCCAATCGACTTCCCGTGCTCAGATTTCGCAATCTTTGATTTCGTAGTCATTACGAAATCTTCACGTTTTCGCTCATAACTCGCTTCAAAATCATCGGATAGGCTCGGGAGAAGTGCCAATCGACTTCCCGTGCTCAGATTTCGCAATCTTTGATTTCGTAGTCATTACGAAATCTTCACGTTTTCGCTCATAACTCGCTTCAAAATAATCGGACAGGCTCGGGAGAAGAGCCAATCGACCTCCCGTGCTCAGATTTCGCAATCTTGGATTTCGTCATCATTACGAAATCTTCACATTTTCGCTCATAACTCGCTTCAAAATCATCGGACAGGCTCGGGAGAAGTGCCAATCGACCTCCCGTGCTCAGATTTCGCAATCTTGGATTTCGTCATCATTACGAAATCTTCACATTTTCGCTCATAACTCGCTTCAAAATCATCGGACAGGCTCGGGAGAAGTGCCAATCGACCTCCCGTGCTCAGATTTCGCAATCTTCGATTTCGTCATCATTACGAAACCTTCACGTTTTCGCTCATAACTCGCTTCAAAATCATCGGATAGGCTCGGGAGAAGAGCCAATCGACCTCCCGTGCTCAGATTTCGCAATCTTGGATTTCGTCATCATTACGAAATCTTCACATTTTCGCTCATAACTCGCTTCAAAATCATCGGACAGGCTCGGGAGAAGTGCCAATCGACCTCCCGTGCCCAGATTTCGCAATCTTGGATTTCGTCATCATTACGAAATCTTCACATTTTCGCTCATAACTCGCTTCAAAATCATCGGACAGGCTCGGGAGAAGTGCCAATCGACCTCCCGTGCTCAGATTTCGCAATCTTTGATTTTGTCATCATTACGAAATCTTCACATTTTCGGTCATAACTCGCTTCAAAATCATCGGATAGGCTCGGGAGAAGTGCCAATCGACTTCCCGTGCTCAGATTTCGCAATCTTTGATTTCGTAGTCATTACGAAATCTTCACGTTTTCGCTCATAACTCGCTTCAAAATAATCGGACAGGCTCGGGAGAAGAGCCAATCGACTTCCCGTGCTCAGATTTCGCAATCTTTGATTTCGTAGTCATTACGAAATCTTCACGTTTTCGCTCATAACTCGCTTCAAAATCATCGGATAGGCTCGGGAGAAGAGCCAATCGACCTCCCGTGCTCAGATTTCGCAATCTTGGATTTCGTCATCATTACGAAATCTTCACATTTTCGCTCATAACTCGCTTCAAAATCATCGGACAGGCTCGGGAGAAGTGCCAATCGACCTCCCGTGCCCAGATTTCGCAATCTTGGATTTCGTCATCATTACGAAATCTTCACATTTTCGCTCATAACTCGCTTCAAAATCATCGGACAGGCTCGGGAGAAGTGCCAATCGACCTCCCGTGCTCAGATTTCGCAATCTTTGATTTTGTCATCATTACGAAATCTTCACATTTTCGGTCATAACTCGCTTCAAAATCATCGGATAGGCTCGGGAGAAGTGCCAATCGACTTCCCGTGCTCAGATTTCGCAATCTTTGATTTCGTAGTCATTACGAAATCTTCACGTTTTCGCTCATAACTCGCTTCAAAATAATCGGACAGGCTCGGGAGAAGAGCCAATCGACTTCCCGTGCTCAGATTTCGCAATCTTTGATTTCGTAGTCATTACGAAATCTTCACGTTTTCGCTCATAACTCGCTTCAAAATCATCGGATAGGCTCGGGAGAAGTGCCAATCGACTTCCCGTGCTCAGATTTCGCACTCTTTGATTTCGTAGTCATTACGAAATCTTCACGTTTTCGCTCATAACTCGCTTCAAAATCATCGGACAGGCTCGGGAGAAGTGCCAATCGACCTCCCGTGCTCAGATTTCGCAATCTTTGATTTCGTAGTCATTACGAAATCTTCACGTTTTCGCTCATAACTCGCTTCAAAATAATCGGACAGGCTCGGGAGAAGTGCCAATCGACTTCCCGTGCTCAGATTTCGCAATCTTTGATTTCGTAGTCATTACGAAATCTTCACGTTTTCGCTCATAACTCGCTTCAAAATCATCGGATAGGCTCGGGAGAAGTGCCAATCGACTTCCCGTGCTCAGATTTCGCAATCTTTGATTTCGTACTCATTACGAAATCTTCACGTTTTCGCTCATAACTCGCTTCAAAATCATCGGATAGGCTCGGGAGAAGTGCCAATCGACTTCCCGTGCTCAGATTTCGCAATCTTTGATTTCGTAGTCATTACGAAATCTTCACGTTTTCGCTCATAACTCGCTTCAAAATAATCGGACAGGCTCGGGAGAAGAGCCAATCGACCTCCCGTGCTCAGATTTCGCAATCTTGGATTTCGTCATCATTACGAAATCTTCACATTTTCGCTCATAACTCGCTTCAAAATCATCGGACAGGCTCGGGAGAAGTGCCAATCGACCTCCCGTGCTCAGATTTCGCAATCTTGGATTTCGTCATCATTACGAAATCTTCACATTTTCGCTCATAACTCGCTTCAAAATCATCGGACAGGCTCGGGAGAAGTGCCAATCGACCTCCCGTGCTCAGATTTCGCAATCTTCGATTTCGTCATCATTACGAAACCTTCACGTTTTCGCTCATAACTCGCTTCAAAATCATCGGATAGGCTCGGGAGAAGTGCCAATCGACCTCCCGTGCTCATATTTCGCAATCTTGGATTTCGTCATCATTACGAAATCTTCACATTTTCGCTCATAACTCGCTTCAAAATCATCGGACAGGCTCGGGAGAAGTGCCAATCGACCTCCCGTGCCCAGATTTCGCAATCTTGGATTTCGTCATCATTAAGAAATCTTCACGTTTTCGCTCATAACTCGCTTCAAAATCATCGGATAGGCTCGGGAGAAGTGCCAATCGACCTCCCGTGCTCAGATTTCGCAATCTTTGATTTCGTCATCATTACGAAACCTTCACGTTTTCGCTCATAACTCGCTTCAAAATCATCGGATAGGCTCGGGAGAAGTGCCAATCGACCTCCCGTGCTCAGATTTCGCAATCTTTGATTTCGTCATCATTACGAAACCTTCACGTTTTCGCTCATAACTCGCTTCAAAATAATCGGACAGGCTCGGGAGAAGAGCCAATCGACCTCCCGTGCTCAGATTTCGCAATCTTCGATTTCGTCATCATTACGAAACCTTCACGTTTTCGCTCATAACTCGCTTCAAAATCATCGGATAGGCTCGGGAGAAGTGCCAATCGACCTCCCGTGCTCATATTTCGCAATCTTGGATTTCGTCATCATTACGAAATCTTCACATTTTCGCTCATAACTCGCTTCAAAATCATCGGACAGGCTCGGGAGAAGTGCCAATCGACCTCCCGTGCCCAGATTTCGCAATCTTGGATTTCGTCATCATTAAGAAATCTTCACGTTTTCGCTCATAACTCGCTTCAAAATCATCGGATAGGCTCGGGAGAAGTGCCAATCGACCTCCCGTGCTCAGATTTCGCAATCTTTGATTTCGTCATCATTACGAAACCTTCACGTTTTCGCTCATAACTCGCTTCAAAATCATCGGATAGGCTCGGGAGAAGTGCCAATCGACCTCCCGTGCTCAGATTTCGCAATCTTTGATTTCGTCATCATTACGAAACCTTCACGTTTTCGCTCATAACTCGCTTCAAAATAATCGGACAGGCTCGGGAGAAGAGCCAATCGACCTCCCGTGCTCAGATTTCGCAATCTTCGATTTCGTCATCATTACGAAACCTTCACGTTTTCGCTCATAACTCGCTTCAAAATAATCGGACAGGCTCGGGAGAAGAGCCAATCGACCTCCCGTGCTCAGATTTCGCAATCTTGGATTTCGTCATCATTACGAAATCTTCACATTTTCGCTCATAACTCGCTTCAAAATCATCGGACAGGCTCGGGAGAAGTGCCAATCGACCTCCCGTGCTCAGATTTCGCAATCTTGGATTTCGTAGTCATTACGAAATCTTCACGTTTTCGCTCATAACTCGCTTCAAAATCATCGGATAGGCTCGGGAGAAGTGCCAATCGACTTCCCGTGCTCAGATTTCGCAATCTTTGATTTCGTAGTCATTACGAAATCTTCACGTTTTCGCTCATAACTCGCTTCAAAATAATCGGACAGGCTCGGGAGAAGAGCCAATCGACCTCCCGTGCTCAGATTTCGCAATCTTGGATTTCGTCATCATTACGAAATCTTCACATTTTCGCTCATAACTCGCTTCAAAATCATCGGACAGGCTCGGGAGAAGTGCCAATCGACCTCCCGTGCTCAGATTTCGCAATCTTGGATTTCGTCATCATTACGAAATCTTCACATTTTCGCTCATAACTCGCTTCAAAATCATCGGACAGGCTCGGGAGAAGTGCCAATCGACCTCCCGTGCTCAGATTTCGCAATCTTCGATTTCGTCATCATTACGAAACCTTCACGTTTTCGCTCATAACTCGCTTCAAAATCATCGGATAGGCTCGGGAGAAGAGCCAATCGACCTCCCGTGCTCAGATTTCGCAATCTTTGATTTCGTAGTCATTACGAAATCTTCACGTTTTCGCTCATAACTCGCTTCAAAATAATCGGACAGGCTCGGGAGAAGAGCCAATCGACTTCCCGTGCTCAGATTTCGCAATCTTCGATTTCGTCATCATTACGAAACCTTCACGTTTTCGCTCATAACTCGCTTCAAAATCATCGGATAGGCTCGGGAGAAGTGCCAATCGACCTCCCGTGCTCATATTTCGCAATCTTGGATTTCGTCATCATTACGAAATCTTCACATTTTCGCTCATAACTCGCTTCAAAATCATCGGACAGGCTCGGGAGAAGTGCCAATCGACCTCCCGTGCCCAGATTTCGCAATCTTGGATTTCGTCATCATTAAGAAATCTTCACGTTTTCGCTCATAACTCGCTTCAAAATCATCGGATAGGCTCGGGAGAAGTGCCAATCGACCTCCCGTGCTCAGATTTCGCAATCTTTGATTTCGTCATCATTACGAAACCTTCACGTTTTCGCTCATAACTCGCTTCAAAATCATCGGATAGGCTCGGGAGAAGTGCCAATCGACCTCCCGTGCTCAGATTTCGCAATCTTTGATTTCGTCATCATTACGAAACCTTCACGTTTTCGCTCATAACTCGCTTCAAAATAATCGGACAGGCTCGGGAGAAGAGCCAATCGACCTCCCGTGCTCAGATTTCGCAATCTTCGATTTCGTCATCATTACGAAACCTTCACGTTTTCGCTCATAACTCGCTTCAAAATAATCGGACAGGCTCGGGAGAAGAGCCAATCGACCTCCCGTGCTCAGATTTCGCAATCTTGGATTTCGTCATCATTACGAAATCTTCACATTTTCGCTCATAACTCGCTTCAAAATCATCGGACAGGCTCGGGAGAAGTGCCAATCGACCTCCCGTGCTCAGATTTCGCAATCTTGGATTTCGTAGTCATTACGAAATCTTCACGTTTTCGCTCATAACTCGCTTCAAAATCATCGGATAGGCTCGGGAGAAGTGCCAATCGACTTCCCGTGCTCAGATTTCGCAATCTTTGATTTCGTAGTCATTACGAAATCTTCACGTTTTCGCTCATAACTCGCTTCAAAATAATCGGACAGGCTCGGGAGAAGAGCCAATCGACCTCCCGTGCTCAGATTTCGCAATCTTGGATTTCGTCATCATTACGAAATCTTCACATTTTCGCTCATAACTCGCTTCAAAATCATCGGACAGGCTCGGGAGAAGTGCCAATCGACCTCCCGTGCTCAGATTTCGCAATCTTGGATTTCGTCATCATTACGAAATCTTCACATTTTCGCTCATAACTCGCTTCAAAATCATCGGACAGGCTCGGGAGAAGTGCCAATCGACCTCCCGTGCTCAGATTTCGCAATCTTCGATTTCGTCATCATTACGAAACCTTCACGTTTTCGCTCATAACTCGCTTCAAAATCATCGGATAGGCTCGGGAGAAGAGCCAATCGACCTCCCGTGCTCAGATTTCGCAATCTTGGATTTCGTCATCATTACGAAATCTTCACATTTTCGCTCATAACTCGCTTCAAAATCATCGGACAGGCTCGGGAGAAGTGCCAATCGACCTCCCGTGCCCAGATTTCGCAATCTTGGATTTCGTCATCATTACGAAATCTTCACATTTTCGCTCATAACTCGCTTCAAAATCATCGGACAGGCTCGGGAGAAGTGCCAATCGACCTCCCGTGCTCAGATTTCGCAATCTTCGATTTCGTCATCATTACGAAACCTTCACGTTTTCGCTCATAACTCGCTTCAAAATCATCGGATAGGCTCGGGAGAAGTGCCAATCGACCTCCCGTGCTCAGATTTCGCAATCTTCGATTTCGTCATCATTACGAAACCTTCACGTTTTCGCTCATAACTCGCTTCAAAATCATCGGATAGGCTCGGGAGAAGAGCCAATCGACCTCCCGTGCTCAGATTTCGCAATCTTGGATTTCGTCATCATTACGAAATCTTCACATTTTCGCTCATAACTCGCTTCAAAATCATCGGACAGGCTCGGGAGAAGTGCCAATCGACCTCCCGTGCCCAGATTTCGCAATCTTGGATTTCGTCATCATTACGAAATCTTCACATTTTCGCTCATAACTCGCTTCAAAATCATCGGACAGGCTCGGGAGAAGTGCCAATCGACCTCCCGTGCTCAGATTTCGCAATCTTCGATTTCGTCATCATTACGAAACCTTCACGTTTTCGCTCATAACTCGCTTCAAAATAATCGGACAGGCTCGGGAGAAGAGCCAATCGACCTCCCGTGCTCAGATTTCGCAATCTTGGATTTCGTCATCATTACGAAATCTTCACATTTTCGCTCATAACTCGCTTCAAAATCATCGGACAGGCTCGGGAGAAGTGCCAATCGACTTCCCGTGCTCAGATTTCGCAATCTTTGATTTCGTAGTCATTACGAAATCTTCACGTTTTCGCTCATAACTCGCTTCAAAATCATCGGATAGGCTCGGGAGAAGTGCCAATCGACTTCCCGTGCTCAGATTTCGCAATCTTTGATTTCGTAGTCATTACGAAATCTTCACGTTTTCGCTCATAACTCGCTTCAAAATCATCGGATAGGCTCGGGAGAAGTGCCAATCGACTTCCCGTGCTCAGATTTCGCAATCTTTGATTTCGTAGTCATTACGAAATCTTCACGTTTTCGCTCATAACTCGCTTCAAAATAATCGGACAGGCTCGGGAGAAGAGCCAATCGACCTCCCGTGCTCAGATTTCGCAATCTTGGATTTCGTCATCATTACGAAATCTTCACATTTTCGCTCATAACTCGCTTCAAAATCATCGGACAGGCTCGGGAGAAGTGCCAATCGACCTCCCGTGCTCAGATTTCGCAATCTTGGATTTCGTCATCATTACGAAATCTTCACATTTTCGCTCATAACTCGCTTCAAAATCATCGGACAGGCTCGGGAGAAGTGCCAATCGACCTCCCGTGCTCAGATTTCGCAATCTTTGATTTCGTCATCATTACGAAACCTTCACGTTTTCGCTCATAACTCGCTTCAAAATCATCGGATAGGCTCGGGAGAAGTGCCAATCGACCTCCCGTGCTCAGATTTCGCAATTTTTGATTTCGTCATCATTACGAAATCTTCACGTTTTCGCTCATAACTCGCTTCAAAATCATCGAATAGGCTCGGGAGAAGTGCCAATCGACCTCCCGTGCTCAGATTTCGCAATCTTTGATTTTGTCATCATTACGAAATCTTCACATTTTCGGTCATAACTCGCTTCAAAATCATCGGATAGGCTCGGGAGAAGTGCCAATCGACTTCCCGTGCTCAGATTTCGCAATCTTTGATTTCGAAGTCATTACGAAATCTTCACGTTTTCGCTCATAACTCGCTTCAAAATAATCGGACAGGCTCGGGAGAAGAGCAAATCGACCTCCCGTGCTCAGATTTCGCAATCTTGGATTTCGTCATCATTACGAAATCTTCACATTTTCGCTCATAACTCGCTTCAAAATCATCGGACAGGCTCGGGAGAAGTGCCAATCGACTTCCCGTGCTCAGATTTCGCAATCTTTGATTTCGTAGTCATTACGAAATCTTCACGTTTTCGCTCATAACTCGCTTCAAAATCATCGGATAGGCTCGGGAGAAGTGCCAATCGACTTCCCGTGCTCAGATTTCGCAATCTTTGATTTCGTAGTCATTACGAAATCTTCACGTTTTCGCTCATAACTCGCTTCAAAATAATCGGACAGGCTCGGGAGAAGAGCCAATCGACCTCCCGTGCTCAGATTTCGCAATCTTGGATTTCGTCATCATTACGAAATCTTCACATTTTCGCTCATAACTCGCTTCAAAATCATCGGACAGGCTCGGGAGAAGTGCCAATCGACCTCCCGTGCTCAGATTTCGCAATCTTGGATTTCGTCATCATTACGAAATCTTCACATTTTCGCTCATAACTCGCTTCAAAATCATCGGACAGGCTCGGGAGAAGTGCCAATCGACCTCCCGTGCTCAGATTTCGCAATCTTCGATTTCGTCATCATTACGAAACCTTCACGTTTTCGCTCATAACTCGCTTCAAAATCATCGGATAGGCTCGGGAGAAGTGCCAATCGACCTCCCGTGCTCAGATTTCGCAATCTTGGATTTCGTCATCATTACGAAATCTTCACATTTTCGCTCATAACTCGCTTCAAAATCATCGGACAGGCTCGGGAGAAGTGCCAATCGACCTCCCGTGCCCAGATTTCGCAATCTTGGATTTCGTCATCATTAAGAAATCTTCACGTTTTCGCTCATAACTCGCTTCAAAATCATCGGATAGGCTCGGGAGAAGTGCCAATCGACCTCCCGTGCTCAGATTTCGCAATCTTTGATTTCGTCATCATTACGAAACCTTCACGTTTTCGCTCATAACTCGCTTCAAAATCATCGGATAGGCTCGGGAGAAGTGCCAATCGACCTCCCGTGCTCAGATTTCGCAATCTTTGATTTCGTCATCATTACGAAATCTTCACATTTTCGCTCATAACTCGCTTCAAAATAATCGGACAGGCTCGGGAGAAGTGCCAATCGACCTCCCGTGCTCAGATTTCGCAATCTTCGATTTCGTAGTCATTACGAAATCTTCACGTTTTCGCTCATAACTCGCTTCAAAATAATCGGACAGGCTCGGGAGAAGAGCCAATCGACCTCCCGTGCTCAGATTTCGCAATCTTTGATTTCGTAGTCATTACGAAATCTTCACGTTTTCGCTCATAACTCGCTTCAAAATAATCGGACAGGCTCGGGAGAAGAGCCAATCGACCTCCCGTGCTCAGATTTCGCAATCTTGGATTTCGTCATCATTACGAAATCTTCACATTTTCGCTCATAACTCGCTTCAAAATAATCGGACAGGCTCGGGAGAAGTGCCAATCGACCTCCCGTGCTCAGATTTCGCAATCTTGGATTTCGTCATCATTACGAAATCTTCACATTTTCGCTCATAACTCGCTTCAAAATCATCGGACAGGCTCGGGAGAAGTGCCAATCGACTTCCCGTGCTCAGATTTCGCAATCTTTGATTTCGTAGTCATTACGAAATCTTCACGTTTTCGCTCATAACTCGCTTCAAAATAATCGGACAGGCTCGGGAGAAGAGCCAATCGACCTCCCGTGCTCAGATTTCGCAATCTTGGATTTCGTCATCATTACGAAATCTTCACATTTTCGCTCATAACTCGCTTCAAAATCATCGGACAGGCTCCGGAGAAGTGCCAATCGACCTCCCGTGCTCAGATTTCGCAATCTTGGATTTCGTCATCATTACGAAATCTTCACATTTTCGCTCATAACTCGCTTCAAAATCATCGGACAGGCTCGGGAGAAGTGCCAATCGACTTCCCGTGCTCAGATTTCGCAATCTTTGATTTCGTAGTCATTACGAAATCTTCACCTTTTCGCTCATAACTCGCTTCAAAATAATCGGACAGGCTCGGGAGAAGAGCCAATCGACCTCCCGTGCTCAGATTTCGCAATCTTGGATTTCGTCATCATTACGAAATCTTCACATTTTCGCTCATAACTCGCTTCAAAATCATCGGACAGGCTCCGGAGAAGTGCCAATCGACCTCCCGTGCTCAGATTTCGCAATCTTGGATTTCGTCATCATTACGAAATCTTCACATTTTCGCTCATAACTCGCTTCAAAATCATCGGACAGGCTCGGGAGAAGTGCCAATCGACCTCCCGTGCTCAGATTTCGCAATCTTCGATTTCGTCATCATTACGAAATCTTCACGTTTTCGCTCATAACTCGCTTCAAAATCATCGGATAGGCTCGGGAGAAGTGCCAATCGACTTCCCGTGCTCAGATTTCGCAATCTTTGATTTCGTAGTCATCACGAAATCTTCACGTTTTCGCTCATAACTCGCTTCAAAATAATCGGACAGGCTCGGGAGAAGAGCCAATCGACCTCCCGTGCTCAGATTTCGCAATCTTGGATTTCGTCATCATTACGAAATCTTCACATTTTCGCTCATAACTCGCTTCAAAATCATCGGACAGGCTCGGGAGAAGTGCCAATCGACTTCCCGTGCTCAGATTTCGCAATCTTTGATTTCGTAGTCATTACGAAATCTTCACGTTTTCGCTCATAACTCGCTTCAAAATAATCGGACAGGCTCGGGAGAAGAGCCAATCGACCTCCCGTGCTCAGATTTCGCAATCTTGGATTTCGTCATCATTACGAAATCTTCACATTTTCGCTCATAACTCGCTTCAAAATCATCGGACAGGCTCGGGAGAAGTGCCAATCGACCTCCCGTGCTCAGATTTCGCAATCTTGGATTTCGTCATCATTACGAAATCTTCACATTTTCGCTCATAACTCGCTTCAAAATCATCGGACAGGCTCGGGAGAAGTGCCAATCGACCTCCCGTGCTCAGATTTCGCAATCTTCGATTTCGTCATCATTACGAAACCTTCACGTTTTCGCTCATAACTCGCTTCAAAATCATCGGATAGGCTCGGGAGAAGTGCCAATCGACCTCCCGTGCTCAGATTTCGCAATCTTTGATTTCGTCATCATTACGAAACCTTCACGTTTTCGCTCATAACTCGCTTCAAAATCATCGGATAGGCTCGGGAGAAGTGCCAATCGACCTCCCGTGCTCAGATTTCGCAATCTTTGATTTCGTCATCATTACGAAATCTTCACATTTTCGCTCATAACTCGCTTCAAAATAATCGGACAGGCTCGGGAGAAGTGCCAATCGACCTCCCGTGCTCAGATTTCGCAATCTTCGATTTCGTAGTCATTACGAAATCTTCACGTTTTCGCTCATAACTCGCTTCAAAATAATCGGACAGGCTCGGGAGAAGAGCCAATCGACCTCCCGTGCTCAGATTTCGCAATCTTTGATTTCGTAGTCATTACGAAATCTTCACGTTTTCGCTCATAACTCGCTTCAAAATAATCGGACAGGCTCGGGAGAAGAGCCAATCGACCTCCCGTGCTCAGATTTCGCAATCTTGGATTTCGTCATCATTACGAAATCTTCACATTTTCGCTCATAACTCGCTTCAAAATCATCGGACAGGCTCGGGAGAAGTGCCAATCGACTTCCCGTGCTCAGATTTCGCAATCTTTGATTTCGTAGTCATTACGAAATCTTCACGTTTTCGCTCATAACTCGCTTCAAAATAATCGGACAGGCTCGGGAGAAGAGCCAATCGACCTCCCGTGCTCAGATTTCGCAATCTTGGATTTCGTCATCATTACGAAATCTTCACATTTTCGCTCATAACTCGCTTCAAAATCATCGGACAGGCTCCGGAGAAGTGCCAATCGACCTCCCGTGCTCAGATTTCGCAATCTTGGATTTCGTCATCATTACGAAATCTTCACATTTTCGCTCATAACTCGCTTCAAAATCATCGGACAGGCTCGGGAGAAGTGCCAATCGACTTCCCGTGCTCAGATTTCGCAATCTTTGATTTCGTAGTCATTACGAAATCTTCACCTTTTCGCTCATAACTCGCTTCAAAATAATCGGACAGGCTCGGGAGAAGAGCCAATCGACCTCCCGTGCTCAGATTTCGCAATCTTGGATTTCGTCATCATTACGAAATCTTCACATTTTCGCTCATAACTCGCTTCAAAATCATCGGACAGGCTCCGGAGAAGTGCCAATCGACCTCCCGTGCTCAGATTTCGCAATCTTGGATTTCGTCATCATTACGAAATCTTCACATTTTCGCTCATAACTCGCTTCAAAATCATCGGACAGGCTCGGGAGAAGTGCCAATCGACCTCCCGTGCTCAGATTTCGCAATCTTCGATTTCGTCATCATTACGAAATCTTCACGTTTTCGCTCATAACTCGCTTCAAAATCATCGGATAGGCTCGGGAGAAGTGCCAATCGACTTCCCGTGCTCAGATTTCGCAATCTTTGATTTCGTAGTCATCACGAAATCTTCACGTTTTCGCTCATAACTCGCTTCAAAATAATCGGACAGGCTCGGGAGAAGAGCCAATCGACCTCCCGTGCTCAGATTTCGCAATCTTGGATTTCGTCATCATTACGAAATCTTCACATTTTCGCTCATAACTCGCTTCAAAATCATCGGACAGGCTCGGGAGAAGTGCCAATCGACTTCCCGTGCTCAGATTTCGCAATCTTTGATTTCGTAGTCATTACGAAATCTTCACGTTTTCGCTCATAACTCGCTTCAAAATAATCGGACAGGCTCGGGAGAAGAGCCAATCGACCTCCCGTGCTCAGATTTCGCAATCTTGGATTTCGTCATCATTACGAAATCTTCACATTTTCGCTCATAACTCGCTTCAAAATCATCGGACAGGCTCGGGAGAAGTGCCAATCGACCTCCCGTGCTCAGATTTCGCAATCTTGGATTTCGTCATCATTACGAAATCTTCACATTTTCGCTCATAACTCGCTTCAAAATCATCGGACAGGCTCGGGAGAAGTGCCAATCGACCTCCCGTGCTCAGATTTCGCAATCTTCGATTTCGTCATCATTACGAAACCTTCACGTTTTCGCTCATAACTCGCTTCAAAATCATCGGATAGGCTCGGGAGAAGTGCCAATCGACCTCCCGTGCTCAGATTTCGCAATCTTCGATTTCGTCATCATTACGAAACCTTCACGTTTTCGCTCATAACTCGCTTCAAAATCATCGGATAGGCTCGGGAGAAGTGCCAATCGACCTCCCGTGCTCAGATTTCGCAAATCTTTGATTTCGTAGTCATTACGAAATCTTCACGTTTTCGCTCATAACTCGCTTCAAAATCATCGGATAGGCTCGGGAGAAGTGCCAATCGACTTCCCGTGCTCAGATTTCGCAATCTTTGATTTCGTAGTCATTACGAAATCTTCACGTTTTCGCTCATAACTCGCTTCAAAATAATCGGACAGGCTCGGGAGAAGAGCCAATCGACCTCCCGTGCTCAGATTTCGCAATCTTGGATTTCGTCATCATTACGAAATCTTCACATTTTCGCTCATAACTCGCTTCAAAATCATCGGACAGGCTCGGGAGAAGTGCCAATCGACCTCCCTTGCTCAGATTTCGCAATCTTGGATTTTGTCATCATTACGAAATCTTCACATTTTCGCTCATAACTCGCTTCAAATCATCGGACAGGCTCGGGAGAAGAGCCAATCGACCTCCCGTGCTCAGATTTCGCAATCTTGGATTTCGTCATCATTACGAAATCATCACATTTTCGCTCATAACTCGCTTCAAAATCATCGGACAGGCTCGGGAGAAGTGCCAATCGACTTCCCGTGCTCAGATTTCGCAATCTTTGATTTCGTAGTCATTACGAAATCTTCACGTTTTCGCTCATAACTCGCTTCAAAATCATCGGATAGGCTCGGGAGAAGTGCCAATCGACTTCCCGTGCTCAGATTTCGCAATCTTTGATTTCGTAGTCATTACGAAATCTTCACGTTTTCGCTCATAACTCGCTTCAAAATAATCGGACAGGCTCGGGAGAAGAGCCAATCGACCTCCCGTGCTCAGATTTCGCAATCTTGGATTTCGTCATCATTACGAAATCTTCACATTTTCGCTCATAACTCGCTTCAAAATCATCGGACAGGCTCGGGAGAAGTGCCAATCGACTTCCCGTGCTCAGATTTCGCAATCTTTGATTTCGTAGTCATTACGAAATCTTCACGTTTTCGCTCATAACTCGCTTCAAAATCATCGGATAGGCTCGGGAGAAGTGCCAATCGACCTCCCGTGCTCAGATTTCGCAATCTTTGATTTCGTCATCATTACGAAATCTTCACGTTTTCGCTCATAACTCGCTTCAAAATCATCGGATAGGCTCGGGAGAAGTGCCAATCGACCTCCCGTGCTCAGATTTCGCAATCTTGGATTTCGTCATCATTACGAAATCTTCACATTTTCGCTCATAACTCGCTTCAAAATCATCGGATAGGCTCGGGAGAAGTGCCAATCGACTTCCCGTGCTCAGATTTCGCAATCTTTGATTTCGTAGTCATTACGAAATCTTCACGTTTTCGCTCATAACTCGCTTCAAAATAATCGGACAGGCTCGGGAGAAGAGCCAATCGACCTCCCGTGCTCAGATTTCGCAATCTTCGATTTCGTCATCATTACGAAACCTTCACGTTTTCGCTCATAACTCGCTTCAAAATCATCGGACAGGCTCGGGAGAAGTGCCAATCGACTTCCCGTGCTCAGATTTCGCAATCTTTGATTTCGTAGTCATTACGAAATCTTCACGTTTTCGCTCATAACTCGCTTCAAAATCATCGGATAGGCTCGGGAGAAGTGCCAATCGACTTCCCGTGCTCAGATTTCGCAATCTTTGATTTCGTAGTCATTACGAAATCTTCACGTTTTCGCTCATAACTCGCTTCAAAATAATCGGACAGGCTCGGGAGAAGAGCCAATCGACCTCCCGTGCTCAGATTTCGCAATCTTTGATTTCGTAGTCATTACGAAATCTTCACGTTTTCGCTCATAACTCGCTTCAAAATAATCGGACAGGCTCGGGAGAAGAGCCAATCGACCTCCCGTGCTCAGATTTCGCAATCTTGGATTTCGTCATCATTACGAAATCTTCACGTTTTCGCTCATAACTCGCTTCAAAATAATCGGACAGGCTCGGGAGAAGAGCCAATCGACCTCCCGTGCTCAGATTTCGCAATCTTTGATTTCGTAGTCATTACGAAATCTTCACGTTTTCGCTCATAACTCGCTTCAAAATAATCGGACAGGCTCGGGAGAAGAGCCAATCGACCTCCCGTGCTCAGATTTCGCAATCTTTGATTTCGTAGTCATTACGAAATCTTCACGTTTTCGCTCATAACTCGCTTCAAAATAATCGGACAGGCTCGGGAGAAGAGCCAATCGACCTCCCGTGCTCAGATTTCGCAATCTTTGATTTCGTAGTCATTACGAAATCTTCACGTTTTCGCTCATAACTCGCTTCAAAATAATCGGACAGGCTCGGGAGAAGAGCCAATCGACCTCCCGTGCTCAGATTTCGCAATCTTCGATTTCGTCATCATTACGAAACCTTCACGTTTTCGCTCATAACTCGCTTCAAAATCATCGGACAGGCTCGGGAGAAGTGCCAATCGACTTCCCGTGCTCAGATTTCGCAATCTTTGATTTCGTAGTCATTACGAAATCTTCACGTTTTCGCTCATAACTCGCTTCAAAATAATCGGACAGGCTCGGGAGAAGAGCCAATCGACCTCCCGTGCTCAGATTTCGCAATCTTGGATTTCGTCATCATTACGAAATCTTCACATTTTCGCTCATAACTCGCTTCAAAATCATCGGACAGGCTCGGGAGAAGTGCCAATCGACTTCCCGTGCTCAGATTTCGCAATCTTTGATTTCGTAGTCATTACGAAATCTTCACGTTTTCGCTCATAACTCGCTTCAAAATCATCGGATAGGCTCGGGAGAAGTGCCAATCGACCTCCCGTGCTCAGATTTCGCAATCTTTGATTTCGTCATCATTACGAAATCTTCACGTTTTCGCTCATAACTCGCTTCAAAATCATCGGATAGGCTCGGGAGAAGTGCCAATCGACCTCCCGTGCTCAGATTTCGCAATCTTGGATTTCGTCATCATTACGAAATCTTCACATTTTCGCTCATAACTCGCTTCAAAATCATCGGATAGGCTCGGGAGAAGTGCCAATCGACTTCCCGTGCTCAGATTTCGCAATCTTTGATTTCGTAGTCATTACGAAATCTTCACGTTTTCGCTCATAACTCGCTTCAAAATAATCGGACAGGCTCGGGAGAAGAGCCAATCGACCTCCCGTGCTCAGATTTCGCAATCTTCGATTTCGTCATCATTACGAAACCTTCACGTTTTCGCTCATAACTCGCTTCAAAATCATCGGACAGGCTCGGGAGAAGTGCCAATCGACTTCCCGTGCTCAGATTTCGCAATCTTTGATTTCGTAGTCATTACGAAATCTTCACGTTTTCGCTCATAACTCGCTTCAAAATCATCGGATAGGCTCGGGAGAAGTGCCAATCGACTTCCCGTGCTCAGATTTCGCAATCTTTGATTTCGTAGTCATTACGAAATCTTCACGTTTTCGCTCATAACTCGCTTCAAAATAATCGGACAGGCTCGGGAGAAGAGCCAATCGACCTCCCGTGCTCAGATTTCGCAATCTTTGATTTCGTAGTCATTACGAAATCTTCACGTTTTCGCTCATAACTCGCTTCAAAATAATCGGACAGGCTCGGGAGAAGAGCCAATCGACCTCCCGTGCTCAGATTTCGCAATCTTGGATTTCGTCATCATTACGAAATCTTCACGTTTTCGCTCATAACTCGCTTCAAAATAATCGGACAGGCTCGGGAGAAGAGCCAATCGACCTCCCGTGCTCAGATTTCGCAATCTTTGATTTCGTAGTCATTACGAAATCTTCACGTTTTCGCTCATAACTCGCTTCAAAATAATCGGACAGGCTCGGGAGAAGAGCCAATCGACCTCCCGTGCTCAGATTTCGCAATCTTTGATTTCGTAGTCATTACGAAATCTTCACGTTTTCGCTCATAACTCGCTTCAAAATAATCGGACAGGCTCGGGAGAAGAGCCAATCGACCTCCCGTGCTCAGATTTCGCAATCTTTGATTTCGTAGTCATTACGAAATCTTCACGTTTTCGCTCATAACTCGCTTCAAAATAATCGGACAGGCTCGGGAGAAGAGCCAATCGACCTCCCGTGCTCAGATTTCGCAATCTTCGATTTCGTCATCATTACGAAACCTTCACGTTTTCGCTCATAACTCGCTTCAAAATCATCGGACAGGCTCGGGAGAAGTGCCAATCGACTTCCCGTGCTCAGATTTCGCAATCTTTGATTTCGTAGTCATTACGAAATCTTCACGTTTTCGCTCATAACTCGCTTCAAAATCATCGGATAGGCTCGGGAGAAGTGCCAATCGACTTCCCGTGCTCAGATTTCGCAATCTTTGATTTCGTAGTCATTACGAAATCTTCACGTTTTCGCTCATAACTCGCTTCAAAATAATCGGACAGGCTCGGGAGAAGAGCCAATCGACCTCCCGTGCTCAGATTTCGCAATCTTTGATTTCGTAGTCATTACGAAATCTTCACGTTTTCGCTCATAACTCGCTTCAAAATAATCGGACAGGCTCGGGAGAAGAGCCAATCGACCTCCCGTGCTCAGATTTCGCAATCTTGGATTTCGTCATCATTACGAAATCTTCACATTTTCGCTCATAACTCGCTTCAAAATCATCGGACAGGCTCGGGAGAAGTGCCAATCGACTTCCCGTGCTCAGATTTCGCAATCTTTGATTTCGTAGTCATTACGAAATCTTCACGTTTTCGCTCATAACTCGCTTCAAAATCATCGGATAGGCTCGGGAGAAGTGCCAATCGACTTCCCGTGCTCAGATTTCGCAATCTTTGATTTCGTAGTCATTACGAAATCTTCACGTTTTCGCTCATAACTCGCTTCAAAATAATCGGACAGGCTCGGGAGAAGAGCCAATCGACCTCCCGTGCTCAGATTTCGCAATCTTCGATTTCGTCATCATTACGAAACCTTCCCGTTTTCGCTCATAACTCGCTTCAAAATCATCGGACAGGCTCGGGAGAAGTGCCAATCGACTTCCCGTGCTCAGATTTCGCAATCTTTGATTTCGTCATCATTACGAAACCTTCACGTTTTCGCTCATAACTCGCTTCAAAATCATCGGATAGGCTCGGGAGAAGTGCCAATCGACTTCCCGTGCTCAGATTTCGCAATCTTTGATTTCGTAGTCATTACGAAATCTTCACGTTTTCGCTCATAACTCGCTTCAAAATAATCGGACAGGCTCGGGAGAAGAGCCAATCGACCTCCCGTGCTCAGATTTCGCAATCTTTGATTTCGTAGTCATTACGAAATCTTCACGTTTTCGCTCATAACTCGCTTCAAAATAATCGGACAGGCTCGGGAGAAGAGCCAATCGACCTCCCGTGCTCAGATTTCGCAATCTTGGATTTCGTCATCATTACGAAATCTTCACATTTTCGCTCATAACTCGCTTCAAAATCATCGGACAGGCTCGGGAGAAGTGCCAATCGACTTCCCGTGCTCAGATTTCGCAATCTTTGATTTCGTAGTCATTACGAAATCTTCACGTTTTCGCTCATAACTCGCTTCAAAATCATCGGATAGGCTCGGGAGAAGTGCCAATCGACTTCCCGTGCTCAGATTTCGCAATCTTTGATTTCGTAGTCATTACGAAATCTTCACGTTTTCGCTCATAACTCGCTTCAAAATAATCGGACAGGCTCGGGAGAAGAGCCAATCGACCTCCCGTGCTCAGATTTCGCAATCTTTGATTTCGTAGTCATTACGAAATCTTCACGTTTTCGCTCATAACTCGCTTCAAAATAATCGGACAGGCTCGGGAGAAGAGCCAATCGACCTCCCGTGCTCAGATTTCGCAATCTTGGATTTCGTCATCATTACGAAATCTTCACATTTTCGCTCATAACTCGCTTCAAAATCATCGGACAGGCTCGGGAGAAGTGCCAATCGACTTCCCGTGCTCAGATTTCGCAATCTTTGATTTCGTAGTCATTACGAAATCTTCACGTTTTCGCTCATAACTCGCTTCAAAATCATCGGATAGGCTCGGGAGAAGTGCCAATCGACTTCCCGTGCTCAGATTTCGCAATCTTTGATTTCGTAGTCATTACGAAATCTTCACGTTTTCGCTCATAACTCGCTTCAAAATAATCGGACAGGCTCGGGAGAAGAGCCAATCGACCTCCCGTGCTCAGATTTCGCAATCTTCGATTTCGTCATCATTACGAAACCTTCACGTTTTCGCTCATAACTCGCTTCAAAATCATCGGACAGGCTCGGGAGAAGTGCCAATCGACTTCCCGTGCTCAGATTTCGCAATCTTTGATTTCGTCATCATTACGAAACCTTCACGTTTTCGCTCATAACTCGCTTCAAAATCATCGGATAGGCTCGGGAGAAGTGCCAATCGACTTCCCGTGCTCAGATTTCGCAATCTTTGATTTCGTAGTCATTACGAAATCTTCACGTTTTCGCTCATAACTCGCTTCAAAATAATCGGACAGGCTCGGGAGAAGAGCCAATCGACCTCCCGTGCTCAGATTTCGCAATCTTTGATTTCGTAGTCATTACGAAATCTTCACGTTTTCGCTCATAACTCGCTTCAAAATAATCGGACAGGCTCGGGAGAAGAGCCAATCGACCTCCCGTGCTCAGATTTCGCAATCTTGGATTTCGTCATCATTACGAAATCTTCACATTTTCGCTCATAACTCGCTTCAAAATCATCGGACAGGCTCGGGAGAAGTGCCAATCGACTTCCCGTGCTCAGATTTCGCAATCTTTGATTTCGTAGTCATTACGAAATCTTCACGTTTTCGCTCATAACTCGCTTCAAAATCATCGGATAGGCTCGGGAGAAGTGCCAATCGACTTCCCGTGCTCAGATTTCGCAATCTTTGATTTCGTAGTCATTACGAAATCTTCACGTTTTCGCTCATAACTCGCTTCAAAATAATCGGACAGGCTCGGGAGAAGAGCCAATCGACCTCCCGTGCTCAGATTTCGCAATCTTTGATTTCGTAGTCATTACGAAATCTTCACGTTTTCGCTCATAACTCGCTTCAAAATAATCGGACAGGCTCGGGAGAAGAGCCAATCGACCTCCCGTGCTCAGATTTCGCAATCTTCGATTTCGTCATCATTACGAAACCTTCACGTTTTCGCTCATAACTCGCTTCAAAATCATCGGACAGGCTCGGGAGAAGTGCCAATCGACTTCCCGTGCTCAGATTTCGCAAT
Organism: Pristionchus entomophagus; assembly: GCA_036245825.1. Taxonomy (NCBI): domain Eukaryota; kingdom Metazoa; phylum Nematoda; class Chromadorea; order Rhabditida; family Neodiplogasteridae; genus Pristionchus; species Pristionchus entomophagus. The sequence continues at coordinate 46,106,565 of BTSX01000004.1, read as the reverse complement.
CTTTGATTTCGTAGTCATTACGAAATCTTCACGTTTTCGCTCATAACTCGCTTCAAAATCATCGGATAGGCTCGGGAGAAGTGCCAATCGACTTCCCGTGCTCAGATTTCGCAATCTTTGATTTCGTAGTCATTACGAAATCTTCACGTTTTCGCTCATAACTCGCGTCAAAATAATCGGACAGGCTCGGGAGAAGAGCCAATCGACCTCCCGTGCTCAGATTTCGCAATCTTTGATTTCGTAGTCATTACGAAATCTTCACGTTTTCGCTCATAACTCGCTTCAAAATAATCGGACAGGCTCGGGAGAAGAGCCAATCGACCTCCCGTGCTCAGATTTCGCAATCTTGGATTTCGTCATCATTACGAAATCTTCACATTTTCGCTCATAACTCGCTTCAAAATCATCGGACAGGCTCGGGAGAAGTGCCAATCGACTTCCCGTGCTCAGATTTCGCAATCTTTGATTTCGTAGTCATTACGAAATCTTCACGTTTTCGCTCATAACTCGCTTCAAAATCATCGGATAGGCTCGGGAGAAGTGCCAATCGACTTCCCGTGCTCAGATTTCGCAATCTTTGATTTCGTAGTCATTACGAAATCTTCACGTTTTCGATCATAACTCGCTTCAAAATAATCGGACAGGCTCGGGAGAAGAGCCAATCGACCTCCCGTGCTCAGATTTCGCAATCTTGGATTTCGTCATCATTACGAAATCTTCACATTTTCGCTCATAACTCGCTTCAAAATCATCGGACAGGCTCGGGAGAAGTGCCAATCGACTTCCCGTGCTCAGATTTCGCAATCTTTGATTTCGTAGTCATTACGAAATCTTCACGTTTTCGCTCATAACTCGCTTCAAAATCATCGGATAGGCTCGGGAGAAGTGCCAATCGACTTCCCGTGCTCAGATTTCGCAATCTTTGATTTCGTAGTCATTACGAAATCTTCACGTTTTCGCTCATAACTCGCGTCAAATTAATCGGACAGGCTCGGGAGAAGAGCCAATCGACCTCCCGTGCTCAGATTTCGCAATCTTTGATTTCGTAGTCATTACGAAATCTTCACGTTTTCGCTCATAACTCGCTTCAAAATAATCGGACAGGCTCGGGAGAAGAGCCAATCGACCTCCCGTGCTCAGATTTCGCAATCTTGGATTTCGTCATCATTACGAAATCTTCACATTTTCGCTCATAACTCGCTTCAAAATCATCGGACAGGCTCGGGAGAAGTGCCAATCGACTTCCCGTGCTCAGATTTCGCAATCTTTGATTTCGTAGTCATTACGAAATCTTCACGTTTTCGCTCATAACTCGCTTCAAAATCATCGGATAGGCTCGGGAGAAGTGCCAATCGACTTCCCGTGCTCAGATTTCGCAATCTTTGATTTCGTAGTCATTACGAAATCTTCACGTTTTCGATCATAACTCGCTTCAAAATAATCGGACAGGCTCGGGAGAAGAGCCAATCGACCTCCCGTGCTCAGATTTCGCAATCTTGGATTTCGTCATCATTACGAAATCTTCACATTTTCGCTCATAACTCGCTTCAAAATCATCGGACAGGCTCGGGAGAAGTGCCAATCGACTTCCCGTGCTCAGATTTCGCAATCTTTGATTTCGTAGTCATTACGAAATCTTCACGTTTTCGCTCATAACTCGCTTCAAAATCATCGGATAGGCTCGGGAAAAGTGCCAATCGACTTCCCGTGCTCAGATTTCGCAATCTTTGATTTCGTAGTCATTACGAAATCTTCACGTTTTCGATCATAACTCGCTTCAAAATAATCGGACAGGCTCGGGAGAAGAGCCAATCGACCTCCCGTGCTCAGATTTCGCAATCTTCGATTTCGTCATCATTACGAAACCTTCACGTTTTCGCTCATAACTCGCTTCAAAATCATCGGACAGGCTCGGGAGAAGTGCCAATCGACTTCCCGTGCTCAGATTTCGCAATCTTTGATTTCGTCATCATTACGAAACCTTCACGTTTTCGCTCATAACTCGCTTCAAAATCATCGGATAGGCTCGGGAGAAGTGCCAATCGACTTCCCGTGCTCAGATTTCGCAATCTTTGATTTCGTAGTCATTACGAAATCTTCACGTTTTCGCTCATAACTCGCTTCAAAATAATCGGACAGGCTCGGGAGAAGAGCCAATCGACCTCCCGTGCTCAGATTTCGCAATCTTTGATTTCGTAGTCATTACGAAATCTTCACGTTTTCGCTCATAACTCGCTTCAAAATAATCGGACAGGCTCGGGAGAAGAGCCAATCGACCTCCCGTGCTCAGATTTCGCAATCTTTGATTTCGTAGTCATTACGAAATCTTCACGTTTTCGCTCATAACTCGCTTCAAAATCATCGGATAGGCTCGGGAGAAGTGCCAATCGACTTCCCGTGCTCAGATTTCGCAATCTTTGATTTCGTAGTCATTACGAAATCTTCACGTTTTCGCTCATAACTCGCTTCAAAATAATCGGACAGGCTCGGGAGAAGAGCCAATCGACCTCCCGTGCTCAGATTTCGCAATCTTCGATTTCTTCATCATTACGAAACCTTCACGTTTTCGCTCATAACTCGCTTCAAAATCATCGGACAGGCTCGGGAGAAGTGCCAATCGACTTCCCGTGCTCAGATTTCGCAATCTTTGATTTCGTAGTCATTACGAAATCTTCACGTTTTCGCTCATAACTCGCTTCAAAATCATCGGATAGGCTCGGGAGAAGTGCCAATCGACTTCCCGTGCTCAGATTTCGCAATCTTTGATTTCGTAGTCATTACGAAATCTTCACGTTTTCGCTCATAACTCGCTTCAAAATAATCGGACAGGCTCGGGAGAAGAGCCAATCGACCTCCCGTGCTCAGATTTCGCAATCTTTGATTTCGTAGTCATTACGAAATCTTCACGTTTTCGCTCATAACTCGCTTCAAAATAATCGGACAGGCTCGGGAGAAGAGCCAATCGACCTCCCGTGCTCAGATTTCGCAATCTTGGATTTCGTCATCATTACGAAATCTTCACATTTTCGCTCATAACTCGCTTCAAAATCATCGGACAGGCTCGGGAGAAGAGCCAATCGACCTCCCGTGCTCAGATTTCGCAATCTTGGATTTCGTCATCATTACGAAATCTTCACATTTTCGCTCATAACTCGCTTCAAAATCATCGGACAGGCTCGGGAGAAGTGCCAATCGACCTCCCGTGCTCAGATTTCGCAATCTTCGATTTCGTCATCATTACGAAACCTTCACGTTTTCGCTCATAACTCGCTTCAAAATCATCGGATAGGCTCGGGAGAAGTGCCAATCGACCTCCCGTGCTCAGATTTCGCAATCTTTGATTTCGTCATCATTACGAAACCTTCACGTTTTCGCTCATAACTCGCTTCAAAATCATCGGATAGGCTCGGGAGAAGTGCCAATCGACCTCCCGTGCTCAGATTTCGCAATCTTTGATTTCGTCATCATTACGAAACCTTCACGTTTTCGCTCATAACTCGCTTCAAAATCATCGGATAGGCTCGGGAGAAGTGCCAATCGACCTCCCGTGCTCAGATTTCGCAATCTTGGATTTCGTCATCATTACGAAATCTTCACGTTTTCGCTCATAACTCGCTTCAAAATCATCGGACAGGCTCGGGAGAAGTGCCAATCGACCTCCCGTGCTCAGATTTCGCAATCTTGGATTTTGTCATCATTACGAAATCTTCACGTTTTCGCTCATAACTCGCTTCAAAATCATCGGATAGGCTCGGGAGAAGTGCCAATCGACCTCCCGTGCTCAGATTTCGCAATCTTTGATTTCGTCATCATTACGAAATCTTCACATTTTCGCTCATAACTCGCTTCAAAATCATCGGACAGGCTCGGGAGAAGTGCCAATCGACTTCCCGTGCTCAGATTTCGCAATCTTTGATTTCGTCATCATTACGAAATCTTCACGTTTTCGCTCATAACTCGCTTCAAAATCATCGGATAGGCTCGGGAGAAGTGCCAATCGACCTCCCGTGCTCAGATTTCGCAATCTTGGATTTCGTCATCATTACGAAATCTTCACGTTTTCGCTCATAACTCGCTTCAAAATCATCGGACAGGCTCGGGAGAAGTGCCAATCGACCTCCCGTGCTCAGATTTCGCAATCTTGGATTTTGTCATCATTACGAAATCTTCACGTTTTCGCTCATAACTCGCTTCAAAATCATCGGATAGGCTCGGGAGAAGTGCCAATCGACCTCCCGTGCTCAGATTTCGCAATCTTTGATTTCGTCATCATTACGAAACCTTCACGTTTTCGCTCATAACTCGCTTCAAAATCATCGGATAGGCTCGGGAGAAGTGCCAATCGACCTCCCGTGCTCAGATTTCGCAATCTTTGATTTCGTCATCATTACGAAACCTTCACGTTTTCGCTCATAACTCGCTTCAAAATCATCGGATAGGCTCGGGAGAAGTGCCAATCGACCTCCCGTGCTCAGATTTCGCAATCTTGGATTTTGTCATCATTACGAAATCTTCACGTTTTCGCTCATAACTCGCTTCAAAATCATCGGATAGGCTCGGGAGAAGTGCCAATCGACCTCCCGTGCTCAGATTTCGCAATCTTTGATTTCGTCATCATTACGAAATCTTCACGTTTTCGCTCATAACTCGCTTCAAAATCATCGGATAGGCTCGGGAGAAGTGCCAATCGACCTCCCGTGCTCAGATTTCGCAATCTTTGATTTCGTCATCATTACGAAATCTTCACATTTTCGCTCATAACTCGCTTCAAAATCATCGGACAGGCTCGGGAGAAGTGCCAATCGACCTCCCGTGCTCTGATTTCGCAATCTTGGATTTCGTCATCATTACGAAATCTTCACATTTTCGCTCATAACTCGCTTCAAAATCATCGGATAGGCTCGGGAGAAGTGCCAATCGACTTCCCGTGCTCAGATTTCGCAATCTTGGATTTCGTCATCATTACGAAATCTTCACATTTTCGCTCATAACTCGCTTCAAAATCATCGGACAGGCTCGGGAGAAGTGCCAATCGACTTCCCGTGCTCAGATTTCACAATCTTTGATTTCGTAGTCATTACGAAATCTTCACATTTTCGCTCATAACTCGCTTCAAAATCATCGGACAGGCTCGGGAGAAGTGCCAATCGACCTCCCGTGCTCAGATTTCGCAATCTTGGATTTCGTCATTATTACGAAATCTTCACATTTTCGCTCATAACTCGCTTCAAATCATCGGACAGGCTCGGGAGAAGTGCCAATCGACCTCCCGTGCTCAGATTTCGCAATCTTTGATTTTGTCATCATTACGAAATCTTCACATTTTCGCTCATAACTCGCTTCAAAATCATCGGATAGGCTCGGGAGAAGACCAATCGACTTCCCGTGCTCAGATTTCGCAATCTTGGATTTCGTCATCATTACGAAATCTTCACATTTTCGCTCATAACTCGCTTCAAAATCATCGGACAGGCTCGGGAGAAGTGCCAATCGACTTCCCGTGCTCAGATTTCGCAATCTTGGATTTCGTCATCATTACGAAATCTTCACATTTTCGCTCATAACTCGCTTCAAAATCATCGGACAGGCTCGGGAGAAGTGCCAATCGACTTCCCGTGCTCAGATTTCACAATCTTTGATTTCGTAGTCATTACGAAATCTTCACATTTTCGCTCATAACTCGCTTCAAAATCATCGGACAGGCTCGGGAGAAGTGCCAATCGACCTCCCGTGCTCAGATTTCGCAATCTTTGATTTTGTCATCATTACGAAATCTTCACATTTTCGCTCATAACTCGCTTCAAAATCATCGGATAGGCTCGGGAGAAGACCAATCGACTTCCCGTGCTCAGATTTCGCAATCTTGGATTTCGTCATCATTACGAAATCTTCACATTTTCGCTCATAACTCGCTTCAAAATCATCGGATAGGCTCGGGAGAAGACCAATCGACTTCCCGTGCTCAGATTTCGCAATCTTGGATTTCGTCATCATTACGAAATCTTCACATTTTCGCTCATAACTCGCTTCAAAATCATCGGACAGGCTCGGGAGAAGTGCCAATCGACCTCCCGTGCTCAGATTTCGCAATCTTGGATTTCGTCATCATTACGAAATCTTCACATTTTCGCTCATAACTCGCTTCAAAATCATCGGATAGGCTCGGGAGAAGTGCCAATCGACTTCCCGTGCTCAGATTTCGCAATCTTGGATTTCGTCATCATTACGAAATCTTCACATTTTCGCTCATAACTCGCTTCAAAATCATCGGACAGGCTCGGGAGAAGTGCCAATCGACTTCCCGTGCTCAGATTTCGCAATCTTTGATTTCGTCATCATTACGAAACCTTCACGTTTTCGCTCATAACTCGCTTCAAAATCATCGGATAGGCTCGGGAGAAGTGCCAATCGACTTCCCGTGCTCAGATTTCGCAATCTTGGATTTCGTCATCATTACGAAATCTTCACATTTTCGCTCATAACTCGCTTCAAAATCATCGGACAGGCTCAGGAGATGTGCCAATCGACTTCCCGTGCTCAGATTTCGCAATCTTTGATTTCGTAGTCATTACGAAATCTTCACGTTTTCGCTCATAACTCGCTTCAAAATAATCGGACAGGCTCGGGAGAAGAGCCAATCGACCTCCCGTGCTCAGATTTCGCAATCTTGGATTTCGTCATCATTACGAAATCTTCACATTTTCGCTCATAACTCGCTTCAAAATCATCGGACAGGCTCGGGAGAAGTGCCAATCGACTTCCCGTGCTCAGATTTCGCAATCTTTGATTTCGTAGTCATTACGAAATCTTCACGTTTTCGCTCATAACTCGCTTCAAAATAATCGGACAGGCTCGGGAGAAGAGCCAATCGACCTCCCGTGCTCAGATTTCGCAATCTTGGATTTCGTCATCATTACGAAATCTTCACATTTTCGCTCATAACTCGCTTCAAATCATCGGACAGGCTCGGGAGAAGTGCCAATCGACCTCCCGTGCTCAGATTTCGCAATCTTTGATTTCGTCATCATTACGAAATCTTCACGTTTTCGCTCATAACTCGCTTCAAAATCATCGGATAGGCTCGGGAGAAGTGCCAATCGACTTCCCGTGCTCAGATTTCGCAATCTTTGATTTCGTAGTCATTACGAAATCTTCACGTTTTCGCTCATAACTCGCTTCAAAATCATCGGATACGCTCGGGAGAAGTGCCAATCGACTTCCGTGCTCAGATTTCGCAATCTTTGATTTCGTAGTCATTACGAAATCTTCACGTTTTCGCTCATAACTCGCTTCAAAATAATCGGACAGGCTCGGGAGAAGAGCCAATCGACCTCCCGTGCTCAGATTTCGCAATCTTGGATTTCGTCATCATTACGAAATCTTCACATTTTCGCTCATAACTCGCTTCAAAATCATCGGACAGGCTCGGGAGAAGTGGCAATCGACTTCCCGTGCTCAGATTTCGCAATCTTTGATTTCGTAGTCATTACGAAATCTTCACGTTTTCGCTCATAACTCGCTTCAAAATCATCGGATAGGCTCGGGAGAAGTGCCAATCGACTTCCCGTGCTCAGATTTCGCAATCTTTGATTTCGTAGTCATTACGAAATCTTCACGTTTTCGCTCATAACTCGCTTCAAAATAATCGGACAGGCTCGGGAAAAGAGCCAATCGACCTCCCGTGCTCAGATTTCGCAATCTTGGATTTCGTCATCATTACGAAATCTTCACATTTTCGCTCATAACTCGCTTCAAAATCATCGGACAGGCTCGGGAGAAGTGCCAATCGACTTCCCGTGCTCAGATTTCGCAATCTTTGATTTCGTAGTCATTACGAAATCTTCACGTTTTCGCTCATAACTCGCTTCAAAATCATCGGATAGGCTCGGGAGAAGTGCCAATCGACTTCCCGTGCTCAGATTTCGCAATCTTTGATTTCGTAGTCATTACGAAATCTTCACGTTTTCGCTCATAACTCGCTTCAAAATAATCGGACAGGCTCGGGAGAAGAGCCAATCGACCTCCCGTGCTCAGATTTCGCAATCTTGGATTTCGTCATCATTACGAAATCTTCACATTTTCGCTCATAACTCGCTTCAAAATCATCGGACAGGCTCGGGAGAAGTGCCAATCGACTTCCCGTGCTCAGATTTCGCAATCTTTGATTTCGTAGTCATTACGAAATCTTCACGTTTTCGCTCATAACTCGCTTCAAAATAATCGGACAGGCTCGGGAGAAGAGCCAATCGACCTCCCGTGCTCAGATTTCGCAATCTTGGATTTCGTCATCATTACGAAATCTTCACATTTTCGCTCATAACTCGCTTCAAAATCATCGGACAGGCTCGGGAGAAGTGCCAATCGACTTCCCGTGCTCAGATTTCGCAATCTTTGATTTCGTAGTCATTACGAAATCTTCACGTTTTCGCTCATAACTCGCTTCAAAATAATCGGACAGGCTCGGGAGAAGAGCCAATCGACCTCCCGTGCTCAGATTTCGCAATCTTGGATTTCGTAGTCATTACGAAATCTTCACGTTTTCGCTCATAACTCGCTTCAAAATCATCGGATAGGCTCGGGAGAAGTGCCAATCGACTTCCCGTGCTCAGATTTCGCAATCTTTGATTTCGTAGTCATTACGAAATCTTCACGTTTTCGCTCATAACTCGCTTCAAAATAATCGGACAGGCTCGGGAGAAGAGCCAATCGACCTCCCGTGCTCAGATTTCGCAATCTTGGATTTCGTCATCATTACGAAATCTTCACATTTTCGCTCATAACTCGCTTCAAAATCATCGGACAGGCTCGGGAGAAGTGCCAATCGACTTCCCGTGCTCAGATTTCGCAATCTTTGATTTCGTAGTCATTACGAAATCTTCACGTTTTCGCTCATAACTCGCTTCAAAATAATCGGACAGGCTCGGGAGAAGAGCCAATCGACCTCCCGTGCTCAGATTTCGCAATCTTGGATTTCGTCATCATTACGAAATCTTCACATTTTCGCTCATAACTCGCTTCAAAATCATCGGACAGGCTCGGGAGAAGTGCCAATCGACCTCCCGTGCTCAGATTTCGCAATCTTGGATTTCGTCATCATTACGAAATCTTCACATTTTCGCTCATAACTCGCTTCAAAATCATCGGACAGGCTCGGGAGAAGTGCCAATCGACCTCCCGTGCTCAGATTTCGCAATCTTTGATTTCGTAGTCATTACGAAATCTTCACGTTTTCGCTCATAACTCGCTTCAAAATCATCGGATAGGCTTGGGAGAAGTGCCAATCGACCTCCCGTGCTCAGATTTCGCAATCTTTGATTTCGTCATCATTACGAAACCTTCACGTTTTCGCTCATAACTCGCTTCAAAATCATCGGATAGGCTCGGGAGAAGTGCCAATCGACCTCCCGTGCTCAGATTTCGCAATCTTTGATTTCGTCATCATTACGAAATCTTCACGTTTTCGCTCATAACTCGCTTCAAAATCATCGGATAGGCTCGGGAGAAGTGCCAATCGACCTCCCGTGCTCAGATTTCGCAATCTTTGATTTCGTCATCATTACGAAATCTTCACGTTTTCGCTCATAACTCGCTTCAAAATCATCGGATAGGCTCGGGAGAAGTGCCAATCGACTTCCCGTGCTCAGATTTCGCAATCTTTGATTTCGTAGTCATTACGAAATCTTCACGTTTTCGCTCATAACTCGCTTCAAAATCATCGGATAGGCTCGGGAGAAGTGCCAATCAACTTCCCGTGCTCAGATTTCGCAATCTTTGATTTCGTAGTCATTACGAAATCTTCACGTTTTCGCTCATAACTCGCTTCAAAATAATCGGACAGGCTCGGGAGAAGAGCCAATCGACCTCCCGTGCTCAGATTTCGCAATCTTGGATTTCGTCATCATTACGAAATCTTCACATTTTCGCTCATAACTCGCTTCAAAATCATCGGACAGGCTCGGGAGAAGTGCCAATCGACTTCCCGTGCTCAGATTTCGCAATCTTTGATTTCGTCATCATTACGAAATCTTCACATTTTCGCTCATAACTCGCTTCAAAATCATCGGACAGGCTCGGGAGAAGTGCCAATCGACTTCCCGTGCTCAGATTTCGCAATCTTTGATTTCGTAGTCATTACGAAATCTTCACATTTTCGCTCATAACTCGCTTCAAAATCATCGGACAGGCTCGGGAGAAGTGCCAATCGACTTCCCGTGCTCAGATTTCGCAATCTTTGATTTCGTAGTCATTACGAAATCTTCACATTTTCGCTCATAACTCGCTTCAAAATCATCGGACAGGCTCGGGAGAAGTGCCAATCGACCTCCCGTGCTCAGATTTCGCAATCTTCGATTTCGTCATCATTACGAAACCTTCACGTTTTCGCTCATAACTCGCTTCAAAATCATCGGATAGGCTTGGGAGAAGTGCCAATCGACCTCCCGTGCTCAGATTTCGCAATCTTTGATTTCGTCATCATTACGAAACCTTCACGTTTTCGCTCATAACTCGCTTCAAAATCATCGGATAGGCTCGGGAGAAGTGCCAATCGACCTCCCGTGCTCAGATTTCGCAATCTTTGATTTCGTCATCATTACGAAATCTTCACGTTTTCGCTCATAACTCGCTTCAAAATCATCGGATAGGCTCGGGAGAAGTGCCAATCGACTTCCCGTGCTCAGATTTCGCAATCTTTGATTTCGTAGTCATTACGAAATCTTCACGTTTTCGCTCATAACTCGCTTCAAAATCATCGGATAGGCTCGGGAGAAGTGCCAATCGACTTCCCGTGCTCAGATTTCGCAATCTTTGATTTCGTAGTCATTACGAAATCTTCACGTTTTCGCTCATAACTCGCTTCAAAATAATCGGACAGGCTCGGGAGAAGAGCCAATCGACCTCCCGTGCTCAGATTTCGCAATCTTGGATTTCGTCATCATTACGAAATCTTCACATTTTCGCTCATAACTCGCTTCAAAATCATCGGACAGGCTCGGGAGAAGTGCCAATCGACTTCCCGTGCTCAGATTTCGCAATCTTTGATTTCGTAGTCATTACGAAATCTTCACGTTTTCGCTCATAACTCGCTTCAAAATCATCGGATAGGCTCGGGAGAAGTGCCAATCGACTTCCCGTGCTCAGATTTCGCAATCTTTGATTTCGTAGTCATTACGAAATCTTCACGTTTTCGCTCATAACTCGCTTCAAAATAATCGGACAGGCTCGGGAGAAGAGCCAATCGACCTCCCGTGCTCAGATTTCGCAATCTTGGATTTCGTCATCATTACGAAATCTTCACATTTTCGCTCATAACTCGCTTCAAAATCATCGGACAGGCTCGGGAGAAGTGCCAATCGACTTCCCGTGCTCAGATTTCGCAATCTTTGATTTCGTAGTCATTACGAAATCTTCACGTTTTCGCTCATAACTCGCTTCAAAATCATCGGATAGGCTCGGGAGAAGAGCCAATCGACCTCCCGTGCTCAGATTTCGCAATCTTGGATTTCGTCATCATTACGAAATCTTCACATTTTCGCTCATAACTCGCTTCAAAATCATCGGACAGGCTCGGGAGAAGTGCCAATCGACTTCCCGTGCTCAGATTTCGCAATCTTTGATTTCGTAGTCATTACGAAATCTTCACGTTTTCGCTCATAACTCGCTTCAAAATCATCGGATAGGCTCGGGAGAAGTGCCAATCGACTTCCCGTGCTCAGATTTCGCAATCTTTGATTTCGTAGTCATTACGAAATCTTCACGTTTTCGCTCATAACTCGCTTCAAAATAATCGGACAGGCTCGGGAGAAGAGCCAATCGACCTCCCGTGCTCAGATTTCGCAATCTTGGATTTCGTCATCATTACGAAATCTTCACATTTTCGCTCATAACTCGCTTCAAAATCATCGGACAGGCTCGGGAGAAGTGCCAATCGACTTCCCGTGCTCAGATTTCGCAATCTTTGATTTCGTAGTCATTACGAAATCTTCACATTTTCGCTCATAACTCGCTTCAAAATCATCGGACAGGCTCGGGAGAAGTGCCAATCGACCTCCCGTGCTCAGATTTCGCAATCTTCGATTTCGTCATCATTACGAAACCTTCACGTTTTCGCTCATAACTCGCTTCAAAATCATCGGATAGGCTTGGGAGAAGTGCCAATCGACCTCCCGTGCTCAGATTTCGCAATCTTTGATTTCGTCATCATTACGAAACCTTCACGTTTTCGCTCATAACTCGCTTCAAAATCATCGGATAGGCTCGGGAGAAGTGCCAATCGACCTCCCGTGCTCAGATTTCGCAATCTTTGATTTCGTAGTCATTACGAAATCTTCACGTTTTCGCTCATAACTCGCTTCAAAATAATCGGACAGGCTCGGGAGAAGAGCCAATCGACCTCCCGTGCTCAGATTTCGCAATCTTGGATTTCGTCATCATTACGAAATCTTCACATTTTCGCTCATAACTCGCTTCAAAATCATCGGACAGGCTCGGGAGAAGTGCCAATCGACTTCCCGTGCTCAGATTTCGCAATCTTTGATTTCGTAGTCATTACGAAATCTTCACGTTTTCGCTCATAACTCGCTTCAAAATAATCGGACAGGCTCGGGAGAAGAGCCAATCGACCTCCCGTGCTCAGATTTCGCAATCTTGGATTTCGAAGCGAGTTATGAGCGAAAACGTGAAGATTTCGTAATGATGACGAAATCAAAGATTGCGAAATCTGAGCACGGGAGGTCGATTGGCACTTCTCCCGAGCCTATCCGATGATTTTGAAGCGAGTTATGAGCGAAAACGTGAAGGTTTCGTAATGATGACGAAATCAAAGATTGCGAAATCTGAGCACGGGAGGTCGATTGGCACTTCTCCCAAGCCTATCCGATGATTTTGAAGCGAGTTATGAGCGAAAACGTGAAGGTTTCGTAATGATGACGAAATCGAAGATTGCGAAATCTGAGCACGGGAGGTCGATTGGCACTTCTCCCGAGCCTGTCCGATGATTTTGAAGCGAGTTATGAGCGAAAATGTGAAGATTTCGTAATGACTACGAAATCAAAGATTGCGAAATCTGAGCACGGGAAGTCGATTGGCACTTCTCCCGAGCCTGTCCGATGATTTTGAAGCGAGTTATGAGCGAAAATGTGAAGATTTCGTAATGATGACGAAATCCAAGATTGCGAAATCTGAGCACGGGAGGTCGATTGGCTCTTCTCCCGAGCCTGTCCGATGATTTTGAAGCGAGTTATGAGCGAAAATGTGAAGATTTCGTAATGATGACGAAATCCAAGATTGCGAAATCTGAGCACGGGAGGTCGATTGGCTCTTCTCCCGAGCCTATCCGATGATTTTGAAGCGAGTTATGAGCGAAAACGTGAAGATTTCGTAATGACTACGAAATCAAAGATTGCGAAATCTGAGCACGGGAAGTCGATTGGCACTTCTCCCGAGCCTGTCCGATGATTTTGAAGCGAGTTATGAGCGAAAATGTGAAGATTTCGTAATGATGACGAAATCCAAGATTGCGAAATCTGAGCACGGGAGGTCGATTGGCTCTTCTCCCGAGCCTGTCCGATTATTTTGAAGCGAGTTATGAGCGAAAACGTGAAGATTTCGTAATGACTACGAAATCAAAGATTGCGAAATCTGAGCACGGGAAGTCGATTGGCACTTCTCCCGAGCCTATCCGATGATTTTGAAGCGAGTTATGAGCGAAAACGTGAAGATTTCGTAATGACTACGAAATCAAAGATTGCGAAATCTGAGCACGGGAAGTCGATTGGCACTTCTCCCGAGCCTGTCCGATGATTTTGAAGCGAGTTATGAGCGAAAATGTGAAGATTTCGTAATGATGACGAAATCCAAGATTGCGAAATCTGAGCACGGGAGGTCGATTGGCTCTTCTCCCGAGCCTGTCCGATTATTTTGAAGCGAGTTATGAGCGAAAACGTGAAGATTTCGTAATGACTACGAAATCAAAGATTGCGAAATCTGAGCACGGGAAGTCGATTGGCACTTCTCCCGAGCCTATCCGATGATTTTGAAGCGAGTTATGAGCGAAAACGTGAAGATTTCGTAATGACTACGAAATCAAAGATTGCGAAATCTGAGCACGGGAAGTCGATTGGCACTTCTCCCGAGCCTATCCGATGATTTTGAAGCGAGTTATGAGCGAAAACGTGAAGATTTCGTAATGATGACGAAATCAAAGATTGCGAAATCTGAGCACGGGAGGTCGATTGGCACTTCTCCCGAGCCTATCCGATGATTTTGAAGCGAGTTATGAGCGAAAACGTGAAGGTTTCGTAATGATGACGAAATCGAAGATTGCGAAATCTGAGCACGGGAGGTCGATTGGCACTTCTCCCGAGCCTGTCCGATGATTTTGAAGCGAGTTATGAGCGAAAATGTGAAGATTTCGTAATGACTACGAAATCAAAGATTGCGAAATCTGAGCACGGGAAGTCGATTGGCACTTCTCCCGAGCCTGTCCGATGATTTTGAAGCGAGTTATGAGCGAAAATGTGAAGATTTCGTAATGATGACGAAATCCAAGATTGCGAAATCTGAGCACGGGAGGTCGATTGGCTCTTCTCCCGAGCCTGTCCGATGATTTTGAAGCGAGTTATGAGCGAAAATGTGAAGATTTCGTAATGATGACGAAATCCAAGATTGCGAAATCTGAGCACGGGAGGTCGATTGGCTCTTCTCCCGAGCCTATCCGATGATTTTGAAGCGAGTTATGAGCGAAAACGTGAAGATTTCGTAATGACTACGAAATCAAAGATTGCGAAATCTGAGCACGGGAAGTCGATTGGCACTTCTCCCGAGCCTGTCCGATGATTTTGAAGCGAGTTATGAGCGAAAATGTGAAGATTTCGTAATGATGACGAAATCCAAGATTGCGAAATCTGAGCACGGGAGGTCGATTGGCTCTTCTCCCGAGCCTGTCCGATGATTTTGAAGCGAGTTATGAGCGAAAACGTGAAGATTTCGTAATGATGACGAAATCCAAGATTGCGAAATCTGAGCACGGGAGGTCGATTGGCTCTTCTCCCGAGCCTGTCCGATTATTTTGAAGCGAGTTATGAGCGAAAACGTGAAGATTTCGTAATGACTACGAAATCAAAGATTGCGAAATCTGAGCACGGGAAGTCGATTGGCACTTCTCCCGAGCCTATCCGATGATTTTGAAGCGAGTTATGAGCGAAAACGTGAAGATTTCGTAATGATGACGAAATCCAAGATTGCGAAATCTGAGCACGGGAAGTCGATTGGCACTTCTCCCGAGCCTGTCCGATGATTTTGAAGCGAGTTATGAGCGAAAATGTGAAGATTTCGTAATGATGACGAAATCCAAGATTGCGAAATCTGAGCACGGGAGGTCGATTGGCTCTTCTCCCGAGCCTGTCCGATTATTTTGAAGCGAGTTATGAGCGAAAACGTGAAGATTTCGTAATGACTACGAAATCCAAGATTGCGAAATCTGAGCACGGGAAGTCGATTGGCACTTCTCCCGAGCCTATCCGATGATTTTGAAGCGAGTTATGAGCGAAAACGTGAAGATTTCGTAATGACTACGAAATCAAAGATTGCGAAATCTGAGCACGGGAAGTCGATTGGCACTTCTCCCGAGCCTATCCGATGATTTTGAAGCGAGTTATGAGCGAAAATGTGAAGATTTCGTAATGACTACGAAATCAAAGATTGCGAAATCTGAGCACGGGAAGTCGATTGGCACTTCTCCCGAGCCTGTCCGATGATTTTGAAGCGAGTTATGAGCGAAAATGTGAAGATTTCGTAATGATGACGAAATCCAAGATTGCGAAATCTGAGCACGGGAGGTCGATTGGCTCTTCTCCCGAGCCTGTCCGATTATTTTGAAGCGAGTTATGAGCGAAAACGTGAAGATTTCGTAATGACTACGAAATCAAAGATTGCGAAATCTGAGCACGGGAAGTCGATTGGCACTTCTCCCGAGCCTATCCGATGATTTTGAAGCGAGTTATGAGCGAAAACGTGAAGATTTCGTAATGACTACGAAATCAAAGATTGCGAAATCTGAGCACGGGAAGTCGATTGGCACTTCTCCCGAGCCTATCCGATGATTTTGAAGCGAGTTATGAGCGAAAACGTGAAGATTTCGTAATGATGACGAAATCAAAGATTGCGAAATCTGAGCACGGGAGGTCGATTGGCACTTCTCCCGAGCCTATCCGATGATTTTGAAGCGAGTTATGAGCGAAAACGTGAAGGTTTCGTAATGATGACGAAATCGAAGATTGCGAAATCTGAGCACGGGAGGTCGATTGGCACTTCTCCCGAGCCTGTCCGATGATTTTGAAGCGAGTTATGAGCGAAAATGTGAAGATTTCGTAATGACTACGAAATCAAAGATTGCGAAATCTGAGCACGGGAAGTCGATTGGCACTTCTCCCGAGCCTGTCCGATGATTTTGAAGCGAGTTATGAGCGAAAATGTGAAGATTTCGTAATGATGACGAAATCCAAGATTGCGAAATCTGAGCACGGGAGGTCGATTGGCTCTTCTCCCGAGCCTGTCCGATGATTTTGAAGCGAGTTATGAGCGAAAATGTGAAGATTTCGTAATGATGACGAAATCCAAGATTGCGAAATCTGAGCACGGGAGGTCGATTGGCTCTTCTCCCGAGCCTATCCGATGATTTTGAAGCGAGTTATGAGCGAAAACGTGAAGATTTCGTAATGACTACGAAATCAAAGATTGCGAAATCTGAGCACGGGAAGTCGATTGGCACTTCTCCCGAGCCTGTCCGATGATTTTGAAGCGAGTTATGAGCGAAAATGTGAAGATTTCGTAATGATGACGAAATCCAAGATTGCGAAATCTGAGCACGGGAGGTCGATTGGCTCTTCTCCCGAGCCTGTCCGATTATTTTGAAGCGAGTTATGAGCGAAAACGTGAAGATTTCGTAATGACTACGAAATCAAAGATTGCGAAATCTGAGCACGGGAAGTCGATTGGCACTTCTCCCGAGCCTATCCGATGATTTTGAAGCGAGTTATGAGCGAAAACGTGAAGATTTCGTAATGACTACGAAATCAAAGATTGCGAAATCTGAGCACGGGAAGTCGATTGGCACTTCTCCCGAGCCTGTCCGATGATTTTGAAGCGAGTTATGAGCGAAAATGTGAAGATTTCGTAATGATGACGAAATCCAAGATTGCGAAATCTGAGCACGGGAGGTCGATTGGCTCTTCTCCCGAGCCTGTCCGATTATTTTGAAGCGAGTTATGAGCGAAAACGTGAAGATTTCGTAATGACTACGAAATCAAAGATTGCGAAATCTGAGCACGGGAAGTCGATTGGCACTTCTCCCGAGCCTATCCGATGATTTTGAAGCGAGTTATGAGCGAAAACGTGAAGATTTCGTAATGACTACGAAATCAAAGATTGCGAAATCTGAGCACGGGAAGTCGATTGGCACTTCTCCCGAGCCTATCCGATGATTTTGAAGCGAGTTATGAGCGAAAACGTGAAGATTTCGTAATGATGACGAAATCAAAGATTGCGAAATCTGAGCACGGGAGGTCGATTGGCACTTCTCCCGAGCCTATCCGATGATTTTGAAGCGAGTTATGAGCGAAAACGTGAAGGTTTCGTAATGATGACGAAATCAAAGATTGCGAAATCTGAGCACGGGAGGTCGATTGGCACTTCTCCCAAGCCTATCCGATGATTTTGAAGCGAGTTATGAGCGAAAACGTGAAGGTTTCGTAATGATGACGAAATCGAAGATTGCGAAATCTGAGCACGGGAGGTCGATTGGCACTTCTCCCGAGCCTGTCCGATGATTTTGAAGCGAGTTATGAGCGAAAATGTGAAGATTTCGTAATGACTACGAAATCAAAGATTGCGAAATCTGAGCACGGGAGGTCGATTGGCTCTTCTCCCGAGCCTGTCCGATTATTTTGAAGCGAGTTATGAGCGAAAACGTGAAGATTTCGTAATGACTACGAAATCAAAGATTGCGAAATCTGAGCACGGGAAGTCGATTGGCACTTCTCCCGAGCCTATCCGATGATTTTGAAGCGAGTTATGAGCGAAAACGTGAAGATTTCGTAATGACTACGAAATCAAAGATTGCGAAATCTGAGCACGGGAAGTCGATTGGCACTTCTCCCGAGCCTTAGCAAGATCAAATTCGATGCGATATATCGCATCGCCGGTTTATCTCAACCACTCGAAACTCAACTGATTCCAACGAGCGAATGAACCGCTACACAATGGTCGAGAGACGAGAAATGAAACTATTATCGTTTCGAATGCGATATATCGCATCGAGAGAGGAATATCGTATTCGTAATTGAGTTTCATTCGTCGATTGCGATATATCGTTTATCGTTTGCACATCCCTACTGGAGAGGGCAGAGACTAAAGCGCCACTCTCACGAACTCTCATCGGATCTCTGGTCCGGCGTGTGAAAGCGAGCAGATTGAGTTACGAGAGAGACACATGAGGCATGATTCCGGAAAAAAGTTTCGTTCTAACCACAAACTGGCGGAATCTAACCATTCTCGAACCTGTGTCACACAGGCTGTGTGGACGATCTCTCGATTCTCTGAGTGTGCAGAATGGAGAGAGCACTTTCCGACACTAGCGCGAAAACGGTTCAGAATGCCTCATGAGAGTCATGAGAAGCGCTAGAATTTAGCGAGAAAACCAGGATATTTAGCGCCGGCGAGATAGTGGAAGAGAGACTGAGAGCGCGATTAGAAAATGTTGCGATGTTACAACCAAGTGGCGGAACCATTTCTACAACCATTTCTTCCGGCTCGGCCATTTTCTCTCTTCACTTGAGATAGTGTGCAAAACGAGGAGACTTTTATCCGATCAGCGAGAGTTCACGCGAATAGGAGAGACTTTTATCTGACTGTCGAGAAAACTGATAACAGAGTTTCAATCATTTTTCTTCACTGATTTTCTTTCGATGTCTCTTCCCTCTTATCTACTCTAGTCTGCTTGCAAGCTCTACGTACTCTTTATTCAGCTCTCTAGTCGGTCAGAGAAACTAGAAAGTGTGCAGAATGGAGAGAGCAACTATTAACTCTCCAGTGTGATTAAGGTTCTCTCTCTCGCGGATTTGTTGTGCTCGTCATTTTTAATTCTCTCGTCCCATCCCGGCTACTCTCTCCATCCTGCACACTCTCTCGTCTGTCTGACGGGCTAGAGAGTGTGTGCAATGAAGAGAGCTGAGAAAGTAAACTTCCGTCTAGTCTCTTCCGATCGCTAAATATCTTCGTTTTCTTACTCTTTTACTCGTTTTTTTTTGCCGCTTAAACCCTCGAATCCACCCAAAACAATGGATAATAGGAGACTTCCGCTAGAATTCCGGCTTTGTTCTATTTTTCGAAGATTTCTAGTCGTGAAAGCGAGACTCACCTTGACTCTCCTCAGTTCGTATGATCTCTCGTTCGTTCTCTGACCGACGAGAGATAATGAGAAATGAGGAGAGTGCAGAATTTCCTCCCGCCTCACCAGTTGGGGGCGTTGAAATGCTGGGAGGATAACGCCTACAGGTCAGAGACAGCGAGAGAGTGCGTGAACCGGAGAGAGTGCACAGAATTCTGAAGGGAGGATAACATCGGGAGTGCAATTCAATATGCTAGTCTTCGCATCAACCCTTTTTCGGATGACATCTTTCCGCTTCCTCTTTCCTCATATATGTCGATCTTACACAATAGTATGATCACGGTTATTTATTTCAAACCGGCTATAGAGCATCCCTGCGTAAAAAAGAGTGGGAGTGACAATAGATTGTGTTTTTTTATTCACCAAGTGCGGTATCCAGAACACTTTCACGCTCAGTTGAACCTTTAGCCAGGCGTTCCAAGTTTGTCGAGAAGTTTCGGTTTATTGCCAGCAGTTTTCTCTGTGTCCGGCGCTCTTCTCAGCGAGCTCGGCAGAACTTTCCCACTATATTCTATTCTGCCCGGAAAAGTGCTAGGAAACGTGCAGGGTAAAAACAACCTGCGAAACTACTAGCAGAGTTGGCTTTGTACTAAGTATCTTGCATTTTGTTTTCTAGCAGGAAACTTTTTTCCAGAGCAATCCTTTTCCTTCCGCTCTCTCCATTCTGCACACTCTCTTCCCTGTCTGCACAGAGAGGTCAGAGAGATGCAAATTCGAGACGACATCCGTGGTTCGAAACTCGGCTTTCTCCCTCCCTCGTTCTTTGCGAACTTGCACAACGACCTCTTGAGCCTAATCGGCAATGGCAATAGAACGCTAAGAAATGATTCAACCTGATTTCTCCCTTTTTTGCTCTCTTAATTTTTCATATTCCCTCGTCGATCACATAGACGAGAGATCATGAGAAGAGTAGTTTCATGTTCTTCTTTCTCTCTAGCTCATTTTTCCATGCGGTTTGTTCTCTTCAAAGGTGCATGGGATCATTACCTCACCATATCTATTGCACCATGAGGGAGCCGCCGAAGGCATCAAGTGGTCTGAAAAAAAAATCAAGTGCCATGATCCCGATATTATCAGGGGTCAACATGTATGGCACCCTCCCTCCCCAACATTTCCCTCTCAATATCAAATTCTCCCACACGCTTCACTCTAGATAGTTTGATGCGGCGAATCTCTCTCCCTCTCTATTCTGCACACTCTCTAGTTGCTCTAACCGACGAGATATCGTGCTGGATGAAGAGACTTATTCTCTAGTTTGTTGGTCGTTTCTTCACTGTTCGTTGTCTTAGATAATGAAGGCGGAGTCTGCCCGAGGGGTCTTTCTCGGCTACGATTTATATCGCTCTTTGCAGTCTAGTGTCTTGCAGTGTCGTGAACTAGTGATGTCAATCGGAACTGACTCTCCTCGATTCGCGTACTCTCTCGATTGTCAGTGAAATGAAAGTGTACGCAAAATGAGGAGAGTCGAGTTCCGTTTGGGCATCCCTATGGTGAACGTTCCACCCTCTGTCTCTTACCGCTTCTAGGATTTGTAATTCAATGATTCATCATTTAGCCAATGCTTACCGCTTCTAGGATTTGTAATTCAATGACTCATCATTTAGCCAACGCTAGTGTTGCCGGATCGAATAGTCGCCCTCTCCATTCTGCATAGTCTCTAGTCTCTCTAGCCATAGACAGAGTGTGTAGAAAGGAAAGAGTTACTATTCGATCCCTAATGCGAAGCCAACTCTAATGCGTTTCCCTTCTCTGAACACTAAAGGTTGCAAATAGCAGCTCTTTTCTCTTCTCTCTAATGCTCTCGAGCGCATCGTATGTCGAACTCACTAACCCCAAAGTCCTTTGAATGTATCTGAAAAGTGTTCCTCCCTCTTCAAGACGATACAATAGCTAAAATTTATCTTTTCTCCTCCTTTCTCCAGCCTTTTCCTGCACTGAAGCGCGCTCTCATGATCTTTCATGCACATTCGAAGTGCGAATTTCGTACTAAAGTTTTGCAGAAATTACCCACATCTAATATTCAACTCGATTGCGCGGAGCATTCTCTTCATAACTCTAGGTTAATATGTCTTCGCTCATATTTTTTCAAAGTTTACATATTCCCACTTGTCATTTTTGTATCTTGATTATTGTTACTCGTATCACCATAAACACATTCACTCTTTGTATCGTGTTATTATGTTATTTCACTTACTCGTGTATCTAGCTTTCCTATCTCTTCCTTCGCAAATGATTTATATTGTGTTATTATTTATTTTACATTAATTATTTAATTATTTTTTCTCCGCTCCATCGCTTGATTATCGAGATTTTTCGTGTATACTTGAATCGAACGGATATCCATCGTGTTCGAACGTTTATCACTCAACATTTATTCACTCGACATTCTAATAATATGTTATCTCAGCTCTGGATGCAGTCTCTACTCCATCTGTTGATTGCGGCAGGGCTGATTGGCGGGTCGAGGTGAAATGAATGAGAGAGGAAGAGTGAGGTTGATTGAGAGAGGAAGATGAACAGTGTTCTAATAGAGTTATTGATGAAGATGAAATGGGATGGGGAACTTCGATGCTTGATATTGATGAAGAGGAAGAGGTGGTGTGGGGGTAATTGATGAAAGGAAGAAAGGTCAAGAACTTCGGCAGGTCAGGGTATAAGACTGCCTGATGTCTGGTTAAACTTGCAGTGAATCCGTTATTTATCTAATGGTGAAGAGGTGGGAGCGCAATTCGAGTTATGTTCTCTTCATTCCTTGCACTCTATCACCGGTCAGAGTGACGAGAGAGTACACGGAATGAAGAGACCATTGCCCGAATTTCGCACTTTAGTGTAGAGGTGGGTGCGGGAATGACTGAGAATGAAGAGTCGGAGTGATTGATAGATAAAGGGGGGGGGTCGAGAACAGGGTTCTAGCAGAGTGATTGATGGAGATGAAAAGAGGAAGAGAGATCAATATGGGTGGGATTGGTGGATGAGAAAGGGGAACGCGTGTTTTGACGATTCCTAAGACACTCTACCGAACTCGATCTGTCTAACAAGATGATAGATGTGTGGATTGATGGAGATGTGAAGAGGGAACTACGGGTGCGGCGGTCCCTGTGTTTTGACGGTTCCTAGAATACTCTTCCGATCTCTAGATTCGCGATCGAGGATTGATAAATAGACGGGAGAGGTCAGGGGTGCGTGTTTTGGTAGGAAGTCAGGTACGTGCGATTTCCCTCTCTCGAAATATCGCACGTACCTCTGCCAGACGCCCTATATTTGAACTAGAGTCTAGTGAGTGAGCGGCCAGGGCACTTGCACAGCAAAATCATTATATCATAGAAAATGTAAGGGAGCTGTTGAAAAATGATCATCAGTGAATATATTCTGACTTCTGAAGTTCTGACCGAGCAGAAGTGAGGAATGATGATGGAATTGAACAATTTCAAATTATCGGTCATAAGAGATCAAAGATCAAAGTAATTTTCAGGCAAGATGCCGCTCCACCAAAAGTCAATGCGGACTTTATCCTACAGCAAATGATGAACGAGAGCTACGATATTAGAGTGAGACCGCCCGCGAGAGACACCAAAGGCGAGGATTTTGATAAAGTCAGGGGCTTTAGTATAGAGATGGCGGGAAGAAGAACAATGCGGGGGGTGGTAGGACAAGATGTAAAAATTTTCTCGGAAAAGCCCATCTCGTAAATTTTTTAACAATGGATCGGCGTAAACATCCTTTGTCTATAAATTTACGAGATGGGCTTTTCCGGGAAAATTTGTACATCTTGGCCTATCACAATGCGTGGTTGGGAATCGGAACGAGAAATGCCCGCGAGAGACACAAAATGCGAGGAATTGTCGGAAATATCTCTATGACAGACTAAAGCTGTTTCCATTCGAACGAATAGCTATTGAAAACGAAGGTTGAGCATACATTGTGAGATCTAGTACGAGTTATGTTTCACCGGCTGTATATCTCAGAGAGCTAATGCTCTCGGCAGTGCGTTGTTCGGATGCAATCCAAACACAAAAATAAATTAATTTTCTAAGACGGACGATAAATAGACGGATGAGAAACGTGAAGATTATACTTTCGAGTGAACTAGATGTTCTCCATTTTTTAAAGCTACATAGCGACAGTGAAACTCAAATGGAACAGGCGGTACAATTAATGAGTCGGAAAAAGATTAGATAAGGGAGGATAACAATCGTTCTAATGAAAGCGTATGTGAAACAGAGTCAACCAGAGAGAGGTAATGGTTATTATTTCAGACGATAGCAGTTAGGTTTTTCTTCTAAAAATCAAGAAAAGAAATTATTGCAATCTCTCTTTTTCTCATGGCTTTTTCTCAATACGCAATGAGAGGAGGAAACAAAATTGGGGACTATTTTGTAGTTTGAAGGGTGATCTTTGATCTCTGATCTTGATCTCTACAATATCTTCGATTGCCACTTCTCCTCGATGTAATCTTTAAGCTTCGGATGGTTTCTCATCTTGGAGTAGTGAGCGAGAACGTGCGGATATTCATCCTGAGAATGATCTTTGATCTCTCGACTCTGGCTCTTTATAGTCTGTCCATTGGCCTCTTTCGTGTGATCTTCTACTACATTGACTAGAATCTTGAAGTATTATTTTTTACAAAGTGTGCCCATGTCTCAATGATTAGAAACCCCCTCTCAAATAGAAGAAGTGACAGTGAAACTCAAAAGTACGCGCTACGAAAAATTCGACTCAGAATTTGGAAGAACCGAAGGATAAACTATATTTCACCAATACTGTGATTTCTATAGTTCTATTAGCGATTTCAATTTGGGATCAAAATGCTGCTTGATTATCTCCGCATACTGCAAACTATGTCGGATTGAATAGCTCTCTCCATTCAGCACACTACTAGGCAGACGTGATAGTGTGCAGAATGGAGAGAGTAATATCTAGTCCACCGTTTAGTACATACGTCAAATGGGTCTCGCAAAAACGAGAGTGCACGTCGGCACTCCGGAATCACAGTATTAAGCCCCATGCAACTCTTTCTGCATAAATAGTGTTCGTTCTGTTTTGATTCCTTTTTTCCTGGTAGAAGCATATCTCTTGAAACTCAAGTGATTTGACGTTTGAGCGTCAGTTTTCGACTATGAATTGAATGAGTTTCAATATGTATACTAAGGCATTAATGACGATGGTTGCTCAACTCTACCGTACATTTCACTCTGTACGGGACCAAATTTCGAATCCGCCTCATTTCTCACTCCTTTGAACGAGGGGGCGGGGCCAACCGCTCATTTTGTTCTTGCATGTGAGGAATGACCAACTTAATACTGTGGAATGACCCATATCTGCAAAGCCAGAAAAACAGCATAATGTGTGGTAAAAATAGATTATATCGAGTAGACCACATCGTCAAACTTGTTTGGACATATCGGCAGAAAATTCTAGGAGAGACCCCATTTGACGTATGGTTTAGTAATTTTAATTTTAGTAAATTTAAATTAAAACCAAAGATCAAAGATCAACCTTGTCGATGTACTCGGCCTTCAGATTCTCCAGTGTGTGCACGACGAAGAGCACGTAGATGTCGGCCCAAGTGATCTGAGAGATTAAAGATCAGAAAACAGAGATCAAAGATCAATGAGTTGCGTTATCACTAATCAATCGCGAGAAGCATTGAAGTCGACAAAACCCAGCTAATCTGAGAGAGATCAAAGATCAGATCAGAGATTTGCGTCATAACTAGGCAAGCGATAAATGCCGGAATTAGATTCGGGCTATACGGAGAATATCATTAGCCAAGAACCAGCAATTGTTTCATCCCTAATCGATCAAATTCGCATCGCTTTCTATAGAGTTGCTTCTAGCGACACGAATGCTGTCAGATGAGGATCGATTCGTTTTTATTTGAAAAGCTCGCGCGTACCAATTGAAGAAACTCCTTCTTCACCGAGACATAGTGACAGTGAAACTCAAGGGAAATGGGAAACGGAATGAGTGGGCGACGTCGCTCATACTAGTCCGCGCATGAGTGAGTTTAAAGATCAAACTACAAACTACAACCTACAAAGATCAAGCAACAAACTACAAAGACCAAACTGCTCACCCCATGTGACAACACGTATGGACTCTCGTGTGCCTTGAGATGCTTCTCGATCGAGCGGAGATAGCGAGCAACGGCCGTGTCAAGGAAGGTCATCGCATTGACCTGAAGGGATCAAAGGTCAAAGTTCAGAGATCAAACTACAAAGATCAGGAATAAATCATAGATAAATAGTGTCAAGGATGGTCATCGTGTTAATGAAGGAGATTCAGATTGGGATTCTCTAAGCGATTTATAGTTATTTCGATTGAAACGCATTAGGAAATGATAAACTTTCGTTTCATTGCATCCTTGGGTGATATAAAAACGAACATAGATCAGAGATCAAGCTACAGACTACAAAGACCTAAGATCAAAGACCAACTTTCTCCTCATCGCTCTTGGCCATATGCACGAGGTATATGGGCATGAAGACGTCCACTGAGGAGTAGACGAAGGCGTCGGCCTTCGCTGCATCAGACTTGGTCTTGCCGATGAACCCTGCAAGTCGGCGCTAAATCACGGAATAAAAATTATGGATCCCCGGAACAAGGATCACTTGCGGAACGCATTAATAGCAATGGAGACCACACACAGTCCGTAAGTCGGCGCTAAAGGATCATTTCGTGATTTTTTTAAACAACGCATCTCACACCATCACCCTTTCTCTCTTCTCATACTAACAGAACTAGCGGCAATGAAACATATGTGAATTACGAGAAGCGATCATTCAGGTTCCAAATAAAAAGATCAAAGAATACCGTCTGATCCCAGTGTCTTGGCGAGGAAGCGCGAGATGGCCAGACTGTCTCCCAGGACCTGAGATTTGATCTTTGGTCTTTGGTCTCTGGTTTCTGATCTTTGATCACTGATCTCTGACCTTCTTGCCGCCGTCGATCTCGAGAATGGGCGCTGTCTCGAAAGGAGCGTCTGAAGTACGGTGGGTAATCGACTAATTCGAAAACGATAGGTAACTATGCAACTACTATAGTGTTGCCAGGTCAAACGCCTGACAAGCTACAGAGTGTGCAGAATGGAGAGAGCAACTATTCGATCGTGCGGAATTAGCAACCAATCGTTATCCGAGTACAGTAGTCGATAACTGACTGAATCGATAACTGACTGACTACGGTATCCGATCAATAATGCCTCCTACCGTACCCTTCTTCTTCTCTGCCCACTCCTCCTTCGTCAGACGAACGTCCTCGAAGGGAACCCCGAAGTACGTGAAGAGGAGACGGACCGGCTCTCCTGATTACGGTAGGGAATCGATTACTGAGGGAGTACGGTAGCCAATAGTCTAGTAATCGAAAATTGATTGTTTTGTTAAGATGTGATCAAGGCCGTTTCATTATATGTTCTTCGCTTTCCAGAAAGAAGAAGCGACAGTGAAACTCATGTGAATTCGTATCGCTGTAACGAAAATGCAGAGGCTCTCTCCATTCTGCACACTATCGTGTCTGCATGACCGGCAAGAGAGTGTGCAGATTGGAGAGTGATGACTCAATCATACCTCGGCCCTCGGCGTCAAAGTAGACGAGACGGTAGGTGTGCTTAGGCTCCGGCATGGATTTTGACTTGCTTGTTTTGGAATTGGAATTGACTTCGGTGATAGTTCGGCAGTAAGAAGTACTTAGTCTGGAGACCCGGAAGAAAGTGTACTACTAGTACTACTAGTAATGGGGAGGAGGGAGGGAGGGGAAAACATCTCTCTCGCCTCTCGCTCGTCGCTCGTGGTTGTCGGGACAACACAGCTCGTTCGTGGGATGTTATGTCGGAAGTGCAATGT
This sequence comes from Pristionchus entomophagus, assembly GCA_036245825.1. NCBI lineage: Eukaryota > Metazoa > Nematoda > Chromadorea > Rhabditida > Neodiplogasteridae > Pristionchus > Pristionchus entomophagus. The sequence goes on along the minus strand of BTSX01000004.1, from coordinate 46,079,280 downwards.
GATCTATAAAGCTCTCTGGCACTGTCTGACCGACATCGCTCTCTCCATTCTGCACACTACCTCGCTCTGTCTGACCGACGTCACTCTCTCCATTCTGCACACTCTCTAGCGCTGACTGACAGGCGAGAGATTGCATGGGTAGGAGAGAGTCATGCAGGTCATAACCAGGGAATGGGACGAGCCTGAATCACAAGTCAGGGACAAATTGAAACGGGAAAGGGATGTGTGAAGAGAGGGATTGGAAAGCGTGAGAAATTAGTAGGATACAAAGCAGTTGGATACGGTACATTTAGCTACCGTACACTGCTAGCCTTTTTCCACAAAATTTTTTTCTATGTTCTGGAATCGACTATGATATCGGTTTCGAGCATGGTCAATCTCTTCAGTATGCAGTGTGAAACACAGAAATTACAAGCTGCAATTTGCAAGAATTTCGCTGGTGGAGTTGCAAAGATACATGCCTGGCGCACAAACTAGAGTGTCTCACGAGACAACTCTAAGGAAACAGTGACTACAGGAGTGACTACAGGCTACAAGTTGTGTAGTTTGTAGCCTTGTGATTCGAAACATTTCAGTTTAGCCTGCGTTGCGATAGCAAATGAATACTGAAAAAAAAAGATTCATCTCAGTCGTTCTTTAGAATCTTTATTTGAACAGGTTACGGTTGTCTAAGCTACTTGTAGTTTGTAGTTTGTGTTTTGTCGTCTTGTAGTGTCAGTCCTCTTTCAGGATCTTCGAGGGCATCTGCTCCGCCACGTAGTCCTTGATCTGTTCCAGCTCCCGCATGCGCTTGCAGAACTGCCGGATGTAGGGGTACTGTAAGGGTACGGTAGTATCGATCGGGGTTACGGTATTTATCGATCGCCCACACCTGTATCATGTCTACTAGTGTTTCGGATCGAATAGTAAACCCTCTCCATTCTGAATACTCTCTCATCTTTGTGACATCTTTAGTGTGAAGAATGGAGAGAGCACTATTCGAAAAATCTATTATCATCCGTATCAAACAGTTCAAACTGATTGATTCAAAACAGTTTTATTCAAACTACCGTACTTCTACAATATCCCAATTAAATGCGCCCAACAATATAAATAAACAAAATACAGTCTTCCCACAATGCTTACGTATATCTTACAGCATTTGCAACATACCGTACTCCTAAAGTATCCAATAATTTCGATCGGGTACCGTACCTCCTCCTCTCCGATCATTGTCTCGTCCTGCTTCTCCAGCATGTAGATCATGTACATCACCATGATGTCGGCCCACGTGATCTGAGATTGCGGTAGTCCGACGGGTCAGACTAATTTTTAGAATTCGATGGGGCAGACACGCCGGATTCTACCGTGCTCCGACATTATCCACAAGCTACCGCACTTCATAGAAGTAACTGAAGTTTAATGGTTGATCTTTCCATTCTGCACACTATACGGCAAGTAATCAATAACTGATGTTTTTGGTTAGAAAACGAAGAAGAGATTCTACTAAATTGCCTTCCCCTTACAGGAAGAAGTAGTGACAGTGAAACTCAAGAGAAACGGCGAGGAAATTACTACGAATAGTGCGCTCTCCATTCTGCACACTCTCTTGTCGATCTTATAATAAGGAAAGTGTGCCGAAAAGAGAGTGCACTATCCGATCCGTAACAGAAGTATCCTAGAGCTACCGTAATCCGACCGTATTCGAAAGCCAAGAGTTCGGTGTGTCAGACACTTAGTTCGGTGTGTCAAACTCACATACTGCGCCAGGTACTTCTGTCTGTGCGACTTGAGTTGCTTCTCGACCGAGCGAAGGAAGCGTTGAGCGGACAGCTCGAACTGGATCTTGGCGCCCTCGAGGTTGATCATCTGTGTGACACGGCTGACTCATCCTGACCCGTCGATCTACCGTATCTAGAAGCTACCGTAATTCTACAGTATCATCATATAGTTTCTGAGATTTAACGTTCGCCGACAGTGTCCCGATTTGAGAAAAATAATCATCAGTGTAACACGACGAACGTTTACCATATCTCGAAGCTACCGTAATCCGTCAGTATCTCACCACACGCTCCTGGCGAGCTCATCACGATCAACCATAGTACCGACAACATACTGTACATTATCCTTCAACAACAGCCTACAGTATCCCAGACTGATCATCTATCAGCCCTATTGTACTACCGTATTCGCACTCTACCGTACCCCTTCATTCCCGGCTTTGGCCTGATTGTAGAAGTAGATGGGGATGTACAGGTCGTTGCACGCATACGCAAACATGTCCACCTTGGCGCTATCCGACTTGGTCTTCCCGATAAATCCTGCAAATCGGTGCTAAATCCAGGATGTTTGGAACCTATTGGAACCAGAGATAACGAGCGGAACGCTAAAATACCTTCCGGGCCCAGCGTCTTCGAGAGGTAGCGCATGATCGAGAGGGACTCGGAGAGCGTCTTCTTTCCTAAAAATGGCTAAACATCTAATTAGGATGGAAAAGCTGGATGGAATGGTGCCTCTCTCCATTCTGCACACTTTCTAGTTGCTCTGGTCGGCGAGAGAGCAGGCATAAATGAGAGAGCACCACCTGATTAATCTTACCTCCATCCAGTTCGAGTAGAGGAAGTTGCTCGAAGGGTGCGTCTGGAAAGATATCAAAGATCAAAGATCACACAATACTATATTTGGGCTTAGGTATTGAAGGTTGCTTTCGGACTGGCTGTAGAGATACGGTACGATTGAGTTTGGACTGGACTTAGCGATTACGGTGAGATAAGTCCAAACCCGGTTTCATCTGGGCCCATTCGTCATTCGTGATGCGCACGTCCTCGAAATCCTGCCCGAAGTAGTGGAAGAGGATGCGGATCGGTTCGCATCTACAGTCGATTGCTAATTGTACTGTTACCCTACCCCCAATTTACCGTAATCCTACAGTATCCTAGTGTCCCCGAGAATGTAGTATGATAGTAGCTCTATCTCCAGTATGCACACTCTGTCTTTGTGATAGCCGGAGCAAGAGTGTGCAGAATGGAGATAGTTCAGGTCGGATATATCATAGTATCCCCAGTGAGAATCTCAAGTACCTCCACTGGACGTCGAAGTAGATGAGCTTGAAGCTGCGCGGCTTGACCATCTGAAAGCACTTGAACTAGGCAAATAAATGCCTACAGTGGCGATAATCGTTTGCGGAGAGCGCACTAAGATGCGCACTAAGATCATCTAGAAGCTCTCCATTTTGTACACTATCTCGTCCCACTGAAGGGGGAAATGTGTGCAGAATGGAGAGATATCTACTCGATTCCGTTGCCCTACCGTCCTACGCATGTCCAGGCATCAGATGGGAAATGAGAGATGGCGATCACGATACGTTTCAGATCGTGGTGTTAGCTTCGATCAAAGTAGCATGCAGCAGTAATCAATATATCGCAATAGTTCGGAAGGAATGCTGTCCTAATACTACATTAGGCGCTTTACTGCACTCTCCAATTCGCAAACCCTCTCATCTGTCTGCTCGGCGATAAAGTGTGCTGGAGAGAGCAATTTTCGAGCCGGAAACTCTTGAAATTAGGAAGCGTATCAGCCGCAATCAATATAGCGTAGTGGAAAGAAAATTACGGGACTGAGAGAGAGAAGTAGTGGAGGAAAAGTAATCTCCGCGCCTGTGGGAGAGAAAGAGTTCCCTAGACAACACTACAGATGCCATTTAGTTAATCAGCTCTCTCCATTCTGCACGCTCTCTCGTCTGTCTGACATACGAGACAGTGTGCATCGCCGTAACCACAATCCCTAGACAACACACGGATAATGATTTTGTGAAGGAGATAGTCAGCGAGAGGCTTGCACAAACGGAGAGGGGTGCATGGGAAAATATATTAATTAATTAATATCAATTTAAATTAGCTAGGATCTACAGGAAGTGAGATTACGGTATCAGGAATCGCGAACTTGCAATTTCCGTGGTGTAAAATTACTGTATTCCGTGAAATAGAAAAGTCACCGAGGCTGGTGGTGTACTTTTTCAGTTCACGATTGGTTTCGGACTTTTTGTAACAAAAAGTTTTTGTTTTAATTTTTTAATTAATTAAATATTGTAATTATGACTACAATTAATTGCTCACAAAGTCCGTGTTTAACTCGCGCACCGTCCTGTAGTTGCTAGTGGACGATTAGCTCTGTCCTCCGCTTGCTAGTAGGTGAACTTGCGTTTAACGAATGCTTCAAACGGAACTTGTTGGCTTGATGCTTTGATTTTTTTTGGAGTTTTGGGAAAAAAATATCAACCATCTCTCAAGCTGTTCTCCTAGCTCATTAGCGTTCAATGCATCGTCGAGTTCTTCTGCGAGCCTTCGATCTTACTTGTATGCTCTTTCCCTGTTCCCCCGTCATCTTTTTCCCTCTGTCCTTTCACAACCCCGTCTATTTTAGAATGACCGCCAAGGGAATGTCCAACAAGCGCCAGAAGGCGGCCGGCGACGCCGTCACCCCTGCTAAGAAGGTACACAAGCTTAAATTGTTTCTAAAAATCCGGCAAACTGTTCTGAGAGCCATCTCTTAGGCTTTGTTAGCTAACATTTGATAGTGATGAAGCGATCGTCCAATTTTACACGTAAAACTCGTGGACTAGCACGAATAGCTTGTCTCGTATGTGTTTTTATTTTTCTTTAAAACTACTCTTCTTTTTTCAGGTCAAGAAGGAGACCAAGGAGGTGGAAACGCCGAGCGTCGAGAAGAACGCGAAGAGCGAGACGCCAAAGAAGGAGAAGAAGAAGCAGATCAAGGTGAATACTTTCTTGTTTCGGGCCAGCCCGAAACCCCCTCTAGTCATATAGAGGGATTGCTCTTCTACCGGTACGAAGTATAAATATTGTCTAAGAAGTTTCGTTTAAACCGAGCTTATTTGTCGAGGTCGCTGTTCGAAACGCTTTCGACGTTTTGAAATCGTGGTTTGTATCTAGTCGGCATCTAGTAGTACTGACTTGTCTGTCAGTTGAAGGGTTGGACGTAGTATTAGTAATATTAATGTTGTAACTTAAAGTAATTGTATGCACTTTGAACAATTTAAGGAGCCAGTCGATCCTCCGGCAAAGAAGGAGAAGAAGGCCGAGGCAAGCGCCGTCGAGGTGGAGAAGAAGGTATTTATTTATTTAAATATTTAAACATTGCCAAAAGTCGCAACAGTGTAGAGTTGGAGATCCGGGTAATTGACTCTCCATTCTGCACACTCTCTAGGTATTCGACTAGTTGAGAGAATGTGCGCAATAGAGAGACAATGCCATGCATCTCGAACTATACGGCAGTGGGAGTGGTTTTAGCAGTTCACCATAGAGACATGACGAATAGGAAGATGCTTGATGTTCATTAATCCTGCCTAGTGATGCCAGATCGAATAGTAGCTCCCTCCATTCTGCACAATCTCTCGTCTCTCTAACCTACTTGAGAGTGTGCAGAATAGAGAGAGACGTGAGAGTGTGCAGAATAGAGAGAGCAGTATTCCCCCGGAAACGCTAATTCTGACTTCAGGCCGTGGAAAGTGCAGTCGAGGTGAAGAAGAGCGAGAAGAAGCAGAAGAAAAAGGACAAAAAGAAGAACAAGGCAAGGGTTTTTTTGCAGTTTATTAAGAGACATCTGAAACTTTAGTCCGCCTTTCGAGCGACCAAAATTGCTACGCCGACTGACTTTTCATGAGTGGGCACATTCTATCGGGAATGCGTCCACTAGAAATCTCCGTAGCTTCTATTTAAAAAAATAGTAGCTGTCATTATTCGTTTTCCCGAGAATATTATTAGTAGTGATGTTGTTTCGGTTCTCTGATCTCTTCATTTCGCACACTCTCGCGTGAGAGAGTGTGCCGAATGGTGAGAGCCAGAAACGACACCCTACTTCATAACATAGTTTAGATGATAGAAGCGGTCAAAGATACGGCGAAGGAGGAAGACGCGTACGTGCCTGGCGCCCTCTCCGCGCTGTTTGGAGGAGCCGAGAAGACTGGTCAGGACAATTATTACTGAATTATTATTACTAAATTATATTAGTTGATTTTCGTCTCTTGGCACTCGTGATAAAATCGTCTCGAATCGAAAATATTGCCTTTAGAAGTATTTGTGAAACAGCAAACTCGATGGTATTATTTTTCTGATTCTCGAATGCAATTTACTGATATCTTTAACTTAATTCCTGGAAAACTAAAGAGACCTCTCGTATTTTTTTCAAACTCCAGTTCTAGTCGTCTGCTTTTCTATTTCAGCATCTTCATTAGTCTCCAGTAAGATTCCGAAACCAATAATTCTTTGTCCCTTGATTCAAACTATCGCCTAAATCCTCGTATTCGAGCGCCTTGGTCCTTCCATCTGAGCAACTATGAGCAAATCACAAAGTTTACAATAGCACAAGCACACGCGAAATAAGCACTGTCAGTCTTGATTGCCCTGCTCCCTCGTTGCAGACTCCGCCCCCTCTGACTTCTTCCTTTCCAGACTCCGCCCCCTCCGAGGACATCTTCGCCAAGTACAAGGATGGCGACAACGGATTCGTCGACGTGCCGACGGTCATCGGAGAGGTGCAGAAGGTACGGTAGTTTATTTTAAACAATTAGCGAAGAAAGCAGGTTGTGTTTTATCTCACAGTAACTCAACAAATACATATATCGTAAATGTGTTTATTTGCGTTTCAAGGGGATACATCAGCTCGTCACATGAGCCATTGAGGAATCCATGTTGAACGCGTCCTAACTAGACCAATAAAATCAATAATTGCAGAAAGCCGACAATCCCGAGGAGAACTCGCGCAAAAAGCAGAGGGAGAACAGGAAGAAGGTTGGGTTTAATATTTATTTAATATCATGTATCCATGTATCCAATCAAACAGGGAATGACCAAGTGTATTTTGTAAATAAAAAATATGATCATTGTGTTTAGAGTGGTTTATTGAACACATCAGCCTCTCACTGACAATGAGTTGATAGATGCCTTCGTAATGTCATAGTATTAGTGTAACTTCTAACTGCCAAGTTGGTGAAAAAAATGTAAACAGTGAGTAAATATTATTAAATCATTTTAAAAATAGTATATTAATTAAATATTAATAAATTAATTAAGAATCTGCACGATCCGGCGATCGTTGATGAGAGGAAGCGGACGGTATTCGTGGGTAATCTACCGAAGGAATTCACAAGAAAGAAGCTGGAGGCACTGTTCGCGTCCTGCGGAAAGGTTGGTGATGGGATGGGGATTAATAATAAATTTATCGCGCATGGCGTTAGAAACTTTTTAATTAAGTGGTGAGAAGAGCGAGGAAAAGAATAGTTCAAAGGATTGCGGCTCACCTTTTAATAGTACGACAATACCAGAGATTTCGAGAGTCGGATTTTACATTATCGGTGTAACTTCAATGTGGCACTGCTGTGATTTCTGCGTAAGATATTGATCAATCATGCACTGACTGACCTGGAGAACAGACCATTTTGTAATGTATGTGCAACACGCAACTGCCATGTTTGCAAATATTGCAATGAGGATGGGAAATAGTCGCTGCAGATTAATTTTAATCTGTAAAAAAATACAAAATATTTCAGATCGATAGCGTACGTCTGCGCGGTACGGTAGGCAGCAAGGAGACACTGTCGAAGAAGGTATTTTATTTATTCATACATATTTATTTAATGTTTAGCTCAAATTCACACATGTGCAATTATCTTCATTCTGAATAGCCAGGCATTATGTGGTTTCGCCTGTCTCGTTGCAAAGTTTCAATTTATGGTAGAAGACTCGCTGCAAAAAAAATAGAATTAAAAAAAAATTGTGATCGTATGTGTTGCAAAAGGCGACCCGGTAGTGTTCCGTCTCACAATGCGTTTGAAACCTATTCGCCCTTTGAATATCTAATTCTCATCCAGCCTCTTAGAATTCGAAAAAGATACAAACAATCACAAAATGCCCGTCGCTTGAAATTTTCGTTGGCGGTTTCACATTGTGCTTGACACCTGTTTTCCTTCCGACCGAATAATTTGTTTCTGTCGGATTGAGAATACAAATACTAAATCGCAGACGGTTTGCAATTAAGATCCTTACTGGGCTTTGTTGATACAACGAAATACAATAAAATAATTATACGCTTTCCATGTTGCGACAAACAGCCGGGAGTAATCGGTTTCATGTGGTGCTTGAAACATGTCATATTTATCATTGATTAATGTACCCCTTATTCTTTATTCCAGACAGCCTTCCTCGCGGGCAAACTGAACGAGAACATCAAGTCGATCGTGGGCTACGTAAAGTTTGTCTCCGTGGATACGGTACCCGTGGCGATCGAGAAGTGAGTGAATTCTGTAGGTTCAGGGTTACGGTAGCTGCATAGAATAACCGGAATTCTCGAGAGCGATCGAGAAGTGAGCGGTCGGGAGTACGGTAGGTAATGATTACGGTAGTCGAGTCTATGAAAAAGTGTAGTGCTGTACTTTTCTGGTTCCTCATGCCACCGTATTTTTTCTCTCAGTTTGATGAAGTGACAAGGTTACTGTAGCAATGCCATGACATACCGTAACCTACCGTAATCTCAGGAACGGTACCTTGGTGGATGGCCATCACATCCGAGTCGATTCGTGCGTTGGAATCAAGAACTACGGCAGAAAGAGTGAGTTTTCATCTCTCTCCATTCTGCACACTCTCCCGTTTGCCCGAATAGTGTTCAGATTGCAGATATAGCGCTAAACGAAATGTCATCCCTTGCTCTCGGTGCTTTGAGATTTTCTAAATTCCAAATCTGTTTGGAATCTTTAATACAATTTTTAGCCCAGAATATTTCAGCTTCATCTATTTTTCGTAATCTCTAACGCAGCGAGATTTTGTTTCGTGCTCGGTTCCTATCGAAAAAAAAGTTTTTGCGATTATGAAGTTTTTCGACCTTATTTTATTCCTCATTTTCTTCCTTTCCATGTCTGTTTTCTGTTGGTTTTGATAGAAGTCTTTAAAAGGATAAAAAGATTAGGTGGAAGTCTCATTTCAATATCTTGTCGAAAGGTGTTTTGTAAAATCACTAATATTTGCCATCTTCAGGTACGGTATTCGTGGGCAATCTTCCCTTCGAGATCAGCGACGATGACGTCATCGAATGGGCGGAGGGATGCGTCGGAAAGGTGAGGGGAGAAGGAAGGAATTTTTTTCGATTGTATTATTCATTTGTCTCTTTCAATGACACAAAAATCAATACCTCATCACCCACGGTGCTATTATGGTAGTGGTGAAACGCGGAGTAACTAAGTATATTTTGGGACTATTTTCACGCAAACCGAAGAGACAATCACACGCGCCTCTCTCAAACTACTCATAGCGCAGTAGTGATACCAGCAATTTCCAGGTTTATTTTGAAAATTGTTTAAACTAATAAATATTATTTGTAGGTTGATTTCGTGCGCGTCGTCAGGGACAGAAACACGGGATACGGCAGAGGAGTCGGATTCATCACTTTCAAGGTTGGTAATTAATAAAAAAATATTTTTGTTGTTGATGCTAGTTGAAGAATATGACCGTCATTCACAAACTCGGAGCACTGGTGAATTTTTGGTTGCAGTTGGTGCATATGACTTGAGAATTATCACCAGGTTGATGGGTTGTTGATTCCTTCTGGTATAAAAATATTATGAATACTTAATGTAGGGTCAAGTGCGGTTCCGATTTCACTAGCTGCATTCCAACTGAGGATCTCCCCAGCCAAATTTTTTTCATGATCCGTGCTGCGACCATGAAAACAATGAAAAATCTAGCAAACGTCCAGCGTTGCCTCGGTTTCACTGTCTGTACTCAAGATCGAGCTGCAAGAGTAGACATTTATGAACGCCTGTTTCATGTTCCAATTTAATTATATATATGCATTTTTTTAAAATCCCTCGATTCAGGACGATTCCTCCGTAGCCACTGCCCTCTCCCTCTCCACTCCCGTCATTGGAGGCAATGAGGTCAGACTCGCCAAGGTCATGAAGAAGAGCGAGAAGAAGGTGAGATAATTATCGATTGAGTGGTTACGATAGCTGTGAGGTACTGTAGTCTGTGCATCGATTACGAGGTATTTCTGTGATGGACTGTATCTGCAATCAGTGGGATGGTTACTATAGCCTCTTGTATAAATATTACTGTATCCGGTTACAGTAGTTATTCTTCCCTTCAGGGCCTCCGCAAGGGCGACGCCGCTCGAATGGAGAAGAGAAAGCAGAAGAAGCAGGATAAGAAGATGGCCAGAGCTGGAGGTACGGTAGAGGGATTACGGTAGGGGATGACTGTAGGGATACGAGAGCGTAAATATAATATAAAAATTAGATGTCTGATCCAGGTGATCGGCGTTTCTCTAGTAATATATTAAACGGGTGAAGTTGAGAAAACCGCTAGTCCGTGGGATGTCATTTTAAAAAATCGTACTAATTAATGCGACACGGAGTCTCTGGTTTCACCAGCAATCTATCAGATCATAGCGATCTTGTGAACCCGATGATGATCGTTTTTGCCCTGGAAAAAATGTCATAGATGGAACTTCTATAAACCGTTAGATGGGTTTCCATACATGAGCTAAATAGGACAGTCTATCAGGTTGTGGCGCTCTTTCGAAACTGATCCGTGGTACTCTTCCAGTGCAAGAAATATGAATAGCTGAATCCGACTGTCAATGCCGTGATATTCTTTGGAATCTTGAAACTTGTAGTTTTTGGCCCAAAAAATCGTCTACCTCTCTGTTTCATGTTACACCGATAGCCTATCATGTTGAGGGACGAGAGTTATACTAATGGATCAAACGATTGATTTGCAAGATCAACAAAGATTAGACCTCTTGGGAGTAACTATGTGGAAATCACCTAATAAAATAATTAATAATGTATTAATTCAGCGAAACGTACCCATCCTGGCTCCACCGATTCGGCCCCCGTCAATCCCCTCATGGGTCCCTCAAAACCAACGAAGAAGGTACAAAAAGAGATTAAGAAGAGAAGAAAGATGAGCGGACCCAAGAGTTTGATGAAGTAGGGTTACGGTAGGATTACGGTATCCAGAAGGTTACTGTAGGTCTGGATTACGGTAGCCTCTCTCAATTTGATTTCGTTTGTTACGCCCTTATCATACCCTGTTGTTTTCTCGTTGTCCGTTGATTCAAGACTGTTATCAGATCCGGAGATTGTGCCGGACTGAATAAAGAATATTGATTATGTTGAGCAGAAGTGACTGATGAGAGGTGAAGTGTGCCGTGCGAGATATTTTTTATCGATATTTTGAATTTCTTATCGTTCGAGTACTGATTCCGCCAACCTGATCCCTCTTTTGAATTCACCGATATGGTGTATTGGTGTTGCAACAGGCCTACTTCATCTCATGACAAATTCTTTTTCTAATCGACAAGCTCTTGCTTTGAAATTATACAATCATATCTCCTGTTTCGATTTTCAATTCTGGAGTCTACATTTTGGCAAACAGTACTGATAGATTACCGTCTCACTTTCAGTCCTTACAGATTTCCCTATGAATCTAATTGATATAGCTTCATTGTCTCTTCTCAATATCCCTTAATTATCATCTCATCACTAATCGCTAGTTGCCCTCTCCCTTTGCCCATATATATCGGCGGCCTCCCACTCCTCCTGGTCTGGTGGGCTGGTATGGTCTAATATGATGCGCCAGGAAACTCCTAATGTAAATCGTGATAGGATCGTGTAATTCATATCCACCATCTCTAGTATACGGTGCCTTAGCGCTCAAGATATTCTCGCAGTTGGCCGCAATGATTAAATAGTCATTACGGCGAACTGAGCTGAGAAATGCGCGCGTTTATGAGTCCCGCCTACTGCTGCGTAACCGAACCCGGCTTCTGCTAGAGCTCTGAAGTGCCATGTATCGCTATCCCCGCAGAAAGTTTTCCATTTAAATACCATTGATTTGATTCATTATCGCTCCTTATTCGTTTACAAATCTAAATTATTTCTCTGCAGAGCATCACTATGATGGGAATAATCGACTCGTTTGAGATCGATTTCAAGTGTCTGGATCGACGACAAATTCGAATGATGAGAGCCATAGCCGACTTGGAATTGGCGGTGAGCAGAGAAGAGGAGAGGATTCTATAATTATATTTATTTAATGATTTATGTTTATTGTGTTAAAGAAGAGGGTTTACTTAATTTTAAAAAAAATCTGTTTTTGTGACTCTCCACTCCCCTTTCATTTTCATCGATTTTTGAAAAAGTTAGTCAACGGTTTTTCAACTTTTCCTCTTTTGCAGCGACGCGACCAGGCAAAATCAGGAGCAGATTCGGCCGAGAAAGAGGGATGTCTGTGGACAAAAGCGATAGGTGAGAGACTACGACTCTCTTCATTCTGCACACTCTGGCTGCTCGAGTTGCGAGAGAGTATGCGGATTAAAGAGAGTCGTTCGTCATTCTGACAGCCTTATTAGATACTATTTCATCGTCATGATACCATATAATCTATGGATGAGTCCGATTTAATCGAAAAGTATTGATTTTAAAAAAAATTATTGTAGATCCAGCTAAATTGGCACGGGACACAGTGAGCAGAAAGGCAAATGGAGAGGAGGATGTCGTGTCATCCTTCATGGCGGTTGTTGCCACCAAGACAAAGGTGAGAAGGGGAAATATGGCAGTTTTTTAGCACTGGAAGCCACGCCCCTTTTAAGACACGCCCCCAAAATTGCGCACTCTCGTGAGAAATCCTAAATAGATTTTTTCTCGTCTGAGATACTTCATTTTGTGGGTTCAGTCTCGTGAGTGACAAAGAGGCGTGGCTTAAAAGGGGCGGGGCTTCCGGCGTTCTGGGAAAGTAGTAGAAGTGCTCGATTTCAGTTGAAAACGAAGACTGGTCGAGTGAATCTCCAACTCCAAGCCACTCAATACATCCTCCGATATGTGAGTGGATTAAAGGGAGAAGGGATAGATCATCCATACTTGGTCATAATTATACACAGTTAATGCAACGTTAGGGGTGTGTTTATTAAACCTTTTTTTAAATTGAGTAATAATTAAGTCAGTTAAGCTTAAGAGACCGTCCACGGTATTTCGGTATATTTGTACATTCGTCCAATACTTTTTTTCTTGAAGTAAGGGTCTTCAGTGCTGATCGACGCCTCAATTAGCTAAGTTCTCGGGTCGACTTTGGTGGACTTACAGTAACCCACTGTTTTTGTGGTCGAAAAAGTCACTATCTCAACAGTATATGACTTGTAGTTTTTCTGGCGTATTTTTACGCGTAAAAACCGAATTTCTATACTAGAAATCTTGACAGCTCGAAAGAAAAAAGTTATGCTCGAAAAAACTCGTTTCTCGATCCAAATCGAGACTTTTTGCAACATTTAATAATTACAAAAAAACACTTTGACTTCTAGCATATAAAAATTCATTCATGACTATATGATACGTTATGCGTAAAAAAATCAGATTTTTAAAAATGGGTAAAGTGGAAATATGATATCTGAAACTTTGCTCCTTATGAAAAACGCTCAACATGGGAGTACCGGAAATGACTCATTTTCAGGCATAATATGCTGGCTCGAAACGCTAAACTGTTCGGAATGGCATATGAAACAATTGTTATGTTGATAGTTTGACGCTGCAATAGCGTTCAGTCGTGGAAACAATCAAAGTTCAAAAATGCTCATTCTGAAATCTGAAAATTTACTTTTGAGACTTTTTCGACCACAAAAACAGTGGGTTACTGTAAGTCCACCAAAGTCGACTCGAGACCTTAGCTAATGGTGTCGTCGATCAGCACTGAAGACCCTTACTTCAAGAAAAAAGTATGAGACAAATCCATTTTTTGGCCATCCGTGGACCTTTTCCACTATATCGTGGAGTGTCTCTTAATACGTTAATTAAGGCTCTGCAAGCGATTTCCCTTGCGAACGCGATCAAAGAGTCACTGGAGAATGGAAGTCTGAAGGAAGTGGATGAAGAGACGGTCGATTTTCTCTTCACTTCTATCCGACCCGTATGCACTGATAGCTTCTGTCTCAAGCTTGGAAAGGAACTCAAGGAGGTCAGCTCATTGTATCATTATATCTTATTACGTAAATGTGTTTTAATTATCGTTTATTTATTTATTGTAATTAAACTAATTCAGGCGTTCTTGAAGCACTTCTGCAGTGAGCACGCGGAGTTTCTCACCTATAGAATGGTGTGTATTTTCAATTCCCGCCCCGTAGAGATCGATGGATGAACATCCTAATCTTTCTCTCCCTGTCATCCATGCATTTTCCATTGTTTCAACAGTTATTATCTGACTCTCCGTGAAAAAGTGCAGTTTACGGTAGCCGGATAGGTTACGGTAGCCCCCGCTCATATTGAGTCCATTTGTTGTGTGCTTATTTCCCACTGTTGCTTTATTGTTACGGTAGATTACGTAGCCCGGTTTACATCGTTGTTATGACCATATCCCCTGTTCTTTTTGTTGTCTGTTGATTCAAGTCTATTATCAAATCTCGCGATTGGTCAGACTGAATAAAGAATATCGATTATGTGGAGCAGAAGTGACTGACGAGTGGTGAAGTGTGCCGTGCGAGATATTTTTGCGGTATCGATATTTTAGATTCTACATACATACATACATACATTTATCATGTCAGGCAGTTGACGCCAGATGGGGATGGATGGTTTCAGATAAGTTTCGGGTCGCTTCTTCGTTCGCGAGAGAATCATTTCGTCTGGGTGGGGGTCAAGGGATCGGTCTTCTTTCCATTCACAGACCCAAGAGATTGGCTGGAGAAAGGGTTGCGATCATCCAGGACGATAGGACTTGATGTAGAGTGTTCATTGTTGATGACGGAAGAAGGCTCCCGTGATTTTAGTACTGAGTCCACCAAACTCGAGTCATCAATCGCGAAACGAGACTCGACGAGAATGGTATCTGAGGGACCAAACATCAGAGTAGGTCATACCCATCACACGGTGACCAGAGTCCGGCTTGGATGGGGATTCCGATCTTGTTGAGTTGATGGAGTAGACGAGGGGAACTAGAGGGATTCCATTCTCTATCAGAGAGAAATGGAGAAGGACCGCTCGCGACGACTAACAAAAACGAGAATGATTCTGTCGCTAAAAAACTGCGAGAAGCAGAAATAGATCAAGAAGGAGAACAAGGTTGGTTTCTTATTGCATTTTTTTCAAACATAGCTGCCTATTTCAAACAGCATATTTGGTGGTATTATTGTATGGCTGAAACTTTAGCTTCATTTCTTGCTAACTCGAATTATAGATCTGCTGGCGTTGCTAACGATAGTGTATCACCGCTATTGCGGATCGAATAGCGCTCTCTCCAATCTGCACACTTTCGCACATGTCAGAGAATCTTGATAGTGTGCAGAATGGAGAGCGCACAATTCGATGCGGGAACACAAGTTATGTATTGTAATCAAATACATGTAATATCCCATGAAATTATTAATACTTAAATAATTCAGGCGCCTTCAGCAGTGACTGAGGCAGCGAAGGAGAAAGACGCATACGTGCCTGGCGCCCTCTCCGCACTGTTTGGAGAAGCCGAGAGGACTGGTGAGATCAGTATCTAAACGCCATGAAACATCAGTTTGGATGGTCCTAATTCTTGTGGGTAGTTCTCGAAACATCAAATTTGCTTGCTGGTCAGAGATGTTTTTTTTTAACAGCGAGTGTCCGAAATTCTGCCTCGCTGGTCTAGTTTTGATTCAAATATTTTCACTGTACCATATATCGTCTGATTCAGAAATATTTGTATGAGAAGTGTTGGTGAAACAACAAACACGATGGCCCAGTTCGCCTTAACGGTGGTCGCTACGGCCGATTTTTTTTCGAATACAATAGCCTAGCCAATCGGCGTAGAAGTGATATTTGTCCAGCATCCTGATTTTTTGTTTCATCACATTAATTAGTATTCTATCTAATTCCGAAATCAATCATGCTCACTTCCCCTAGTCCCTCTTACCAAAAAGTTTCGTCTGCTCTAGTCCTTCCAAATCAAATAGGCAACTATGAGGAATTCGCATAATTTACGATAATACAAGTATATCTAGTTCAGTGATGTTACTTCATACCGTCATGTTGTCAGAGAATCTCGTCTCTCATTTGGGGCGTAATAGGAATATGCTAGTAATGACGGTGAGCCACCCTGCTCGAAAATAGATAGTGGGTGGTTCTGTATTTTTTTATTTTAATTTCTTCGAATTAAATATTTTTCAGATCGACGGCTTGCGTCTGCGTGGTACGGTAGGCAGCAAGGAGACTGTCAAAGAAGGTGATTCTATTTATTCAAAAAAATATTTATTTAATATTTAGCTCAAATTTACACATGTGCGATTATCTTCATTCTGAATAGCCAGGCATTATGTGGTTTCGCCTGTCTTTTACAAACACCGTCCTTGCAAAGTTTCGATCTACGGTAGAAGACTCGCTGTAAAAAAATGAATTAATGATTTCTTGCGTTGCAATGTGTGACCAGATAGTGTTCTGTTTCACATTGCGTTAGAAACCTGTTCACAACCCTAATATTTAATTATCCGTCGATATCTCGGGATTAAAATACCAACAATCACAGAACGCCCGTACTTTCGTTGATCCATGCAGGGAGCGGTTTCACGTAGTACTTGAAACCGCTTATCGTTCTGACTAACTAATTCGTTGCTAACACACGTGGAAAATATTATACTAAATCGTAGAATGTTTAAAATATATTATTAAGCGTATTAAATTGCAGACAGCCTTCCTCGCGGGCAAACTGAACGAGAACATCAAGTCGATCGTGGGCAACGTCAAGTTTGTTTCCGTGGATACGGAACCCTTGGCTATCGAGAAGTGAGTAGGAGGGATTACGGTAGCTGCCTAGAATAACCGTAGTTAACAAGAGCGATCGATAAGTGAGTGGATGATGTTACGGTAGCCGAGTACATGAAGACTGTTGACATTTTTTATACATTAATGATTGAAATGATCGAGAACTGACAGTAATTTGTGGTATAGTACCATGTAGTTTTACAGGACCAAATAATTGCTCTCGCATTCTGCACACTCTCTCATCCCTTTTACGATCGAGAGAGTGTGCAAAATAGAGAGAGCGCGATTCAATCCAACAGCAAAAGTGCCATGTCCGTACAATAATTTACTGTAGCGTCATGGTCCCATACCGTAACCCGCCGTAATCGCAGGAACGGTACCTTGGTGGAAAAAAACCACCATCCTATCAAACCACCATACTAATTGCTCTCAGTACTATTTATTCTATCGCTAACACACGAAACCACATCACTTCGCAAGCCCATTAGGCCAGGGCGGCCTACCGCCGGGAACGCTTGACGGAGACTAGTGGTTGGGGGCGCGCGCGTTTCTCTACCACTTGCAAAACATCACCTGCGAGCGGGAGTCGAACCTGCCTGCGTCGGCATGCCAGTCAGACACCATGCCCATTATTTGTACACTAACTATTTTCTCTGACGAGTATATGGAATGGAGAGAGCTACAATTCGACAACTCGAGTCGCAACACTCAATATATTTCTACCGTGAAACACCTAATCCACTTGAATCTATATTTTATTACTGAAATAATCTAACCACATCATTGGATATTCCCACTTCTCATTATATACCATCCTTGAAACGCTGAATCAGCTGGTTAAAATAATTTTTACACTCACGTCGTTATAAGTCCATCGAAAGAGGGAGTGGCACTGATCCTTCCAAAGTGTATAGGAGCGGAGATAGGCAACTGCAAAGTAATTAAATAATTCAGTTGGGCAAGCTGAAGAAGTGCCCCAATGTGAACTTCTGGCGGCAACATCTCATAAACCACGCCTACCACGTGCACAACAAGATCAAGGATAGGGAAAAGGGATTAGAATACTGGAAGAGTGCACTCGCGCATGTCGCTGGAAGGCACACTAACTTTCATAAAGTTAGTATTATAATTTCATTAACGAATATGTTATTTGTTTCATCATGCATAGCTAATAACAATCGTAATTTTTGAGGTGAAGTTGCTCAAAGGCATTCGTCGTTGTCTCCACAAGAAACTGCCTTGTTCTCGAAGACACGAAATCGATCGGCAGAGCGAGGAATTCCATCTCCTCAAGGACGTCATCTTCAAGCGAACCTTCCTCGCTGGCTACCTTCGCGCTTCTCCCTCCAAGAACACATCTCCGTGCGAAACCTTCAATTCGCTGATCAACATGTATGCTCCGAAGCGCATCTCCAGGTTAGCAATGAATAAGGGTGGACTATCACAATTGGGTGAAACATCGAATCACCATTTCCTATGATACATGTTCAGCAGCCCCCCATCTACCACGAGAAGATCAAGCTCGTGGTGTTGCACTCCAACACGATCGCAGCTGCAGATCAACTCGGCCTGAGAGAGGAAAGGTCCTCCTATGTGACTCGAGTGAGGGGAAGAGACACTCTGGCAGTGAAGCGGAAGAGAAGTGACGTAGATCACTACTGGAGGAGAGAGGTTCGTGTGTTAGATAGGGTCATCAGTGCGATCTATCATAATCGTTTACTAGCAGAGAATCACCGATGTAATTACAGGTCTGGGAGGAAGTCGAGGGAGTGATTCGAGAGAGAAAGGACGTTGCCTTCCTCAAGAGGAATGGGATCCCGGACTCGAATCAATTCGTGGCAGCACTCGCTGAGGAAGAGATGGAAGGACGGGAGAATGATGAGGGAGACGAGAGCGACGCCTCTGACGAGTTGGGATGGGGCGAGTACGGAGACGAGGTGGACTCCGATTCGAACCCCATCATGGAACCAATCCAGCGCAGTGATGGGGAGGAGGGGCCGGAGGGAGAGGGGAGGAGGAGCCGAGTGAGGGAGAAGAGGTTCGGAGTGGGAGGATGTGCAGGTGGATGAGGCGGCTGGGAGTGAAAGGAGAAGAGGAAGGAGAGAGAGGGGGAGAGGGAGAGGAGGAGCGACGCGCCCAGTGGGGTCGAGGAAGGAAGAGGAGGGAGATCAGCCGAAGAGGAGAGGGGCTCCAAGGAAGAAGAGGATGGAGAAGGAAGAGGAGGAAGAAGATGGAGAGGGAGAGGTAGATCAGCCGAGGAAGAGAAGGCCTCTGAGGAAGAAGCAAGGGCGAACGGAAGAGTCGAGCGATGATGAGTATGAAGAACCGGTGAAGAGGGGGAGGAAGGGGGCTTAGAGGGCCGAGGGACATGCCAGGGATCATTCTCTATTGTTAGTAGTGATATTGCCATTTTATTTAAATTTACTCACGATTTGTTGTTCAGTCGCATCTCAACATGCAGTCTTCTTTCACATCGTCCATTGATCTGTAATGTATTGACGGAATGTAATAGTCGGAAATAAATTATGAACGACAAATTTTGCAATTCGTAACAAAACACTATGACTAATCTCGACCTTATTCCTGTGTCATTGCTTACACCATTTCACCTATCAGATATACACAAAATAAAAATTAACTATTGAAAATAAACGGGAAAAAACGTTTATAGAAGCTTGAATGATAATCTTATTAGACCTACTGAATTCAGCAAAGACAAACCAAATCGTGCGCCGATCAGCTTGACTCTGACATCATCGTCTCCTTTGATGACATCCGACTCGTCCACCGCCTGCAATCGTACACTCATTTATTTTTAGAACGCTATCGCCGGTGGCGGGCAGCTTCCCTCCCTGTTTCAGTAACCCAAGAACGCACAGTAGCCGTCCCCTGTCCCCCTCTCACTTTAGCCCGTTTGCCTACCCCCTCACCCACTCTCCTCTCTCCCTCTTCCTACAGTAATCTTGTGATCTACCTCCCCTTCCCTCCCTTGACCTATCCTATCACCACTCCCCCTCTTTGTTACCGTAACCATATGATCAACCCCCCCCCCTCTCCTCCCCACCGACTCATCCAACCGCTCCCAACCACAGCTCAACCCGCAAGTGAGTTAGAGAAAGCCTCCCCTGCTCTCCCCCCTTGTCCGCCGCTAATTGAGTCAGACTGTCTTATTGAATCACCATCGTCACCATTCCCATTCGAGGAATGGATGAAACCTATCGCTCACCTCTGTCTTTGCAGTGAACGAAGAAGGGCGATTCTTCATTGGAGACACTGGGCTAGTAGTGGTAGTAGAACAGGGTCTGACGCACTTTTTCAACCACATGTAAAACCCACCTTTACAGGGATTTTCCCTTTGATTCTGATCAAGTAAAGAACACATAAACCTAATTTAAGACTTTTTGTTAAACTTTTAATTTTGACCCTCGACCACCTCGACCAATCATCTTCCTGATTCCATTAGTGGCGCACTTTCACAACCGCCCCCTCCACCTCCTATCACCCACCTCCTTTCACCCCCCCCCCCCCCCCCCCCCGAAAGTGCGCCACTAATGGAATCAGGAAGATGATTGGTCGAGGTGGTCGAGGGTGTCAAAATTAAAAGTTTAACAAAAAGTCTTAAATTAGGTTTATGTGTTCTTTACTTGATCAGAATCAAAGGGAAAATCCCTGTAAAGGTGGGTTTTACATGTGGTTGAAAAAGTGCGTCAGACCCTGTTCTACTACCACTACTTGGGCTGTCCTCAAATGTATTTATTCTCCACGACGTAATAACTTGATAACGTCTGAGACGCAGTGAAATCTCTAGATATCTTTGAAGCATCTAGTCCTCATGTTGCGAACCTTGTATTCAAGTATGAATGTGACAAAGGAGAGTGAAGGGAAACCAGCTGAACATAAAGACCGTCAAAGGGTCGCCAAAAGGAGTGATTGGATCGAAATATAAATATTTCTTTCCACGGAATGTCAAGTTACCGTACTTCTCCTCGACAGACCGTATCCATTTACGCTCTCGTTGCATGCTGGTGAACTGCAGCGATCTCTGTAATTATATTTATTTAAATATTGTGATGATTTCAATTTAATGACACTAGGTCGGATGATAACCTACTGTAAGAAAGCCACCGTCTATTACATAACAGTTGTCTCTCGTATATAAATGGTGCTTATAGAATAGTCAATCATCCAACATATCGCCAAATTAACTAAACATCCCATCCAGGAAATTCAGTGTTACATTCACTAGACGAAACCATTATCTTGCATATTTTACTAATACCGCACCAGCTTAGAAACGAGAGTCTGGCGTGATACCAATTGGAGTGGATTCCCATTGAAATTGCATGGCCAATCGATAGAGCACCCTTGATCTACCGCGAATCGAGGTGGGACAATTGGTAAGGCTGTTCTCTACCGCACCTGTCACTCGATCGATCCCTTTTGTCCCTGTCGTATCCTCTGTCTCTCCTCGACGATCGATCACGACGGGGCGACCGATCTCTTCTAAAATATTTATTTAATTATTTGAATAAAATCTAAAACATCAGTCTGACTTCGAGTACGCAATAAAAATGAAGCCGAGTTGGCTAAATAAAACAATAAGACTCAAAATGTACACCGGTATGTTGCAGTTTAAATTTCCAGCTAATTGTAGGTTTCACCGTCATACTTTCACTTCCAAAATGGGTTTCACATAATTTAGTCAGCGCCGACGAAACAACAAAATCATTCATGTTATAACGAACCTGGGCGATCGATGGCGATGGTGTGCGATGCGACGGGACGCTTTGATCGCGTCACGGTGGCGAATAGCAACGATTAAATAGCATTAACTATTATTTAAATTATATAAAAATGAGTAATTTGATATACACATGGCCACCAACATCACGAACACTGCATTAGGCATATTACACCCGTTTTATATCTGATTTGGAAACAATTGTGAAAGGAAGACAAAACAAGGACGTGCAGACAAACCTATCCTCTCCTCTCGTCCCTGTCACGCTCCCTTCTGTCGTCGCGAAGAGGCGAGCGCGATCGCCGACGATAGGCTATAATTATATTAATTATATAATTAAATATTAAAAATTTTAAATTGCAAATACTCGATGAAATAGGTAAAACTGGCCAAAAAATTGAAAATTTGAGCAAACTTGGCACAGTTCAGTAGGAAAAAGCTATTTTCGAAAATACCGGCAATAATGAGTACAGCGCGCTTACCTTGGAGCTGCTGCTGCTGGCCTAGCCGGAACCCGAGGTGGACGAGGAGAAGTCGCGGCGCTTCCGGGCTGGCGGCGATTCGGAACGCGCCATCTAACAAATACGGGTGTTATCGAGACGATATCGAGTGACCAGGCAAGCAAATAACAGTGAGTTGGTGAGTGAACGATTAAAGGCAAGCGCACCTACGCGATAGTGATAAACATACCACGAAAGACACGCGAGAACTCGCTACTAGGAGAAGTACAAGTCCGCATCTCGTCACAAATGGCAATGCTATTCGAGGGTGTGAAAACGCGAACCGATGGACGACGGTGGGCGTCTTTCTCTGCTTCTTGGAGAGGACGATCTCCTTCAGCTCCTGAAAAAAAGCAATAGATAAAGCATAAGAGCCACAGATACGAGAAACAAATCAAAGAAAAATAAAAGTAAGTTCAACTCACCGCCGGAGTCGGTACCACGCAGATTTTCTTGAAATTGCAGGTTCGCGCGATCGTGGTGGCCCCATGGAGAGACTCTGATAAGAAATAAATAAGCGAAATAGTCAATAAATCAATCAACAGCAGGAAACGGGAAAAAGAGCGAAAAAATAACGCAAAACCGGAAAGCTTGACCGGCAAATCGGCAAAGCACGAACCTCGTCAAAATACCGTAACCACACCGGGTGGTTCAAATTCACTCAATTTTTGAACTTCTATTTAAAAATAGAGTATATTTCAATTTAATTTTAGATTTTTATGATGATTTTGGATCAGTAATGACTGTGGATTTTCAAAATATCAGCAATAATAAAAAATAAAAGTTTGAGGTCACTGGATCCCTTTAATGAACGAGTAGAGTAAGAGAATAATTGCTGGTCAATTTATCTCAATACTGATAGATATCAGGATGGATACGAGAGGGACCTAGGTGATTTCGAGTTCGATCGTGATAATTTCAATGATCAACCATTCGACCAACACGAGGTACTGTTCTGTTGAGCAATCGGGTAGATCCCAATATTTATGTACATCAATAGCATTAGTAAATACAATAGTGATGGACAATAAGAACAATCTATTATTTTCTAGAGATGTCACTTCGGTTTCTACTCTCTCCATTTAGCAAACTATTTTGCTATTCAGTTATCCGATATAGCGTACTGAATGGAGAGAGCTAAACTCCGAAATGATTTCCATATTATTCACAATCGAAATGAATCTAAAAACATTTGAATCTCCTTTTCTCATGCATTCTCCATATAAAGAGGGATATGGACATTCTATAGGTGAAACAGTGAATCACTAGGATTTGTTGTTCAAAATGACTATTTCAAAACAACATAATTTTTTTGATCTATGAGAAAAACATGCTCAATTAGGAGCCATTACTATATTACCAAATCGTTCACTAGTTGTCTGATACGGTAATAGCTTTCTGCATTCTGTGCAAGATCATGTGATTGTGACCCTAACCAGTGCGTAGAATAGAGAGAGCTACTATTCGATTCAGTTACAGTATTCGGGTAACATAAATGTATTATAAAAAGTACAATACAATTGACATCATACTTTAGTCGATGACTCCTCCTCGATCCCTCTCGGTGCCCCAGCTTGCGATCGATGAGCGACCATCAGAAACACGAAGCGTGAATGTGTCTAGAATGAATTCGGGGGTTTCTAGTGTCCCTACTCTCATAACGGTTTGCACTGATCTGATATAATTGGTATCGAATTATGATTGAAGGAATCTTCCTTCCGCCCCTCCCAGAATTCTCAACCAACTGAATCAGATCTAGAAGAAGAGGAGGATGTGGAGGAGCAAGATTCCGTTCGGTCCGACTACTACCTAACAGCTAAGTCCAAGTTGGAATTGTTGTTTCGAGGATGTCAGGATTGTGGGGCACTAATCGATCCGATTAGTTTGGAATGGACCCAAGTGGCTAGTGCACTCTCCGTGACCTATCAGTGCACTGGGTGCAAGCATCTCTTTCGGTGGGACACTCAGTCCAAGAAGGCAAGAGGGAAGAGTCAAGTTTTCGATCTGAACCAGTCCCTCCCAGTGGCTGCATTCTGTACTGGAACCCCCATTCCGGTGATCAACCAAAACATATCGGTGTAAAAGAACTGTTATTCCAGAGATTGGTCGATCTCTGCGATGTTCTCAGTGTCGCAATTCCCAGGGAGAGATCGATGACAGATACCATTCGGTTCTATGGGTTCCCTGCTATAGATCGAGTATACGGTAGATGGGAGAAAGACGCGCGCCAACTTTCCAAAGATACTGCACCGGTAGTCTAAACATGTTACCGTATCTTATCTCGAGAGTATCGTTATAGGAGGAGGGGATAATAGTTGCACTGGATGGCCAATACGACTCACCGGGGTATTACTCCTCCAATTGCAAGGTCACGGCCTTCGATTCGTCCCTCGGTCTCATCTTGGTTGCTGTCTCCCTCTCAGTGACGGATCCGGAAATGGGTACCCATATGGCTTTGAGTAGTCTCGTCTCCAATGGAAAGTTATGGATCGGAAAGGGCTCTTGAGGAACTTATCAATGATGGTTTCAATATCAGGTGTTTTATTGAGGATAACCCAGGATTTATAACGATTTTTGACAACCCCTTCTAAAGATGATTTCTATGTTATTAGCACTCGCGTATCTGATTCAAATGCAACGGTGTACAAGAGAATTCGTGAGAATCCCAAGCTTGGTCATATCGTATCGCTGCGAGATTTTTGGCATGTGCAGAAACTTCTGAGAAAGGAGTGGTGGATTGTGAGTAAATAGAAACAGGGACCATTATAATTAATATATATACAACGTATGAAAAGTTTCCCTCTGCTCGCTGTATGGTACAAGAGTTTTTTCAATCACTTATACTATACCATCACAAGATATCCCAAGAGAGAGGACAGAAAATTGGCACTAGAGCTTGTCCAATCATTCATTCATCATTGCACCGGGAAGCATAAATGGGTCAAGGTGGATACTCTTATCATTTGGCTACTAAAAATAGTGAGGAATAGTGAGATCTTGTCGGTTCTCTCTCTATTCCATAAATTCTATATTCTGTCCAACTACTGAGAGAGAGTGCGGAATAGCGATAGTTAAGAACCGAATAGGCCTCAGTAATGAAAACAATGCTAATAGGATGGTGACTTCTCTCTTGTGACTAAGTGCAACCATCCGATTACTCAAACCAAGAAGGGAAAGACAGTGGAGAAGAGAGAGTACCCAAGGAGAAGATCAACGTATTATTTAGGAAATAAAAAGGGAACTTGATGAACGCTAAGCTCTTATACTGGCACTTATACTATACCATCACAAGATATCCCAAGAGAGAGGACAGAAAATTGGCATTAGAGCTTGTCCAATCATTCATTCATCATTGCACCGGGAAGCATAAATGGGTCAAGGTGGATACTCTTATCATTTGGCTACTAAAAATAGTGAGGAATAGTGAGATCTTGTCGGTTCTCTCTCTATTCCATACATTCTATATTCTGTCCAACTACTGAGAGAGAGTGCGGAATAGCGATAGTTAAGAACCGAATAGGCCTCAGTAATGAAAACAATGCTAATAGGATGGTGACTTCTCTCTTGTGACTAAGTGCAACCATCCGATTACTCAAACCAAGAAGGGAAAGACAGTGGAGAAGAGAGAGTACCCAAGGAGAAGATCAACGTATTATTTAGGAAATAAAAAGGGAACTTGATGAACGCTAAGCTCTTATACTGGCACTTATACTATACCATCACAAGATATCCCAAGAGAGAGGACAGAAAATTGGCACTAGAGCTTGTCCAATCATTCATTCATCATTGCACCGGGAAGCATAAATGGGTCAAGGTGGATACTCTTATCATTTGGCTACTAAAAATAGTGAGGAATAGTGAGATCTTGTCGGTTCTCTCTCTATTCCATACATTCTATATTCTGTCCAACTACTGAGAGAGAGTGCGGAATAGCGATAGTTAAGAACCGAATAGGCCTCAGTAATGAAAACAATGCTAATAGGATGGTGACTTCTCTCTTGTGACTAAGTGCAACCATCCGATTACTCAAACCAAGAAGGGAAAGACAGTGGAGAAGAGAGAGTACCCAAGGAGAAGATCAACGTATTATTTAGGAAATAAAAAGGGAACTTGATGAACGCTAAGCTCTTATACTGGCACTTATACTATACCATCACAAGATATCCCAAGAGAGAGGACAGAAAATTGGCACTAGAGCTTGTCCAATCATTCATTCATCATTGCACCGGGAAGCATAAATGGGTCAAGGTGGATACTCTTATCATTTGGCTACTAAAAATAGTGAGGAATAGTGAGATCTTGTCGGTTCTCTCTCTATTCCATACATTCTATATTCTGTCCAACTACTGAGAGAGAGTGCGGAATAGCGATAGTTAAGAACCGAATAGGCCTCAGTAATGAAAACAATGCTAATAGGATGGTGACTTCTCTCTTGTGACTAAGTGCAACCATCCGATTACTCAAACCAAGAAGGGAAAGACAGTGGAGAAGAGAGAGTACCCAAGGAGAAGATCAACGTATTATTTAGGAAATAAAAAGGGAACTTGATGAACGCAAAGCTCTTATACTGGCACTTATACTATACCATCACAAGATATCCCAAGAGAGAGGACAGAAAATTGGCACTAGAGCTTGTCCAATCATTCATTCATCATTGCACCGGGAAGCATAAATGGGTCAAGGTGGATACTCTTATCATTTGGCTACTAAAAATAGTGAGGAATAGTGAGATCTTGTCGGTTCTCTCTCTATTCCATACATTCTATATTCTGTCCAACTACTGAGAGAGAATGCGGAATAGCGATAGTTAAGAACCGAATAGGCCTCAGTAATGAAAACAATGCTAATAGGATGGTGACTTCTCTCTTGTGACTAAGTGCAACCATCCGATTACTCTAACCAAGAAGGGAAAGACAGTGGAGAAGAGAGAGTACCCAAGGAGAAGATCAAGGTATTATTTAGGAAATAAAAAGGGAACTTGATGAACGCTAAGCTCTTTTACTGGCACTTATACTATACCATCACAAGATATCCCAAGAGAGAGGACAGAAAATTGGCACTAGAGCTTGTCCAATCATTCATTCATCATTGCACCGGGAAGCATAAATGGGTCAAGGTGGATACTCTTATCATTTGGCTACTAAAAATAGTGAGGAATAGTGAGATCTTGTCGGTTCTCTCTCTATTCCATACATTCTATATTCTGTCCAACTACTGAGAGAGAGTGCGGAATAGCGATAGTTAAGAACCGAATAGGCCTCAGTAATGAAAACAATGCTAATAGGATGGTGACTTCTCTCTTGTGACTAAGTGCAACCATCCGATTACTCAAACCAAGAAGGGAAAGACAGTGGAGAAGAGAGAGTACCCAAGGAGAAGATCAAGGTATTATTTAGGAAATAAAAAGGGAACTTGATGAACGCTAAGCTCTTATACTGGCACTTATACTATACCATCACAAGATATCCCAAGAGAGAGGACAGAAAATTGGCACTAGAGCTTGTCCAATCATTCATTCATCATTGCACCGGGAAGCATAAATGGGTCAAGGTGGATACTCTTATCATTTGGCTACTAAAAATAGTGAGGAATAGTGAGATCTTGTCGGTTCTCTCTCTATTCCATACATTCTATATTCTGTCCAACTACTGAGAGAGAGTGCGGAATAGCGATAGTTAAGAACCGAATAGGCCTCAGTAATGAAAACAATGCTAATAGGATGGTGACTTCTCTCTTGTGACTAAGTGCAACCATCCGATTACTCAAACCAAGAAGGGAAAGACAGTGGAGAAGAGAGAGTACCCAAGGAGAAGATCAAGGTATTATTTAGGAAATAAAAAGGGAACTTGATGAACGCTAAGC
Organism: Pristionchus entomophagus; assembly: GCA_036245825.1. Classification (NCBI taxonomy): domain Eukaryota; kingdom Metazoa; phylum Nematoda; class Chromadorea; order Rhabditida; family Neodiplogasteridae; genus Pristionchus; species Pristionchus entomophagus. The sequence continues at coordinate 46,051,415 of BTSX01000004.1, read as the reverse complement.
TCTTATACTGGCACTTATACTATACCATCACAAGATATCCCAAGAGAGAGGACAGAAAATTGGCACTAGAGCTTGTCCAATCATTCATTCATCATTGCACCGGGAAGCATAAATGGGTCAAGGTGGATACTCTTATCATTTGGCTACTAAAAATAGTGAGGAATAGTGAGATCTTGTCGGTTCTCTCTCTATTCCATACATTCTATATTCTGTCCAACTACTGAGAGAGAGTGCGGAATAGCGATAGTTAAGAACCGAATAGGCCTCAGTAATGAAAACAATGCTAATAGGATGGTGACTTCTCTCTTGTGACTAAGTGCAACCATCCGATTACTCAAACCAAGAAGGGAAAGACAGTGGAGAAGAGAGAGTACCCAAGGAGAAGATCAAGGTATTATTTAGGAAATAAAAAGGGAACTTGATGAACGCTAAGCTCTTATACTGGCACTTATACTATACCATCACAAGATATCCCAAGAGAGAGGACAGAAAATTGGCACTAGAGCTTGTCCAATCATTCATTCATCATTGCACCGGGAAGCATAAATGGGTCAAGGTGGATACTCTTATCATTTGGCTACTAAAAATAGTGAGGAATAGTGAGATCTTGTCGGTTCTCTCTCTATTCCATACATTCTATATTCTGTCCAACTACTGAGAGAGAGTGCGGAATAGCGATAGTTAAGAACCGAATAGGCCTCAGTAATGAAAACAATGCTAATAGGATGGTGACTTCTCTCTTGTGACTAAGTGCAACCATCCGATTACTCAAACCAAGAAGGGAAAGACAGTGGAGAAGAGAGAGTACCCAAGGAGAAGATCAACGTATTATTTAGGAAATAAAAAGGGAACTTGATGAACGCTAAGCTCTTATACTGGCACTTATACTATACCATCACAAGATATCCCAAGAGAGAGGACAGAAAATTGGCACTAGAGCTTGTCCAATCATTCATTCATCATTGCACCGGGAAGCATAAATGGGTCAAGGTGGATACTCTTATCATTTGGCTACTAAAAATAGTGAGGAATAGTGAGATCTTGTCGGTTCTCTCTCTATTCCATAAATTCTATATTCTGTCCAACTACTGAGAGAGAGTGCGGAATAGCGATAGTTAAGAACCGAATAGGCCTCAGTAATGAAAACAATGCTAATAGGATGGTGACTTCTCTCTTGTGGCTAAGTGCAACCATCCGATTACTCAAACCAAGAAGGGAAAGACAGTGGAGAAGAGAGAGTACCCAAGGAGAAGATCAAGGTATTATTTAGGAAATAAAAAGGGAACTTGATGAACGCTAAGCTCTTATACTGGCACTTATACTATACCATCACAAGATATCCCAAGAGAGAGGACAGAAAATTGGCACTAGAGCTTGTCCAATCATTCATTCATCATTGCACCGGGAAGCATAAATGGGTCAAGTTGGATACTCTTATCATTTGGCTACTAAAAATAGTGAGGAATAGTGAGATCTTGTCGGTTCTCTCTCTATTCCATACATTCTATATTCTGTCCAACTACTGAGAGAGAGTGCGGAATAGCGATAGTTAAGAACCGAATAGGCCTCAGTAATGAAAACAATGCTAATAGGATGGTGACTTCTCTCTTGTGACTAAGTGCAACCATCCGATTACTCAAACCAAGAAGGGAAAGACAGTGGAGAAGAGAGAGTACCCAAGGAGAAGATCAACGTATTATTTAGGAAATAAAAAGGGAACTTGATGAACGCAAAGCTCTTATACTGGCACTTATACTATACCATCACAAGATATCCCAAGAGAGAGGACAGAAAATTGGCACTAGAGCTTGTCCAATCATTCATTCATCATTGCACCGGGAAGCATAAATGGGTCAAGGTGGATACTCTTATCATTTGGCTACTAAAAATAGTGAGGAATAGTGAGATCTTGTCGGTTCTCTCTCTATTCCATAAATTCTATATTCTGTCCAACTACTGAGAGAGAGTGCGGAATAGCGATAGTTAAGAACCGAATAGGCCTCAGTAATGAAAACAATGCTAATAGGATGGTGACTTCTCTCTTGTGACTAAGTGCAACCATCCGATTACTCAAACCAAGAAGGGAAAGACAGTGGAGAAGAGAGAGTACCCAAGGAGAAGATCAACGTATTATTTAGGAAATAAAAAGGGAACTTGATGAACGCTAAGCTCTTATACTGGCACTTATACTATACCATCACAAGATATCCCAAGAGAGAGGACAGAAAATTGGCACTAGAGCTTGTCCAATCATTCATTCATCATTGCACCGGGAAGCATAAATGGGTCAAGGTGGATACTCTTATCATTTGGCTACTAAAAATAGTGAGGAATAGTGAGATCTTGTCGGTTCTCTCTCTATTCCATACATTCTATATTCTGTCCAACTACTGAGAGAGAGTGCGGAATAGCGATAGTTAAGAACCGAATAGGCCTCAGTAATGAAAACAATGCTAATAGGATGGTGACTTCTCTCTTGTGACTAAGTGCAACCATCCGATTACTCAAACCAAGAAGGGAAAGACAGTGGAGAAGAGAGAGTACCCAAGGAGAAGATCAACGTATTATTTAGGAAATAAAAAGGGAACTTGATGAACGCTAAGCTCTTATACTGGCACTTATACTATACCATCACAAGATATCCCAAGAGAGAGGACAGAAAATTGGCACTAGAGCTTGTCCAATCATTCATTCATCATTGCACCGGGAAGCATAAATGGGTCAAGGTGGATACTCTTATCATTTGGCTACTAAAAATAGTGAGGAATAGTGAGATCTTGTCGGTTCTCTCTCTATTCCATAAATTCTATATTCTGTCCAACTACTGAGAGAGAGTGCGGAATAGCGATAGTTAAGAACCGAATAGGCCTCAGTAATGAAAACAATGCTAATAGGATGGTGACTTCTCTCTTGTGGCTAAGTGCAACCATCCGATTACTCAAACCAAGAAGGGAAAGACAGTGGAGAAGAGAGAGTACCCAAGGAGAAGATCAAGGTATTATTTAGGAAATAAAAAGGGAACTTGATGAACGCTAAGCTCTTATACTGGCACTTATACTATACCATCACAAGATATCCCAAGAGAGAGGACAGAAAATTGGCACTAGAGCTTGTCCAATCATTCATTCATCATTGCACCGGGAAGCATAAATGGGTCAAGTTGGATACTCTTATCATTTGGCTACTAAAAATAGTGAGGAATAGTGAGATCTTGTCGGTTCTCTCTCTATTCCATACATTCTATATTCTGTCCAACTACTGAGAGAGAGTGCGGAATAGCGATAGTTAAGAACCGAATAGGCCTCAGTAATGAAAACAATGCTAATAGGATGGTGACTTCTCTCTTGTGACTAAGTGCAACCATCCGATTACTCAAACCAAGAAGGGAAAGACAGTGGAGAAGAGAGAGTACCCAAGGAGAAGATCAACGTATTATTTAGGAAATAAAAAGGGAACTTGATGAACGCAAAGCTCTTATACTGGCACTTATACTATACCATCACAAGATATCCCAAGAGAGAGGACAGAAAATTGGCACTAGAGCTTGTCCAATCATTCATTCATCATTGCACCGGGAAGCATAAATGGGTCAAGGTGGATACTCTTATCATTTGGCTACTAAAAATAGTGAGGAATAGTGAGATCTTGTCGGTTCTCTCTCTATTCCATAAATTCTATATTCTGTCCAACTACTGAGAGAGAGTGCGGAATAGCGATAGTTAAGAACCGAATAGGCCTCAGTAATGAAAACAATGCTAATAGGATGGTGACTTCTCTCTTGTGACTAAGTGCAACCATCCGATTACTCAAACCAAGAAGGGAAAGACAATGGAGAAGAGAGAGTACCCAAGGAGAAGATCAAGGTATTATTTAGGAAATAAAAAGGGAACTTGATGAACGCTAAGCTCTTATACTGGCACTTATACTATACCATCACAAGATATCCCAAGAGAGAGGACAGAAAATTGGCACTAGAGCTTGTCCAATCATTCATTCATCATTGCACCGGGAAGCATAAATGGGTCAAGGTGGATACTCTTATCATTTGGCTACTAAAAATAGTGAGGAATAGTGAGATCTTGTCGGTTCTCTCTCTATTCCATACATTCTATATTCTGTCCAACTACTGAGAGAGAGTGCGGAATAGCGATAGTTAAGAACCGAATAGGCCTCAGTAATGAAAACAATGCTAATAGGATGGTGACTTCTCTCTTGTGACTAAGTGCAACCATCCGATTACTCAAACCAAGAAGGGAAAGACAGTGGAGAAGAGAGAGTACCCAAGGAGAAGATCAACGTATTATTTAGGAAATAAAAAGGGAACTTGATGAACGCAAAGCTCTTATACTGGCACTTATACTATACCATCACAAGATATCCCAAGAGAGAGGACAGAAAATTGGCACTAGAGCTTGTCCAATCATTCATTCATCATTGCACCGGGAAGCATAAATGGGTCAAGGTGGATATTCTTATCATTTGGCTACTAAAAATAGTGAGGAATAGTGAGATCTTGTCGGTTCTCTCTCTATTCCATAAATTCTATATTCTGTCCAACTACTGAGTTAGAGTGCGGAATAGCGATAGTTAAGAACCGAATAGGCCTCAGTAATGAAAACAATGCTAATAGGATGGTGACTTCTCTCTTGTGGCTAAGTGCAACCATCCGATTACTCAAACCAAGAAGGGAAAGACAGTGGAGAAGAGAGAGTACCCAAGGAGAAGATCAACGTATTATTTAGGAAATAAAAAGGGAACTTGATGAACGCAAAGCTCTTATACTGGCACTTATACTATACCATCACAAGATATTTTAAGAGAGAGGACTGAAAATTGGCACTAGAGCTTGTCCAATCATTCATTCATCATTGCACCGGGAAGCATAAATGGGTCAAGGTGGATACTCTTATCATTTGGCTACTAAAAATAGTGAGGAATAGTGAGATCTTGTCGGTTCTCTCTCTATTCCATACATTCTATATTCTGTCCAACTACTGAGAGAGAGTGCGGAATAGCGATAGTTAAGAACCGAATAGGCCTCAGTAATGAAAACAATGCTAATAGGATGGTGACTTCTCTCTTGTGACTAAGTGCAACCATCCGATTACTCAAACCAAGAAGGGAAAGACAGTGGAGAAGAGAGAGTACCCAAGGAGAAGATCAAGGTATTATTTAGGAAATAAAAAGGGAACTTGATGAACGCTAAGCTCTTATACTGGCACTTATACTATACCATCACAAGATATCCCAAGAGAGAGGACAGAAAATTGGCACTAGAGCTTGTCCAATCATTCATTCATCATTGCACCGGGAAGCATAAATGGGTCAAGGTGGATACTCTTATCATTTGGCTACTAAAAATAGTGAGGAATAGTGAGATCTTGTCGGTTCTCTCTCTATTCCATACATTCTATATTCTGTCCAACTACTGAGAGAGAGTGCGGAATAGCGATAGTTAAGAACCGAATAGGCCTCAGTAATGAAAACAATGCTAATAGGATGGTGACTTCTCTCTTGTGACTAAGTGCAACCATCCGATTACTCAAACCAAGAAGGGAAAGACAGTGGAGAAGAGAGAGTACCCAAGGAGAAGATCAACGTATTATTTAGGAAATAAAAAGGGAACTTGATGAACGCAAAGCTCTTATACTGGCACTTATACTATACCATCACAAGATATCCCAAGAGAGAGGACAGAAAATTGGCACTAGAGCTTGTCCAATCATTCATTCATCATTGCACCGGGAAGCATAAATGGGTCAAGGTGGATACTCTTATCATTTGGCTACTAAAAATAGTGAGGAATAGTGAGATCTTGTCGGTTCTCTCTCTATTCCATACATTCTATATTCTGTCCAACTACTGAGAGAGAGTGCGGAATAGCGATAGTTAAGAACCGAATAGGCCTCAGTAATGAAAACAATGCTAATAGGATGGTGACTTCTCTCTTGTGACTAAGTGCAACCATCCGATTACTCAAACCAAGAAGGGAAAGACAGTGGAGAAGAGAGAGTACCCAAGGAGAAGATCAAGGTATTATTTAGGAAATAAAAAGGGAACTTGATGAACGCTAAGCTCTTATACTGGCACTTATACTATACCATCACAAGATATCCCAAGAGAGAGGACAGAAAATTGGCACTAGAGCTTGTCCAATCATTCATTCATCATTGCACCGGGAAGCATAAATGGGTCAAGGTGGATACTCTTATCATTTGGCTACTAAAAATAGTGAGGAATAGTGAGATCTTGTCGGTTCTCTCTCTATTCCATACATTCTATATTCTGTCCAACTACTGAGAGAGAGTGCGGAATAGCGATAGTTAAGAACCGAATAGGCCTCAGTAATGAAAACAATGCTAATAGGATGGTGACTTCTCTCTTGTGACTAAGTGCAACCATCCGATTACTCAAACCAAGAAGGGAAAGACAGTGGAGAAGAGAGAGTACCCAAGGAGAAGATCAACGTATTATTTAGGAAATAAAAAGGGAACTTGATGAACGCAAAGCTCTTATACTGGCACTTATACTATACCATCACAAGATATCCCAAGAGAGAGGACAGAAAATTGGCACTAGAGCTTGTCCAATCATTCATTCATCATTGCACCGGGAAGCATAAATGGGTCAAGGTGGATACTCTTATCATTTGGCTACTAAAAATAGTGAGGAATAGTGAGATCTTGTCGGTTCTCTCTCTATTCCATAAATTCTATATTCTGTCCAACTACTGAGAGAGAGTGCGGAATAGCGATAGTTAAGAACCGAATAGGCCTCAGTAATGAAAACAATGCTAATAGGATGGTGACTTCTCTCTTGTGACTAAGTGCAACCATCCGATTACTCAAACCAAGAAGGGAAAGACAGTGGAGAAGAGAGAGTACCCAAGGAGAAGATCAAGGTATTATTTAGGAAATAAAAAGGGAACTTGATGAACGCTAAGCTCTTATACTGGCACTTATACTATACCATCACAAGATATCCCAAGAGAGAGGACAGAAAATTGGCACTAGAGCTTGTCCAATCATTCATTCATCATTGCACCGGGAAGCATAAATGGGTCAAGGTGGATACTCTTATCATTTGGCTACTAAAAATAGTGAGGAATAGTGAGATCTTGTCGGTTCTCTCTCTATTCCATACATTCTATATTCTGTCCAACTACTGAGAGAGAGTGCGGAATAGCGATAGTTAAGAACCGAATAGGCCTCAGTAATGAAAACAATGCTAATAGGATGGTGACTTCTCTCTTGTGACTAAGTGCAACCATCCGATTACTCAAACCAAGAAGGGAAAGACAGTGGAGAAGAGAGAGTACCCAAGGAGAAGATCAACGTATTATTTAGGAAATAAAAAGGGAACTTGATGAACGCAAAGCTCTTATACTGGCACTTATACTATACCATCACAAGATATCCCAAGAGAGAGGACAGAAAATTGGCACTAGAGCTTGTCCAATCATTCATTCATCATTGCACCGGGAAGCATAAATGGGTCAAGGTGGATACTCTTATCATTTGGCTACTAAAAATAGTGAGGAATAGTGATATCTTGTCGGTTCTCTCTCTATTCCATACATTCTATATTCTGTCCAACTACTGAGTTAGAGTGCGGAATAGCGATAGTTAAGAACCGAATAGGCCTCAGTAATGAAAACAATGCTAATAGGATGGTGACTTCTCTCTTGTGACTAAGTGCAACCATCCGATTACTCAAACCAAGAAGGGAAAGACAGTGGAGAAGAGAGAGTACCCAAGGAGAAGATCAACGTATTATTTAGGAAATAAAAAGGGAACTTGATGAACGCTAAGCTCTTATACTGGCACTTATACTATACCATCACAAGATATCCCAAGAGAGAGGACAGAAAATTGGCACTAGAGCTTGTCCAATCATTCATTCATCATTGCACCGGGAAGCATAAATGGGTCAAGGTGGATACTCTTATCATTTGGCTACTAAAAATAGTGAGGAATAGTGAGATCTTGTCGGTTCTCTCTCTATTCCATACATTCTATATTCTGTCCAACTACTGAGAGAGAGTGCGGAATAGCGATAGTTAAGAACCGAATAGGCCTCAGTAATGAAAACAATGCTAATAGGATGGTGACTTCTCTCTTGTGACTAAGTGCAACCATCCGATTACTCAAACCAAGAAGGGAAAGACAGTGGAGAAGAGAGAGTACCCAAGGAGAAGATCAACGTATTATTTAGGAAATAAAAAGGGAACTTGATGAACGCTAAGCTCTTATACTGGCACTTATACTATACCATCACAAGATATCCCAAGAGAGAGGACAGAAAATTGGCACTAGAGCTTGTCCAATCATTCATTCATCATTGCACCGGGAAGCATAAATGGGTCAAGGTGGATACTTTTATCATTTGGCTACTAAAAATAGTGAGGATTAGTGAGATCTTGTCGGTTATCTCTCTATTCCATAAATTCTATATTCTGTCCAACTACTGAGAGAGAGTGCGGAATAGCGATAGTTAAGAACCTAATAGGCCTCAGTAATGAAAACAATGCTAATAGGATGGTGACTTCTCTCTTGTGACTAAGTGCAACCATCCGATTACTCAAACCAAGAAGGGAAAGACAGTGGAGAAGAGAGAGTACCCAAGGAGAAGATCAACGTATTATTTAGGAAATAAAAAGGGAACTTGATGAACGCTAAGCTCTTATACTGGCACTTATACTATACCATCACAAGATATCCCAAGAGAGAGGACAGAAAATTGGCACTAGAGCTTGTCCAATCATTCATTCATCATTGCACCGGGAAGCATAAATGGGTCAAGGTGGATACTCTTATCATTTGGCTACTAAAAATAGTGAGGATTAGTGAGATCTTGTCGGTTCTCTCTCTATTCCATAAATTCTATATTCTGTCCAACTACTGAGAGAGAGTGCGGAATAGCGATAGTTAAGAACCTAATAGGCCTCAGTAATGAAAACAATGCTAATAGGATGGTGACTTCTCTCTTGTGACTAAGTGCAACCATCCGATTACTCAAACCAAGAAGGGAAAGACAGTGGAGAAGAGAGAGTACCCAAGGAGAAGATCAACGTATTATTTAGGAAATAAAAAGGGAACTTGATGAACGCTAAGCTCTTATACTGGCACTTATACTATACCATCACAAGATATCCCAAGAGAGAGGACAGAAAATTGGCACTAGAGCTTGTCCAATCATTCATTCATCATTGCACCGGGAAGCATAAATGGGTCAAGTTGGATACTCTTATCATTTGGCTACTAAAAATAGTGAGGAATAGTGAGATCTTGTCGGTTCTCTCTCTATTCCATACATTCTATATTCTGTCCAACTACTGAGTTAGAGTGCGGAATAGCGATAGTTAAGAACCGAATAGGCCTCAGTAATGAAAACAATGCTAATAGGATGGTGACTTCTCTCTTGTGACTAAGTGCAACCATCCGATTACTCAAACCAAGAAGGGAAAGACAGTGGAGAAGAGAGAGTACCCAAGGAGAAGATCAAGGTATTATTTAGGAAATAAAAAGGGAACTTGATGAACGCTAAGCTCTTATACTGGCACTTATACTATACCATCACAAGATATCCCAAGAGAGAGGACAGAAAATTGGCACTAGAGCTTGTCCAATCATTCATTCATCATTGCACCGGGAAGCATAAATGGGTCAAGGTGGATACTCTTATCATTTGGCTACTAAAAATAGTGAGGAATAGTGAGATCTTGTCGGTTCTCTCTCTATTCCATACATTCTATATTCTGTCCAACTACTGAGAGAGAGTGCGGAATAGCGATAGTTAAGAACCGAATAGGCCTCAGTAATGAAAACAATGCTAATAGGATGGTGACTTCTCTCTTGTGACTAAGTGCAACCATCCGATTACTCAAACCAAGAAGGGAAAGACAGTGGAGAAGAGAGAGTACCCAAGGAGAAGATCAACGTATTATTTAGGAAATAAAAAGGGAACTTGATGAACGCTAAGCTCTTATACTGGCACTTATACTATACCATCACAAGATATCCCAAGAGAGAGGACAGAAAATTGGCACTAGAGCTTGTCCAATCATTCATTCATCATTGCACCGGGAAGCATAAATGGGTCAAGGTGGATACTCTTATCATTTGGCTACTAAAAATAGTGAGGATTAGTGAGATCTTGTCGGTTCTCTCTCTATTCCATAAATTCTATATTCTGTCCAACTACTGAGAGAGAGTGCGGAATAGCGATAGTTAAGAACCTAATAGGCCTCAGTAATGAAAACAATGCTAATAGGATGGTGACTTCTCTCTTGTGACTAAGTGCAACCATCCGATTACTCAAACCAAGAAGGGAAAGACAGTGGAGAAGAGAGAGTACCCAAGGAGAAGATCAACGTATTATTTACGAAATAAAAAGGGAACTTGATGAACGCTAAGCTCTTATACTGGCACTTATACTATACCATCACAAGATATCCCAAGAGAGAGGACAGAAAATTGGCACTAGAGCTTGTCCAATCATTCATTCATCATTGCACCGGGAAGCATAAATGGGTCAAGTTGGATACTCTTATCATTTGGCTACTAAAAATAGTGAGGAATAGTGAGATCTTGTCGGTTCTCTCTCTATTCCATACATTCTATATTCTGTCCAACTACTGAGTTAGAGTGCGGAATAGCGATAGTTAAGAACCGAATAGGCCTCAGTAATGAAAACAATGCTAATAGGATGGTGACTTCTCTCTTGTGACTAAGTGCAACCATCCGATTACTCAAACCAAGAAGGGAAAGACAGTGGAGAAGAGAGAGTACCCAAGGAGAAGATCAAGGTATTATTTAGGAAATAAAAAGGGAACTTGATGAACGCTAAGCTCTTATACTGGCACTTATACTATACCATCACAAGATATCCCAAGAGAGAGGACAGAAAATTGGCACTAGAGCTTGTCCAATCATTCATTCATCATTGCACCGGGAAGCATAAATGGGTCAAGGTGGATACTCTTATCATTTGGCTACTAAAAATAGTGAGGAATAGTGAGATCTTGTCGGTTCTCTCTCTATTCCATACATTCTATATTCTGTCCAACTACTGAGAGAGAGTGCGGAATAGCGATAGTTAAGAACCGAATAGGCCTCAGTAATGAAAACAATGCTAATAGGATGGTGACTTCTCTCTTGTGACTAAGTGCAACCATCCGATTACTCAAACCAAGAAGGGAAAGACAGTGGAGAAGAGAGAGTACCCAAGGAGAAGATCAACGTATTATTTAGGAAATAAAAAGGGAACTTGATGAACGCAAAGCTCTTATACTGGCACTTATACTATACCATCACAAGATATCCCAAGAGAGAGGACAGAAAATTGGCACTAGAGCTTGTCCAATCATTCATTCATCATTGCACCGGGAAGCATAAATGGGTCAAGGTGGATACTCTTATCATTTGGCTACTAAAAATAGTGAGGAATAGTGATATCTTGTCGGTTCTCTCTCTATTCCATTCATTCTATATTCTGTCCAACTACTGAGTTAGAGTGCGGAATAGCGATAGTTAAGAACCGAATAGGCCTCAGTAATGAAAACAATGCTAATAGGATGGTGACTTCTCTCTTGTGACTAAGTGCAACCATCCGATTACTCAAACCAAGAAGGGAAAGACAGTGGAGAAGAGAGAGTACCCAAGGAGAAGATCAAGGTATTATTTAGGAAATAAAAAGGGAACTTGATGAACGCTAAGCTCTTATACTGGCACTTATACTATACCATCACAAGATATCCCAAGAGAGAGGACTGAAAATTGGCATTAGAGCTTGTCCAATCATTCATTCATCATTGCACCGGGAAGCATAAATGGGTCAAGGTGGATACTCTTATCATTTGGCTACTAAAAATAGTGAGGAATTGTGAGATCTTGTCGGTTCTCTCTCTATTCCATACATTCTATATTCTGTCCAACTACTGAGTTAGAGTGCGGAATAGCGATAGTTAAGAACCGAATAGGCCTCAGTAATGAAAACAATGCTAATAGGATGGTGACTTCTCTCTTGTGACTAAGTTCAACCATCCGATTACTCAAACCAAGAAGGGAAAGACAGTGGAGAAGAGAGAGTACCCAAGGAGAAGATCAACGTATTATTTAGGAAATAAAAAGGGAACTTGATGAACGCTAAGCTCTTATACTGGCACTTATACTATACCATCACAAGATATCCCAAGAGAGAGGACAGAAAATTGGCACTAGAGCTTGTCCAATCATTCATTCATCATTGCACCGGGAAGCATAAATGGGTCAAGGTGGATACTCTTATCATTTGGCTACTAAAAATAGTGAGGAATAGTGATATCTTGTCGGTTCTCTCTCTATTCCATACATTCTATATTCTGTCCAACTACTGAGTTAGAGTGCGGAATAGCGATAGTTAAGAACCGAATAGGCCTCAGTAATGAAAACAATGCTAATAGGATGGTGACTTCTCTCTTGTGACTAAGTGCAACCATCCGATTACTCAAACCAAGAAAGGAAAGACAGTGGAGAAGAGAGAGTACCCAAGGAGAAGATCAAGGTATTATTTAGGAAATAAAAAGGGAACTTGATGAACGCTAAGCTCTTATACTGGCACTTATACTATACCATCACAAGATATCCCAAGAGAGAGGACAGAAAATTGGCACTAGAGCTTGTCCAATCATTCATTCATCATTGCACCGGGAAGCATAAATGGGTCAAGGTGGATACTCTTATCATTTGGCTACTAAAAATAGTGAGGAATAGTGAGATCTTGTCGGTTCTCTCTCTATTCCATACATTCTATATTCTGTCCAACTACTGAGAGAGAGTGCGGAATAGCGATAGTTAAGAACCGAATAGGCCTCAGTAATGAAAACAATGCTAATAGGATGGTGACTTCTCTCTTGTGACTAAGTGCAACCATCCGATTACTCAAACCAAGAAGGGAAAGACAGTGGAGAAGAGAGAGTACCCAAGGAGAAGATCAACGTATTATTTAGGAAATAAAAAGGGAACTTGATGAACGCAAAGCTCTTATACTGGCACTTATACTATACCATCACAAGATATCCCAAGAGAGAGGACAGAAAATTGGCACTAGAGCTTGTCCAATCATTCATTCATCATTGCACCGGGAAGCATAAATGGGTCAAGGTGGATACTCTTATCATTTGGCTACTAAAAATAGTGAGGAATAGTGATATCTTGTCGGTTCTCTCTCTATTCCATACATTCTATATTCTGTCCAACTACTGAGTTAGAGTGCGGAATAGCGATAGTTAAGAACCGAATAGGCCTCAGTAATGAAAACAATGCTAATAGGATGGTGACTTCTCTCTTGTAACTGAGTGCAACCATCCGATTACTCAAACCAAGAAGGGAAAGACAGTGGAGAAGAGAGAGTACCCAAGGAGAAGATCAACGTATTATTTAGGAAATAAAAAGGGAACTTGATGAACGCAAAGCTCTTATACTGGCACTTATACTATACCATCACAAGATATCCCAAGAGAGAGGACAGAAAATTGGCACTAGAGCTTGTCCAATCATTCATTCATCATTGCACCGGGAAGCATAAATGGGTCAAGGTGGATACTCTTATCATTTGGCTACTAAAAATAGTGAGGAATAGTGATATCTTGTCGGTTCTCTCTCTATTCCATACATTCTATATTCTGTCCAACTACTGAGTTAGAGTGCGGAATAGCGATAGTTAATAACCGAATAGGCCTCAGTAATGAAAACAATGCTAATAGGATGATGACTTCTCTCTTGTGACTAAGTGCAACCATCCGATTACTCAAACCAAGAAGGGAAAGACAGTGGAGAAGAGAGAGTACCCAAGGAGAAGATCAACGTATTATTTAGGAAATAAAAAGGGAACTTGATGAACGCAAAGCTCTTATACTGGCACTTATACTATACCATCACAAGATATCCCAAGAGAGAGGACAGAAAATTGGCACTAGAGCTTGTCCAATCATTCATTCATCATTGCACCGGGAAGCATAAATGGGTCAAGGTGGATACTCTTATCATTTGGCTACTAAAAATAGTGAGGAATAGTGATATCTTGTCGGTTCTCTCTCTATTCCATACATTCTATATTCTGTCCAACTACTGAGTTAGAGTGCGGAATAGCGATAGTTAAGAACCGAATAGGCCTCAGTAATGAAAACAATGCTAATAGGATGGTGACTTCTCTCTTGTAACTGAGTGCAACCATCCGATTACTCAAACCAAGAAGGGAAAGACAGTGGAGAAGAGAGAGTACCCAAGGAGAAGATCAACGTATTATTTAGGAAATAAAAAGGGAACTTGATGAACGCAAAGCTCTTATACTGGCACTTATACTATACCATCACAAGATATCCCAAGAGAGAGGACAGAAAATTGGCACTAGAGCTTGTCCAATCATTCATTCATCATTGCACCGGGAAGCATAAATGGGTCAAGTTGGATAATCTTATCATTTGGCTACTAAAAATAGTGAGGAATAGTGAGATCTTGTCGGTTCTCTCTCTATTCCATACATTCTATATTCTGTCCAACTACTGAGAGAGAGTGCGGAATAGCGATAGTTAAGAACCGAATAGGCCTCAGTAATGAAAACAATGCTAATAGGATGGTGACTTCTCTCTTGTGACTAAGTGCAACCATCCGATTACTCAAACCAAGAAGGGAAAGACAGTGGAGAAGAGAGAGTACCCAAGGAGAAGATCAAGGTATTATTTAGGAAATAAAAAGGGAACTTGATGAACGCTAAGCTCTTATACTGGCACTTATACTATACCATCACAAGATATCCCAAGAGAGAGGACTGAAAATTGGCATTAGAGCTTGTCCAATCATTCATTCATCATTGCACCGGGAAGCATAAATGGGTCAAGGTGGATACTCTTATCATTTGGCTACTAAAAATAGTGAGGAATTGTGAGATCTTGTCGGTTCTCTCTCTATTCCATACATTCTATATTCTGTCCAACTACTGAGAGAGAGTGCGGAATAGCGATAGTTAAGAACCGAATAGGCCTCAGTAATGAAAACAATGCTAATAGGATGGTGACTTCTCTCTTGTGACTAAGTGCAACCATCCGATTACTCAAACCAAGAAGGGAAAGACAGTGGAGAAGAGAGAGTACCCAAGGAGAAGATCAACGTATTATTTAGGAAATAAAAAGGGAACTTGATGAACGCTAAGCTCTTATACTGGCACTTATACTATACCATCACAAGATATCCCAAGAGAGAGGACTGAAAATTGGCATTAGAGCTTGTCCAATCATTCATTCATCATTGCACCGGGAAGCATAAATGGGTCAAGGTGGATACTCTTATCATTTGGCTACTAAAAATAGTGAGGAATTGTGAGATCTTGTCGGTTCTCTCTCTATTCCATACATTCTATATTCTGTCCAACTACTGAGTTAGAGTGCGGAATAGCGATAGTTAAGAACCGAATAGGCCACAGTAATGAAAACAATGCTAATAGGATGGTGACTTCTCTCTTGTGACTAAGTTCAACCATCCGATTACTCAAACCAAGAAGGGAAAGACAGTGGAGAAGAGAGAGTACCCAAGGAGAAGATCAACGTATTATTTAGGAAATAAAAAGGGAACTTGATGAACGCTAAGCTCTTATACTGGCACTTATACTATACCATCACAAGATATCCCAAGAGAGAGGACTGAAAATTGGCATTAGAGCTTGTCCAATCATTCATTCATCATTGCACCGGGAAGCATAAATGGGTCAAGGTGGATACTCTTATCATTTGGCTACTAAAAATAGTGAGGAATTGTGAGATCTTGTCGGTTCTCTCTCTATTCCATACATTCTATATTCTGTCCAACTACTGAGTTAGAGTGCGGAATAGCGATAGTTAAGAACCGAATAGGCCTCAGTAATGAAAACAATGCTAATAGGATGGTGACTTCTCTCTTGTGACTAAGTTCAACCATCCGATTACTCAAACCAAGAAGGGAAAGACAGTGGAGAAGAGAGAGTACCCAAGGAGAAGATCAACGTATTATTTAGGAAATAAAAAGGGAACTTGATGAACGCTAAGCTCTTATACTGGCACTTATACTATACCATCACAAGATATCCCAAGAGAGAGGACAGAAAATTGGCACTAGAGCTTGTCCAATCATTCATTCATCATTGCACCGGGAAGCATAAATGGGTCAAGGTGGATACTCTTATCATTTGGCTACTAAAAATAGTGAGGAATAGTGATATCTTGTCGGTTCTCTCTCTATTCCATACATTCTATATTCTGTCCAACTACTGAGTTAGAGTGCGGAATAGCGATAGTTAAGAACCGAATAGGCCTCAGTAATGAAAACAATGCTAATAGGATGGTGACTTCTCTCTTGTGACTAAGTGCAACCATCCGATTACTCAAACCAAGAAGGGAAAGACAGTGGAGAAGAGAGAGTACCCAAGGAGAAGATCAAGGTATTATTTAGGAAATAAAAAGGGAACTTGATGAACGCTAAGCTCTTATACTGGCACTTATACTATACCATCACAAGATATCCCAAGAGAGAGGACAGAAAATTGGCACTAGAGCTTGTCCAATCATTCATTCATCATTGCACCGGGAAGCATAAATGGGTCAAGGTGGATACTCTTATCATTTGGCTACTAAAAATAGTGAGGAATAGTGAGATCTTGTCGGTTCTCTCTCTATTCCATACATTCTATATTCTGTCCAACTACTGAGAGAGAGTGCGGAATAGCGATAGTTAAGAACCGAATAGGCCTCAGTAATGAAAACAATGCTAATAGGATGGTGACTTCTCTCTTGTGACTAAGTGCAACCATCCGATTACTCAAACCAAGAAGGGAAAGACAGTGGAGAAGAGAGAGTACCCAAGGAGAAGATCAACGTATTATTTAGGAAATAAAAAGGGAACTTGATGAACGCAAAGCTCTTATACTGGCACTTATACTATACCATCACAAGATATCCCAAGAGAGAGGACAGAAAATTGGCACTAGAGCTTGTCCAATCATTCATTCATCATTGCACCGGGAAGCATAAATGGGTCAAGGTGGATACTCTTATCATTTGGCTACTAAAAATAGTGAGGAATAGTGATATCTTGTCGGTTCTCTCTCTATTCCATACATTCTATATTCTGTCCAACTACTGAGTTAGAGTGCGGAATAGCGATAGTTAATAACCGAATAGGCCTCAGTAATGAAAACAATGCTAATAGGATGATGACTTCTCTCTTGTGACTAAGTGCAACCATCCGATTACTCAAACCAAGAAGGGAAAGACAGTGGAGAAGAGAGAGTACCCAAGGAGAAGATCAACGTATTATTTAGGAAATAAAAAGGGAACTTGATGAACGCTAAGCTCTTATACTGGCACTTATACTATACCATCACAAGATATCCCAAGAGAGAGGACAGAAAATTGGCACTAGAGCTTGTCCAATCATTCATTCATCATTGCACCGGGAAGCATAAATGGGTCAAGGTGGATACTCTTATCATTTGGCTACTAAAAATAGTGAGGAATAGTGATATCTTGTCGGTTCTCTCTCTATTCCATACATTCTATATTCTGTCCAACTACTGAGTTAGAGTGCGGAATAGCGATAGTTAAGAACCGAATAGGCCTCAGTAATGAAAACAATGCTAATAGGATGGTGACTTCTCTCTTGTGACTAAGTGCAACCATCCGATTACTCAAACCAAGAAGGGAAAGACAGTGGAGAAGAGAGAGTACCCAAGGAGAAGATCAACGTATTATTTAGGAAAAAAAAAGGGAACTTGATGAACGCTAAGCTCTTATACTGGCACTTATACTATACCATCACAAGATATCCCAAGAGAGAGGACAGAAAATTGGCACTAGAGCTTGTCCAATCATTCATTCATCATTGCACCGGGAAGCATAAATGGGTCAAGGTGGATACTCTTATCATTTGGCTACTAAAAATAGTGAGGAATGGTGATATCTTGTCGGTTCTCTCTCTATTCCATACATTCTATATTCTGTCCAACTACTGAGTTAGAGTGCGGAATAGCGATAGTTAAGAACCGAATAGGCCTCAGTAATGAAAACAATGCTAATAGGATGGTGACTTCTCTCTTGTGACTGAGTGCAACCATCCGATTACTCAAACCAAGAAGGGAAAGACAGTGGAGAAGAGAGAGTACCCAAGGAGAAGATCAACGTATTATTTAGGAAATAAAAAGGGAACTTGATGAACGCAAAGCTCTTATACTGGCACTTATACTATACCATCACAAGATATCCCAAGAGAGAGGACAGAAAATTGGCACTAGAGCTTGTCCAATCATTCATTCATCATTGCACCGGGAAGCATAAATGGGTCAAGGTGGATACTCTTATCATTTGGCTACTAAAAATAGTGAGGAATAGTGATATCTTGTCGGTTCTCTCTCTATTCCATTCATTCTATATTCTGTCCAACTACTGAGTTAGAGTGCGGAATAGCGATAGTTAAGAACCGAATAGGCCTCAGTAATGAAAACAATGCTAATAGGATGGTGACTTCTCTCTTGTGACTAAGTGCAACCATCCGATTACTCAAACCAAGAAGGGAAAGACAGTGGAGAAGAGAGAGTACCCAAGGAGAAGATCAACGTATTATTTAGGAAATAAAAAGGGAACTTGATGAACGCTAAGCTCTTATACTGGCACTTACAGTACTGGCTAATCGCCTTGCATAAGCGCGGCCGCGGCGGGCTGCCGCGGACCGCGGCTTGCGCGGATTGATTTTGCACAAAACAGAGACATTTTCAGGCTTTGAGGTGTTGATTTTCGTGTTCGCCATTGGATTTCCTTTCGAAAATACTATAAGATCATGTTTTACACTTTGATATACGAGATTTGGAATAATTCTCTGAAAAATCCTGACCCAGCGAACAATAGTTGACACAATGAACTAGACATGCCATGATGTTTCTCTTCAATAGAATAATTGATGGTATCAATTATAGTAAGATTGAACAAGAATTGAGCTTCTGAGAAGACTTGTTTAAGTGGGTCAAGAATTGTTCGATGGGTCAGACAAAATCTCAAAACTCATAGATCGAAGACTAAAAAAAGATCTTATAGTATTTTCGATAGGGAATCGACTGGTGAATACGAAAATCAACACCTCGAAGTCTGGAAATGTCTCCGCTTTGTGCAAAATCAATCCGCGCAAGCCGCGGTCCGCGGCATCCCGCCGCGGCCGCGCTTATGCAAGGCGATTAGCCAGTACTGTATACTATACCATCACAAGATATCCCAAGAGAGAGGACAGAAAATTGGCACTAGAGCTTGTCCAATCATTCATTCATCATTGCACCGGGAAGCATAAATGGGTCAAGGTGGATACTCTTATCATTTGGCTACTAAAAATAGTGAGGAATAGTGAGATCTTGTCGGTTCTCTCTCTATTCCATACATTCTATATTCTGTCCAACTACTGAGAGAGAGTGCGGAATAGCGATAGTTAAGAACCGAATAGGCCTCAGTAATGAAAACAATGCTAATAGGATGGTGACTTCTCTCTTGTGACTAAGTGCAACCATCCGATTACTCAAACCAAGAAGGGAAAGACAGTGGAGAAGAGAGAGTACCCAAGGAGAAGATCAACGTATTATTTAGGAAATAAAAAGGGAACTTGATGAACGCTAAGCTCTTATACTGGCACTTATACTATACCATCACAAGATATCCCAAGAGAGAGGACAGAAAATTGGCACTAGAGCTTGTCCAATCATTCATTCATCATTGCACCGGGAAGCATAAATGGGTCAAGGTGGATACTCTTATCATTTGGCTACTAAAAATAGTGAGGAATGGTGATATCTTGTCGGTTCTCTCTCTATTCCATACATTCTATATTCTGTCCAACTACTGAGTTAGAGTGCGGAATAGCGATAGTTAAGAACCGAATAGGCCTCAGTAATGAAAACAATGCTAATAGGATGGTGACTTCTCTCTTGTGACTGAGTGCAACCATCCGATTACTCAAACCAAGAAGGGAAAGACAGTGGAGAAGAGAGAGTACCCAAGGAGAAGATCAACGTATTATTTAGGAAATAAAAAGGGAACTTGATGAACGCAAAGCTCTTATACTGGCACTTATACTATACCATCACAAGATATCCCAAGAGAGAGGACAGAAAATTGGCACTAGAGCTTGTCCAATCATTCATTCATCATTGCACCGGGAAGCATAAATGGGTCAAGGTGGATACTCTTATCATTTGGCTACTAAAAATAGTGAGGAATAGTGATATCTTGTCGGTTCTCTCTCTATTCCATTCATTCTATATTCTGTCCAACTACTGAGTTAGAGTGCGGAATAGCGATAGTTAAGAACCGAATAGGCCTCAGTAATGAAAACAATGCTAATAGGATGGTGACTTCTCTCTTGTGACTAAGTGCAACCATCCGATTACTCAAACCAAGAAGGGAAAGACAGTGGAGAAGAGAGAGTACCCAAGGAGAAGATCAACGTATTATTTAGGAAATAAAAAGGGAACTTGATGAACGCTAAGCTCTTATACTGGCACTTACAGTACTGGCTAATCGCCTTGCATAAGCGCGGCCGCGGCGGGCTGCCGCGGACCGCGGCTTGCGCGGATTGATTTTGCACAAAACAGAGACATTTTCAGGCTTTGAGGTGTTGATTTTCGTGTTCGCCATTGGATTTCCTTTCGAAAATACTATAAGATCATGTTTTACACTTTGATATACGAGATTTGGAATAATTCTCTGAAAAATCCTGACCCAGCGAACAATAGTTGACACAATGAACTAGACATGCCATGATGTTTCTCTTCAATAGAATAATTGATGGTATCAATTATAGTAAGATTGAACAAGAATTGAGCTTCTGAGAAGACTTGTTTAAGTGGGTCAAGAATTGTTCGATGGGTCAGACAAAATCTCAAAACTCATAGATCGAAGACTAAAAAAAGATCTTATAGTATTTTCGATAGGGAATCGACTGGTGAATACGAAAATCAACACCTCGAAGTCTGGAAATGTCTCCGCTTTGTGCAAAATCAATCCGCGCAAGCCGCGGTCCGCGGCATCCCGCCGCGGCCGCGCTTATGCAAGGCGATTAGCCAGTACTGTATACTATACCATCACAAGATATCCCAAGAGAGAGGACAGAAAATTGGCACTAGAGCTTGTCCAATCATTCATTCATCATTGCACCGGGAAGCATAAATGGGTCAAGGTGGATACTCTTATCATTTGGCTACTAAAAATAGTGAGGAATAGTGAGATCTTGTCGGTTCTCTCTCTATTCCATACATTCTATATTCTGTCCAACTACTGAGAGAGAGTGCGGAATAGCGATAGTTAAGAACCGAATAGGCCTCAGTAATGAAAACAATGCTAATAGGATGGTGACTTCTCTCTTGTGACTAAGTGCAACCATCCGATTACTCAAACCAAGAAGGGAAAGACAGTGGAGAAGAGAGAGTACCCAAGGAGAAGATCAACGTATTATTTAGGAAATAAAAAGGGAACTTGATGAACGCTAAGCTCTTATACTGGCACTTATACTATACCATCACAAGATATCCCAAGAGAGGACAGAAAATTGGCACTAGAGCTTGTCCAATCATTCATTCATCATTGCACCGGGAAGCATAAATGGGTCAAGGTGGATACTCTTATCATTTGGCTACTAAAAATAGTGAGGAATGGTGATATCTTGTCGGTTCTCTCTCTATTCCATACATTCTATATTCTGTCCAACTACTGAGTTAGAGTGCGGAATAGCGATAGTTAAGAACCGAATAGGCTTCAGTAATGAAAACAATGCTAATAGGATGGTGACTTCTCTCTTGTGACTGAGTGCAACCATCCGATTACTCAAACCAAGAAGGGAAAGACAGTGGAGAAGAGAGAGTACCCAAGGAGAAGATCAACGTATTATTTAGGAAATAAAAAGGGAACTTGATGAACGCAAAGCTCTTATACTGGCACTTATACTATACCATCACAAGATATCCCAAGAGAGAGGACAGAAAATTGGCACTAGAGCTTGTCCAATCATTCATTCATCATTGCACCGGGAAGCATAAATGGGTCAAGGTGGATACTCTTATCATTTGGCTACTAAAAATAGTGAGGAATAGTGATATCTTGTCGGTTCTCTCTCTATTCCATTCATTCTATATTCTGTCCAACTACTGAGTTAGAGTGCGGAATAGCGATAGTTAAGAACCGAATAGGCCTCAGTAATGAAAACAATGCTAATAGGATGGTGACTTCTCTCTTGTGACTAAGTGCAACCATCCGATTACTCAAACCAAGAAGGGAAAGACAGTGGAGAAGAGAGAGTACCCAAGGAGAAGATCAACGTATTATTTAGGAAATAAAAAGGGAACTTGATGAACGCTAAGCTCTTATACTGGCACTTATACTATACCATCACAAGATATCCCAAGAGAGAGGACAGAAAATTGGCACTAGAGCTTGTCCAATCATTCATTCATCATTGCACCGGGAAGCATAAATGGGTCAAGGTGGATACTCTTATCATTTGGCTACTAAAAATAGTGAGGAATTGTGAGATCTTGTCGGTTCTCTCTCTATTCCATACATTCTATATTCTGTCCAACTACTGAGAGAGAGTGCGGAATAGCGATAGTTAAGAACCGAATAGGCCTCAGTAATGAAAACAATGCTAATAGGATGGTGACTTCTCTCTTGTGACTAAGTGCAACCATCCGATTACTCAAACCAAGAAGGGAAAGACAGTGGAGAAGAGAGAGTACCCAAGGAGAAGATCAACGTATTATTTAGGAAATAAAAAGGGAACTTGATGAACGCTAAGCTCTTATACTGGCACTTATACTATACCATCACAAGATATCCCAAGAGAGAGGACAGAAAATTGGCACTAGAGCTTGTCCAATCATTCATTCATCATTGCACCGGGAAGCATAAATGGGTCAAGGTGGATACTCTTATCATTTGGCTACTAAAAATAGTGAGGAATAGTGATATCTTGTCGGTTCTCTCTCTATTCCATACATTCTATATTCTGTCCAACTACTGAGTTAGAGTGCGGAATAGCGATAGTTAAGAACCGAATAGGCCTCAGTAATGAAAACAATGCTAATAGGATGGTGACTTCTCTCTTGTGACTAAGTGCAACCATCCGATTACTCAAACCAAGAAGGGAAAGACAGTGGAGAAGAGAGAGTACCCAAGGAGAAGATCAACGTATTATTTAGGAAATAAAAAGGGAACTTGATGAACGCTAAGCTCTTATACTGGCACTTATACTATACCATCACAAGATATCCCAAGAGAGAGGACAGAAAATTGGCACTAGAGCTTGTCCAATCATTCATTCATCATTGCACCGGGAAGCATAAATGGGTCAAGGTGGATACTCTTATCATTTGGCTACTAAAAATAGTGAGGAATTGTGAGATCTTGTCGGTTCTCTCTCTATTCCATACATTCTATATTCTGTCCAACTACTGAGAGAGAGTGCGGAATAGCGATAGTTAAGAACCGAATAGGCCTCAGTAATGAAAACAATGCTAATAGGATGGTGACTTCTCTCTTGTGACTAAGTGCAACCATCCGATTACTCAAACCAAGAAGGGAAAGACAGTGGAGAAGAGAGAGTACCCAAGGAGAAGATCAACGTATTATTTAGGAAATAAAAAGGGAACTTGATGAACGCTAAGCTCTTATACTGGCACTTATACTATACCATCACAAGATATCCCAAGAGAGAGGACTGAAAATTGGCATTAGAGCTTGTCCAATCATTCATTCATCATTGCACCGGGAAGCATAAATGGGTCAAGGTGGATACTCTTATCATTTGGCTACTAAAAATAGTGAGGAATTGTGAGATCTTGTCGGTTCTCTCTCTATTCCATACATTCTATATTCTGTCCAACTACTGAGAGAGAGTGCGGAATAGCGATAGTTAAGAACCGAATAGGCCTCAGTAATGAAAACAATGCTAATAGGATGGTGACTTCTCTCTTGTGACTAAGTGCAACCATCCGATTACTCAAACCAAGAAGGGAAAGACAGTGGAGAAGAGAGAGTACCCAAGGAGAAGATCAACGTATTATTTAGGAAATAAAAAGGGAACTTGATGAACGCTAAGCTCTTATACTGGCACTTATACTATACCATCACAAGATATCCCAAGAGAGAGGACAGAAAATTGGCACTAGAGCTTGTCCAATCATTCATTCAACATTGCACCGGGAAGCATAAATGGGTCAAGGTGGATACTCTTATCATTTGGCTACTAAAAATAGTGAGGAATTGTGAGATCTTGTCGGTTCTCTCTCTATTCCATACATTCTATATTCTGTCCAACTACTGAGAGAGAGTGCGGAATAGCGATAGTTAAGAACCGAATAGGCCTCAGTAATGAAAACAATGCTAATAGGATGGTGACTTCTCTCTTGTGACTAAGTGCAACCATCCGATTACTCAAACCAAGAAGGGAAAGACAGTGGAGAAGAGAGAGTACCCAAGGAGAAGATCAACGTATTATTTAGGAAATAAAAAGGGAACTTGATGAACGCTAAGCTCTTATACTGGCACTTATACTATACCATCACAAGATATCCCAAGAGAGAGGACAGAAAATTGGCACTAGAGCTTGTCCAATCATTCATTCAACATTGCACCGGGAAGCATAAATGGGTCAAGGTGGATACTCTTATCATTTGGCTACTAAAAATAGTGAGGAATTGTGAGATCTTGTCGGTTCTCTCTCTATTCCATACATTCTATATTCTGTCCAACTACTGAGAGAGAGTGCGGAATAGCGATAGTTAAGAACCGAATAGGCCTCAGTAATGAAAACAATGCTAATAGGATGGTGACTTCTCTCTTGTGACTAAGTGCAACCATCCGATTACTCAAACCATGAAGGGAAAGACAGTGGAGAAGAGAGAGTACCCAAGGAGAAGATCAACGTATTATTTAGGAAATAAAAAGGGAACTTGATGAACGCTAAGCTCTTATACTGGCACTTATACTATACCATCACAAGATATCCCAAGAGAGAGGACAGAAAATTGGCACTAGAGCTTGTCCAATCATTCATTCATCATTGCACCGGGAAGCATAAATGGGTCAAGGTGGATACTCTTATCATTTGGCTACTAAAAATAGTGAGGAATAGTGAGATCTTGTCGGTTCTCTCTCTATTCCATACATTCTATATTCTGTCCAACTACTGAGAGAGAGTGCGGAATAGCGATAGTTAAGAACCGAATAGGCCTCAGTAATGAAAACAATGCTAATAGGATGGTGACTTCTCTCTTGTGACTAAGTGCAACCATCCGATTACTCAAACCAAGAAGGGAAAGACAGTGGAGAAGAGAGAGTACCCAAGGAGAAGATCAAGGTATTATTTAGGAAATAAAAAGGGAACTTGATGAACGCTAAGCTCTTATACTGGCACTTATACTATACCATCACAAGATATCCCAAGAGAGAGGACTGAAAATTGGCATTAGAGCTTGTCCAATCATTCATTCATCATTGCACCGGGAAGCATAAATGGGTCAAGGTGGATACTCTTATCATTTGGCTACTAAAAATAGTGAGGAATTGTGAGATCTTGTCGGTTCTCTCTCTATTCCATACATTCTATATTCTGTCCAACTACTGAGAGAGAGTGCGGAATAGCGATAGTTAAGAACCGAATAGGCCTCAGTAATGAAAACAATGCTAATAGGATGGTGACTTCTCTCTTGTGACTAAGTGCAACCATCCGATTACTCAAACCAAGAAGGGAAAGACAGTGGAGAAGAGAGAGTACCCAAGGAGAAGATCAACGTATTATTTAGGAAATAAAAAGGGAACTTGATGAACGCTAAGCTCTTATACTGGCACTTATACTATACCATCACAAGATATCCCAAGAGAGAGGACAGAAAATTTGCACTAGAGCTTGTCCAATCATTCATTCATCATTGCACCGGGAAGCATAAATGGGTCAAGGTGGATACTCTTATCATTTGGCTACTAAAAATAGTGAGGAATAGTGAGATCTTGTCGGTTCTCTCTCTATTCCATACATTCTATATTCTGTCCAACTACTGAGAGAGAGTGCGGAATAGCGATAGTTAAGAACCGAATAGGCCTCAGTAATGAAAACAATGCTAATAGGATGGTGACTTCTCTCTTGTGACTAAGTGCAACCATCCGATTACTCAAACCAAGAAGGGAAAGACAGTGGAGATGAGAGAGTACCCAAGGAGAAGATCAACGTATTATTTAGGAAATAAAAAGGGAACTTGATGAACGCAAAGCTCTTATACTGGCACTTATACTATACCATCACAAGATATCCCAAGAGAGAGGACAGAAAATTGGCACTAGAGCTTGTCCAATCATTCATTCATCATTGCACCGGGAAGCATAAATGGGTCAAGGTGGATACTCTTATCATTTGGCTACTAAAAATAGTGAGGAATAGTGATATCTTGTCGGTTCTCTCTCTATTCCATACATTCTATATTCTGTCCAACTACTGAGTTAGAGTGTACCATCCTTCGCCTCAATGCCCACTCCGAACAGGGCATTGAACGATCGGGCACAGGTCATGGATGTTCTTAATCACCTCGGCATCCAGGCAGTGCCCACGGCTGTCTTTCGCATGCCGGTGAACGGAGCGCCCGATCCCAGGGGTCGTCTGCTAAAGGTGATCTTGCCCTGCTCTAAACTGCAGAGCCAGGTCATCTCCAGACGGCACCTGCTGGCCCACTTCAAACATTGCCGGGTCTGGCTGCGTCCTTCTCTGACACGCGAAGAGAGGGCGAATTCTGGCGACAAGCCATTCACGTACAACAACCCCGGCAACTACAGATCATCAGCGGGCATAGGAACGAGAGGAGTGAGGAACTCGGGTGGTCTCACTTTCTATAACTCCAGTGTCCGTTCTCGGGCTTTCCCGGGTTCGAACAGTGGTGGTTACGGGGTTGATGCCACTCAGCCCTCCTCGTCTCACTCGTCCTATGGGCGCCCTCCCCCATCCATTCATCAGAGCTCCTTCTCTCCTTTTTGAGAGGTAGAGGTGTACGCAAGTGTGCTGAGCCTCCTAAAGTTACTGTGATTTATGCAAACATTCGATCTATCTTGAACGAGGTGAACCATAGTTGTTTGAAGTCTCAACTTGAGACGAATGAGTATCTCGTTTATTGTTTCACTGAGTCGTGGCTGCGTAAATCTGACCCTGATGGAGTGGTTCTAGGGTCACTAGCGAGTAACTACAATATTATTCGGTGTGATCGTGTGAAAAAACGAGGCGGTGGAGTATGCATGATCATTCACTGTAGCATTGATTTCAAGTTGGTTTTCGCTGAGTCCAAACATGAATCGCATGAACTACTAATTGTAGATCTGACTGTTGGTACCCAGAGTACACGTGTAATTCTGTTATACCGTGTCCCGGCATTGTCTCAAACCAATAGTGCGCACATCTGGGAGAAATTGGATGACTTCACCAAATGCACTCATCCAACAGTTATGGTTGGTGATTTCAATCTCCCTGATATCAAATGGCCACTCGACTCTCAAAATTACAACGGTGTCAACATTGACTTCATTAATTGCTGTACTGAAGTAAGACTTGAACAGCGCATCACATTTCCGACTAGAGGGAATGCATTTCTAGATTTACTGCTGACTGATTCCTACAGAATTGTGGGAAATCTAGAGCAGTTGCCGAACTATGGCAATTCAGATCACAGCGCATTCAAATTCCAATTACTGATGCGAACAGAACCGCAAAAAGCTAGATATGTAAAAAAATTTTAGAAAAGCGGACTATGCTGCGATAAATTCTCTACTTTCTAGTATTGACTGGCTTCTCTTTTTCAATGTGAACGAAACTGTGAATGAGATGTACGAAAAATTCATTCTTCTACTCGAAGACATAATTGAAAAATCTGTCCCTTTAATGAGGATTGATTCAACTGGGAAACCACTGCCTGGTCATATTCATAGACTCTCTAAGAAACGCCACGAAGCTTGGATCACGTTTTTGAATGACGGAAAACCTTCGTCTAAAAGACGTTTTGACAAGCTTCATGCCGAATATAACCAGGAAGTGACTAAATACCACCAAAATTACGAGAGAAAGATAATAGAGAATAAGAACCAGAAGAAGTTTTATGGTTACATAAAATCGAAACTTTCTAATGCCTGTACTTCTGCTGTAGACTGTCTCATAGATAATTCAAATCATCAAATTGAGTCTGACGGCGATAAGGCAGAATTACTGGCAGAGACATTCTCAAGGGTTTTCACTAAAGATAATGGTGACACCCCATCTTTTTCTCATGAAAGAGAGAAAGTTTCGAATGTTTATGTTGACCCCTTCTGTCGGTTTGAAATTTGTGAGCTTATTGAAAAGTGGAAAGCATCATCGTGTCGAACTCCAGATAATATACCTATGATTTTTATTAAATATACCGCAGTCCCTCTTTCTGCGGCTCTTGAAATAATTTTTCGAAAATCGTATGAATTATCTCAACTTCCCGACCGGTGGCGCTTATCCACAATAACACCTCTCAAGAAGAAAGCACCATTTTCAAACCCGTCAAACTACAGACCTGTCTCAATAACAAGCATCTTCTGTCGTGTATTTGAGAAATGCCTTGCCAAGCAAATGATTGCTGACAGTGAAAGATACGGTCTCTTTCCTGACACGCAATTCGGCTTTCGAAAAAATCGCTCAGTTGAAACTCAAATGATCGAAGTGGTTAATGAATGGTCAAAAGCGATTGATGAGCACAGGTGTGTCGATGTGATATACTTCGACTATGCCAAAGCATTCGACACAGTAAGCCATCCAAAATTAATTCAAAAGATATCCAAAATGGGCTTTCCACTGCTGACCGTGAAATGGATTGAAGAGTACTTATCCAAAAGATTATTCAAAGTGAGAGTCAAAACGACATTATCTGAATCAAGACCGGTCATTAGTGGGGTCCCACAAGGATCAGTTTTAGGACCTCTGCTATTCAATCTATATACTGCCGATTTATCGCAGGTTATAGACAAGCATGGGTGCAAAAGTTTCACTTTTGCTGACGATCTAAAAATATACCTCGCATTCGAAAAAGATGAACTGAGTGGTCCAATCAAACTTCAGGAATGTGTTGTTTCAATTTTGGAGTGGAGCGATATCTGGCAATTGCGAATTGCAATTGAGAAGTGTAACGTACTCCACTTAGGAAATGAAAATTCACTGTTGAAGTATTACTTGAATGGAACTCAAATTGATCCGAAGTCTTCTGTCAGAGATCTCGGTATTCAAATCGATAAGGAATTGACATTCAAAGAACACTTTGACATAGTGATCCAAAAAGCTGCGATCCGTTCCAACTTAATTTTCCGTGGACTCAGCACCAATAACGCTGCGGTGATGGTTAATGCATACACTACTTACGTTAGACCTATGGTAGAATTCAGTCCTAGTGTCGCATTTCCAGTTTTCGATAGAGAAGCTGGTAAACTAGAGAAACTGCAGAACAAAGTCACTAGGTTGATTAGCTACAAATGTTTGGGATACAACTTTGAAAACAGGCCATTACCAGTTGAACGAAACGAGATGTTCAAACTTACCACGTTGATGTACCGTCGAAAGATCAATGACTTTAAACTAGTCTATGAAATGCTATTCGGGAATTCAAGATTATCCCGAACCAGAAACGATTTTCTGGTTCTTTCCAAGTCTAATCTCAGAGGCGCAGGCTTCAAATTGTGTCGAGAAAAATTTCGAACTAAGATTCGCGAGCACAGTTTTGCAAACAGAGTAGGTAAATTACTGTATGTTGTACTTCGAAAAGGAAAAATACCTACAAACTATGCAGAGTTCGTGAATGTGATGTGTAAGGAGGTTGGATGATCTGTATACTTGCTCGCTCTACTCGCTTAGTTACCCCCCCCCCCCCATTTCACACATTCTTTGTTCTTCTTGTTCCAACCACCTCCCCCCCCACCCCTCCCCCCCACAACAATACCACCTGTGCGGATAAATCTATTCTATTCTATTCTATCATTGCACCGGGAAGCATAAATGGGTCAAGGTGGATACTCTTATCATTTGGCTACTAAAAATAGTGAGGAATAGTGAGATCTTGTCGGTTCTCTCTCTATTCCATAAATTCTATATTCTGTCCAACTACTGAGAGAGAGTGCGGAATAGCGATAGTTAAGAACCGAATAGGCCTCAGTAATGAAAACAATGCTAATAGGATGGTGACTTCTCTCTTGTGACTAAGTGCAACCATCCGATTACTCAAACCAAGAAGGGAAAGACAGTGGAGAAGAGAGAGTACCCAAGGAGAAGATCAACGTATTATTTAGGAAATAAAAAGGGAACTTGATGAACGCAAAGCTCTTATACTGGCACTTATACTATACCATCACAAGATATTTTAAGAGAGAGGACAGAAAATTGGCACTAGAGCTTGTCCAATCATTCATTCATCATTGCACCGGGAAGCATAAATGGGTCAAGGTGGATACTCTTATCATTTGGCTACTAAAAATAGTGAGGAATAGTGAGATCTTGTCGGTTCTCTCTCTATTCCATACATTCTATATTCTGTCCAACTACTGAGAGAGAGTGCGGAATAGCGATAGTTAAGAACCGAATAGGCCTCAGTAATGAAAACAATGCTAATAGGATGGTGACTTCTCTCTTGTGACTAAGTGCAACCATCCGATTACTCAAACCAAGAAGGGAAAGACAGTGGAGAAGAGAGAGTACCCAAGGAGAAGATCAACGTATTATTTAGGAAATAAAAAGGGAACTTGATGAACGCAAAGCTCTTATACTGGCACTTATACTATACCATCACAAGATATCCCAAGAGAGAGGACAGAAAATTGGCACTAGAGCTTGTCCAATCATTCATTCATCATTGCACCGGGAAGCATAAATGGGTCAAGGTGGATACTCTTATCATTTGGCTACTAAAAATAGTGAGGAATAGTGAGATCTTGTCGGTTCTCTCTCTATTCCATACATTCTATATTCTGTCCAACTACTGAGAGAGAGTGCGGAATAGCGATAGTTAAGAACCGAATAGGCCTCAGTAATGAAAACAATGCTAATAGGATGGTGACTTCTCTCTTGTGACTGAGTGCAACCATCCGATTACTCAAACCAAGAAGGGAAAGACAGTGGAGAAGAGAGAGTACCCAAGGAGAAGATCAACGTATTATTTAGGAAATAAAAAGGGAACTTGATGAACGCTAAGCTCTTATACTGGCACTTATACTATACCATCACAAGATATCCCAAGAGAGAGGACAGAAAATTGGCACTAGAGCTTGTC
The DNA here is from genome assembly GCA_036245825.1 of Pristionchus entomophagus. Taxonomy (NCBI): domain Eukaryota; kingdom Metazoa; phylum Nematoda; class Chromadorea; order Rhabditida; family Neodiplogasteridae; genus Pristionchus; species Pristionchus entomophagus. The sequence continues at coordinate 46,020,074 of BTSX01000004.1, read as the reverse complement.
CAATCATTCATTCATCATTGCACCGGGAAGCATAAATGGGTCAAGGTGGATACTCTTATCATTTGGCTACTAAAAATAGTGAGGAATAGTGATATCTTGTCGGTTCTCTCTCTATTCCATTCATTCTATATTCTGTCCAACTACTGAGTTAGAGTGCGGAATAGCGATAGTTAAGAACCGAATAGGCCTCAGTAATGAAAACAATGCTAATAGGATGGTGACTTCTCTCTTGTGACTAAGTGCAACCATCCGATTACTCAAACCAAGAAGGGAAAGACAGTGGAGAAGAGAGAGTACCCAAGGAGAAGATCAACGTATTATTTAGGAAATAAAAAGGGAACTTGATGAACGCTAAGCTCTTATACTGGCACTTATACTATACCATCACAAGATATCCCAAGAGAGAGGACAGAAAATTGGCACTAGAGCTTGTCCAATCATTCATTCATCATTGCACCGGGAAGCATAAATGGGTCAAGGTGGATACTCTTATCATTTGGCTACTAAAAATAGTGAGGAATAGTGAGATCTTGTCGGTTCTCTCTCTATTCCATACATTCTATATTCTGTCCAACTACTGAGAGAGAGTGCGGAATAGCGATAGTTAAGAACCGAATAGGCCTCAGTAATGAAAACAATGCTAATAGGATGGTGACTTCTCTCTTGTGACTAAGTGCAACCATCCGATTACTCAAACCAAGAAGGGAAAGACAGTGGAGAAGAGAGAGTACCCAAGGAGAAGATCAACGTATTATTTAGGAAATAAAAAGGGAACTTGATGAACGCAAAGCTCTTATACTGGCACTTATACTATACCATCACAAGATATCCCAAGAGAGAGGACAGAAAATTGGCACTAGAGCTTGTCCAATCATTCATTCATCATTGCACCGGGAAGCATAAATGGGTCAAGGTGGATACTCTTATCATTTGGCTACTAAAAATAGTGAGGAATAGTGAGATCTTGTCGGTTCTCTCTCTATTCCATACATTCTATATTCTGTCCAACTACTGAGAGAGAGTGCGGAATAGCGATAGTTAAGAACCGAATAGGCCTCAGTAATGAAAACAATGCTAATAGGATGGTGACTTCTCTCTTGTGACTGAGTGCAACCATCCGATTACTCAAACCAAGAAGGGAAAGACAGTGGAGAAGAGAGAGTACCCAAGGAGAAGATCAACGTATTATTTAGGAAATAAAAAGGGAACTTGATGAACGCTAAGCTCTTATACTGGCACTTATACTATACCATCACAAGATATCCCAAGAGAGAGGACAGAAAATTGGCACTAGAGCTTGTCCAATCATTCATTCATCATTGCACCGGGAAGCATAAATGGGTCAAGGTGGATACTCTTATCATTTGGCTACTAAAAATAGTGAGGAATAGTGATATCTTGTCGGTTCTCTCTCTATTCCATTCATTCTATATTCTGTCCAACTACTGAGTTAGAGTGCGGAATAGCGATAGTTAAGAACCGAATAGGCCTCAGTAATGAAAACAATGCTAATAGGATGGTGACTTCTCTCTTGTGACTAAGTGCAACCATCCGATTACTCAAACCAAGAAGGGAAAGACAGTGGAGAAGAGAGAGTACCCAAGGAGAAGATCAACGTATTATTTAGGAAATAAAAAGGGAACTTGATGAACGCTAAGCTCTTATACTGGCACTTATACTATACCATCACAAGATATCCCAAGAGAGAGGACAGAAAATTGGCACTAGAGCTTGTCCAATCATTCATTCATCATTGCACCGGGAAGCATAAATGGGTCAAGGTGGATACTCTTATCATTTGGCTACTAAAAATAGTGAGGAATTGTGAGATCTTGTCGGTTCTCTCTCTATTCCATAAATTCTATATTCTGTCCAACTACTGAGAGAGAGTGCGGAATAGCGATAGTTAAGAACCGAATAGGCCTCAGTAATGAAAACAATGCTAATAGGATGGTGACTTCTCTCTTGTGACTAAGTGCAACCATCCGATTACTCAAACCAAGAAGGGAAAGACAGTGGAGAAGAGAGAGTACCCAAGGAGAAGATCAACGTATTATTTAGGAAATAAAAAGGGAACTTGATGAACGCAAAGCTCTTATACTGGCACTTATACTATACCATCACAAGATATTTTAAGAGAGAGGACAGAAAATTGGCACTAGAGCTTGTCCAATCATTCATTCATCATTGCACCGGGAAGCATAAATGGGTCAAGGTGGATACTCTTATCATTTGGCTACTAAAAATAGTGAGGAATAGTGAGATCTTGTCGGTTCTCTCTCTATTCCATACATTCTATATTCTGTCCAACTACTGAGAGAGAGTGCGGAATAGCGATAGTTAAGAACCGAATAGGCCTCAGTAATGAAAACAATGCTAATAGGATGGTGACTTCTCTCTTGTGACTAAGTGCAACCATCCGATTACTCAAACCATGAAGGGAAAGACAGTGGAGAAGAGAGAGTACCCAAGGAGAAGATCAACGTATTATTTAGGAAATAAAAAGGGAACTTGATGAACGCAAAGCTCTTATACTGGCACTTATACTATACCATCACAAGATATCCCAAGAGAGAGGACAGAAAATTGGCACTAGAGCTTGTCCAATCATTCATTCATCATTGCACCGGGAAGCATAAATGGGTCAAGGTGGATACTCTTATCATTTGGCTACTAAAAATAGTGAGGAATAGTGAGATCTTGTCGGTTCTCTCTCTATTCCATACATTCTATATTCTGTCCAACTACTGAGAAAGAGTGCGGAATAGCGATAGTTAAGAACCGAATAGGCCTCAGTAATGAAAACAATGCTAATAGGATGGTGACTTCTCTCTTGTGACTGAGTGCAACCATCCGATTACTCAAACCAAGAAGGGAAAGACAGTGGAGAAGAGAGAGTACCCAAGGAGAAGATCAACGTATTATTTAGGAAATAAAAAGGGAACTTGATGAACGCTAAGCTCTTATACTGGCACTTATACTATACCATCACAAGATATCCCAAGAGAGAGGACAGAAAATTGGCACTAGAGCTTGTCCAATCATTCATTCATCATTGCACCGGGAAGCATAAATGGGTCAAGGTGGATACTCTTATCATTTGGCTACTAAAAATAGTGAGGAATAGTGATATCTTGTCGGTTCTCTCTCTATTCCATTCATTCTATATTCTGTCCAACTACTGAGTTAGAGTGCGGAATAGCGATAGTTAAGAACCGAATAGGCCTCAGTAATGAAAACAATGCTAATAGGATGGTGACTTCTCTCTTGTGACTAAGTGCAACCATCCGATTACTCAAACCAAGAAGGGAAAGACAGTGGAGAAGAGAGAGTACCCAAGGAGAAGATCAACGTATTATTTAGGAAATAAAAAGGGAACTTGATGAACGCTAAGCTCTTATACTGGCACTTATACTATACCATCACAAGATATCCCAAGAGAGAGGACAGAAAATTGGCACTAGAGCTTGTCCAATCATTCATTCATCATTGCACCGGGAAGCATAAATGGGTCAAGGTGGATACTCTTATCATTTGGCTACTAAAAATAGTGAGGAATAGTGAGATCTTGTCGGTTCTCTCTCTATTCCATACATTCTATATTCTGTCCAACTACTGAGAGAGAGTGCGGAATAGCGATAGTTAAGAACCGAATAGGCCTCAGTAATGAAAACAATGCTAATAGGATGGTGACTTCTCTCTTGTGACTAAGTGCAACCATCCGATTACTCAAACCAAGAAGGGAAAGACAGTGGAGAAGAGAGAGTACCCAAGGAGAAGATCAACGTATTATTTAGGAAATAAAAAGGGAACTTGATGAACGCAAAGCTCTTATACTGGCACTTATACTATACCATCACAAGATATCCCAAGAGAGAGGACAGAAAATTGGCACTAGAGCTTGTCCAATCATTCATTCATCATTGCACCGGGAAGCATAAATGGGTCAAGGTGGATACTCTTATCATTTGGCTACTAAAAATAGTGAGGAATAGTGAGATCTTGTCGGTTCTCTCTCTATTCCATACATTCTATATTCTGTCCAACTACTGAGAGAGAGTGCGGAATAGCGATAGTTAAGAACCGAATAGGCCTCAGTAATGAAAACAATGCTAATAGGATGGTGACTTCTCTCTTGTGACTGAGTGCAACCATCCGATTACTCAAACCAAGAAGGGAAAGACAGTGGAGAAGAGAGAGTACCCAAGGAGAAGATCAACGTATTATTTAGGAAATAAAAAGGGAACTTGATGAACGCTAAGCTCTTATACTGGCACTTATACTATACCATCACAAGATATCCCAAGAGAGAGGACAGAAAATTGGCACTAGAGCTTGTCCAATCATTCATTCATCATTGCACCGGGAAGCATAAATGGGTCAAGGTGGATACTCTTATCATTTGGCTACTAAAAATAGTGAGGAATAGTGATATCAATAGTGTTGGAGAGGGAATTAAAAAGGGTGGGGCTTCATCTTAACGGTGATAAAACTGTGGGAATGTCTTCGAAGGGTAATCCCAGGGATGTCAGAGTTGCGGGGAAGATTGTGGGTATCAGAAAAGAGGTGGTCTATTTGGGAAGCATCATTACTATCAATGGGAAGGAGGAGAGGGAGATTGGCCGGCGAATTCAGGCCGCATATGGGACTTTCCACAAGCATAGATCATTCCTAGTGAATAGATCTGTCCCAATGGTTCATAAGCGCCGTCTTTTCAATGGTTGTATCATTCCCGCCTTCCTATACGCATGTGAAACATGGGCCTTGACCAAAGCACAAAGTGAAAGATTATCGGTGGCCCAAAGACGCATGGAGCGTTGGATGGTCGGTTGCACTGTCTTGGATCATGTCTCGAACGAAAGGCTGCGTGGACTCACTCAGGTCAGAGACGTTGTTCGTACCGCCTTGAAAAGAAAGTGGCTCTGGGTGCATAAAGTTGCTAATGATCATGACTTGAAGTGGAGCAGAACTGTGATCGATTGGACTCCACGAGGGCCTAAGCGAGGACGCGGAAGACCGCCCACAAGATGGAACGATCTCTTCATGCGAACTATCGGACCTACATTCCTGAGACAAGCAAGAAATCATGAATGGCCCGCCATGCACATCAGAGCCTACTCTTGATAAATGTGTTAAAATCCAAAAAAAAATCCAAAGTGATATCTTGTCGGTTCTCTCTCTATTCCATTCATTCTATATTCTGTCCAACTACTGAGTTAGAGTGCGGAATAGCGATAGTTAAGAACCGAATAGGCCTCAGTAATGAAAACAATGCTAATAGGATGGTGACTTCTCTCTTGTGACTAAGTGCAACCATCCGATTACTCAAACCAAGAAGGGAAAGACAGTGGAGAAGAGAGAGTACCCAAGGAGAAGATCAACGTATTATTTAGGAAATAAAAAGGGAACTTGATGAACGCTAAGCTCTTATACTGGCACTTATACTATACCATCACAAGATATCCCAAGAGAGAGGACAGAAAATTGGCACTAGAGCTTGTCCAATCATTCATTCATCATTGCACCGGGAAGCATAAATGGGTCAAGGTGGATACTCTTATCATTTGGCTACTAAAAATAGTGAGGAATTGTGAGATCTTGTCGGTTCTCTCTCTATTCCATACATTCTATATTCTGTCCAACTACTGAGAGAGAGTGCGGAATAGCGATAGTTAAGAACCGAATAGGCCTCAGTAATGAAAACAATGCTAATAGGATGGTGACTTCTCTCTTGTGACTAAGTGCAACCATCCGATTACTCAAACCAAGAAGGGAAAGACAGTGGAGAAGAGAGAGTACCCAAGGAGAAGATCAACGTATTATTTAGGAAATAAAAAGGGAACTTGATGAACGCTAAGCTCTTATACTGGCACTTATACTATACCATCACAAGATATCCCAAGAGAGACGACAGAAAATTGCCACTAGAGCTTGTCCAATCATTCATTCATCATTGCACCGGGAAGCATAAATGGGTCAAGGTGGATACTCTTATCATTTGGCTACTAAAAATAGTGAGGAATAGTGAGATCTTGTCGGTTCTCTCTCTATTCCATACATTCTATATTCTGTCCAACTACTGAGAGAGAGTGCGGAATAGCGATAGTTAGGAACCGAATAGGCCTCAGTAATGAAAACAATGCTAATAGGATGGTGACTTCTCTCTTGTGACTAAGTGCAACCATCCGATTACTCAAACCAAGAAGGGAAAGACAGTGGAGAAGAGAGAGTACCCAAGGAGAAGATCAACGTATTATTTAGGAAATAAAAAGGGAACTTGATGAACGCTAAGCTCTTATACTGGCACTTATACTATACCATCACAAGATATCCCAAGAGAGAGGACAGAAAATTGGCACTAGAGCTTGTCCAATCATTCATTCAACATTGCACCGGGAAGCATAAATGGGTCAAGGTGGATACTCTTATCATTTGGCTACTAAAAATAGTGAGGAATTGTGAGATCTTGTCGGTTCTCTCTCTATTCCATACATTCTATATTCTGTCCAACTACTGAGAGAGAGTGCGGAATAGCGATAGTTAAGAACCGAATAGGCCTCAGTAATGAAAACAATGCTAATAGGATGGTGACTTCTCTCTTGTGACTAAGTGCAACCATCCGATTACTCAAACCAAGAAGGGAAAGACAGTGGAGAAGAGAGAGTACCCAAGGAGAAGATCAACGTATTATTTAGGAAATAAAAAGGGAACTTGATGAACGCAAAGCTCTTATACTGGCACTTATACTATACCATCACAAGATATTTTAAGAGAGAGGACAGAAAATTGGCACTAGAGCTTGTCCAATCATTCATTCATCATTGCACCGGGAAGCATAAATGGGTCAAGGTGGATACTCTTATCATTTGGCTACTAAAAATAGTGAGGAATAGTGAGATCTTGTCGGTTCTCTCTCTATTCCATACATTCTATATTCTGTCCAACTACTGAGAGAGAGTGCGGAATAGCGATAGTTAAGAACCGAATAGGCCTCAGTAATGAAAACAATGCTAATAGGATGGTGACTTCTCTCTTGTGACTAAGTGCAACCATCCGATTACTCAAACCAAGAAGGGAAAGACAGTGGAGAAGAGAGAGTACCCAAGGAGAAGATCAACGTATTATTTAGGAAATAAAAAGGGAACTTGATGAACGCAAAGCTCTTATACTGGCACTTATACTATACCATCACAAGATATTTTAAGAGAGAGGACAGAAAATTGGCACTAGAGCTTGTCCAATCATTCATTCATCATTGCACCGGGAAGCATAAATGGGTCAAGGTGGATACTCTTATCATTTGGCTACTAAAAATAGTGAGGAATAGTGAGATCTTGTCGGTTCTCTCTCTATTCCATACATTCTATATTCTGTCCAACTACTGAGAGAGAGTGCGGAATAGCGATAGTTAAGAACCGAATAGGCCTCAGTAATGAAAACAATGCTAATAGGATGGTGACTTCTCTCTTGTGACTAAGTGCAACCATCCGATTACTCAAACCAAGAAGGGAAAGACAGTGGAGAAGAGAGAGTACCCAAGGAGAAGATCAACGTATTATTTAGGAAATAAAAAGGGAACTTGATGAACGCAAAGCTCTTATACTGGCACTTATACTATACCATCACAAGATATCCCAAGAGAGAGGACAGAAAATTGGCACTAGAGCTTGTCCAATCATTCATTCATCATTGCACCGGGAAGCATAAATGGGTCAAGGTGGATACTCTTATCATTTGGCTACTAAAAATAGTGAGGAATAGTGAGATCTTGTCGGTTCTCTCTCTATTCCATACATTCTATATTCTGTCCAACTACTGAGAGAGAGTGCAGAATAGCGATAGTTAAGAACCGAATAGGCCTCAGTAATGAAAACAATGCTAATAGGATGGTGACTTCTCTCTTGTGACTAAGTGCAACCATCCGATTACTCAAACCAAGAAGGGAAAGACAGTGGAGAAGAGAGAGTACCCAAGGAGAAGATCAACGTATTATTTAGGAAATAAAAAGGGAACTTGATGAACGCAAAGCTCTTATACTGGCACTTATACTATACCATCACAAGATATTTTAAGAGAGAGGACAGAAAATTGGCACTAGAGCTTGTCCAATCATTCATTCATCATTGCACCGGGAAGCATAAATGGGTCAAGGTGGATACTCTTATCATTTGGCTACTAAAAATAGTGAGGAATAGTGAGATCTTGTCGGTTCTCTCTCTATTCCATACATTCTATATTCTGTCCAACTACTGAGAGAGAGTGCGGAATAGCGATAGTTAAGAACCGAATAGGCCTCAGTAATGAAAACAATGCTAATAGGATGGTGACTTCTCTCTTGTGACTAAGTGCAACCATCCGATTACTCAAACCAAGAAGGGAAAGACAGTGGAGAAGAGAGAGTACCCAAGGAGAAGATCAACGTATTATTTAGGAAATAAAAAGGGAACTTGATGAACGCAAAGCTCTTATACTGGCACTTATACTATACCATCACAAGATATTTTAAGAGAGAGGACAGAAAATTGGCACTAGAGCTTGTCCAATCATTCATTCATCATTGCACCGGGAAGCATAAATGGGTCAAGGTGGATACTCTTATCATTTGGCTACTAAAAATAGTGAGGAATAGTGAGATCTTGTCGGTTCTCTCTCTATTCCATACATTCTATATTCTGTCCAACTACTGAGAGAGAGTGCGGAATAGCGATAGTTAAGAACCGAATAGGCCTCAGTAATGAAAACAATGCTAATAGGATGGTGACTTCTCTCTTGTGACTAAGTGCAACCATCCGATTACTCAAACCAAGAAGGGAAAGACAGTGGAGAAGAGAGAGTACCCAAGGAGAAGATCAACGTATTATTTAGGAAATAAAAAGGGAACTTGATGAACGCAAAGCTCTTATACTGGCACTTATACTATACCATCACAAGATATCCCAAGAGAGAGGACAGAAAATTGGCACTAGAGCTTGTCCAATCATTCATTCATCATTGCACCGGGAAGCATAAATGGGTCAAGGTGGATACTCTTATCATTTGGCTACTAAAAATAGTGAGGAATAGTGATATCTTGTCGGTTCTCTCTCTATTCCATACATTCTATATTCTGTCCAACTACTGAGTTAGAGTGCGGAATAGCGATAGTTAAGAACCGAATAGGCCTCAGTAATGAAAACAATGCTAATAGGATGGTGACTTCTCTCTTGTGACTAAGTGCAACCATCCGAATACTCAAACCAAGAAGGGAAAGACAGTGGAGAAGAGAGAGTACCCAAGGAGAAGATCAACGTATTATTTAGGAAATAAAAAGGGAACTTGATGAACGCAAAGCTCTTATACTGGCACTTATACTATACCATCACAAGATATTTTAAGAGAGAGGACAGAAAATTGGCACTAGAGCTTGTCCAATCATTCATTCATCATTGCACCGGGAAGCATAAATGGGTCAAGGTGGATACTCTTATCATTTGGCTACTAAAAATAGTGAGGAATAGTGAGATCTTGTCGGTTCTCTCTCTATTCCATACATTCTATATTCTGTCCAACTACTGAGAGAGAGTGCGGAATAGCGATAGTTAAGAACCGAATAGGCCTCAGTAATGAAAACAATGCTAATAGGATGGTGACTTCTCTCTTGTGACTAAGTGCAACCATCCGATTACTCAAACCAAGAAGGGAAAGACAGTGGAGAAGAGAGAGTACCCAAGGAGAAGATCAACGTATTATTTAGGAAATAAAAAGGGAACTTGATGAACGCAAAGCTCTTATACTGGCACTTATACTATACCATCACAAGATATCCCAAGAGAGAGGACAGAAAATTGGCACTAGAGCTTGTCCAATCATTCATTCATCATTGCACCGGGAAGCATAAATGGGTCAAGGTGGATACTCTTATCATTTGGCTACTAAAAATAGTGAGGAATAGTGAGATCTTGTCGGTTCTCTCTCTATTCCATACATTCTATATTCTGTCCAACTACTGAGAGAGAGTGCGGAATAGCGATAGTTAAGAACCGAATAGGCCTCAGTAATGAAAACAATGCTAATAGGATGGTGACTTCTCTCTTGTGACTAAGTGCAACCATCCGATTACTCAAACCAAGAAGGGAAAGACAGTGGAGAAGAGAGAGTACCCAAGGAGAAGATCAACGTATTATTTAGGAAATAAAAAGGGAACTTGATGAACGCAAAGCTCTTATACTGGCACTTATACTATACCATCACAAGATATCCCAAGAGAGAGGACAGAAAATTGGCACTAGAGCTTGTCCAATCATTCATTCATCATTGCACCGGGAAGCATAAATGGGTCAAGGTGGATACTCTTATCATTTGGCTACTAAAAATAGTGAGGAATAGTGAGATCTTGTCGGTTCTCTCTCTATTCCATACATTCTATATTCTGTCCAACTACTGAGAGAGAGTGCGGAATAGCGATAGTTAAGAACCGAATAGGCCTCAGTAATGAAAACAATGCTAATAGGATGGTGACTTATCTCTTGTGACTAAGTGCAACCATCCGATTACTCAAACCAAGAAGGGAAAGACAGTGGAGAAGAGAGAGTACCCAAGGAGAAGATCAAGGTATTATTTAGGAAATAAAAAGGGAACTTGATGAACGCTAAGCTCTTATACTGGCACTTATACTATACCATCACAAGATATCCCAAGAGAGAGGACAGAAAATTGGAACTAGAGCTTGTCCAATCATTCATTCATCATTGCACCGGGAAGCATAAATGGGTCAAGGTGGATACACTTATCATTTGGCTACTAAAAATAGTGAGGAATAGTGAGATCTTGTCGGTTCTCTCTCTATTCCATACATTCTATATTCTGTCCAACTACTGAGAGAGAGTGCGGAATAGCGATAGTTAAGAACCGAATAGGCCTCAGTAATGAAATCAATGCTAATAGGATGGTGACTTCTCTCTTGTGACTAAGTGCAACCATCCGATTACTCAAACCAAGAAGGGAAAGACAGTGGAGAAGAGAGAGTACCCAAGGAGAAGATCAAGGTATTATTTAGGAAATAAAAAGGGAACTTGATGAACGCTAAGCTAACTATTATATTCTGTTGGAATGATACCTGAGGAATAAGAGTTATCCCTCAGGTGGACTCGCCTGAGTATAAGATCATCCGAGAGGTTGGGGCGCGCGCCTTTCTCTACCCCTTGCAAAACATCACCTGCGGGCGGGAGTCGAACCTGCCTGCGTCGGCATGCCAGTCAGACACCATGCCCATTAGGAGATCTTGTCGGTTCTCTCTCTATTCCATAAATTCTATATTCTGTCCAACTACTGAGAGAGAGTGCGGAATAGCGATAGTTAAGAACCGAATAGGCCTCAGTAATGAAAACAATGCTAATAGGATGGTGACTTATCTCTTGTGACTAAGTGCAACCATCCGATTACTCAAACCAAGAAGGGAAAGACAGTGGAGAAGAGAGAGTACCCAAGGAGAAGATCAAGGTATTATTTAGGAAATAAAAAGGGAACTTGATGAACGCTAAGCTCTTATACTGGCACTTATACTATACCATCACAAGATATCCCAAGAGAGAGGACAGAAAATTGGCACTAGAGCTTGTCCAATCATTCATTCATCATTGCACCGGGAAGCATAAATGGGTCAAGGTGGATACTCTTATCATTTGGCTACTAAAAATAGTGAGGAATAGTGAGATCTTGTCGGTTCTCTCTCTATTCCATAAATTATATATTCTGTCCAACTACTGAGAGAGAGTGCGGAATAGCGATAGTTAAGAACCGAATAGGCCTCAGTAATGAAAACAATGCTAATAGGATGGTGACTTCTCTCTTGTGACTAAGTGCAACCATCCGATTACTCAATCCAAGAAGGGAAAGACAGTGGAGAAGAGAGAGTACCCAAGGAGAAGATCAAGGTATTATTTAGGAAATAAAAAGGGAACTTGATGAACGCTAAGCTAACTATTATATTCTGTTGGAATGATACCTGAGGAATAAGAGTTATCCCTCAGGTGGACTCGCCTGAGTATAAGATCATCCGAGAGGTTGGGGCGCGCGCCTTTCTCTACCCCTTGCAAAACATCACCTGCGGGCGGGAGTCGAACCTGCCTGCGTCGGCATGCCAGTCAGACACCATGCCCATTAGGAGATCTTGTCGGTTCTCTCTCTATTCCATAAATTCTATATTCTGTCCAACTACTGAGAGAGAGTGCGGAATAGCGATAGTTAAGAACCGAATAGGCCTCAGTAATGAAAACAATGCTAATAGGATGGTGACTTCTCTCTTGTGACTAAGTGCAACCATCCGATTACTCAAACCAAGAAGGGAAAGACAGTGGAGAAGAGAGAGTACCCAAGGAGAAGATCAAGGTATTATTTAGGAAATAAAAAGGGAACTTGATGAACGCTAAGCTCTTATACTGGCACTTATACTATACCATCACAAGATATCCCAAGAGAGAGGACAGAAAATTGGCACTAGAGCTTGTCCAATCATTCATTCATCATTGCACCGGGAAGCATAAATGGGTCAAGGTGGATACTCTTATCATTTGGCTACTAAAAATAGTGAGGAATAGTGAGATCTTGTCGGTTCTCTCTCTATTCCATAAATTCTATATTCTGTCCAACTACTGAGAGAGAGTGCGGAATAGCGATAGTTAAGAACCGAATAGGCCTCAGTAATGAAAACAATGCTAATAGGATGGTGACTTCTCTCTTGTGACTAAGTGCAACCATCCGATTACTCAAACCAAGAAGGGAAAGACAGTGGAGAAGAGAGAGTACCCAAGGAGAAGATCAACGTATTATTTAGGAAAAAAAAAGGGAACTTGATGAACGCAAAGCTCTTATACTGGCACTTATACTATACCATCACAAGATATCCCAAGAGAGAGGACAGAAAATTGGCACTAGAGCTTGTCCAATCATTCATTCATCATTGCACCGGGAAGCATAAATGGGTCAAGGTGGATACTCTTATCATTTGGCTACTAAAATTAGTGAGGAATAGTGAGATCTTGTCGGTTCTCTCTCTATTCCATACATTCTATATTCTGTCCAACTACTGACTCATTGGAGGATTTCGCTGGGAACAGCGGATTTGAAACAAAGATGAAGAGGGATCTGTACTATCAAATAAAAATTGTTAATAGAAAATACCTAAAATGATCGATGAACTAGGTCGAAATCTTTCATTTTTTATGACTTTTTTATGGTCGGTTTTTCGAATTTTATCCTTCTTGGTAGTGAATTTCCCTCATATTCTGATATTTCTCAGTTATGATTTATGTGTAATATTTTCAAAATATTGTTGGTAAGAAATTCGCACATTTTCAGAAAAATGTATGGGAAATTTCGAGTTTTGTTGTGATGATGCAATCGAAAATTAAAAATTTAGGTAGTGAGCAATTTGAGCGTTGTCAACTCCAAACTCCCTTCAGACGATAACATAATTTTAATCTATGCGCAAAACAAAGAACGGATTTTTTAAATGAAAATTGAGACTGTACACTTTTCATGTGGTTTGGTTAAAATAGTGCCGTTTGTCAATAACATGAGGACATAGAGTGCTCAAGTACTTAAATATTAGAGTAATGGTTGCTAGAGCCAGCGCACTATAGTATGACTTGATAAGTTTCCTAGAACCTGTGAAATATATTTTTTCAAAAACGCGGAAGATACTTTCGGATCACCCCTATAGTAATATGTATCATTGAAAGGAGGAGCGTTTTGACCAGAGATAGAGCAGAACAGGTATAATTTTTTTTGTCTTAGCAGAAAAGCTATGAAAAAATCCTTCATCAAACACTAGTTTTTTATCCCCTAGCGAACATTCTTCATGACCAGGTGAACTGCCGTCCCATTATTTGGTCAGGTTTGCGGAGTGATTTCGCTAACAGTGTCACTGCATCCCTTTTCGATCTAAAAAATAAAATAAAAGTGAAACTAGTCGCTGCATGCACGTCTAGTCTGTCTCCAAGAAGATGCTGCACCCAGGGTCAATGAACGACTTTGAAATGATTTTTTCTGCCTAGGTTTGAACAGATGAGTCCATCTTTGAGTCGCGTTTCATCGTTCCTATAAGATGTGATTTGGGCCAATGTGAGCTGACGTCTCATGGATTGATCAAGTTTCGAGTCACTTCTTTTCTCACTATATGCAAGGTGCTTAGCGATAGAAAAAATTCAAACTCAATTCTCCCGCCCTTTGGGTTAGATGCGGCTTACAAAACCTTTCTGCTCATGGCCAGATCGATGAAAGCGTAACTGATGCCGGATAGACTAGTAGTTTAGTAGTTCTCTCCAATCTCCACACTCCTTTTATTAGTGTGTGCAGAATAGAAGAATGCTATAAGATTCGGCATCATTAGCAGAAACCTCACAGAGCACTATGATTCGGAAACAAATTCACACCTTCGACTCGCGCTTAATCGTTCCAAATTGAAATTGTAACCAGGCAAACTAGTGCACAATATTTGGACCAAGATAATGGAGTTAGCCCGTCAGCAGTATCGTGTGTGACTGGGCATGAAAAATAGTAATGATCGACGTACGCATTCGTGGTAGTAGTGTTTCCGGATCGAGTAGTGGCTCTCTCCATTCTGCACACTTACTGCCGGTCAGAACGACGAGAGAGCGTGCATAATGAGGAGAGCTGAGAACCGAACCGACACCACTAAAATCGAGAAATATTACTCATTTAGACTATGACAAACGAAGGTGAATTATTACACATTTCGATCACGTTTAGAGTCAGTTAAAGTTTTTTTAGTGGGTAGCGAGGTACTAAAAAAATCTATAAATATACGTGTTTTCGTTGCAATATGAGCTGGAGTGGATGCGGTCTTAATGCTATTTTCTGGTGTAAAATCGTGAAACAATATCGAATATTTTACAGTGATGGATTATTTTTTTATTTTAATATTTTACAATGATTTCTCGGCGAGCCGGAGGATTCGCCGCGTTGGAAGTGGGAGACAGGTTTGGAGAGGTGAGTAAATGAGACTTTCTCAAAACCCGCTCTTCCGTTGCTTACAAAAGTAAACTATGACTAGGAGAACTGCCGTCTCATAGTTATATTAGGCTTGCGTGTTCAGTTCAGTTACAATTTTTTTCTCTTACTTCAGTTCAATATAGTGAAACTCTAACGCGAATTCCTAGTCTGTTTTGCTGAAGTGGGAACAGTGAACCGACATGATTGATATTTATTGTCAGATTCAAAAGCTCAGCAACGGTAATACGGTGTTTAGTATACTATCGTTACAAATTCGGAACAAATAAATAGCTAGAGCTTCATTTAATCTTTCTAAATTTTTTGGCTTTTCTGCTGAGTGTTCATGGTCAAAATGGACATTGAATAAGAGCAAAGTCGAAACCCTAAACCTCATAGTAAAAGTATCGATTCTATAGGTAGTACTGTTACTCGTGCAACGGATTATTTTCTTACAATAGTAGAATGTCTCTTTGTTTTCTTCAGTTTCGCTTTTGTTGTTCCTAGATGAAAGTAGACATTGCCACCATTCAAATCAGTGCCATCAGATGAAGTTCTGAAGTATGATTTGATCAAGCTTGCTGTTGCAGTTCTCTTTCGATTCTGTGATCATCCCTGGTACTGAAAATCTATACACATTCTCCTATTATTTCTCCCCAATACGCTACCGTGAGTCTGGGATAGATAGTAGTGGCCAGATGAACTAGTGCGGCATAGTTGGATCTAGTTTTGAAGAATCAGATAGCTTAAAATTGATGGTTATTTCCATTCGGGAAATTATGAAGATCGACACACGCACTACTAGTCTATCTCTTTGAGAAAGGCGCGGTGAATAGTCATGCGCGAGGCGAGGGACTAGGGATTGTGTCTAATAGGAATTGTTTTCCATTCGGGACATCGGCAGAAAAGGCCGTTTTTTCAAAGCAGTGCTTTTCTTGTCCCCCAATGAACATTCATTTGGACCAGGTGATCTGTTGTCTCATGATTCGATCAAGTTCCGATTAAACTTCTTTGCTCAATGGTAGATTGAGATCTTTTCGAAAATGCTACATCTACAGTATCGAACATAAGTCACCGTCCAAAATTTCAAAGTGTTGTAACTTTTGAACCAGATTGGCAATCGGTTTGATGTTTTGGCAGGATACATTAGACCTATTGATGCATTGCCACCGATAGTGACGTCATGCTACGATTTCGCAATATTGCATAGTGATGATGCAATCATATATATGTTCTTCACTTGTGATTTTAAGGTTATTGGGATTTTTTTCTAAGTCTTCTTTTTGTGATGATAGAAGGCCTCAGCATCTACCGATTAAAAAATAGTACTCATGGGGCGTTGTCGTACAGAAGCAGAACACAGGTTCAAAATAGGGTCCCGAAGAAAATAATTTCCATTCATTGACGTGCTAGAGACTCGTTCAAAGGCTCAAAATGACCCTTACAATAATTCCTGATTACCCACAAAGTTCGATATTGATATCTCTTAATTTGACCTCAGGGCACGAATTTTTCACTTTTTCAAATACCCTCTGATTTTCGGTTGCCGCGGGCGCGAAAGTTATCCAAATGCTCTAAAAAGTTGGGAATCGTATATTTCATGGATTTGCAACTACCCTGTCTAGAAAATACATTTGAACAAAAATCGGCCTTGGAACTATGATCATCCAAAATAGGAAGAAAACAATTATTTGAAAAAGTGAAAAATTCGTGCCCTGAGGTCAATTTAAGAGATATCAATATCGAACTTTGTGGGTCATCAGGAATTATTGTAAGGGTCATTTTGAGCCTTTGAACGAGGACCCTATTTTGAACCTGTGTTCTGCTTCTGTACGACAACGCCCCATGAGTACTATTTTTTAATCGGTAGATGCTGAGGCCTTCTATCATCACAAAAAGAGAGAAGACTTAGAAAAAAATCCCAATGACCTTAAAATCACAAGTGAAGAACATATATATGATTGCATCATCACTATGCAATATTGCGAAATCGTAGCATGACGTCACTATCGGTGGCAATGCATCAATAGGTCTAATGTGTCCTGCCAAAACATCAAACCGATTGCTTATCTGGTTCAAAAGTTACAACACTTTGAAATTTTGAACGGTGACTTATGTCCGATACTGTATATTCACGCCCGATTAAATTTGCTGTAACTTAAAACAATTTTCTGCACAACCCAGATCAGTCTAGCCAATCCTAGTCGGTTTCCTTGAGCGAATGATAACCTAGAATTTATTTTTCTCACTCTACGCACGCTTCTTGGTTCCGCGCTTTAATTGAAACTAGACGAACTAGTGCACAATGGTTGGATCAAGATTGTGGTGTCAGCTCGTTAACAGTTTCTTGATATTTTCATGGTTAAAAAATAAAGATTTATGCGCATTCTTAGTGTTCTCGGATCGAATAGTTGCTCTCTCCATTCTGTACACTCTCTCATGTCTTTGACCGAGAGAATGTGCTGAATAGAGAGACTATTCCATCCGACATCACCAATTCGTGGTTTCTTTCCTTGAAGAAAATGCTGCCGCACTCAATGTCAAGGGTAGATCTTGCTCAGATTTCAGATCAACCCATATTTTCTTCATACTTTTTAGTCTTGAATATTGCTTTTTAATCGCTTTTTTTTCTCAAATCGAGCTTTTGAGTCTAGGAAAAACTTGTTAATTATGTCCAGGTGAGCCTGTGCCGCATTTTCAGATCAAGTTGACACAGTCATTTCGCGTACAGTAGTCTCTTCATCTCGCTTGGTAAAAAATCGATATCCGTCTATCCGGGTAGAAACTGTGATATATGGAGGGAATCTCCCCCACCAACTATTTCCATGCTTGAGCAGAAAAGGAAATGCGTTTCAGAAAAGGAGTCATGTTTTAAAAACTTTTCTCGTTTCTAAAAATTGAGTTGGAACCAGGTGATCTGCTGTCACATGATTTGATCAAGTTTCGATCAAACTTCTTCTCTCAGTGGTAGATTGAGGTCTTTTCGAAAATACAAACTCTATCGTCTCTTCCGATTAAATTAGATGTAACGTAGAACAATTTACTGCTCAACCCATTTCTGTCTATACAGTCCTAGTCGGTCTCCTAGAGCGATCGATGACGTTGAAAAAATGATACAATTATTTCTAGCCAGAGAAAACTGCCGCACTCAAAGTTTGGAGAAAATTTTATTCTGGTTTCAACTACCCCCAGATTGAGGGGTAGTGATCTAAAAACCGTCGATCTTCAATAGGAGACGCGGTTTAAAAATGTTTATGTTTGAGCAAGTTTCGATCACTCATCTTTTCTCAATGATTGAAGAGAATTGTAGCAAAAAAAACGAAATCTATCTTCTCCCATCTTTAGATAAGCTGCACTTTTGGTAAACTTTCTGCTCAATCTCAGTTCAATGAAGACAATATGATATCGTATCGACTTCTGGCTCTCTCCATTCTGCACACTCTATTTCTCTGACCGATTCTAGAGTGTGCAGAATAGTGAGAATATTAGTCGATCCGGCATCACTAGTAGACAGTCCTAGTCTGCCTCCTTGAAGAGGGCAATATGATCCGGAAACGAATTGACGCCTCCATTTCGCGCTTCCTGATAACGAATTTAAATTGAGACCAGGTGAACTTCTGTTACTTCTGTTACATTTTCAGTTTCAAGAACTTCGGTTATTAAAAGATAAGATGCGCGTATTTTTCCCCTTCTTGGGCGCAATGGTGGAGAGAGTTGCTCTTCCATCCGTAATCACTAATGGGATGCATCCATAGCATGACTCTTTTTGTGACCCGGCAAAATCAAGTTACACACTTATGTCATGTTTGTGGAGCCAGTTCGTTAGCAATTCTTTGAAGGGTTCCCTTGAAATAAATGCATTATTCATTTATCCACTGCAACTATAAAATTGTTTTATTTGTTGATTTAATACATGCTGAATAGTCCTGTGAAATTCCAAGTGTACCTATTTTTTTTAAAAATTACCCTGATAATGGAAGGCAAATTTGTAAAAGTTTAGGTTCACTTTCGGTTTTTAATAGGTCGGTTCGCGATGGGAAAATACTGTCATCATTATTGCATTTATGTGAGCACCCCTGATTTCCGAGCACCAGCTTGTTTCAGTGGATGGTGTACAGTAGTTTTGGCATTCTCCATTCTGCACACTATGCCATCGGTCTGATCCGTGGGTGAGAGCGCTAAGTAAAGAGAAAGAGAAATAAATAGATGAGAGAGGGGTGCCGTTTTTTTTGTATCTCATCATGTGTACTTGTGCAGTTTGATCAAGTTCATTGTCAGTTCTAACTTGAAGTATTGTGAGATTCAAAAACTCAGTGAACGACATTCAACGTTTAGCATAGAGGATTCAAACGGAGCGCGGAACGTTTTGTTCACGGGGAGGGGCAGACACGCAACGCGTCCTCAAAAACGCGTCGCGTGCTCCAGCGAACCGCTGGGACGTGCCGGAATGGTCGGACATCCGTGAAACGGAATATTTTCTTACAGTAACTTTATCGATTGTCTTGAAAAAAATCTAGTGGTTGACCAAGTTTGTGCAAGTAATTTGTACAGTAGTTGGCGAGACATAAATCTATTCTATTCTCAGATCTGCAAGATCGTTTCAATAAATAGTACCGACGACCCAGAGCGGTGTACGCATTACTAGTCGGTATTAGAAATTTTAAAATTTTTGGTTATTAGCGATTATCATCTCGAGTGGTATTCATTACCACAATGAAATATGTTCAGTCTCTAGTGAGGTGATTGTGACACAAATCTATCAGCAACAAATTTTGTTTTTATAATTTGGCACAACTTGCTTTCATCCAGCGAGATTGGTGCGTCATATCCAGATAATATGTCGATGTTATAGGCGCTGAGTAATGAATTTCTCATTGTTCCTGAAAATATATTTCTACCATGCGCTTTAAAAAAAAAAGATTGATGCATCGGATCATTTCTCATGGCATCTGGATACTCTCATCATGGTCTATCAATATCGATTTTCTGGATGCCGTAATCAGTCCTGATCGATTTTCCGTCCTTGCAGAAATCGCCGCACAGTGGCCGTGCAGTTGAAGGAGCTGTGGCGACTGCTCGGCTCATTCGAGAAGTGCGATATAAAAAAGAGTGTGCGGTAGGAAATTGTGGTAGAAAATCTACTAGGAAT
The DNA here is from genome assembly GCA_036245825.1 of Pristionchus entomophagus. NCBI lineage: Eukaryota > Metazoa > Nematoda > Chromadorea > Rhabditida > Neodiplogasteridae > Pristionchus > Pristionchus entomophagus. The sequence goes on along the minus strand of BTSX01000004.1, from coordinate 45,999,937 downwards.
GCAGAGTAATTTCGGTACTCTCTATTCTGCACACTATCTCTTCCGTCTTACCGGGGAATCAGTGTGCAGAATGGAGAGAGCTCTGTTCGATCAATTTACACTAGTGATTGGAATGCCTATCATCACTCTTTCTACGTCTCACTAAAATTTACTGTTACCAGGTGAAATAGTGCAGCAAAGTTAGATCAAGTTTTGTTGATTCAGTTTGTTAACAATGCACAGTTCTCTGATTATGAAAAAAAGTTGTTGTTGCAAAATATCCTTTTCATCAGTGTTAGCTTGCAGTGGTGGTGCGTCTCGGCGAGCCGGAGGATTGCGCCGCGCTGGAGGTGGGAGACAGGATCGGAGAGGTGAGTTGCAGTTTTTGGTTCTTATACTTATTTTAATTTAAATGGCGCGCTTTTGGTCTAAACAAATCATTTGGCTTGAAACAGGTGAGCTGCCGCTACATGCATCGATCATGGTTTCGATTGCCCTTCCTTTCTCAATGGAATGAGGATTGGTATTCAAAACAATGCACACGCTATCCTTACGACTACGACAAATAAGGTCGATTTTACATTCAACCACGCGCTGTTTTTGTCAACAATGAACTGTCACCAGGTGAACATGTGCATCGTAGTTTAATCAAGCTCGCTGCGGTGTCGGCTTTTGTAGAGTACCGGAATTAGAAAATATTTGTATTATGCTTTGGGGACCAGGTAAACTGCAGCCACATGGGTTGGATAAAGTTTCGAATGGCTTGCTTTGTACAGTGGTGACGAGTCCTTGAATAGAAAAATGGAATAAAAATCAAATATTATTCTCAGATTTGCATTATAGTTTCAGAAAAAATATTGAAGACGGTCTAGGGCTGTACCCTAGTCTATATCCTGAAAGAGACCACACTGGTCACGGTCACTGCAGTATCTAGTGAGTAATTGACTATTAATCTATTTTTAACGATCTCGGATTAATCACAACTTTCGTTTTTTCTCCAAAGATATGATCACGGCCGAAACATTTATAACAAAGCGACGAGCGTTAATGTTCAACGCATTTTCTAACAGTAATAATGAAAATCATAGTTTTCGTGGTGAGAGTTTAAAACACGTTGAAGCCTGTTCAGTTTGCAATCCGACCTTGCTACAGTAATCAACCCGCAGGGGAGGGAGTGTTTTGACCATTGTCTGAGTTTTCTCGCATTTGAAGTTCGCATGTTCTAGATCTTCTGGAGTCTGTGACCGATAACCTACGATTTAAGCACAAAAATAAGCCGAAAAGTGCTCTAGTCGCTGAAATAGATCCCCACGTCAAAAAATCCGGATTTTCAACCTTTTTTCTTACAGACTCCATGAATCTCGTATCGGACAAAGCTCCAATATTTTTTATTGATTATTTTGTAAAGAATGGGAGTGATTTCGCTAAATCGGGCGTGCTGAACAACCTAAAAACACTCATGGTTTATCGTTTAAACTAGTTTCGCACGATAATGTAAATCGGCACTCAGCCGCGACGCGCAACGCATCCGTCCTTTTCGCTTAGACTCGTCGCTGTGTCGGCCGTGATGATTTAGTTGTTCGTGAACGAAAGCACGGAGGTTCAGAAGCAGCAACTACCAGTGGCTTCTCAAACAATTCAAATTGAAAAGCGCGCGTTTGAGGTCATTCCAAAAACCGACGCGAGAGTGTGTGAAAAAAGGAGAGGGGGTCGCGACGCAAGGTCCTCGCGTCGCGGTCCCTATGGAGATGCTCCTAGTGCATTTTAGATGTTGGTAGAAGGCGATTTTGAGCACCCGTGGAGTGTTTTATGGCCTGTTGAACTAGTGAACTATTTTTTTCCAGAAATATTGAAGATCGACGCACGCAATACTAGTCAATCTCCTTGAAATGGGCTACGTAAATTGACAAGCTTTGATGAGAGATTGACCAAGAATTGTTCCCGGCCTGGTCGTTAGCAGAAAAGCCCACTTTTTCATCAATCCCGCGCTTTTCTTGTTCCCGAATAAACGGTCATTGTGGCCAGGTGAACTTCGGTCCCTTAGTTTGGTCACGTTTGCTGAATCTGTTCGTTAACAATGTCATTTCACTTTCACGTAGAAAAATAATTTTAAAAATTCCAATTAAATTCGATGTCTACGCTCCTGGGCTGCATCTTTCACCGATAAGGACCAGGCGAACTGATGTTGCATGGTTTCATTAGAATTACGACTGCTTACCTTCTTCAGTATTGTTTCCTTTCAGATCTCAATAATAATTTTACCAATTGTCTCTCATTTCAGACCATGATCTACGATGACTCACTGTTCTTCGATGTCGCCAAGGTAGGTCTTGGGATTACGGTAGTGCGAGAGATGGCGGATACGGTAGTTGGAAATACGATGGATAGAGGATACGGTAAATCGAGTATTGCAGGTTACGGTAGGTTGGAGTTTTAACCTTAAAAGGTAGGTAATGTTGCTCTTTCCAGAATGGGTGATAGATCTCTCAATGATTATGCCCCCCTTTCACTTCTGATAAACTGACCAACTAGGTTTAGGTTTCGCATTTATTATTTTTCTTTGGAAATTTTCATTTGATCGATCATGCCTCCGATTGAATTGATGCTAACTTCTTCCTAGACTACTGGTTTCTTCGATGGTTACGGTAGCGAGTCAATATTATGATTGATTAGCTGGATTACTGTATCCATCAATCGATAATATCCAGGTGACTCGTCTGCTTCATCTCTTCGACGTGGTTGAGATGCACGTCAAGTGCGATGCGATTCAGGCGGAGAACGTGGGAGAGCTCATCTTGGTACGGTAGGATGGGGTTACGGTAGATCGATAAATAGCGGTTACAGTAGGAAATATCGTAGGGTACGGTGGTAATTGTTTTAAAGGTGGATACTGTGCAGTACATGCGTGATTGTAAACACTGTGTTGAAACCGTGGATTCCGGTTTCGGCAGATCGATATTCGGTCTATGCTGTAGTTTGAGGTACAGTACCGGTCAAAAGTATCGCAACTATTTTCAAATCGATGTAACTTTTTTTGAATTTAGATAGAGACCCACGGATTGAAGCATTCGATAGCCAGAACTTTCAAGAATAAGGTGATGTTATTGAATTTGACCCTGTTCTATATCTCAGTTTTCAGCACTCATAATTCTGAGGTAATTTAGCAAAATGTGGACATAGCTCACCAACATTTTTTGTACCTTCTCAAACGTCCTGTGTGGAAAGTACAACCATAGAGATGTACGATGAAAATTACGACTCGTTGAGCGCACTCCGAATGAGCCACCCAGCTGGATTTCCAAACAACTCCGAAATTCAGAAAAATTGGCATAATTTTCGTTCTAGTAGTGCTACAGTCCCCAAATTTTGTAGGATATGTCAGTACATATTAAGACATCACTGGTTAAAATTTGGGCCCGATCGGACACAAAATCGTTTTTCGACAAACACCCAGTTTGGGTCACTATATACTCCCTAGCCACTGTCGGTAAAAATCAACCAATAGAACATTTCTTCTCCGAGTTCATCTGGGAAGATCCTGTCGAAATTTCATATTGATTGAAAACCTTTGACGAAAGTTATAGATCGAGAACTTCGGTAGAAAACCTTGCAGGAAAACCTTGCTTCGAAAACGAAAATTCGTAGAATGTTTACTACAGTGCTATTATTTTAAGTAGGAATGCGCCAATTTGCAGGGAGTGTCAGGAAGTGGTGGCGCATTTCTGCTTGCAATTTTAACACTGTAGTGAACATTCTGCGAAATTTCATTTTTAAGGCCAGGTTTTCTACTACGTTTTCTACGCATGTTCTCGATCTACAACTTTCCTCAAAGGTGTTCAATCAAGATGAAATTTTGAGAGGATCTTCCCTGATGAACTCGGAGAATAAATGTTAAATCGATTGATTTTTACCGACAATGGCTAGGGAGTATATAGTGACCGAAAATTGAACATTATCGAAAAACGATTTTTCGCCGCAAGATTTCGATCGGGCCCAAATTTTAACCAGTGATGTCTTAATATATACTGACATATTCTACAAAATTTGGAGATTGTAGCTCTACTAGAACATAAATTATGCCAATTTTTTTGAATTTCGGAGTTGTATGGAAATCCAGCTGGGTGGGTGGCTCATTCGGAGTGCGCTCAACGAGTCGTAATTTTCATCGTTCATCTCTATGGTTGTACTTTCCACAAAGGACGTTTGAGAAGGTACAAAAAATGTTGGCGAGCTATGTCCACATTTTGCTAAATTATCTCAGAATTATGAGTGCTGAAAACTGAGATATAGAACAGGGTCAAATTCAATAACATCACCTTATTCTTGAAAGTTCTGGCTATCGAATGCTTCAAACCGTGGGTCTCTATCTAAATTTCAAAAAAAATTTACATCGATTTGAAAATAGTTGCGAAACTTTTGACCGGTACTGTAACTGAAGCGAGACAGACGATAGAGTGGTTGAGAATATCATAGCTAGTTGACTTGGAAGATTGGAGTTACTGAATTACCTGTTACTGTGCCAATTATTCGAGTAATAGTTCGATTGATTTCTCGGTAAATTATGAAATGTTATATCCGATCGTTGTTGCTTAGTAATGGAGATTGCTGTATTGGGTTGAACGGAAAGTCTTTGCCGATTTTGGTCCTGCAGTTTGAGCTCAGATATTTTCCTTGTCTCAAAACCCAACCACCTATCCACTTCCCGTGGGGAAGTGCGATTTTCAGTTTGTGACAAACTCAAACCCTGAGTGAATTTGGGTCCTCTAATCATCCTCTCTCACAATCCGGATCTCAATAAAAGATGATGAATCACTTTTAGACCTGATTTCAATAAAAGTATGCGAATCACATCTTGACCCAAATCCGCGCCTGGGGCTCCTCGCATTTGTACTCCAGTGGTCATTTTAATGTCAGTATGTGGTGGTTGCCAAATGTTACAATGCTATGAATATTTTTTTTTAAATAACCACTCTATTTAAAATATGTTAACTCAAAATATCTCATTTTAACTCAATTTTAAATGATGAATCGTAGAGTTTAACGAGGATGTTCGCATTCATCAGAAATAAACAACAAAAATAGCTACAAAATGTACTTTAAAATTTTATCAGCATATTTGCGTACTCGCTCGAAACCCTAGGCGCGAATTTGGGTCAAGATGTGATTCCCACACTTTTATTGAAATCAGGTCTAAAAGTGATTCATCATCTTTTATTGAGATCGGGATTGTGAGAGAGGATGATTAGAGGACCCAAATTCACTCAGGGTTTGAGTTTGTCACAAACTGAAAATCGCACTTCCCCACGGGAAGTGGATTCATTTACTTTTATTGATGCGTAGCTTTAATTCTTGCGCAGAACTATTTGGATACCGTGAAAAGTAACCAAATTATATAACAAGCGAGGGGGGCAAGCCCTCTTTCAACCCCACTGGGGGGTTAGGCAAGAGCATTCGACCCATTAATCTGAAAATTGTAGAAGATGTTCAGAGAAACATGCAAATTCTGGCGAAGGTTCGCTGAACTAAACGACGCTTCTATATTTTGAGGAGTATCCATATGATCATCAAGCAAGCAAGGGGCAAGCCCTCCTTGAACCCCACTGTGAGGTTACATATGTTTCCCTAGGCAAAACATGTTCAACGATACCGTATACGACCGGTGAATGCTTGGCAACCCGAACTTGATGTCACCCTGTGTGATCTTGAGCAGAAACGATCCAGACCGAATCAACTCCGAAACAACCTGTGAAAATCATCTCGGTACATGGATCCTGACCGGTACTGGTCTATTACCATCTTTGTTGTATCCTGATATTTGCATCATACACCGCGAGAACGATGTAGTTTGCGCAATAAGCTAACATCAGAAAAATTGTATACTATTGTTTGGATACTCGGAGATGGTATCAAGGTTCCCCTGCCTGAGCGCTATCCTCCTTTCTCGGTAGTTAGGTATCACGTCTAGGTTGTCCCTTGAAATGACCTCCATATGCTTGTGTTTATTGAGTTTGGTGTGCTTGCACACACGTTGAAAATTTCGTGTCGGCTGACCCCCTTCAGAGCCGAAAAAATGGAAGGAAAAAATAAGTCTAAACTAGGGTTGGCAGTTTGAATCCCTAACTCTGAAACTCATTTGAACGACAAGAATTCGACCAAGAATTATGTTTTTATATTTTGCAACTTGTCTGAAACATAACAAACAATTCCATTCCGAATTCATCCGTCGTTGTTGAAACGAGGAGGAGGAATGCTTTTTCCCGAAAAGGGGGAAATCATGTTGATCTTTCAGTTATTGTAAATACATTATAAATCAGATGAGCTTGGATTTGCAGTAAATTAAAAATAGATCAAAATTATCGGAAAATTTCAAAATGTTTTTATCGCTTAATCATTGATACGACAGGAGTTCTATCGCTTTCTGAATATCTTGCCAAAATTTGAAGTCAATCGGACCATTTATAGCCGAGAAATGACTAGGGATGCAAATGAATCTGAGGATTCAATTGAATCCCTACTTTGAATCCCACGACCGCGCGATTCGCGAGGAATGATTCGGGATGCAATGTTGAGATTCCTTTTGCCAACCTAGTCTAAACCCAAATTACGAATAACAAAATCACTATGAAATCACAGAATCATCTCATTTGATGTCCGTTCCTGAAATTATTCCCATGTTTTCCTCGTTGATAGACGTTATAAAGCGGAAGCCGAAATGCAGATGAAACTGCATTGTCTACTCAGGAATTATAATGCAATTTCATGCGAGCGCGCCATCATACTCACTCGTTAATCTTATACTCTGGAAAAAGTTTCCTACTAGGATCACAGTTGGTTTCCTACTAGGTATCTTGCAGGTTTCCTAGCAGGATACCAACTGTGATCCTAGTAGGAAACTTCCCTCCCCCTCGTCTCCCTACTGTAAAACTACTAGGAAACCAACTGTGAAACTACTAGGATTGGGGATACTGTAATAGCTCTCGTTTTTGATCAGTATTTATCTTCTCTCATAAATAACAATGTAGAATGAATAGTATGTGAACAGTGAATAATCAGCTTCTAATTAGGACAATTAACAATGAACAAATCAATTATGTACAACATTCGGGCCGAATTGCTATTTACAACTTCTCAAGAGCAAAATTGTCGCCCTTGCTTGAATCAACGATGGAAGTCTCAAATGGAGATTCATAAGCATCAGGATTACTGTAGTTCTCCAATGCGAGGCCACTCGTACCAGGTTGATCTACTGCCATTCTGCGATATTTCGAAGCCTGTGCCGTCTTAGGCATGAACTTGCGGGTGATTCTGAACAATGTTTGATCAATGATAATTTAAAATATTAATTCAGCAATAAAAATACTGTACATTTTTTCTAAACTACGGTTATAAAACCCGGCTTTTTTGCTAATTTCTATGATCTACCTTTCGATTTGTTTGATATTTCTTGTTTAATACCTTTCGATTCATTGCAATAATAAGTCGTTATCTCACTTTACTCTTGTATGAAACTATTATTATCGTGCATTTGACGCAGTGTTTGAACGGAACGCATTTAAATAAAACGAGGTTTTGCGTTTTGCTTCAATTTCTATGCTCCATACCCCTAAATTTGAGCCTAATGCTTAAGACAGTGTTCCTAACTATTCCGGTTTTGTAGTCAGACAAATAGACTTCATAAACGAGGGTAGCGAGTCCATTACTTAGTCATTCTTCACCTTTCTCACGTCCCGCCCGGTTTAATTTCGCACATTTCGCTACCCTCTCCATTTATTTTGCCAATTGTTCCTATGAAAATCGCAGATTTTGCTCATTCGATACGTGCGAAATTAAATTGAAATGCGGGACGTGGGAAATGAAAAGTAGACTCATCTCCCCCTCATTATTTTTTTCTCACTATTTTGGATGATCACAGTTCCAAGGCCGATTTTTGTTCAAAGGTCTTTCCTGGACAGGTTAGTTGAAAATCAATGGAATTTACGATTCCCAACTTTTTAGAGCATTTGGATAACGTTCCCGTCCGCGGCAAGCGAAAATCCGAGGTCATTAGGTCGAAAAAATAAACTTTTTTCATTAATGATATCATGGGCTCTCATATCAAAATTCGGATTCAGCACACAAATATATACCAGAAACAATTTAGTCAGGAAGTTCTGAGAGAGAATTTTTTTCGACTAATGATATCATGGTCATTTATTGGGTTTAAAATCGATGGACCTCGGATTTTCGGATGCCGCGGACGGGAAAGTTATCAAAATGCTCTAAAAAGTTGGGAATCGTATATTCCATGGATTTTCAACTAACCTGTCCAGGAAAGACCTTTGAACAAATATCGGCCTTGGAACTGTGAACATCCAAAATAGAGAGAAAAAAATCAAGTGAAAAAGTGAAAAATTCGTGCCATGAGGTCAAATTAAGAGCTAGGGTTATCAAATTTTGGGGATCATTTCGAGCTTTTGAACGAGTCTCTAGCATGTCTATGAACGAAAATCAATTTTTTCGGGATCCTAGTTTGAAACATTCTAAAGCCACTGTACGTCATCCTCCCATGAGTACATATTTTCATCGAAAAGGTATTGAGGCCTTCTATTATCACACCGAGTAGGAAAGCTGAGGAAAAATTTATCGAGCAAATAATCTACCATGAAAAACCATGTCATGTTTGCGTCATCACTATGCAACATTACGAAATCGTACCATGGTCCATCCTGGTGAGCATATGCTAGAGTACGTACAGTACCACCTGCCAAAATATGAAAAAGAAATCTCATCTGGTTCAAATGTTACAGAACTTTGAAATTTCGGACGTAAACTTATTGTCGATACTGTAGCTAAAGATTAAATTGCCCGATACTTTGTGGAACACTCTCCAGGTAATCGTGCGCATGTGGAAATGCGAGCCACAGTCGAATTATAACTACTACTGCTGCTGCACTATGTTCTCAGGTTTTATGTTTATTTTCCATTTATATTCGAACGAATTATTTTTCAAATTCACTTATTTTTGTTAACTTGTATTTTTTTAAATTTTATTTTTTACTAGTGATAAACGAAATAGCCGCGCTAACCTTTCGCTGTAATTAGGGAATCTTCTTTTACCTGGAAACAAGGGCAATTCAGGAGTTGCCGTTCTCGGTGTTTCGGCAACAACCATCCTGAACCTTTGCATTATTTTTAAAATTGAAAGTTCTTTACTCAGTGTCAGATCCATCTTCCTCAATAGTGGCTCCTTCCTCTCCCTCTCCCGGGTATCTTAGAATGGGCACGGAAATGCTTGAAATAGCAGATAAAAATATGTGGAAAATATTAATACCTGCTGGGATCGATGTTAACCTTAGCGAGAATTTCAGCGACGTTAGACACACTGAAGATTAGATAGTTCAAGATGGGATAATAAATCTCTAACTTACCCGGGCGGGACAAATCCTTCCTTGAGGGCTGCAGCGAACATTTGATCCTTAGTAGCCTTGGGTACTTTCTTCACATCTTGGCTGAACACAATTAGTTGGAAAATATATGTCTCACTGTATTTGCTGACCAGAGATTAATTAGACTTTGTCTGACAGTATCAGCGATCTTCAGTCTATTCACATTGACTTGTTCACCGCGGCTTCTGCAGGTCAGGAGAATAGTTTCTAAATTGTTCCAATAACTAGTGCTCACATCAGGTTTTCCCAAGGTTCACATTATTTTATAAATCGATCCCAAATTGGAACAACTGATCAATCAATGAATTGATGAAAGTTTCTGGGATCATGAATTACATTCTTCCTGTATCAGCTGCTGTGAGCATTCTTAGGTAACTACGAGGGACAGCCTAAAATATTAGTACCATGATTTCAGCATACTGTAGGGAGCACTCTATATTATAAGTGGATACCGTCTGAACAATGTATCTAGCCAATCGACTCCATTTCTTAGTGACATCGACATTTCTAGGGACTCTGAATGAGACAGCAATTTTAGCCAAATCTACTGTTTGTCCGGGTCTTCCAGGAATATCAACAATGATGCTCTTCTGAGAAATATACTAGAGATCAGTTGCAACTGCATTAGTGACCATCTGCAAGTTTAATTCAATATTCCTACATATATATTTATTTAATTCGTTTTTGCATAAAAAATGTGAAAAATATTGATACATACCGATTTTGCAACTGCCTTTCGAACATCTGCGAGTACATTAGTCTGTCGCGAAAACTGGCTCTCATGACAAGACATCATGTAATTAAACTAAAATTATCCATTAATCACGTATTTCTCAGAAATTGTTTCACCGCCTCCGCCATTGCATAAGCATGCAGTTGAGTTCTCTTTTCCCTATCTGCTTCATCGATTCCCGACGAGATAAAAAGAGCCGATGTTGCGGAATTCAAGCGGGTAGGTCTATCTTGATATTTTTCATGCAATTTAGTCTAAAGTACGCTACATTTCAATGAAAAATGATTTAGTAAATGCTTACCTCTAATTCTCCCTGACACTGATAAACGAGTCGAGTGCCGACAATTTCCTTAGCCAGATTGAACACATCCACGATTTGTGGTTTCAATAACTCTTCAATATTCGGACCTTGACCGGCCATTTTCTGATGAAGAATAAATAGTACCTTATAATTACGAGCAGGGAATCCCTGCCAGGGATGTTCAAAGTATGCTTTAGCGATTGAAACGCCAATCTCATGTCGCACATCTTGTGATGAATACGATCTTTACTCATTCATATAGCGGAAATTTAGAGCAGTAAAAAGTACAAACGATTCGTCAGAACTAGTGGAAACTAAGCATTTACATGTAAGTACATCAGGTGAAATAACAGAATCAACGCGAGAGTCGGCTTTATAAGAAATTCTAAAGGACTTATCGCTGACTGCCTTGATAGAGGGAGAAAGCGAAAGTAAATAGGATTGTTTGAAGCAAGAGCAAATATCGAATGTGGATTGAGTTTTATAAAGGCTTAGCGTAACTTGAACAATAATATTAATTTCAACGATAGATTTAATTAATCCTATATCTCCTGTTTGGGTGAATACGGTATCATTAACAGAATATGAAACGCCATCATAAATCAATGTTCGATACGCATTCTGATCCTTCTGTGATTTAATTTGAGAAATGAGTAAGCAGTTCCTACTGTTCTTCCACAATCAGTGCCAATATCGGGGAAAAGTTTTCGAATTGCTGACGTTTCAGATGGTTGTAATGAAACCGCGGGAAGCCGTCTTCTTAAAAATGATTCAATGAAAAATCTGCAATAATGCAGTGAACATCTTTTTCTTCCTAACCAGAGAGAGAGAGATTATGCAGAAAGGAGAGAGCCACTATCCGAACCGGCATCAATGGTTTAAACGAGCCATTCCATTTCAAACCCCATTCCAAGCCTTACCTCGTCGCTTGTCCGCGCTCAAATCCTCTCGATGCACCTTTACTTCTGTTCATTCCGAGAATCCTATTAACTCTTTCGAATGGTGATAGCGAGGTATCGTCAGGAAGACCCGCTCGCTCAAGTCTCTCGGGGACATGTGAAAGAATTACCTGAAATCCCGCCAATGTACTAGATTTAAATTATATTAAAGAGTGTACAGATTTATTTTTTCAACTATTTTAAATCGCAATAAAACTGACATGGACTTTCGATGTGAAGAATTTTTTTTCCCAACTGATTTTCCACTTCGGAATTCAAAGATGCTGCCATCTGCGATATACTATTATTAGATACCCAAAATGATATAGCAATCACTTCTCTGATGTAATTTACATGACTGTCTTCAATAATTCGCGCTCGAAGCGAATGAATAAATAGAATCAGGATATACACAACTTGAGAAATCTGCGGTTTATCTCCTGTGCACAGTAATTATTTTTAATGATATATTTGTTTTAATTCTTACCTAGATGATCACTAATCGCAAGAAACATCAGCTCAGAGATCACAACCTATAAAATACCTATAGTAACATTTTTAAAACTTAATAGTAAAAAATACCAACCAAAATTCTTTCCGTTCCAGTGAGGGAATGAGAATCGACCCCTCTTGGCTGCACGATAGATTTCGGAACATCAAGAGTGAGTTTAGCAAAGACTATCTTGTGTTTCTCTACTTTCCAAGGTGATTTCGAGTTACTTATCCCTGTAAAAAAATTCACGATTTTTCACAGTGAAACTAATATCATTCCGAACCTTTGATCAAATCCGCGCACATTCCTTCTTGAATCAAATGCAATCCATCAAACAAAGGTCGATCTAGTCTCAATGCCTAAATGTATGCATTTTTTAATTTTAAAAATCTTACTCACTGAATGGATTTCCGATCTCGGTTTCTTGAATCCGAATAACGCCAGCGAAGAATGTCGCATAATATCGATTCTAGTTCGTTCTGGAAAAAAAGACACTGGTCTCCGTTGAGCAATATGACTGATAAGATCTGCTTTATAAAAGCAAAAATATCATTAGAAATCTACCTCTACATTGAGCATTTCCCTGATTTAGCGGAGGATATCTCATAGCACCATCGATATACGTTCCTGATTAGTGAAATTGCAAAGTGTGCATTTTCGATTTTCGTATTCCATATTCGATTAACCTTTCCATATTCGGCGCTATAGTGCGATTCTGGAAAATTAAATTTTTTAAAAATACGTTTAATTTAATCTATTATTCAATTCAAACTTCAAATATGAAAAAAACAATGCAATTTTTATCCGAATAGTACATTAGCGCCGAGTATTTTAAAATTAAGTTAGTAGTGTGTCCGGAAAACTTGTTACTGGCAGAAATAATGTAGAACTTTATAATTTAAAAATTGAATAATTTTCAAACGAATTTTCCGGACACCTTAGAATATAAGATAACAATTTCATTTGCTATGTAAATTAATCGTTTCGTATTTATAAATGATTAATAGTATGCATGCTTTCATTGTTTATATTCATAAATATTCGCTTACGATTATATCATGTTCAATTAGAATTTGGTCAGTTAGTTGCTTGGAAGGGAATAAATATACCTGAGGAGCAATCCATTGTGTCACGTCATTATTAATTGGAGAGGGCGATCGATTATTGGGAGATTGAGATGGACGGGGAGGAGAAGGAATACGACGAGGTGGCGATGTCTATTCCATTATTTTAATGCGAAATATTTATATTATTGATTTACCTGGATCCAGTAATTCCTTGGTCCAATCTGGTTTATCACTCGTACATCTTCCTCATCATCTCCTGTTGGATACCGTACTTTACATAGTGAAGAGTACTGTGGTTTATCATAAGTTATTTTTAATTAAGGTATCGAAAAAAGGTATCGAAAGTAGGACTTTGAAATCGAGAAAAGAGGTACCTGAATCCACGTCCATACTGCATAAGACCAGCTGTAGATTCTAGACACGAAATTCCAAGAAAAATAGTGTGAAAGAAAGTGAGCAAGCCGAAATAATGAAAAACTCGAAATACGCAAAGCGCGCTTGAGGCGCACTCTAAGTGCGCACGCACACTACTGTGAAACTACTAGGAAACTCTACTGTGATCCTAGTAGGAAATCGCTACTGTGATCCTAGTAGGAAACTACTGTGATCCTAGTAGGAAGTTAGGCTCCGCCCCCTCGCTACTGTGATCCTAGTAGGAAACTTTTTCCAGAGTAGCGCCTCAAGAGCTCTCCACGAAAATGCTTCCATGGCGTTGTGGTTATTGCAATTGGCCAGTGGTCGGCCGACCCTGGGTTCAAACCCCGCCCGTTGCATCAGTTTTGCAGATTTTCGTTTTTTTTTTGCATTTTTTCGGTCGCAATATTTCCAAAAAACACGTTATAGATTTTGCTGAAATTGATTCTCCAGGGGTATCTTGAGCAGTCGAATGAAATGGCGGGGGTTGGACATCGAAAAAATACTTTCAGACCCGAACGGGCCGAAAATCAGCCTTTTGCACGCGTTGTTGACACTAAGTGCCGAAAACTCGGCCCAAAGTGGTGGGAATCGGTTCATTCGAAGAAATGAACCTTACATAAAGCCAGAAAGCTTAACCTCCAGATTCGAAGACCCAGGCTCAACTCCCGAGAAGACTTGGTAAATAGGGCAGGCACTTTTTTGTCACACCCGGGGTACCCGCCATTTGGCTCCCCGATGAGTTTTCGGGCTGAAATTTTTTTTGGTGCATCCCCAGACCATGGACACATAGTTTACCAAGTTTGGTGTGCTTGCACGCACTTTGAAAATTTCGTGTCGGATGACCCCCTGCAGAGCCGAAAAAATAGAAGAAAAAAAGTAATTCTAAACCCAAATTACGCCGGCGTCGTCTACTCATCTACATCAGGTACTTTCATGTTTCGGATTCTTGCCATATCTTCCTGCTAGGTATTTCTGGTAATCATAGTGAGCTATCACGCGGACAAGTAGAAAACATCTCTCCCCAATGCTTGCTTACCAGTAGTAGGATATTACCAGAGTCAATCTAATTTTCTTTCGCACGGATGAGAAGCGGGGCAGCAATTAGGAGGTCACCGTTTGTTCGCTGTTTCACATTTCCTTTAAATTTCGAGGCGAGTGTGGTGTTTCAATGAAGATGACGGTCTGTAGTCTAGAAAATAAAGCAGGGAAATCACCATCCCTTCTCTGTTTCTAATTCCCATTAAAATCATGCTTTAGTGATGTCTCAATCACTGTGGACTGTATGGACTGTAGTCAATAAATTCGCTGTAAGTACATCGGTTTTGATTCTCTATTGTGCACACTCTCTCGCCGATCAGACAAATGAGACAGTGTGAAAGGTGCAGATGTGCAGAATGGAGAGAGCGAAAACCAAATTAATAGATGAGCTGATAAACAAAACAACAACATCGTCCGTTCTATGTTTCAAACCCCCATTACATTGTAAAGATGGAGGGGTGTTTCAATATGTGTCAGCAAATTGGTCAAAGAATCAATAAACTCTCCTAATTTCAGCGAGTTCCAACTGTTCCTCAAGAGTATCTGTGTGACGGAGAGAGACGGAAAGTTCAAGTCGCTCAACGCCAAAGTGAAGGTAATACTGTATTTATTGATTATCGATCGATTACGGTAGATGTCAAAGCGATGGTCTCTCCATTCTGCACACCCTTTACCTTTCTGTCTCCGAGATGGAGTGCATAGTTATGGGCCCTAACTATAGCCAACTGAAGTCAGGTTAGGGTAGAAGCGTGATCCATTTGCACGTTGTTACGGTATATGAACTGAGTAGGAAACATATTGTTGAGTGACGATAAATTTATTTCATGTCGCTCAAATGGGTACGGTAGATGCATAAAGGTATACGGTAGGGGACATCGATCGATTTCGAGAGAAATAAGAAAAGCACTGGCATGAGCTATTGAGTTCGAAGATTGGTCAATTACCAATGCAGTGGGCTTGCTATGCTGTAGATCAGGCGCCGTGGATCGAGTGGGATCACAATCTAATTAATTTCAGGTCTCTCAAATCGGTCAACTTGTGACCCTGAGGATCGGGTCGGTTCGAATTCGATTTGAGGATGAATTTCGGGCTCTCGAATTCATAAATTACGATTAATTTCGTCTTGTAAATATTCGAGGTATTATTCTGTTACTGTTACCCATCTGATCTACCTCTACCGTATACCCTACCAGTAATACGATAACGTGTTGCCATCCATGAACAACCTAAGTATACTGTAGAAGTTCGTTATGCCTCGTCTCTTGTTGAAAACTTGCTTCCCTTTGTGATTCCCAAATACATTAATCTGATTCCTCTATGCAGTTTCCCTAATCCTTCATTTCCCGAACATCCTTGTTTCATTATAATCTTTCAATCTGTTACTTGTTGAGAAATTGCTGCACAAATTGTTACACGTTCCATGATGCTAAAATGAATCCTTCGTTCTGTGGATTTGTCTTCCGCATAATACAGTAGCTCAGGAAAAATGAGCGTTACAGTAAATTTAGATACTGTAGATTGGGGTTACGGTATCTCGAGAAATGGCTGATACTTATTTGTTAAAATGGAAACGATTCCTCCATTCGCATGTTAGTGAAAGGAGAAATAATACATATTTTCTTCAAATCGATTTCGCTGACTTTCTCTTCCGTTCTGGGTAATTTGTGTCTCTCCGCTTGTGCAAGGCTGGCTGAGACCAGGGCGAATTGATAGATGTCTTCTTCAAGTGGAGCAAAAAAAACAATTTTCCAATTTATTACTGAAAGTTACGATAGATAGATCGCATACCACGCCACTCACCTAATTCTCGACCTAGACACGTTGATTCTTGTCATCGAGTCACTTTTTCGATGTTGGGTTTTTGACACTTTCGGACCCCAGGCGACCCTACTAGGACCCCTGTGAACGGAATAGTGTCTGCGATCATTCCTGATCGCTCGGTAGCAGGTTGGGTGTAGCCTGCCAACTTCAGCTCAATTTTTCTACCCTTCAAGGTGATCCCTGAAAAAAATTTTCTTCATGAACAAAGGCTATTTTTCGGTTCTCTTTCAACCTACACAACTTGCATGTCGATAACTATGTGCTGAACAGTGCTAGAAACAACGAGCCCTATCTTGAAAACCGTTCGAAAACCTATGAAAATTTTTGAATAGGACAATAGATCTCGTTATGACGATTCGAATGATAGGTCAACGCTCGCATATCGAGGGTATTAAGTTGGTTTCCATACCTAAACAACAACAAAAAAGCTTCACCAACTTTTGAACTTTATTTTTAGTCGAACAAAGCTTGGCACAGCAAAAAAATCTAATATGCTCAAAAGTTCGTCTTAGGGGTAACTTTTGATTCTGAATCGACTGGCGTTTTCAGTTTTTCGATCAGAAGCTTCTGAATCCCAGTACGACGCGACGTCGATTTGGCCAAATTCGTGTTCTTCGATTAAAACAGCCCCGGGAAAGGTCAAAATAGTGTCAAATCTCGCGCACCCTACCAGAATTTAATTCTCTACAAAATGAGAAAAAAAATTTGGCTCTATCTATTTTCGTTTTTGAGAAAAAGGCGTTTTTCGACAATGGCCGCATGCGAGCAAATCCATTGGCCATTTTGTAGAGAATCTTTTCCTGATCATTTTGGTATATAGGGTTATGCTTTTTCGACCCCGGTTCTTGTTCCTGGTTCCATTTTTGGGTAAAAAAATTCATATTCTCAAAAATATCAGAGTATATAGTTTTCTGACGTATTTTTTCACGTAGAAAACGAATTTCCATGTTAGAGATCCTGAAACTTCAAAAGAAAAAAGTTGTGATCGAAAAACAGCAAAAAAACGCGAGTTGGCCGCGGTTTTAGGTTGCCTATTTTCTCACGGTTAACTCAAATGCTTAACCCTATATACCAAAATGATCAGGAATATGGCCAAGGGATTTGCTCTCATGCGGCCATTGTCAAAAAACGCTTTTTTCTCAAAAACGAAAATAGATAGAGCCAAATTTTTTTTCTCATTTTGTAGAGAATTAAATTCTTGTAGGGTGCGCGAGATTTGACACTATTTTGACCTTTCCCGGGGCTGTTTTAATCGAAGAACACGAATTTGGCCAAATCGACGTCGCGTCGTACTGGGATTCAGAAGCTTCTGATCGAAAAACTGAAAACGCCAGTCGATTCAGAATCAAAAGTTTCCCCTAAGACGAACTTTTGAGCATATTAGATTTTTTTGCTGTGCCAGATCCTGTTGCCCTTTTACTGACTCTTACACAAACGGCCTCATAACGAGATCTATTGTCCTATTCAAGAATTTTCATAGGTTTTCGTAGGTAGTTCGGTGAGTCATGTCTTCGATAGCCTCCTTGAATTGGAATCTTCCTCGTTTTCTCTCGAGTGTCTTTGCAACCAATTCGTATTTAGCAGTGATTTTATCGATCGATCGATACTGTACTGTACTCCTACAGTACTCCTCCTTCACCTCCTTACGATGCCCACTTCCATTTCCTGTAGGGGCTGCGCTGGGGCTCGCTGTAGGAGGCGGGAGGCGCCTCTGGAATACGGTGGCTTTGGGATACGGCAGTTCTGCGGGTCAGGCTTTTGACTACGTAGTTCGGAAGGTCAGAATAGGATACGGTAGGCGGTTCGTTGGGCCAGTCTTTTAGTTCGGCGGGTCAGACTCACGATGGACGGCGGCATTGTCGTATGCGCGAGGCTCGTAGGCGGGCGGCTGCGAGACGACGACGACGTCGGCCGAGGGAGCCTGACAGAGTAATACGGTAGTTCAGACCCCGCCCACTATCGATTGGATATGCTACCGTACACTGGGCCTACCGTAGAGTTGCCAGATCGAACGGTGCTGTCTACGTTCTGTATCACACTCTGGTCAAAGTGTGCAGAATAGAGACAGTTACTATTTGATTCGGCTACAGTAATCTCCGACTACAGTATACCTCGTAGGCCGGTGCGGGACCGTATGAGGGCTGGTTTCGGTTGATTCCCGCGGTGCGCTCGGGGCACTTGCAGTATTGTCCGTCGGCTCCGGGGTTGCCTGAGCGAGGGGTACGGTAGATCGGGGCTACGGTATCGATTGGTCACTGCGTGATCTACTGTTTCCTGCACATCAGAAGAACGTCTATGACTCAGGATTTGGACGAACCACAGTAACCCATCCTGCTTCCGTACCCTACAGTAACCCCAGTCGTACCAGGGATGCCGGGGAGTCCGGGTCTTCCAACATCTCCGTTGATGCCCTGGAGGCCGGGAGGTCCGACTGGTCCAGCGTCTCCGTCGGATCCGCGGCTGCCGTCCTGTCCGGGGTAGCCGGGCGGGCCCTTTGGTCCCTGGGGGCCGGAGTCTCCCTGAAACGGGTAACGGTACGACTGTTGGTTATGGTGTTCATACTAGATTACTGCCGACTAGTTATACCGATCGAATAGTTATCTCTCCATTGACCATACTATGGAGTGTGCAAAGTGGAGAGAGAGCTACCATTCGATCCGTTGGCAATCCCCTATATACAGTGGAGGCAGGTATCGATCGATTACAGTAACCTCAACAGGGTACGGTAGGTTACAGTACTCACTCGCTTGCCCTGGGGTCCTTTCTGTCCTCTGACTCCGTCTCTACCGGGCACTCCCTGCTCTCCGGACTTGCCAGCGTGTCCGGGCTCGCCAGGGATTCCCTGCTGTCCTGGGTAGCCCTTGCGTCCCTGAATGAGGTTATGGTAGGTGATGGATACGGTAAGATATGAAAGGATTACTGTACCTGATCTCCGGCGCGTCCGACCAATCCGATGGGTCCCTCGGCTCCTGACTGTCCGGGCTCTCCGGGTGCTCCCGGAAGACCGCGTGGTCCCAACGGGCACACACGGCAGCCCTGGTTCTGCAAGGAGCGTGGTTACGGTAGATTCAGGGATACTGTAGCTCTATGGTTACGGTAGCCTTGGGTTACTGTATCCATACTGACCGGGTCGATCGTCACGGGCGGCGCTATTCCGGCGAGTCCGGGAGCTCCCTGGTTTCCGGGCAGACCGGGTGTGCCGTCCATACCCTGAATATCGATTGATTGGTTACGGTATTTCCCAAATATAGATTGGTTACTGTGGCTTCCGTAACCGGGAAGTATCATATCTAGGCGGCATCGGCCATGTTCCGGCCAAAGTGGCGGAACCAGATAAAATACAGCCCCCCCCTCTCATTCTAAGTGGATCAGTCAGCCCCACTATTCTCTCTTCCCTTTTCTTCCCCCCCCCGGGTCTTTCCCCTCTCCTTCCCTTTCATCTCTGGTCTAGATAGGCAAGGCGAGAGGGAGACTCTCTCTCTTTCCCTTGATCTCTAGTCGATCAGAGAAAGAAGCGAGACAGTGTGCATATTGGAGAGAGCATTGTTTGATCCAGCAACACAACTCTCAGAGAGATGAGACAGTATTAGCAAGGTGGAAAATACTCTTCTGTTGCTCTCTGGACTCTCTCTATAATGCGTGCTGTCTCGCCTGCTCTAACTGCCCAGAGAGTATGGGAAACGAAGAGACTGAGGACTAGTGTTGCCTGATAGTGCTCTCTCCATTCTGCACACTCCCCTCGCTGGATATAACCAGGGAGTGTGCAAAATGGAGAGAGCTGACACTTAGTTCTCACCGGTTTGCCGGGTCCTCCGGGTGGGCCGGCGGGGCACGAGTTGCGCGCGTTGCAAGCTAAAAGTTGATCTTTGATCTTTAATCTTTGATCTATTACGTCATCACTATCCAACTCAATCTCACAATTCCTTCAATTCGATCCATCACTAGAAGGAATCAGTTCGCTCGATTTTTTTTATTTTGACTTTTTTCGTCATCCCTACTCGGCTTCGTCAGCATAAATCGATTTAATAAAAGTATACAGTTATCCAGAGCTACAGTAACCCAGCTTGGGCAGTCGCCCATAGCTACCGTAACCCCCTCCTCACCACAAGTCGGGGCCGCCTCGACGAACTGATCCTCATTCGCGTAGGCATTGTGCAGGGGGTAGGTCGTCGGTCGGGGCACGGCCGATCCACCATACACCTGATACACCTTTGGAATACGGTAGGAGGGCAGGGAAAGCATTGTGAGAGTGAGCTGAGGGAATCGGTAGGTGGGTGTGTGGACTAATGGGGTGTTGGATTGCGGGGTGTTAGAAGCTTTTCAGTAGTATTGGTATCATTTCAGCTCTCTCCATTTTGCACACTCTCTCTTCTGTCAGCAGTGCGAGACAGTGTGCAGAATGGAGAGAGTGAGAACCGAAATTACGTGCCTATTCTGTAGGTTTCTACTAAAACCCATGACGAATATTGTAGTGTTGCCGGAGCGAATAGTGTCAGTTCCATTCTGCACACTCCCTTGTTGGAGAGGCGAAAGAGTGTACCGAATGGAGAGACCGCCTACTACTGTAGACTAGCATGGCGAGTGTGGGGTACTGTCGGTGTGGATACTGTAGCCTACTGTAGGCGATGGTGTGGGGTACTGAAGCCAATACCGTACCTGTCTCTTGCCTCTGCCGGCATGTCTGGCGCGCACCAGCTCAGACCACGTCGAGTCGGCAAGGGCTCGGAACTCGTCCGCGTCGATTTGCAGCTGAAATTATAAAGTCAGTTGTCGATTGACAATCGAATACCGTAACCCTAGCTAGAACATCAGTTGTCGATGGATCACCGTATACCGTAACCCTATTACGATAATCGCCCAATAAAATCAGCACTAGTTAGATTAGCGTAATGTAAAAGTGTTACGCTTCTTCACGCAAGGTGCATTGTGCTACTAACATTGTTGAAACTGCAGTGGGACTTCCGAAACCTAATAACGTCAGTCGTCGATAGCCCATCGCGGTGCGCCTACCGTATCCCCCACCTGGTAGGAGATGTTGTTGATCTTCATGACCAGCGCCGGCACGTAGGCCATTGTGAGCAGCACGGCCGTGAGCGAGCAGCCAACCGCCAGGAAACCGGCCGAGGAGGCCGAGGTGAACACCATCTGGAAAGAGGTTACGGTAAGTCGGCGGGTCAGATGGGGGTTGAGGAAGTTCAGATTGATGAATAGGGTACTCAGATGGCTAGATACTGTGTGAAACATGCGGTCGAGGACACCATTTGAGGAGGATACGGTATATAAAATGGGATAGCTACGGTGGAAGTACAGTCGATCAGAAGAGCGAATACGCTAACAGGGTTCGGAGAGTGGTGGGGCACAACTGCAACAGGAGTGCTGAAGAACAGAGTGACTGACTTGGAACACTCGAGAGTGTTTGAGATGCTGAACAAGGACAAGTAAGTGCCCTACTAGTAGTAGAACAAAGGGGGTTGAAGGTAGATCAAAAGTCAGGTTGAGTCAGAAACGCTTGCCACTATACAAAGGAATGACTAGGTGCGGGATCTAATGATCTACTTCATGATGGGATCTACTTTTCCCCTTAACGGGTCCTCCCCTATATACCCCCTCCCTCCCTGATGAGAGACCTGATGAGACATGGAGAGAGTTCTTTGCCCCGCTTGGACCACGCGGCCAAGTGGGTGAGACGACTCTTCTTCTGCCCTTCCTTAGGGGCAAAGAAGAAGAGGGGCAAGGGCTCTCTCCATTCTGCACACTATCTCGCAGGTCAGAGAAACGAGAGAGTGTGCTGAATGAAGAGAGATGAAAAGCAAAACGACGTCACAATTCTGCCCTTTCTTGTGAGCAAGAATGACAGAATAAAAGGGACGGAGCATCCTCTCTCCATTCTGCACACTCCCTCGTAGCTGTGATTGGAGAAATAGATGCATCCTTAGACAGAAACTTTTCCCCTTCTCCCCAACTACATAGAGTACTTTAGGACGACCTTCAAGCCTTACGAATACAGTTAAGGAGATGTTTTCCAGTTCTAAAATGATACACCCTCAAATAAATGGCTTCTACGATTTCCATGATATTTCTTGATCTGACCCAATTTAGCCTCCGAAATAGTATGCGGAATGCAGGAAGTTTCAAACTTCCCCCTGCTCATTTTCATTGCCACGTCCGTCGGTGGTGGCGCGCCAAAAAGGGTCTGGTCACGGGGGCACAGTGCGGGGGCTCACACTGACCGGGTGAGGCACAAACCAGGGGACGGACGGGGCTAGCGAATTAGCATCTGCCATGATGGGATCCTCGATGACTCAAAGCTCGCATCCCCCACCCTCATCGTCGGATCCAGATAGATTGTAAGCGCGCCGCGCTCTACCCGCGACGGGATTGAATGCGCGGCGGAGGTGCAGCCGAGTGGGCGGAGCTTCGCGAGCAAGGAGCTGGAGCCGTGAGCATACAGTAAACCACCCTTAGACACTGCAGATTACTGTACGATCCTGGAACGAAGACTACGGTAGGCTGAGATCCACCGTATCCTAATCAAAAATTAACTAGAGCTTTCTGCTTACAGATCTGTCTATTTGTCACATTCAATCGCGTATTGAACCAGCGAGAACATGTGCAGTAAGGGTTTTATTTCGGTTTTCAGCTCTCTCCATGCTGCACACTTTCTTTTTTTTTTTGGATGCCCTTCTCAAACATTGAGGAGGGCTGTTATCGAGGTAATTATGGGTGGCGCCCCTTACAAAAGTGTCGTCGAACCTGATTTATGTGGGGGAAGCAGTGTGTACGATTTAGCACTTCAAGAAATTCGAGAAAGCCTGCCATGACATAAGAGGCCGTTTGCCTTATAGTCGGACAATGTTTGGCACAATCAAAAAAAAACTATTCTCTGAAACTTTGTGTTTCGGTGTTTTTGAGGGTGCTGATGATCATGAGCGTACTCATTTTGCTCCAAGTATCCCCGTTGGCTCCAGATGGAATGACGTCAAAATAGCATTTTATTTCACTTCTCGGTCATTTGACAATGCACTTCTAAGCGAAAATTACTCCATGGCCAGAATTTGATGGTGATCACGCCTGTCTAGATCATTTTTATTTATTTTCAAAAATAATTTTATTAGAAAAAATATTAAATTATAGAGGCAAAAGTAACCGGTGTTTTTAGTCTTGAAATATTCCGAACGAGGCGCTGAATCCAAATATATTTTTTAATTCGAAGAAAAGTGTCTGGAAACCGTCGAGAATGGCAATGGAAAGTTGGGTTGCGGAGCCTCTCGCCGATCTCTCTCTGTGTCTCTGACCCTGAACGCTCTCTGAACCTCTTCCCCTCCCCTGCCTCTCCCGCCTGTGTCTCGCTTCTCTGGTACCCCCGCCGATCAAGGAAGAGAGTAAACAAGGGGCAAAACTCCCATCTAGATGCACATTCATCGGTCGTTCTCGACGGTTTCCAGACACTTTTCTTCAAATTAAAAAAAACAAATTTGAATTCAGCGCCTCGTTCCGAATATTTCAAGACTAAAACCACCGGGTACTTTTGCCTCTCTAATTTAATATTTTTTCTAATAAAATTATTATTGAAAATAAAGAAAAATAAATTAGACAGACGTGATCGCCATCGAATTCTGGCCCTGGAGTAATTTTCGCTTAGAAGTGCATTTCCAAATGACAGAGAAGTGAAATAAAATGTTATTTTGACGTCATTCCATCTGGAGCCAAAATGAGTATGCCCATGATCATCAGCACCCTCAAGAACCCCGAACCACAAAGTTACAGAGAGTCGACTTTTTTGGCTGTGCCAGACTCCTCCAGATTTGTCTGACTATTACGCAAACGGGCTCATAACCACATCCTTCCCTTCGCATTTGAGTACGCAATCTGAAGCAAATCGATGTAATTTGTTGCACGTTCTTTCCGGTTAAATAAATGGATATGTGAAATCGAGAAGGGATTACCCGCATTTCCCTTTTTTTTCTCATGCTCATCCATTCCTACGTGAACATCATACGCGTGCGAACTCCGCTCTTTTTCCGTCGCCTCTCCCGCCTCGCTTCAACCCGGCGCGTCTAGAGCCAAGCACGGACTGTTAAACGCATTCTGGCTCTTCGCAGGTGCGTTCACACTTTTATTGTATAAGATACCGGGCCTCGAACGAGACCCGGTGCCTATTTTTGGATGCCCTCCGCTCTTAGGAGGATGATGTTTGTTGCGGACAAGAGACCAAAGATCAAGTCGCCAAGGCGATTGAAGAACCCAAGGACAAAATTATTTCACAATAACAGTAAAATAAGTTACAGTAGTATCTTATCCACTGACGGATTACTGTAACTAAAGATAATGTATCTAAGGATAACTAAAGATTGTTGGTCGAGATCGAATAGTAGCTCTATCCACACAAACTCCCCTCTGCACAAACTGACCAGCCAGGCAGACGAGGGAGTGTGCGAAAAGGAGAGAGTTTCAAACTTCAGAGGTGACTACTATTCACATTTCGTATTGAGCACTGATGGCACTGATGCATCTTCCACAGAGACAGGAGAAGAGACAAAGACAAAGTTATTTGCAGATTCTCGAAGATCCCTCCCCTTCCAATCCCAGCCTAGGATATCGAAGACCTGACTCGCCGAACTACCGTATACCTATCGATCCCAGATCCCCTCCCCTCCCCTTCCTTCTTTCTTTCTGTATTCATTACTATGTGATGACGCAACAATCGTCTGATCAGCAACCAACTTTATTCAAGGGTTGTACTCGATGGGGAGGTTCTTTCTGCGGACCATTCCGTCTCCCTGGAACCACTCGCGGCGGAACTGCTTGGCGGCTCCGTCGGGGGTGTTGGTCCACTCGATCGTCACACGGTCGTTGTTGACGTCCTGAGGGGAAGAGATTAGTGAGGGGAAAGGGTACTGTAGGCTCTACTCCCGATTTCTCCACACCTACTTTGACTGCGGAAATTAGATCTCCCAACCAATGTCCCCTTGTCTTCCTCTGAGCCCCCACTTTGACTAGGAATCGACAGTCTAATCGATTCATTCCGCCCTATAAAAGCGGGCCCTCGCGGTCTCCTCCTCACAACCAAGTCGTCGACATGGCTCAGTCCGTTCCTCCCGGAGACATCGCCACCCAGCCCGGCACTTTTTGGAATCTTCCTCGTTTTCTCTCGAGTGTCTTTGCAACCAATTCGTGTTTAGCAGTGATTTTATCGATCGATCGATACTGTACTGTACTCCTACAGTACTCCTCCTTCACCTCCTTACGATGCCCACTTCCATTTCCTGTAGGGGCTGCGCTGGGGCTCGCTGTAGGAGGCGGGAGGCGCCTCTGGAATACGGTGGCTTTGGGATACGGCAGTTCTGCGGGTCAGGCTTTTGACTACGTAGTTCGGAGGGTCAGAATAGGATACGGTAGGCGGTTCGTTGGGCCAGTCTTTTAGTTCGGCGGGTCAGACTCGCGATGGACGGCGGCATTGTCGTATGCGCGAGGCTCGTAGGCGGGCGGCTGCGAGACGACGACGACGTCGGCCGAGGGAGCCTGACAGAGGAATACGGTAGTTCAGACCCCGCCCACTATCGATTGGATATGCTACCGTACACTGGGCCTACCGTAGAGTTGCTGTGAACGAGAAGTGAAATAAAATGCTATTTTGACGTCATTCCATCTGGAGCCAACGGGGATACTTGGAGCAAAATGAGTACGCTCATGATCATCAGCACCCTCAAAAACACCGAAACACAAAGTTTCAGAGAATAGATTTTTTTTGATTGTGCCAAACATTGTCCGACTATAAGGCAAACAGCCTCTTATGTCATGGCAGGCTTTCTCGAATTTCTTGAAGTGCTAAATCGTACACACTGCTTCCCCCACATAAATCAGGTTCGACGACACTTTTGTAAGGGGCGCCACCCATAATTACCTCGATAACAGCCCTCCTCAATGTTTGAGAAGGGCATCCATAAATTGGTCCAACGGAGCCCTCGTAAACGAGCCACTCCGCGTAAGCGATGTCGATCATGGCGAAAAATGAGCTTTCATGCCCTTGGCGCGCTCTAGACGCGATGGGTTGGAGCGAGCGGCAGAGGCGCACCCGAGAGGGCGGAGCTTCGCGACGATCGCCGATTAGAAGCTTTCTCCATTCTGCACACTCTCTCATTTCTCTGGTGCGCAGAATGGAGAGAACAACTGCTCGATCCCGCAAGAACATAACACAGTTACCTGCCAGTATCCTTGTAGTTTAGGACTTCGGCTCTCTCTAATCTGCACACATTCTCACCGTTCTCACCGAGAAAGTGTGCAGCATGGAGAGAGCTGAAAACCGAAATAAAACCCTTACTGCACATGTTCTCGCTGGTTCAATACGCGATTGAATGTGACAAATAGACAGATCTGTAAGCAGAAAGCTCTAGTTAATTTTTGATTAGGATACGGTGGATCTCAGCCTACCGTAGTCTTCGTTCCAGGATCGTACAGTAATCTGCAGAGTATCTAAGGGTGGTTTACTGTATGCTCACGGCTCCAGCTCCTTGCTCGCGAAGCTCCGCCCACTCGGCTGCACCTCCGCCGCGCATTCAATCCCGTCGCGGGTAGAGCGCCGCGCGCTTACAATTTATCTGGATCCGACGATGAGGGTGGGGGATGCGAGCTTTGAGTCATCGAGGATCCCATCATGGCAGATGCTAATTCGCTAGCCCCGTCCGTCCCCTGGTTTGTGCCTCACCCGGTCAGTGTGAGCCCCCGCACTGTGCCCCCGTGACCAGACCCTTTTTGGCGCGCCACCACCGACGGACGTGGCAATGAAAATGAGCAGGGGGAAGTTTGAAACTTCCTGCATTCCGCATACTATTTCGGAGGCTAAATTGGGTCAGAGCAAGAAATATCATGGAAATCGTAGAAGTCATTTATTTGAGGGTGTATCATTTTAGAACTGGAAAACATCTCCTTAACTGTATTCGTAAGGCTTGAAGGTCGTCCTAAAGTACTCTATGTAGTTGGGGAGAAGGGGAAAAGTTTCTGTCTAAGGATGCATCTATTTCTCCAATCACAGCTACGAGGGAGTGTGCAGAATGGAGAGAGGATGCTCCGTCCCTTTTATTCTGTCATTCTTGCTCACAAGAAAGGGCAGAATTGTGACGTCGTTTTGCTTTTCATCTCTCTTCATTCAGCACACTCTCTCGTTTCTCTGACCTGCGAGATAGTGTGCAGAATGGAGAGAGCCCTTGCCCCTCTTCTTCTTTGCCCCTAAGGAAGGGCAGAAGAAGAGTCGTCTCACCCACTTGGCCGCGTGGTCCAAGCGGGGCAAAGAACTCTCTCCATGTCTCATCAGGTCTCTCATCAGGGAGGGAGGGGGTATATAGGGGAGGACCCGTTAAGGGGAAAAGTAGATCCCATCATGAAGTAGATCATTAGATCCCGCACCTAGTCATTCCTTTGTATAGTGGAAAGCGTTTCTGACTCAACCTGACTTTTGATCTATCGGGTTGAGGAATAAGTAACGCTCGTTTTTCCAATTTCAGATTATGACCTCTCCCGTTTTTGATGATCGATAAGGGCTTGGATACTCTCTTTAGCGCACACTATATCATATATCTCCGATCATTTAGGCGATCACAATGGCTGGCTCAATTCAAAGTTGTCGCACCTCACCCTGAGATTTTGACAGGTCAGCACTGAGGGAAGAAGAATTATTGAGCCACAATTAAGCTGCAGTAGTAAAGTATCATGGTTATACATTACACTGATGATATTCAGAGGAATATCCAAGTAAAGGCCTGTGTGAGATATGCGCCTAACGAGAGTGTAGGATTTTCAGTTACTGACCGAAAGAAGTTTTGCAAGCCGCGTTTTCTTAGCAATAGATCTAAAGACCTTAATTATGCTTGAATGTGGAGTACCTTTCCTGTTGAAAATATGGACGAATTTTGCTAAGTGTGGAGCATTCTCTTTATGAGTTAAATTGCTCGTAAGTCCGATATAGAAAAACAAGCCTCGAAATCGACATTTATTGCTATTTCCTGTAAACCGTACTAATTGAATGTAGGGCCTTAGATGGTTAAATGGACGAGCAACTTTTGCACTATCATCCACCAAGTGGCCACAATTATAGAATGGCTACTATGTCTTGGGTATAGTTTAATCCAAAGTCCTCAAAACACGCATTTCTTTTGATTCCGTCACAAAATAATATTTTTGGAAAACTGTTATTTTTCAAATAGGAGCATAAGTAGCACCAAATGTTTATAGTGATAATATAGCTCCATAGTGAGTGACTGGAGCGCACTAGTGTATAGGCCAGCACCTGCGATCCTCAAGGTAGACAAATAAGTTAAGTGAACTGCAATTTTTCACGAACGTACCCCTTGAAACGTCTATAAAAATACAACAATGAATCGAGCACCATTCTCACTTCACCATGAAAGAGGTGTAGTATCGGGCTGCTCACCTGAGAATGTGTGAATTTACCGAACAGTTTCCACGTTAAATTACACAATTTCGAAAAAAATCTAAAATTTTCGAAAATTATCAGGTACATTGAAATCTAAATTTCTCTCCTACACAGGAAGCGTGATATTTCTAATAATAACGGCTATGATACTTGAGCATACCCTGAAAAAATGCTATAAAGTCAGCTCGTTTAGATTTGATTGGCGGGAGATATATGAGCCCAAACACGATGCTCAAAAACGAGCGTTACTTATTCCTCAACCCAATACCTTCAACCCCCTTTGTTCTACTCATTGTTGAAACTGCAGTGGGACTTCCGAAACCTAATAACGTCAGTCGTCGATAGCCCATCGCGGTGCGCCCACCGTATCCCCCACCTGGTAGGAGATGTTGTTGATCTTCATGACCAGCGCCGGCACGTAGGCCATTGTGAGCAGCACGGCCGTGAGCGAGCAGCCAACCGCCAGGAAACCGGCCGAGGAGGCCGAGGTGAACACCATCTGGAAAGAGGTTACGGTAAGTCGGCGGGTCAGATGGGGGTTGAGGAAGTTCAGATTGATGAATAGGGTACTCAGATGGCTAGATACTGTGTGAAACATGCGGTCGAGGACACCATTTGAGGAGGATACGGTATATAAAATGGGATAGCTACGGTGGAAGTACAGTCGATCAGAAGAGCGAATACGCTAACAGGGTTCGGAGAGTGGTGGGGCACAACGGCAACAGGAGTGCTGAAGAACAGAGTGACTGACTTGGAACACTCGAGAGTGTTTGAGATGCTGAACAAGGACAAGTAAGTGCCCTACCGTAAAAGACAATTACTCATTACGAAGGGGAAGGTGGGGGGTTTGTGTTGGCGATTTACTGGGTTCTTTTGTGTCACACTGACATTACAATGCCGACAAATAGATCGCAACTCAATGTGAACTTCTTTTTTTGCATACTATATCGCATATCCTGTGACTACATTGCATGCACTTTCTCCATAGGGTAGCCCCATTTGTGTTTCTAAGTTGTCTCGCCATCTCGAATCAAATACACGATCGCAACCCGAATCTTACTGGCTGTGACTAGTGATGAGCAATCAGCATCAGACTCTCCTCAATTTTCAAGCTCTCTCGTCAGTCAGAGAAACGAGAGAACACGCGAATTGAGGAGAGTCGGATTCCGATTTGTCATCACTAGCTGCCACACAAGAAACATGTTTCCCAAAATTAACACTATGCAACGTATTACATACCTGGGATACTTCTCTTTGATCTATAAGAAAGGGTTACCCTACTATGTAAATTTCAAACCGCGGGGTGGCCTGATCTAATTGCCCAAAAGAGGAAATATTGTTATTTTTTTGGTTCCGCTTTGTTGTCTCACTCTGATCAGTTCGACCACTGCCTGAGCGCATTTTGTTAGACAGGCGAAACAAGAATCTCACTGGCCGCGTTTTCAGGAAAAGTGTTCAATCTCGGATGATCATTTTGCGACGTATTACTGTCTGGGTTACTGTACTTTAATCTGGTTATACACTATGCAATTTTAGACCGCGTGGTGGCCTGATCAACTTGTCCAGAAGCTGGGAATCATTATTTTTTGGTTGTTCAACCGCTACCCCACTTCTATCAGTTTGACCACCACCTGAGTGCCTTTTGTAAGAAAGGCGCAACAAGAATCTCACTGGTTGCGGTTTCTGCAAAAAAAAGTTCAAAAATTGAATGAACGTTCTCTGATGTATTGCAAATTTATATTTTTCTTAAAAAATAAATGTGGACTTGTGTTTCAAACATACTTGGTAAGCTACAATATATAGTCGCAGTAATAGAGATCATAAAAAAATTGATGGCACATACCGTAATCCGTAATCCTACCGTACTCGTAGAAACTACCATATCCCTACCGTATCTCGAAGCTACCGTAATCGTGTCCTAATTGCAGGTCGCTTCCGCTCGTGAGTTCTGCTCCAAGTATTTCGGCTCGCATTGAGAAGGAGACGATCGAGAGCAATGGTGAGTTGAGAAGTCGTTTCCGGTTTTGCTCTCTCCATTCTGCACACTCTCTCACGGGTCAGAGATGCAAGTGTGCAGAATGGAGAGAGCTGAAAACAGAAACGACATCACTATTGTGGACTGAGTTGGGATTCAATTTTTTTTATGGATATAAGTGAAATGTATCTTGCCCTTGGCTGTGGTTGGAAAATTAAGAGATGCTTCACTCACAAGTCGTTTATCGGACGAGCGGAATAACTTGCCAGAGGGAGAACAGATTCCGCAAGGGAGTGTGCATAAGGGAGAGAGTAGGGCAGGGGGGAGTTGATAGAGGAAGTCCAGTCCACTAGAAGAGAAAATCCTGTCCGCGAGCCAGTCCAATTTCAGTCCCGGTGAAGAAGCCGCGACTGCAACCGGTGCAGCCGCTGTCGGCGGCAGATGCAGCTGCAGCAGAGGCGCACTTGCTGGGATGCAGGGATGCAGGGATGGACAGCATCAGATAGGTATGGAGGCGGTTGGGTGTTCACTGGGGATGTCCTTTTGCCTTCATGATGTCTCCATTCTGCACACTCTCGTCTGTCTGACTTACGAGATCGTGTGCAGAAAGGAGAGAGTCAAAAACCGAAACGCAGACAACCCAAATGACCGATACATCCAACCACTCACTTTAGGAAGTGTTTTATTTTAGTTCTCATAGGCAGTTTCCTTTCATCACTTTCCGAACTACGTTGTCTCTATAATTATCTCTTGAAGCCCAAACGTGGCAGCTCATTCTTATTTGCCTCAGTTTGACTAGGAATGAAATACGCATGGGGGAAAAACTCGCCTGATTATATGTGGAGCGGACTAGCATTAGTGTGGCGAGTGTGAGATAGTTGTTTCTGAAGGGGGAGTTTAAAAAAAAAGAAGGACCGTAGTCTTGTGCTTAACACAAGCTTGGTAAACTGTAACGCAAGCCGGTTCTTTTCATCGTGTTCAAAAAAAAATCTCTCGCTAAAATATTTGCCCCTCTGTCGTTGTCCATTGCTTTTCAGTGGCAATATTCAGAATATGTTAGCCTATCCATAGGACTGGGATCCACTGGTCAGTGCAACTTCAACAGATGTAAAATAACTAATTAAAATCTTGTTAAAATAATATTATTATTGTAGCTGCTCGCTCGGAGTCGGTGCTGCAGTCGCTGGCCGACTAGAGGCGTGGCTGCAAGAGGAAGGCCGCTATTAGAAGGGAGATGCCGGGCCAGGTCAGGATACGGTAGTTTGGTCTGTCAGAATTACGATTGATGATGGCATTATCGTACTCGATTAGAAGGTAGATTCCCGGAAACGTGAGCATATTAGAAATGTGAGTGAAACCAGTTGATGTGTGATATTGACGAATTTGTAGCACCTGTCAGGTAGGGGTTTCATAAGGATCGTATGAGCGAAGGTCGACAGGGAGCGATCGTTGGTAGCGATTTTTCTTATAAACTAAAAAAATATTTTCATTAGGACATTATCCACTGGTCATATCAGCTTCAACATATATGAAACAATTAATTTAAGTTATTTAAATAAATAATTAATTAATTAATTTGCAGTTGCGCTGCGTTCCTGCGCCACGGGCTGGCTGCCGGCCGACGAGCTCATCAGTCACACCTGCAGCGCCCACCATCTCGATCTGCTGGTGAGGAGGTAACGGTATCTAGGGATTACGGTATTTATGGGTTACTGTAGTTTTAGAGGAAACGATAGATGTATTCAAGGGCTAACGGTTTCGCTGTTAGTCTATTTCGATTAGATTCACCAGCCCTTGAAGGGACCTGGGGGGAGAGACGAAAATACTCGACTTTGGCGCGAACGGTTGGGGTGGCAGCTTTGTGTTAGAGAAGTTAGATTTTGGTAAGTTTGCGAACTTGAGAATAATGTCAAGTCAAATCGAACCCATAGAATTATATAATATAATTTCCATTTCGAGCGTAGTTACTTGATTTGGGTGGCAATTTCGTGTTATAGAGAATATATATTTACGAGTTTTTAAACTTTGGAATAGTGTCACGCCGATACGGGCTGTAATTATTTGTAATATATTTATTTATAATCATTATATATTTTTATTTTTCAGTCCGAGAGCAGTTGCCACATCTGCCTGGATTCGATTGACGCGTGGAAGAAGAAGATCAGTCAGTGATATTACGTGATCTAGGGCTGTCATCTAGGTTTTCGCTCTCTCCATTTAGCACACTATCTCCTCGCCGGTCAGACACACGTGAGAGTGTGCAGAGTGTTGAGAGCGCAAAATCGAAACGATAAGAACCCCTTTATTATATTGTTGTTCATGGCATTGTAAGATCTTTGTAAAGAGTAGAATTTTGTTGTATGCAGTTGTTATTTCGCCTGTTAAGTTAATTATTCTCTGTTTGTATCGCATCCATTATCGGTGAATAAATCCCTCTCCTTAAATCGTACTCGGCTAAGTTTAACCAGCCCTTGGGTAGATCAAACGCAGTCTGAGGGGGTAGATCACTCATTTCTATAGAACTATTTTTCTTGTTACAATAGTTTGTTTTTGTGTTTTCGTTGACCTATGAGCATTTTCGTGTAAAAACTCTCGTTCAAACATCGATTTGGAGAGAAGAGAAAATGAATCAATGTTGTCTGAAAAGTAGAGATCGAAGATGCGCCGGCAGGCATTTATGCAGACAAACGATGCTCACAACCTGGGTAATCTGTGTTTCTCACAAGGGAATGGCACAACTTTATCACGAAATTGGAGTATGATCTATATACCATTCGAAAGAGCATCAAAAGTTGGTACGATCTGCGTTTTCAAATTTTCCTGACGTTGTTGACGAGGAGCGCTTGACGGATACTAGTGGTTGCGGCCCGCCTTTCTCTGCCTCTTGCAAAACATCACCTGCGGGCGGGAGTCGAGCATGCCTGCGTCGGCATGCCAGTCAGACACCATGCCCATTACGTCGGCATGCCTCGGCATGCCAGTCAGACACCATGCCCATTCTCTACCTCTTGCAAAACCCATTACGTCGGCCAGCGTCGGCATGCCAGTCAGACACCATGCCCATTCTCTGCCTCTTGCAAAACATCACCTGCGAGCGGGAGTCGAACCTGCCTGCGTCGGCATGCCAGTCAGACACCATGCCCATTATAGGGCGGAATGAATCGATTAGACTGTCCATTCCCAGTCAAAGTGGGGGCTCAGAAGAAGACAAGGGGAATATTAGTTGGGAGATCTAATTTGAGCAGTCAAAGTAGGTGTGGATAGATCGGGACCGATTCGGGAGTACACTAGATCACACCGAATTATCGGTAACGGTTGCGGTTCGTGGTCCAGATTAAGTACGGTAAATGGATCGATAGGATTCGCATTATCTAAGCGACGTTAGATCGCATTTCAGCACTCTCCATTCTGCACACTTGGCAATAGTGTGCAGAATGGAGAGCAATCGAAATGAAATTGTCAAAAAAAATTTTATAGCAATAATGTATGCGATCTATTGCCACTTTCAGGACAATGGTGAATTGGAGAATTGTATTTTTCACTAACATGTAAGACAGAAGAGGACTATCAATTCGCGATGGACTTAGCTATCCTTACACCAGCACTGTGTTGAAGGGACCAACAATCCGAGGTGACCTACCGGCCACCACAGGGCGCGTCAGGAAAATTTGAAAACGCAGATCATACCAACTTTTGATGCTCTTTCGAATGGTATATAGATCATACTCCAATTTCGTGATAAAGTTGTGCCATTCCCTTGTGAGAAACACAGATTACCCAGGTTGTGAGCATCGTTTGTCTGCATAAATGCCTGCCGGCGCATCTTCGATCTCTACTTTTCAGACAACATTGATTCATTTTCTCTTCTCTCCAAATCGATGTTTGAACGAGAGTTTTTACACGAAAATGCTCATAGGTCAACGAAAACACAAAAACAAACTATTGTAACAAGAAAAATAGTTCTATAGAAATGAGTGATCTACCCCCTCAGACTGCGTTTGATCTACCCAAGGGCTGGTTAAACTTAGCCGAGTACGATTTAAGGAGAGGGATTTATTCACCGATAATGGATGCGATACAAACAGAGAATAATTAACTTAACAGGCGAAATAACAACTGCATACAACAAAATTCTACTCTTTACAAAGATCTTACAATGCCATGAACAACAATATAATAAAGGGGTTCTTATCGTTTCGATTTTGCGCTCTCAACACTCTGCACACTCTCACGTGTGTCTGACCGGCGAGGAGATAGTGTGCTAAATGGAGAGAGGGAAAACCTAGATGACAGCCCTAGATCACGTAATATCACTGACTGATCTTCTTCTTCCACGCGTCAATCGAATCCAGGCAGATGTGGCAACTGCTCTCGGACTGAAAAATAAAAATATATAATGATTATAAATAAATATATTACAAATAATTACAGCCCGTATCGGCGTGACACTATTCCAAAGTTTAAAAACTCGTAAATATATATTCTCTATAACACGAAATTGCCACCCAAATCAAGTAACTACGCTCGAAATGGAAATTATATTATATAATTCTATGGGTTCGATTTGACTTGACATTATTCTCAAGTTCGCAAACTTACCAAAATCTAACTTCTCTAACACAAAGCTGCCACCCCAACCGTTCGCGCCAAAGTCGAGTATTTTCGTCTCTCCCCCCAGGTCCCTTCAAGGGCTGGTGAATCTAATCGAAATAGACTAACAGCGAAACCGTTAGCCCTTGAATACATCTATCGTTTCCTCTAAAACTACAGTAACCCATAAATACCGTAATCCCTAGATACCGTTACCTCCTCACCAGCAGATCGAGATGGTGGGCGCTGCAGGTGTGACTGATGAGCTCGTCGGCCGGCAGCCAGCCCGTGGCGCAGGAACGCAGCGCAACTGCAAATTAATTAATTAATTATTTATTTAAATAACTTAAATTAATTGTTTCATATATGTTGAAGCTGATATGACCAGTGGATAATGTCCTAATGAAAATATTTTTTTAGTTTATAAGAAAAATCGCTACCAACGATCGCTCCCTGTCGACCTTCGCTCATACGATCCTTATGAAACCCCTACCTGACAGGTGCTACAAATTCGTCAATATCACACATCAACTGGTTTCACTCACATTTCTAATATGCTCACGTTTCCGGGAATCTACCTTCTAATCGAGTACGATAATGCCATCATCAATCGTAATTCTGACAGACCAAACTACCGTATCCTGACCTGGCCCGGCATCTCCCTTCTAATAGCGGCCTTCCTCTTGCAGCCACGCCTCTAGTCGGCCAGCGACTGCAGCACCGACTCCGAGCGAGCAGCTACAATAATAATATTATTTTAACAAGATTTTAATTAGTTATTTTACATCTGTTGAAGTTGCACTGACCAGTGGATCCCAGTCCTATGGATAGGCTAACATATTCTGAATATTGCCACTGAAAAGCAATGGACAACGACAGAGGGGCAAATATTTTAGCGAGAGATTTTTTTTTGAACACGATGAAAAGAACCGGCTTGCGTTACAGTTTACCAAGCTTGTGTTAAGCACAAGACTACGGTCCTTCTTTTTTTTTAAACTCCCCCTTCAGAAACAACTATCTCACACTCGCCACACTAATGCTAGTCCGCTCCACATATAATCAGGCGAGTTTTTCCCCCATGCGTATTTCATTCCTAGTCAAACTGAGGCAAATAAGAATGAGCTGCCACGTTTGGGCTTCAAGAGATAATTATAGAGACAACGTAGTTCGGAAAGTGATGAAAGGAAACTGCCTATGAGAACTAAAATAAAACACTTCCTAAAGTGAGTGGTTGGATGTATCGGTCATTTGGGTTGTCTGCGTTTCGGTTTTTGACTCTCTCCTTTCTGCACACGATCTCGTAAGTCAGACAGACGAGAGTGTGCAGAATGGAGACATCATGAAGGCAAAAGGACATCCCCAGTGAACACCCAACCGCCTCCATACCTATCTGATGCTGTCCATCCCTGCATCCCTGCATCCCAGCAAGTGCGCCTCTGCTGCCGCTGCATCTGCCGCCGACAGCGGCTGCACCGGTTGCAGTCGCGGCTTCTTCACCGGGACTGAAATTGGACTGGCTCGCGGACAGGATTTTCTCTTCTAGTGGACTGGACTTCCTCTATCAACTCCCCCCTGCCCTACTCTCTCCCTTATGCACACTCCCTTGCGGAATCTGTTCTCCCTCTGGCAAGTTATTCCGCTCGTCCGATAAACGACTTGTGAGTGAAGCATCTCTTAATTTTCCAACCACAGCCAAGGGCAAGATACATTTCACTTATATCCATAAAAAAAATTGAATCCCAACTCAGTCCACAATAGTGATGTCGTTTCTGTTTTCAGCTCTCTCCATTCTGCACACTTGCATCTCTGACCCGTGAGAGAGTGTGCAGAATGGAGAGAGCAAAACCGGAAACGACTTCTCAACTCACCATTGCTCTCGATCGTCTCCTTCTCAATGCGAGCCGAAATACTTGGAGCAGAACTCACGAGCGGAAGCGACCTGCAATTAGGACACGATTACGGTAGCTTCGAGATACGGTAGGGATATGGTAGTTTCTACGAGTACGGTAGGATTACGGATTACGGTATGTGCCATCAATTTTTTTATGATCTCTATTACTGCGACTATATATTGTAGCTTACCAAGTATGTTTGAAACACAAGTCCACATTTATTTTTTAAGAAAAATATAAATTTGCAATACATCAGAGAACGTTCATTCAATTTTTGAACTTTTTTTTGCAGAAACCGCAACCAGTGAGATTCTTGTTGCGCCTTTCTTACAAAAGGCACTCAGGTGGTGGTCAAACTGATAGAAGTGGGGTAGCGGTTGAACAACCAAAAAATAATGATTCCCAGCTTCTGGACAAGTTGATCAGGCCACCACGCGGTCTAAAATTGCATAGTGTATAACCAGATTAAAGTACAGTAACCCAGACAGTAATACGTCGCAAAATGATCATCCGAGATTGAACACTTTTCCTGAAAACGCGGCCAGTGAGATTCTTGTTTCGCCTGTCTAACAAAATGCGCTCAGGCAGTGGTCGAACTGATCAGAGTGAGACAACAAAGCGGAACCAAAAAAATAACAATATTTCCTCTTTTGGGCAATTAGATCAGGCCACCCCGCGGTTTGAAATTTACATAGTAGGGTAACCCTTTCTTATAGATCAAAGAGAAGTATCCCAGGTATGTAATACGTTGCATAGTGTTAATTTTGGGAAACATGTTTCTTGTGTGGCAGCTAGTGATGACAAATCGGAATCCGACTCTCCTCAATTCGCGTGTTCTCTCGTTTCTCTGACTGACGAGAGAGCTTGAAAATTGAGGAGAGTCTGATGCTGATTGCTCATCACTAGTCACAGCCAGTAAGATTCGGGTTGCGATCGTGTATTTGATTCGAGATGGCGAGAAAACTTAGAAACACAAATGGGGCTACCCTATGGAGAAAGTGCATGCAATGTAGTCACAGGATATGCGATATAGTATGCAAAAAAAGAAGTTCACATTGAGCTGCGATCTATTTGTCGGCATTGTAATGTCAGTGTGACACAAAAGAACCCAGTAAATCGCCAACACAAACCCCCCACCTTCCCCTTCGTAATGATTAATTGTCTTTTACGGTCACGTCATGTATCGAAGAAACAACATGGACTTCTAAAAATACAATATTATTTTAAATTAAATACCTCGATCTTCTCCTCCAACTCGAAGATTTTCGCTTTCAACGTCTCACTGTCAGCATTGGACTCAACCAGCGACTGAACCAGCTCGTCCATTCTAAACTAATGGAATTATTTGGACTAAATGAGTTCTGGTTTTTATGCGATTTGGACTGAGCGAGTTCGAAAAATTGGACTTATTGTACCCTTGTTTGTGAATGATGATCGTTGATCTCTACTCTTGATCACCAATAGCTCATGCATCACTATGCTTGTATCATTCCAAATCCAGTAGGAAAACAATGCGTGACAGCCCGAGTATCCCTATTTCCCAGTCCCTCTCGGATCAGAAAACGCTAGAGTGTGTGAAATGAACGAGACGGTGAAACTCACTTCGCCTTGTTTCTCCAGCCGCATTCGCCCTCTCCTCCTCATCCTCAATAATAATTTATTAGATCACACGGAATTGTCGGATACGGTAGGGTTTCGGGTCAAGAGTAAGTACGGTAAGTGGATCGAAAAGGCATGATTCGCAAGATCCAAGTAAATGTTGATCGGTTTTCAGCTCTCTCCATTCTGCACACTTGACAAGTGTGCAGAATGGAGAGCAATCAAAATGAATTTGTCATCAATCACAATAATTCGGATTTGATTAAAGCGGGTATGCGATCTATCACAACTTTCAGAGTAATGTTGATTTGTTTTATTTTTGGTATACGGCAGAAGAAATATATCAATTCGCCCTGGTCTGAGTCAGCCTTACACAAGCGGAGAAACGCAAATTACCTAGGTTGAGAGAATCGTCTTTTTTTGCATACCGGCCGATTTTGCGCTCTCTACACTCTGCACACTCTCTCGTTTGCCTGATATGTGAGATAGTGTGCTGAATGGAGAGAGCGATAACCGACCTGACAGTCATAGATCACGGAATATCACTGACTGATCTTCTTCTTCCACGCATCGATCGATTCCTGGCAGATGTGGCCACTGCTCTCGGACTGAAAAATAAAAAATAATAACAATTATAAATAAATGTAAATATAAATATTTTCATAGGTTCGATTTGTGGTTATGGTGTCTGACTGAAGAACCCAATCCAGTCTCGACTCCTCGGTTCGAGCCCCACGATGGATAGGTCTGCAAGTGAAATAGCAGAAGCCGGAAAGCAATGTTGCAGATGCTTGCAATTTTGCGAAGAAGATTGCTCAACTAACTGCGGCGAACTTTGCACCATCCGATTCTCCTTCGACAACAATAAAACAATAATCCACGATTCAAATCGAGCATAAATGCTAGATATGCAGTGGATGGAATGACATTATCCTCAAGATCACAGACTAACCAATATCTGATTTCTCTAACACAAAACTGCCACCCCAACCGAATCAATTCGCGCCAAAGTCGAGCATTTTCGTCTCTCCCCACGTCCCTTCAAGGACTGGTGAAATCTAATCGAGATACACAAACAGGGAACCCCGATAGCTCTCCACGCAGCGCAGCTGCAAATTAATTAAATTTTTAATTATTTAAATAACTTTTAATAAATTTTGAATTATTTAAATTAATTATTTTTGGGAAGCTGATATGACCAGTGGATAATATCCTAGGGTGAGTATATTTGTATATTGCAAACTACCATTATCGATCGCCCCCTGTCGACCTTCTCTCATATGAAGAAACCTTTCCCCAGATACTTATTCTTTTATATTACGGAATAAAATTCCCTGTAAGTTGAGGCACTAGATTCGAGAACATTTTTTTTGTAAATTAATTGTCGTTTTTTCGATCACAGCTTTTTCAGTTTTTGTCCAATCGTCTCATATTTGTCAGAAAAGTTTTTCGCCTGATTTTTCTGCGTTTTTTGAGCATTTCGGAAGCTTGCTAGCTCAACTGGGAGCTGAGATACACTAGAGCCGGTACCGCGACCGGATATTTCCTAAAAGCCGGCTCTGGGACTCGTTACCAAAATAGTTCGAAAACTTGTCCCCAGGGTATTCACCCATCATAGTATGGAAGGTTTAAAATGGGTTTGAAAAAAATTGTTCCGGGACTGCTCTCCCGAGTCGTGATTCCGGTGTTATAAAGTCAAAATGTATGTCAGTCAGTTCGTTCGTTCGTTCGTTCGTCTGTCTGTCTGTCACACTTTTCAAACCTCAATAACTCGATTTCTAGGCATCGCCCAAGGACAAGTCCTTGACCAATTGAACCACCGTAAACTCCTTTTTTAAAAATCGATAATAATTTCATCATCATTACGAAATATTTCATCATCCTTAGGCAATAATCCGTTTTTCGCGCCTAATTCGCTTCATAATCGTCCGTAAAGATCGGCAATATTGTCAATCGACTCAGAATCGTCAGCGCTTTTCACTGACAGCAACTATTTCGTAATCTTCGATTTCGTCATCATTATGAAATCTTCACGTTTTCGCTCATAACTCGCTTTAAAATCATCGCAGAGCCTCGGGAGAAGTGCCAATCGACCCCTCGTGCTTAGATTTTGCAATAATTGATTTCGTCATCATTACGAAATCTTCATATTTTCGCTCATAACTCGCTTCAAAATCATCGGAGAGCCTTGGGCGAAGTGGCAATCAACATTTAAAGAAGATTTACAAGTTTTAGGATACTTCGGCCATGCTATTGTGAAAAGCTCGAAGCCTCACGAGCTTTTTGCAATGGCATACGCCCCACTCGCAAGCAAGCGGTGTTAGGCTAATGTGTATAGATGTTAGAGTATTACTTGGCTTGGGTATGCACACGGAACCGCACATATCTAGTTATGGTGGTTGTCTAGATACTAGAGCCTTAATTTCACAAATATGTTTGTGGAATGGGTCACATTATTGATGGCCTCTCTGTGAGAGGGAGTGACGAATGAGATGGCTATTTTTCTCATCGCTTGATATTGATTAGTGGAACCTTCTGATATAATGAAAGTATCTTATAGATACTCTGTTCATAATAATCAAACGCTTTTCTATTATGTCAGTGATCTGTGCACTCAATCAAAGATGGAAGTCATGTATCTGTGCACTATCCGCTAGTCATGTTCTAAAATTCCCAAAAGAAGCTCAATGGATTGATTGCCATGAAACAATGAATATGCATATTATGAGGTTCCCTCTACAAAATAATGAGTTCAACACCTCATGATCACTATTGGCTGCGGAACTGGGCCATCCCGAAATTTAGTCTCAATAATTATGGCGCACCCTGTATATTGATTCTATTTTCAGAATCGACGAGCTGGCTCAGTCGCTCGCTGAGTCCAACGCAGTCAGGGATACGTTGACGGCGAAAATCTTGGAGTTGGAGGAGAAGATCGAGGTATTTAATTTAAAATGATATTATATTTTGAAAAAGTTCATTTTGTTCCTTTGATACACGATGTGACGGCAAAAAAACAGTGAATCATTGCAAAGGAGAAGCTGAGCGATTAGTGTGGTTATTCTCACTAGGTTCTTTTGTGTCACACCAACAGTTTAATGGCATCAAATAGATCGCAACTCAATAGCAACATCTTTTTTCTTTAGATACTATTTCGCATAGCATGTGACTACATAGCATGCGCTTTCTCCATTTGTGTGGTTTAAGTTGTCTCGCCTTCTCGAATCAAATAAATCAGCCCTGAGTGCATTTTTTGCAAACGATCACAACCAGAATCTCACTAGCTGCCACTAGTGATGAGAAATCGGCATCAGACTCTCCTCAATTCGCACGCTCTCTCGTCAGTCAGAGAAACAAGAGAACACGCGAATTGAGGAGAGTCGGATTCCGATTTGTCATCACTAGCTGCCACACAAGAAACATGTTTCCCAAAATTAACACTTTGCAACGTATTACTTTCTTGGAATACTGTACTTTGATCTCCTATAAGAAAGGGTTACGGTACTTTCAAACTTTCAGTCCGCCGGATGACTTGGTCTACTTGCCCAAAAGAACAAATATTTTGTTTGGTTGTGAAGCAAACTCTGCTCGAATTAAATAAATCACCTACAGCTCCTTTTTGAAGATTGCCGCAACCAGAATCTCTCTGGTTACGTCAATTGAATTTTTTTTAACCAGGTTAACATTCCGCAACGTATTACAAAATTGTTTTATTTGAAATCGGTAGATCATTGTGTGACGTATCAAATTGGGTTAACCTACTTTGTAAATTTCAGACCGCGGGGTGGCTTGATTTACTTGCCCAAAAGAGGAAATAATGTTATTTTTTGGTTGCGCTTTGTTTTCTCGCTCGCATCAATTAGACCACCGCCTGAGCGCATTTTGTTTGACAGGCGCAACAAGAATCTCACAGGCTACGTCAACAGGAAAAAAAGTGTTTAAATCGGATGATCATTGTGCGACGTATTACTGTCTGGGTTACTGTACTTTAATCTGGTTACACACTAAAAATATAGATTTGCAATACGTTAGAGAACGTTCATCCAATTTTGAACTTCTTTTTTTGCAGAAAGCGCAACCAGTGAGATTCTTGTTGCGCCTGAAATCCAGTCCACGATTTGAGACCGCGTGGTGACCTGATCAACTTGTCCAGAAGCTGGGAATCATTTTTGTTTGGTTGTTCAACCGCTACCCGACGGCGATCAGTTAGACCACCGCCTGGGCGCATTTTTTTGACGGGCGCAACAAGAATCTCACTGGTTGCGCTTTCTGCAAAAAATAAGTTCAAAATTGAATGAACGTTCTCTAACGTATTGCAAATTTATATTTTTAGTGTGTAACCAGATTAAAGTACAGTAACCCAGACAGTAATACGTCGCACAATGATCATCCGATTTAAACACTTTTTTCCTATTGACGTAGCCTGTGAGATTCTTGTTGCGCCTGTCAAACAAAATGCGCTCAGGCGGTGGTCTAATTGATGCGAGCGAGAAAACAAAGCGCAACCAAAAAATAACATTATCTCCTCTTTTGGGCAGTTAGATCACGCCACCCCGCAATCAGAAAAATACAAAGTACCGTAACCCAGTTGATCAAATAGCAGTAACTCAGACAGCAATACGATACACAATGATCATCCGAAGTTTAACAATTTTTCATGACAAACGCGGCCAGTGAGATTCATGTTGCGCCAGTCTTACAAAATGCGTCCATGCGGAGGTCTAACTGATGTGAGTTGGGAAGCAATTCAAAAAAATTATGATTCCTTCTTCTGGACAAGTTGATCAGGTCACCCCACCTTCTAAGATTGCGTGCGTACCCCGAAAAAAAGTCCAGTAACCCAGACCGTAATACGTTGCACAATGCTCATCCGATTTAAACGCTTTTTCCTATTTCCGTAGTCAGTGAGATTCTTGTTGCGATCCTCTTCGAAAAGGCTTTCAGAGGAGGTTTAATTTTTTAATAGAACCGAACCCAGTAGATAAAAGTACCGCAATCCAGGTCTAATACTTTCAGAATGCTCATGCGACATTAGACATGTCATTATCTCGGTGAGAGCACCCAGTGAGTTTCTTGTTGCGCCTGTATTACAGTAAGAAGTCACAAGTGAGTTATTTAATAGTAGCAGAGGTCGGGCTAACCAAAACAATAATTTTAATTTTAATTTATCTTGGGAAGGCATCCGTAGATCATGCCACTCGACAAATAGAAATATCGGATTATTCTAATAAATTGCAGAATAATCTTTCGTGTTTGAACTTTTTTTATTTTTCGAACTTATTTCTCGGAGAAATCACCCAGTGAGACTCTGGTTTCGAC
Organism: Pristionchus entomophagus; assembly: GCA_036245825.1. Classification (NCBI taxonomy): domain Eukaryota; kingdom Metazoa; phylum Nematoda; class Chromadorea; order Rhabditida; family Neodiplogasteridae; genus Pristionchus; species Pristionchus entomophagus. Next base: position 45,955,920 of record BTSX01000004.1, on the reverse strand, counting down.
CGTTTTGAAAAACGCGCTCAGGGCTGATTTATTTGATAGTGTTCCAACATCTTTGTTAAAACACATAAATATGGCTACCCTATTGGGGAAGCTCCTGTAGGTTAGGTCAGAGGCTATGCAAAATGTGATAGTATACAAGCATAAAATGATGCTATTGAGTTGCGATCTATGTATTTTCCAACATAAAAATGTCATGGCACAAAACGACTTAGTGAGAATTACGCTCAACACCACGCTCACCTTCCCCTTTGCAATGATTCACTGTCTTTTGCTGTCGCATCGTGTATCGAAGAAACAAAACGAACTTTTAAAAATATAATATTATATTAAATTAAATACCTCGATCTTCTCCTCCAACTCGAAGATTTTCGCTTTCAACGTCTCACTGTCAGCATTGGACTCAACCAGCGACTGAGCCAGCTCGTCGATACTGAAAATAGAATCATTATAAAAGAGCTCGGGATAATTGGACTCGTTGAGCTCGCTAATTATGCCGAATAACCGTTAAATTTCATTCACGAGCAAGTTTTATTCTGTTATTCAAAAATCAATTGGTCTCAACTGACCACCAGCAATTCGTTCTCGAGTAATACAGACGCTGAAACTGTGATAAGCCAGGTTCATTTAAAAACGCAGGCGCATAACGCAGGCGTGTACTAGTATGAGTTTGTAGTCCCTTTGCATATTTATAGAATCCATGTGATATGGGGCTCTGGCAATTATGTTCTCACCCTCCTTTATTCACTCATAAAATGCGATCTGCAATGTTTGCAATTTTAAAAAAAGTTGCAAACTTCCACTTGTAAGTGATCATTATGTTCGTCCACCATCGAATGTTTCTCACAATATATTTCAGGCTAATTGCAGTCAGAAGAAATCTGTTCGCAAACGAATTTAATTTTTTTTTCCCATTGTTGCATGTTTGAGTGAATAAAGGAGGGTGAGAACAGAATTGCCAGAGCCCCATATCACATGGATTCTATACATAGGCAAGGGGACTACAAAGTCATACTAGTACGCGCCTGCGTTATTACTTCGTTTGTAAAAGTAAGTGTGTCGAAAGTCATAACTCGTGAATTTCGAGGCACGTTCTTCAGTCAGGATCCGGTTTTGCTCAATTTCTCCCAAGCTGCCCCTTCGATTTAGTTTATTTTCTCATGATAGTTAGCTACTAGTTTGTCCTTCATAATAATGCAATAAAAAAGGTATATCGAATATCAACCCAAAAAGCAGTAACAAAAAAATAGAAATATTTTTCGAAAAATCAATTTATCTCGATGAGTTTCAAATCGATCGGGATGAAACTTGGTGTGTGTGATCGCATGAATATTGTGTATTGTTTGAGATATCACTCGATTGAAACGATTGCGAAAGAGCAAAGTCGGTTAGGCTACGTTTCATTTTTGAAACTTCCGCCATTTAGCGGAGAATGATCTAGAACACTAAACCATTTGCGCCTGAGCTACACTCGTCGAGTACTTCCATCCTACACATTTAGAGGGAATTCGATTTTTTGCCTAGTGCCAAGCATCAAATATATTCACTGGCTCAGAAAGTCACTCATAAAAAGTGCCCCAAACCCAGTATATCACATATCCGTAACCCAGGTGCAAAACGTTACAGAATCATCAGGTGACTTTGAACAAATTTTGCGTAGAGTAGCCGGCAAGATAGTGCGATTCAGGTTTTGCAGAAGCTGTTCATATTGAAATTCCCAGCTATTTGGCGGTATTAAAATACCAGTGTGACACAAAACAGCCTAGCAAGAATTCCCACACTATACCCCCACATTGCCGTTTGTATTTTTCACTGTCATTTGCTGTCAGTTCGTGCATCGAATTAAAAAAATAATAATACAATAATCATTTATAAAATTAAATACCGTGATCTGCTCCTCCAATTCGAAGATTCTCGCCTTCAACGCCTCACTGTCTGCGAGCGACTGAGCCAGCTCGTCGATTCTGAAAGAATGCAGTTATTTGGACTGAGTGAGTTTGGGATTTGGGCTTAGTGAAACCGTTAATTCTGAACAATGGACTGATTTGGGCTGAGGGGGCTCTGCAAATTGGACTTAGCGAGGGCATCGTTTCACAACAAAAAAATCATTTGGACTGAGTGAGCTCGAAAATTTAGGCTTATTGTACCCGTCGTTTTTGAATGATGATATTTGATCTCTACATTTTATCACCAACGAATTTTTCAAAACAGTGAGTCACAGCCCGAGTATCTATATTTCTCTTTGATCAGAGAAAGCAAAAGAGTGTGAAAAATGGAGACCCAGACGGTGAAACTGATTTCGCCTTGTTTCTATCGTCCTCTTCTCTAGCGGCATTGGCCATCTCCTCCGCATCCTCAATAATAGTTTATTAATTCATTAATATTAGAAACGTGTATGCGATTTCATGATGAGAGAGCCCAGAGACTATGCTACGAGCTCGAAGCAGTTCCGTTCTATCGACCCGGCAAAAAACTATCTTAATCAGAAACTACAGTGAGTACGAGTGTTGCATGATCGAAAAGTAGCTCTCTCCATTTGGCACACTGATGTCTGACAAGCGATTAGAGTGTGATGAATGCAGATAGCACTATTTGATCTGGCAACACTAGTACAAAAGAAAAAAATATGTGGCAATCGATATTAACTATGAGTTTCCCGGCCAATGCGCCATAAATTGGTAGGTCAGTGTACACAGCTGTTCAGTGGTATCATTGATCCGCGAGAATGAGAGGGGAGCAAAGGGGTCTGAGATTCGAACAGAGATAACATTTCGGCTGACTCAGCCTCCTTGCAGAATCGAAAAGTAGCCCTCTCTATTTAGCACACTCTTTCGTCTATTTGACCTTCAATAAAGTGTGCTGAATGGTGAGAGCAATATTTTATCCGGCAACACGAGTACGAAAGAAAGATAGTATGGCAATCGATAATGGTTATCATTTCCTTCCTTACCTTAGCCCTCTCCTCCGCCTCCTTGGCCCACCCTTCAGCATCCGCAGCTCGCTTCTGGGCCTCGCCCCGTTGAAGGCGAATTCGCTGGAATATAATAGTGATGTCAAATCGGAACGGACTCTCCTTAATTCGCCTGCTCTCTCGCCTCTCTGACTGACGAGAGAACAGGCAAAATGGAGGAGAGTCGGAAAATGATTTGCCATCACTAACATCGATCTTTTTAAATGAGATTTTCAAAAATGGAATGTATACGTTACCAATACTAAATCAAAAACTACTTGGGATGGCGTTTCGTTTTTCGCCTCTCTCCATTCTGCACACTCCCTAAATGATCAGAGAAAAAAGACTATGCAGAATGGAGAACGCTGAAAACCGAACCGACTCTCACGGTTTTATTTTATTTCCCAAGGTCAGAAAGACGAGATCACGCGAAATTAAGAGCGTTTGATCGCATTTATCATTCCTTATTTTGGCGATTTTTCCTTGGTATAAACATCAAGTGGAGAAAAAGAATCACCTTGATCACCTTTTCCTTCTTCAGTGCCAGCTTCTTCAGCTTGGCCAGATCCTCGGATAGGGGCTGCAAATAAATAAATAAATTTAATTATTAATTGAACAATTTGAACTCTGGTTGTTGCAGAGCAAGCTGAAAAATACAACGCGAAAACTGAGCCAGACCGCTAAGGTTCCGTCTCGTGCAAATTCATCGAAAATTTTAGTGAGGACTCAGAAAAAAATTGAAGAATATCTTGATCGATACTGATGAGCTTGTGTCCTTGTAGTGTGAGGGGAGAAGTGACCAAGTGATAAACAACGACGTTTATCAGCGAACGTAGACTAGACGGGTGATGGGTACGTGGGAACTAGACGACGGGAGAGCGAGACTGGGCGTCTCCTCGGAATCAGCGAGGGAAAATACAATACTGTATTTCCCTTAATCAAAGGGGAAATCGTGACAAGACAAAGGACGCGCAATTTGAATTGGCGTCGCAGTTAGACGATGACTTACAGTATACTTGGGATATGAACGGGTCACGAGTTCAAGGGGGCGCGCGCTCTGGGGCACGACTATTATTTACGTAGGGTATTTACTATTCTGGTATATAATTAATATAGAATATAATTACTATACAACACCTCCCCTTCAAGATTGACAGCATGTGGATCTTTAAAAAAAAAGGTACAGAATTGGGGTAAGAGGTGAGGTGACACGTAGAACTTTGGGACGGGATTACTTCTTCGTCCTCGTATCATATTTCTTCTTGGATGGATCGACCTCGAGTCTGGCGGGAGTTCGGCGATCTCTCGATTGTCTCTTGATGGGAGGCGGTTGCTTGACGGGGCTCAGCTGCTTGAAGGGGGTTGGCTGGGTAGTCGTCGGGGCTGATGCTGATGTGAATGAAGAAGCCGTAGAGTAGTGCGAGGCACTATCATCCATGAGTTTCAACTCATGGAACTCATCTCCATCTACCGGATCTTCATCTGGAATCACACGAGGATTGTCACTCAGTTCGAATGTATCAAGCAGCAGATCGAGCGGAAGCAGCGAGTGTTCTCTCAGCTCGTTCTGAGGAACACCACTCGCCTTCTTACGAAGCTGATTCGCGTGTGCTCTCTGCTTCTTGTTGTTCCCTTCGATTTCGAACATGACTCTGCCTCTCTTTCCAGTGATCATGCCCGGCACCCACTGGAATTTGTTGGGGCCGTCTGGCTTACGGTAGTACACGTGGTCTCCGATGGAGAACCATCTGTCTTTGACACCATTCCTCTTGTCGAATTGTTCCTTCATCTTCTCATCCACCTTGTCCGATCTTTTGGAAGGCTTGAGAAGATCATCTTCGATCTGATCGATCGCCCGAGGAAACATTCGGCAGGACTCTTGCCCTCAGGTACATTCGGATTGGGTGTTCTTCGATAAGTGAGCAGGAATTGACGGATGATCTCCTTGTTGGGAATGTCTCCATGCATTTTCCTCAGAATTTTCTTCAGAGTGTCGACGAATCGCTCCGCCTGTCCGTTCGACTGAGGATGGTAGGGGGCGATTGTCATGTGCTTGATTCCATTACTCATCGCACATCTGACTGAAGAGATCGGACGTGAACTGTGTTCCGTTGTCAGAAACAATCAGCTCCGGAATTCCGAATCTCGAGATAGCATCTCTCATGAAGTTTACTGTGACAGAGGCCGTGATTGTCTGAGTACAGTACACTTCTGGCCACTTGCTGTAAGCATCGACCAGCACGAGGTAGTACTCGCCCTTGACTGGTCCAGCGTAGTCGATATGGATTCTTTGCCAGACGCGCTCAGTCATTGGCCACGGTTGCAGGGGAACCTTCACTGGTGCTTTCGCTGCATTGGCGCAGCGATCACACTGCTTGACCGTGTTCTCGACTTCTTGGTCTATTCCTGGCCAGAAGCAGATGCTTCTCGCGAGAGACTTCATGCGAACCACTCCGGGGTGTTCTGCATGGAGATCTTTCATCACTCTTGTTTGGAGTGTCTTCGGCACCACGACTCTGGAGCCGAAGAGAAGACAGCCCTTGACGAGACGCAGTTCTGATCTTCTCGTGTAGTAGGCCATCAGACGCTGTTCCATGGCGTCTCTCTGAGACCATCCTTTGATGTGCTTCTGGATGACTTCCTGGAGAAGTGTGTCCTTAGCAGTCTCAGTCTTGATGTCTGATGCCGTCACTGGCAATTGACGAATAGCAGAGTACAGGGAACCGATGATTGCGTTCTCTGCTTGTACCAATGCGATGTTCACCTCCTGCTCCGACTGACATTCGTTGATCAATCGAGAGAGAGCATCGGCATAGAAGAACGAGTCTGTGTTGATGTACTCGATGTGGAAATCGTACATTAGCAGTGTCTCTGCCCATCGGTAGATTCTCTTTGCTGTGTAAGCGGGAACTCCTTTGGGTGATCCGAAGATGGATAGCAGTGGCTTGTGATCCGTCTGGAGTGTGAATCTCCTTCCGAACACATACTTGTGGAATTTTCCCACTGCGAAGATCTGAGCCAGTGCCTCCTTCTCGATCTGCCCGTAGTTCTTCTCAGCTGGTTTCAGCTTTCTCGAAGCATGACAGATTGCTCTGAGAGACTTGTCTGGGAATCTGTGTAGAATCACCGCTCCGATTCCATCTTCGCATGCATCGGCTGCTACCACGATCTCCTTCTTTGGATCGTAGTGTACGAGACTGAGCTGCTGCGACAGTTTGTCCTTGAGCTCATTGAACGACTTCTCACAGTCCTTCGTCCATGCCCATTTCACATCATTCTTCAGAAGATGGTCGAGTGGAGCACGTAACTTGTGCATTCCTTCGATGAACTGTCCATAGTAGTTCACCATGCCGAGGAAACTTCTCAGCATCATCGGATTCTCAGGAGGAGGCATTGCCTCCGTCTTCTTTGGATCGGTGTGTCTACCGTCCTTGTTGATGATGAATCCGAGAAAGTTCACTTCCTTCATGCCGAACGTGCACTTCTCTGCTCGAGTGCGTAGTCCGTACTGCTTCAGCTTGAGCATGACTTCCTGGAGAGTCTCATCATGCTCCATCTTCGTCCTACCTCCGATGATGATATCTTCGAGGTAAGGGATTGCATGCTTGACTCCGCTCAACATCGTATCCATTAGTCTTTGGAAGATGCCCGGAGCAGCTTTCACACCGAATGGTAGCCTCTTGTATCGAAAGAGACCCTTGTGGGTGTTGATGACCAGCAGTTTCTGTGCCTCCTCATCGAGAGGTACTTGAAGGTAGGCCTCAGCCAGATCGATCTGAGAGAAGATCGTGGCTCCGCTCAGAGATGCGAAAATGTCTTCTGGAACGGGGAGAGGGTGAGCAGGTAGATCAATGGCTGCATTCAGTCCTGTGCTGAAGTCTGCACACATTCGAATCGTACCGTTTGGCTTGCTCACAGTGAGAATGGGTGCTGCCCATTCACTGTATTCCACCTTCTCAATCACTTTGCTCTGCTCCAGACGTTCGAGTTCATTCTCGACTTTCTCTGCGAGAGCGTATGGAACTGGTCTGGCCTTGACGAAGACTGGCTTGGCGTCAGACTTGAGCTGAAGAGACGCTGTCATCTCTGTGCAGCTTCCGAGTCCACTTGCAGTTACCTCGGGGAATTCCTTCTTCACCCACTCTGTGTACTGCTCGTTGGTCGACAGAGGTGTAGTTACCTCGTTGATTGTCGGGACCATACTGGATTCTCGAATCTCGATGAGATTGAGTAACTTGATGAAGTTCTTTCCGAGGAGGTTGATGTTCTTGCGAGTGACGTACACGTCTCCAGTCGCTTTGACACCACCGTACTCGGCCATTGACTTGAACTTTCCCATCAGCTCCAGATTCTCGCCATTGGCGCATGTGGCAGTGCAATCGGCTGGTGAGTACTTGGGCTCGCCGATTCGTTTCCACATGTTCTCTGAGATGATCGTGATATCTGCCCCCGTGTCAATCTTGATAGACGACGGCTGTCCATTGAGCTGGATACAGATGTGATAGTCTGAGGAGGCTATCGTGGCCACACTGACTGTCAGTGCCTGTTTGGGCTTGGATCTGCACACCTAAGCGATGTGCCCATTCTTGCCGCACTTCTTGCACTCCGCCGTCTTGAAGTGACATGATTCACTTGAGTGCTGGTTACTGCCGCAGCTACCACATTCTATGGATGACTGTCCACCCTTAGAGAATCCACCGGTGTTTTGCTGCTTCTCTGATTTCTTTTGGAACTTGGAGTTCCACTGTCTCTTCTGATTCACATGATTCACTTCTCTGTGTGGCTCAGTGATGGCTCTCGAGTCCTTTTTCAGTTGAGCAATGTCATTGAATACAGAGAGAAGATCATTCAGAGTGCAGTCTTTGACCTTTGTCTTGGCTGCTTGCATCATCTTGAGATGTACATCCGAGTACCGAGGAAGATCGAGAGCGTGGAGGAAGGTGAGTACCTTCCACTTGTCGATCGAGGCGTCTCGTACTTGAGCATTCTCAACTGTCTGATTCACTCGTGCAGCGAGTACTCTCACATCTTGGATGTTCTCTTTGCTCATTTTCAGATCGAGCATTGTGCGACGTCGGTCGAATGTCGACGTGTCTCCGAACAGAGTGATCATTGTCTTTTTGACCTCATTGAGTCATCTCGATCCACTTCTTGGGTGCTATCGACTAGATGAATGTCCTCTCCACTGTGGTGCTGACGTGTCTGATCAGAAGTCTCATCTTCTTGACTTCGTCTCATTCTTTGAGATCGATCTCGAAGATGTCCTCATGTCGGTTCCACCATCTCTCGAATGTGGCACCATCCTCAGGGGAGTAAACAAACTCCTGAATGCGCGATTCGATCGCGTTCACAGTCGCCATGGACATTTCATTCGAGTTCTGTGAAGATGCCCCCGGATTCTGGTCCATCACTCTGCTCATGAGAGTCGCGAGCTATGCCTGGGTCTCTATGAGTGCTTTCAACAGCTCTTCCACGTTCGGCTGCTCATTTGCCTCGGTAACATCTCCACCGCCTGCCATACCCGCCCGCACTTTCGACTTATGACGAAATCGAAAATCGGACAGCACTTCGTGTGCGACGGCCAATCTGCTTGAGCGGGCGGAAACACCCTGCAATTCCGATAGTCTTCCGATGGAATTTTAGGCAGCGCCTCCGGCCACTATCAAGCAAATCTGGTGCGCCAACAGCGACTTAGAATACACAAAACTTAGGAGACCGACAGTTCCTTAGTTAGTACCGACAGTACTGCGCCCTCAACCAACAGTTGAGCACGTCTTCCACTCAAGACCGACCGACAGTGGCTTGTGTGGCGAAACTTAGGAGACCGGAAACTCGGTCTTCCCAATCAGCAAACAAGAAACACAAGAAAAGATGATAAAATGAACCTTTTTACGAGTCCGAGTTTTCCTGATCGTCACTGAAGTATATCTTGATCGATACTGATGAGCTTGTGTCCTTGTAGTGTGAGGGGAGAAGTGACCGAGTGATAAACAACGACGTTTATCAGCGAACGTAGACTCGGCGGGTGATGGGGACGTGGGAACTAGACGACAGGAGAGCGAGACTGGGCGTCTCCTCGGAATCAGCGAGGGAAAATACAATACTGTATTTCCCTTAATCAGAGGGGAAATCGTGACAAGACAAAGGACGCGCAATTTGAATTGGCGTCGCAGTTAGACGATGACTTACAGTATACTTGGGGCGCGCGCTCTGGGGCACGACTATTATTTACGTAGGGTATTTATTGTAAGATTCAAAAACTCAGTTAGAGTCATGGACTGTTTAGCATACAGTAGGCATTATGAGCGGAACAAAATATTCGCTAATTATTTATTTAGTTTTCCAATATTCCCGATCTTTCTCCTATGTGATCCTGGACGCAAAATCCACTGATTAAATACAAACACTGAAGCCTAGAATCCCTTATTAATGATTGCTGTACACAGTAGATTGGACCGTTCGTAATAACAAGTGAAACGGTTTATTTTCTTGCAATACTATTCTGGTATATAATTAATATAGAATATAATTACTATACAACAAAAATCAAACAGTGGGAGAATAGCTCACTCTATCATCCCATTCCTCCACACTCTTTGTCATGTCAGCGAGCATAGCATTTACCTCCTGTACAGTTCTGAAATGGAAAGTTATTTAATAAATAGCATTATTTTTAAAGGGAGGGTCCATAAAGAGAAAAGTGAGCGACAACGATGGCCAGCTTACCAGCGACGTTCCGCGAGCAAAAAATGTCGCGCTTAAGCGCTTTTTCAAGCTAAATTTGGGAAACTTTAGAATGCGACATTACTTTCCGATTTGAATTTAGCCGAAGAGAAACAAAACTCACGTAAGGGCGCTCGAGCCGACGCCCAGTGTCGTCGAGGCGGCCTCCTCTATCACCGCGCCGTTCTCCATTTATCGAAGAGCAGTCAGAGGCTGGAATGAACAGTATGAAACACAATTGAAGCAGGGAACGGGCCCCATATTGATCTACCGTAACCCGCTCCACCTCTCCTACCGCACCCATGCCCGCAGACGCGAAAGTTGGTGAGTGTGGGGTGTGCCTACCGTAACCAACGGGTAGACAGTAATCGATCAATTGTCGGGACATACCGTAGACGGCGAAAGTAGATCAGTGTAGTTTCTACTCGATCGATTGACGGGATATACCGTAATCGGCGAAAGTAGATCAGCGTAGTTTGTAGTCTATCGATTGGTGTGTTGACACCGTATTCCCTTGCAGAAGAGGGTCCGGTCGAGATCGCAAAGGGCACCGTAATCGGCAAGAAGTGGAAGATCCTGCGGAAGCTAGGAGAAGGCGGATGCGGCGCCGTTTACCTGGTGCGGTAATTGGGGATACGTTAGTTCGGTATCGATCGGTCACATTGATGACCTACCGTACCCCCCCCCCCACAAGATAGCCTACACTACCGAAGTACCGTGTGCCTCAAATGTCGAACCCAACCTGGTGGTCTACCGTACACTCTGATCACCTGTCAGACCTAATCTGACCTACCGTACCCTCATCTGACCTACGGTACTCTCATCTGACCTACCGTACTCCTCATCTGACCTACCGTACTCCTCAGGTCGAGCAAACGGAGACTAAGCGGCAGGCGGCTCTCAAGGCCGAGTCCAACTTCGTCGAAGACGGCAGTGTGCTCAAGATCGAAGTGGATGTGAGGATTGATCTTTGATCTTTGATCTCTAGTACGACAGACCGATTTGTGCGCTCTCCATTCTGTACACTCGTGCAGAATGGAGAGATGGCTGGGCTACACATCACCATTATTTTGGACTGATCATTGATCTTTGATCTCTGATCTCTGATCTATTCCAGATTCTCGGACGACTCAAGGGCCGCAAGCACGTTGCGGAACTAATCCACTCGGGCAAGAAGGCCAAGTTCCAGTACATGGTCATGAGTCTACTCGGAGAATCACTCAACAATCTGCTCAAGTGAGGATTGATCTTTGATCTTTGATCTCTGAACTTTGATCTTTCAGGAAAGCCGGCAAGCAGTGCTCGATGTCGACGCAGCTGCGAGTCGGCATCCACGTTCTGCACGGCCTCAAGCAAGTACACGATGTGCGTGCGAATTCCCGGTCGCGACCATTTCCCGGCTCCGGCGATGGTGTACTCCTTGGATGACCTACCGTCCCCCTGATGGTCATCCGTAAAACTGATCCCGTTACTCAGAGATCAAATATCAAAGATCACTCCTCTCCTCTCAGGCCGGCTTCATTCACCGCGACATCAAGCCGGCGAACCTGGCGATGGGCAATCGGAACGGAGGTTACTGTAGTCTGTAGATACTGTAGTCAGTGATCGATCGATCGATAACTTTCTACAGTGTCCACTCCTCTCAATCGATCGATTACTTGTGTTGCCGAGTATGTGCTTTCTCCATACAGCAATACTCGATCAGAATAGAGAGAGTGTGCAGATTGGGGAGAGCTAGCGGACACTGTAGCCAGTTGTCGATTGATTAACGGTGGATACCGTAGTCATCTGAATATTGCAGGCACGGACCCGGCGATCGTGCACATCCTCGACTTTGGCCTGAACAGGGAGTACATCATCAAGGTAATGAATCGATAACTGGCTACTGTACTCGAATCTCTAAAATCGATAATTGCAGGACGACACCGACAACGGCTACAAGATGCGCAAGCCGCGCAAGTTAGCCCTCTTCAGGTATACCGTAGTCCATAGATATCCGACTACAGTATCCACCGTCAATCGATAACTGACTTTTTTTCTCGAAAATCTATTGTAACCCATTCAGAGGCATCATCCGCTACTGCTCCGTGTCCACGCACGAGAAGAACGAGCAAGTGAGAGCCAGGAGCCGGGAGCCGGGAAATCCGGGATCCGGAGCCGGCAATTCCCCTACCGTAACCGGAGAGCCGTCGTTTCAGGGCCGGACGACCTGTGGTCGCTGCTGTACGTGATGGTCGAGCTGCGCGGCAAGCTGCCATGGTCGCACTTCAAGTGAGTGGGGGCATAGAGCCGGGGCCGGGAATTGGCCGGGAATTGTCCGGATGAGAGCCGGGACCGGAGCCGGAGAATAGTCGCTTTTGAAGGGAGAAGAAGGACCTCGCTGAGGAGAAGCGCGCGATGCCCGACATCAAGCTCCTCGTCAACTCGCCCCAGCAGCTCACCTAGTTCGCCGACCATCTCAGATGCGGGTTGATCTTTGGTCTTTGATCTTTGATCTCTGATTTTTAAAATATATATGACCTTTGATCTCTGATCTTTAATCTTTGATCTCTGGCCTTTAATCTAGCCGGTTACGGTATCTTTTGGATAGAGTGGCTCTAGGCTCTCTCTATTCTGCACACTCTTCCGTTCATCTGGCACGGAGAGAAAGTGTGCACAATGGAGAGAGAGAGAGCCACACTACAGTACTCGATGAGGTTACGGTATGAGGATAGACACTTGAGGGGAGTGATCTTTGATCTCTGGGGGACTCATCAGAGGAGGCGTGGCTTATGAGGTATCGGTATGAGGGTAGTCATTAGAGAGGAGCGATCTTTGATCTCTGGAGGGGGGGCTCATCAGAGGGGCGTGGCTTATGAGGTTACAGTATGAGTGTAGTCACTAGAGGGGTGGGATGATCTTTGATCTCTGGGGTGGTCATCAGAGGGGCGTGGCTTATGAGGTTACCGTATTCCCTTGAGGAGCCTAGACTACTGTACGCGGCCCGACTACATGCTGCTGTACAAGTGCCTACTGGACACGATGAATGATGGAGGATATCGGTCGGTTTGATCTTTGATCTTTGACCTTTGATCTCTGATCTTTGCAGCTTCTCCGATCAGTGGGGCTGGGAGGACAAGAGCATCGCTTCCAAGATCTCCTCGATTGTCAGTGCATGATCTTTGTAGTTGGAACGTTGATCTTTGATCTCTGATGAATTGTAGTTTGATCTTTGATCTCTTGCAGCAGGGCGACGACAATCTCGTGAAGACGCAAGTGGACGAGGAGGAGACGGGAAAGATGCAGGGGGTACGATCTTTGATCTCCATTTCCGAAGATTATTCCGAAAGAATATTAAAAAATAATTTGTGAAAATGTTCAGAATCCGTTCACGGACGAAGACTTCTCGTCGAACCCACTCGGATTCTGAGACGTCGCTTCGGTTAGTAGAGACTCTCTCCATTCTGTACACTCTTGTCTGTCTGACTGGCGATAGAGTGTGCTGAATGGAGAGAACATTATTCAGAAAACAACAATTTAGTAGCGTGGCCGGATAGTAGCTCTCTCCATTCTGCACACGCACTCTGCTTTCTAAAAAGCGAGTGTGCAGAATGGAGAGAACTGAATACCGGATCGAATTGTCGCTCTCTCCAATCTGCACACTGAAACGTTGATCGTCGGAATGGACATCTGACTATCGGATAGGACTGATCTTTGAACTTTGATCTTTGATATTGGATCTTCGACTGATCTTTGATCTACCCCATTCCAGGCCCACCGCCTCCCCTTCCCCTCTCTTCGTCTCACGAACGTCCGACCACGATCATTCTACGAAAGATGACTCTCTGCACTTATATAATCGATAAAGAATTGTGCAAGCAATTTATGTGTTACTGTTAAATCACTACCGTAATCCCAATGAATCGGCAATATATTATGTTGGCGATCAGACAAACAAGAGTGTGCAGAATGGAGAGAGGTGTTGCTAGTATCCACGTTTCTTCCCGGATGAATTAAATGAGAGATGTTCTATTGGGGTGCCACTCTTGGACTGAATCTTGGACTGAATATTGAGAGGAGTGAGCCTCAGGATTTCTCTGGTCAGCATGAACATACGCTGAAAGGCAATGTCTCCGAATCGCAAAGTGGCTCTCCATTTTGCACACTTCCTCGACTATGATTCCGGAGAGAGAGTGTGCGGAGGAGAGAGATCCCTATCACTGAATGTTACGGTAGCTAGTCGGTTGGTAACGAAGGTGGGTTTAGATGAGACCACATCTTTGCTCCAGCGTAGTTGCAACCGCTATCCATCAATCGACTACCGTATTCATCTCGAGTCCTCATGGAAATATCGTCGGTGAGAGCATCAAGCGAATTTCAACTAGCTGAAGAATTGGAAGATGGAATACATTTCGAGGCGCCTCCTCGAGAGACAGGAATGAGGGGAGACAATAATTCGATTGATATCTCGAATGAGAAATGTTTCACTTGCGGAACCCTAGTGTGCAGAATGGAGAGAGCTCTATTCGATCCGGTAACACTAGTCTTAGCATATCTGTCCCATAAATTTGTTGCCTCGGTGATTTGGAGTTGCGCATTTAGCCTTTATTATTTGATTGAGGCGTACCATCAATAGGTATATCATTGAAGTGGGCAAACAAATAATTCGTCATGAATATCAGTACACTCTCGCCGCCTCCTAGCGATTTGGGGTTGCGCACTCGTATCTTGACAATTGTTAATTTCTTGAAAACAATGGACGATGCATTATGTGTGTAAAAATATTTAAATTAATATTGATTGCAGACCCGTCTCCCGCCCCGTCAGCACCAGCAGCAGCACCACGAGCGGAGGAGGAGGAGGCGTGCAGACGCGCGCCATGGCCGCGGCTGCCGCATCCGCGTCGGACCCGGCTGGAGTGGCGGCTCTCACTGCGGGTGAGTCTAGATCCAGTTAAAAATGCTGGCGATTAAGGAGGCCAAATAAATTCCTCTCTTTATCGATACAAATGTTTTTTTAGAAGTATTGATTTGATATGCACACAGTTTCTGTATTTATCGATTTATTGCTGGTCACCGAACCTTTGAACATTTAGTCACAGCCTGAAACATCCATTCCCCAGGAAATCGATAAATCTGCTAGGAGATGGATCATTGCTGAAACGAATTATTTGGAATGAACTGGGATGGATTGATTCGTTCCCTCGTCTTTCTCGCTTCCAAATCCAGTCCAAGTCCATTCGAATCCCCCCTGCCTGCAGGTGTCGCTCGACTGAACGTGGTTCGCGCAGGCACGCTTCGGCAGCAGCCGGAGCCAACGACCGCCTCGGCCGCCCCACGACACGCCGTCCCTCGGGTACGGTAGAGGTTCCTGCGGGGAATACGGTAGCCTCAAATCGTGTAGTGTAGTCCACACGGATCGAGATCAGTGCTCTCTCTCCATTTTGCACACCGCCAGTGTCATCCCGAGTATCTTTGGTTTCGGCAAGATCAGATGGAACGAGAGTGAGGGTAGTAGACTATCAGTTTGCACTTCATGTCTTCACTAGGCGGAAAAGGAAAAGTATGACGCGTCCTTCAAAATATTAATACAGCCCTTGCAGCGCCCTCGGCCGCGTCCGCAGCCTCAGTGCGCGTGACTGGCGCAGCCGCGACGTCGCGTCCGGCCGCGGCTCCCATCCGAGTCGTCGCGCCGCTCCGCGCAGCCGACCGCTTCCTAGCCGAGACGACGTCCGCCTCGGGTCGTGCGGCAGGCCCCGTGGCTGCAACTGCTGCACCCGTCGCAGCCCCGCCCCGCCACAACAGTGCATTCCGCAAGCCCAGTGAGTTGAATTTCTGCTGTGTCATTTCATTTTTTTTATCGTTCGACCTTGAGAATGTGGTTAGAAAAGAGGAGTGTGGATGAAAATTGAAAAAGGATATCTATGTTTCGCCTGTATTTGAAAAGCAAAAGAGAAGCACGGTGATGTTAATTGCCAAAAATTAAACGATTAGTTACACTAAATTCGGTCATTATTTAATTAATTAAATATTTATTTATTTATTTCTTGCAGCATCGACGTCCATCCGGCGCCTCGCCGCGCCGCGAACCAGACAGAGTGCGGGAGGTGAGAAGGGGAGAGGGATCTCTTTCCATTCTGCACACTCGTCGGACGAGGGAGTGTGTAGAATGGAGAGAGTTTTGCTCTGGGCTACGGTAATGCGTAGCAATTGTTGGCAATTCGAAATTGACTTTCCTTTCCACACACATTATCTACTGGAGTGAAAGAACCGAACGAAAATTTGAAATTTTGGATTGAATCCGAGAATTTTGGGATTCACCCGAGAATTATGGGTTTCAAGTAGTCTTTAAAAGACGAACTTGTCATGTTGGTTTGATGCAGTATTCTCACCAGGCTTCAAATCCGTGCCAATTCCTTCTTATCCTCTTCGTAATCGTATCCAATTTTACCAGTTTGCTGTAGGCGAGTCTCTTGAATGCGGGAAGCTAGTAAATACAATGACTATTCAAATAAACAGTAATTATTATTTCTTTTAAATTCCTTCTTCAGTGCCGTCGACGCCCAAGCGCTTCTCGTCGGGTCTGCACGCGTATCCCCCGGACACGGTGAGTCAAAGAGGGATTTAGGCTGGCTGTTGGACTGGATTGGGCTTGACTGAGATGGACTGACGGACTGGCTTGACTGAGATGGAGATGGATTGGACTTCTCCATTTTGCACACTCGGTCGCTGATTATGAGTCTGACCTGTGAGGCGATCTGGAATGGAAAACGATTCTGATTAGGGATAATTCAGAAACTGTCGCTGTTCTGATGTGTTTCAATTTTCCGATTGAATATTATGAATTCTGATCAGTTCACTATGTGGTGGTATTGAGTTTCAGCGTTGGGTACAAGGCAAGGTCTAGATCTTGTATTTGATTTTTTTAAAACAATTTTTTCATTAAAAAATATATAAATATAAACAATTTGCCCGTGAGCACGCTGACGATCCCGGATACGCCCCGATTCCGCGTGGATCGACGCGCCTCCTCGCACTCGCGCGTCCTTGCCGCGTCCGATGCCGCTGCCGGCTCCTCGTCCGCGACCAGATCCGCGTCTCGCGCCCCCGTCAACCTCTCGCGACTCGTCAACCGCCTGTCGCAGCCACGCCCCCAGCGCGTCGCAGGTGAGCAAGCGTGGGGTGTGGTAGTATCTCTGGGTTACGGTAGGGGAGCGTGGATTACGGTATGTTTCGCTGAGTAGTAGGTGACACGGGTGGATTACGGTAGATTGGTATCTACAATTATATTATTATAAATTTACAAAATGCCAATAAATCGTTCCGGTGATAGCAAATTGCAGATCACACTTCAAAGTTTAATTTAAATTATATTTTCTGTGTCCCGTAAACCTCCACTTGAAGCGAATTGGGAATGCAAAAAATATAGATAATAAATATAAATGCGCTATAAAGCCAAGAAAGGTAGAGCCGGAAAATAGATAACCACAAACAATGCGCAGAAAACGCGATATCGGAATGAAATATGGTCGTATGGTTTTAAAACTGTAATAAAGTAGTTTGTGCTACGGTATGTCTCTCTGTATAGTGTAGAATAAGGAGGTCTGGATTAAGGTAGATTGCGATGGGCTACGGTATCACAGTCACTGATTGATCGATGCTTTGTACAGAAGTGGCCGGAGCCGTCGGAGACGTCTCTTCTTCCTCCCTCCCGCCCCCCAACCCGCGCAGACTCGGGTGAGTGCATAATGGGTGATATGGGAAAAGTCACTAAGGGTGTGGAGTACTGTAGGTTATGCATCACCGAAGCCCAGAAAATTAACCAATACTGGCTGGTTGATCGGGGCTTCACACAGTCCACTTGAGATTGGAGTTCGGTTCTGAAGATAGCAAATTGGGAATTGCCTCGTATCTAATTATTTATATATTTTTTGTTGCTTTTGACATTAATTTTGCTCATTCCAACATTTGGACTTATCCTCCGCTCATTGCAGCGCGGTGCCCCTGGGCCGCACTCACGGTCTGCCGGTCGTGCGTCGCACAACGGCGAGCACGCAGCCGGTCGCCGTGGCTGCTGCAGCCGGAGGACGAGACAGATCGAATAGTGCTGCACGCGCTGCTGCTGCAGCTTCTGCGGTGAGGGAGTACGGTAGTGTGTGGGTTACGGTAGTTTTCGTCAGAGGAGGGAGTAGAATGCTACTGTGGTGACAGAGTTACTGTAAGTTGTCGGCTAGAGGCGAGAGCACGTGGATGTAGGGGAGTTAACATGCCTTGTTCGTTACGGTATGCTGCATCGGGTGTGGGTTACGGTAGTGTCCAGTCATCCATTGATTGATCATTTCTCGCCTGCAGGAGGAGGAGTGCTGCACGGAGCGGGTGCGCTGAGAGGAGCCGGAGGAGGAGCAGCTGCTGCGGCTGCGAATGCTGCAGAGTCGACCGAGCAGCAGTAGATGGAGAAAATACCCCCTCCCGAGGAGTACTGTAGTCGATTACCGTCCCCCATCCATGCTATATCGAGATTGTAGTCCACTAGTATGCTATCGAGTTGTTGTACGTAGCATTGTCCCGTTATTTATCGATTTTTTGTAGGTCACATTTTCACTTCCCTTGTTTTATTGTTGTATGATTCCCGTCGCCTGTTGAATCCAGTGTCCACAGTCCTGTTGACATAAGCTTCCTTTCCACACCCCGCTGCCTGCTATCCTCATACCTTAGCCTATACGCTTATCTATTTTTATCGTGTATATATGTATTTTAGAATGGTTGAATAAATGTATCGATCAGAGACGATTGACCCCCGTTCACATGGATTGAGAGATTTCCATAAGAGTGTACCTTCACGAGGAAAAGGGGATGATTGGAGAGGGATTGGGATGGATTTGTGTGTCTGGAAGGTGAGAGAAGGGGAAATGACCGGAAAGAAGGAGATTTTCAACAAGCGAAATTTGCGCTACAATCTGATCATTTATTAGCGAATCAAATTTGCGGGACAATGCCAGAAGAAATCGTTGATCGTGACCTCTCCATTCTCCCTGGCTTGGCTATGCCGTTGAGTTAGCATGACCAGTGTTCATGAGGATAGTGAAGGCAGGCGGTTTGTTTTTTCAGCGTCAAATCTTATTCAGCCGTTCCCGGTTAGCGTTGATTATATTGACCATTGTATTGAATGTATAATACTGTTATTCCGCACTGTTCCTGAATGAATGTTATATGGAACGATGAGTACAACGAGACCTGTTAAAGATTCTTAAGATACTGTATTTGTATCGACGTTTCTTTGCAATTGTCTGCAATTGCCTTATTTTCCTCATTTTATTTTTTAGTAGTTCTCTCTCCATTCTGCACACTCTCTCGCTTGTGTGTGCATAATGGAGAGAGCTACAATTCACCTCCGCATCACTACTTTCTAGTCATGGCCGACGATCCGGTGCGTGGCCACCACACGCGCTGCATGGAGGCACTGGTCGCAGCCCGTACCGAGGCGTCCGCCGTCTCCGGATCAACCGGAGTGCTACTGCGACGGTTAGTTTTGACGGATCCAATTTATGGTACCGGTTCTCGATGATCGAAATTAGACAAACGTCTCTTCTCAATTAGCACGGTTCTCTCGTTTCTCTGATCGTAGAGAGAGCACTTGATTTGAGGAGAGTCTTGTCTGATTTTGCATCGCTAATACTGGCCAGTGCTGGCTCTTGTTTGTTACTGTAAGAAAATATTCCGTTTCATGAATGTCCGACCATTCCGACACGTCCCAGCGGTTCGCTGGAGCGCGCGACGCGTTTTTTGAGGACGCGTTGCCTGTCTCCCCCTACCCGTGAATAAAATGTTCCGCGCCCCGTTTGAATCCTCTATGCTAAACGCTGAATGTCTTTAACTGAGTTTTTGAATCTTACAATAAAGATAAATGGCTATCAGCTTCATAGTTGTTGTTATTGCCACTTATCCGTATTGAATCAAAATCAATACTATTGATGTCCTTTTCTGAGATGTGTGAAGCTCAAATTCACAATATTCTCGGAAATCACTTTTATATTTTTCCAGTACCCTGACTGACTTCGATGGTCTCGTGCGGCGTCTGGAGGAGGAGAAAGACAAGCAAACAGATGAGCAGCTGCACCAGACACTCGTAAGGGGCTTAATTAATTAATTTTAATTATTCACTTAATTTCTTATAATATATTGGTCTCTTACTGGATTGATAGTAGCTGCAGAAGACACTCGTTAGTATTATTTTATTGTTAGTTATTATTAGGTTAAGTTCATTATCAAGAGTTGAGTAGAGTCTGATCCATAAATCAATTACCGATCAGGTAAACACTCGTCTCCCTATTTGCGTTCTAATCCCAATCTCGCATAGTCAAATGACCCATTGTTTGGTGTTGTTTATCTCTCGAAGAGCCAGTATAAAAGGACGAGGATTCCCTCGTCCCCTCACAACTGTTGTTTGGCGAAACGGCAT
Source organism: Pristionchus entomophagus (assembly GCA_036245825.1). Classification (NCBI taxonomy): domain Eukaryota; kingdom Metazoa; phylum Nematoda; class Chromadorea; order Rhabditida; family Neodiplogasteridae; genus Pristionchus; species Pristionchus entomophagus. The sequence continues at coordinate 45,935,813 of BTSX01000004.1, read as the reverse complement.
CGGCAGGGGATATTTTGAATTCCCGCTCAGCACGCAGCGCGACATGCGTTGCGTGAGCTGACGACGCTGCGTTTTCTTCTCTCTCCTCTATTCTAGGTTTTTTCGGGGAATATCGATTACGTTTTATCGATTTTTCGAATAATTGTGCGTGTATATTATTGTACGTTTTTGTCGCGGAGGTGAGCAGGTGATCACGACTTTTCCAGCTTACATGGGAGACGACGCTCAAAGAGTAGAGGAGACCCCGGTAGGAGGTGCCGACTCTGTTTCCATGGACGCCTTGGTTCAGCATCTGATGTCGCAGTTGACCCCCGTCCCGACCCACACCGCTCCTACCCTGTCCAGGATTGGCTTCTCCCGACAGGTCGAGTTCAATGTGGCCGTCCTGAACCAGTTGGAGAACGCCAAAAAGACCCCAGAACTCATCGACGGTGTCCTTTGGCTTGGTTACGAGATAGACCTGAAGATTGGAACGGCCCGAGTGTCGGAAGAGCGTACAGTCAAAGCCTTAGAGAGGCTGAGTCACCTTAGAGAGGTGCATTCCCACACGGTTAGAGACCGGAGTCCCTCATGTCAGCTTCCCTCATTCTAGTTGACCCAGCTTCTCTTCTATCCCGTGCCCTTCTCCATTCCATTGCCGAAGCACAGAAGACTTTCTCCTCCCCCTCTGCCCCCATCCCACTCTCTCCAGATTAAGCAGGTGAGTTAGACCAATGGTTAAGAGAACTGAGGCAGAGGTCAGTGAGAAGCTTCCTGGAGACCCCCTGGTTGTTCGATGTGAGAGTAGAGACGGACACATCCGCGTCTGGACTGGGAGTGATAGTAAGAGAGAAAGGAGGGAAAGTGACTAGGACATCTCGAAACTTGTCCCCATCAGAGAGAATGGAGTCGAGTACTCTGAGAGAGTTGCGAGCGGTCGAGTTTGCAGTCCAGACCTTCGAGAGGCAATGGCCAGGAAGGAACTTTCTGTTTTTCGGAGATAATCAAAGTACCATGTCGATTCTTAGGAAAGGGTCCATGAAACCGGAGCTCAATGAGGTTGCGAGGAGAGTCGAAGATGTGAGAGAGAGAATCCGGGCGGGGTTCAAATTCTATTGGATCCCGAGGGAAATGAATTCGGAAGCAGATTTGGCCAGTAGAGATATCGATAAGGATAATTGGAGCCTACAGGGATGGGTGGTAGACCAGGCAGTGAGGAGATGGGGAAGGCCAGATATCGACATGTTCGCGGATGAGAGAAACACCAAGTGTTACAATTTCGTTTCCAGACTCCCAGCCGGGGATCTCACGATTTACTCTGGTGCGTCCCCCCTCCCTCCCTCCTATCTCAGACCCTCGCCTGGATGAGGGGCTCTCACTCCAAAGGGGTTCTTGGACTCCCCTATTGGACGTCCCACCCAGTATTCCCCGCCCTCTTCCCTCCAAACCATACCCCCTCATTTGCCAAAGATTACATCATGGTCCCTGAAGGCACTAACATCTTGATCCCAGGCTCTTTCGAAATAGGCCCCTTCAGCAGACCTTTTATGGACTCACCTTTCACCCTTCTCCTCCTCGATTTTTCGAACTCTCTAACCCCGACCCGATAAAGCCGATGCTATGGGAGCCAAACATGAGTTATCACGTATGGAGTTATATTCAGAACGAGAGAAGTGATAACTGTTGTTTGGCGAAACGGCATCGGCCGGGGATATTTTGAATTCCCGCTCAGCACGCAGCGCGACACGCGTTGCGTGAGCTGACGACGCTGCGTTTTCTTCTCTCTCCTCTATTCTAGGTTTTTTCGGGGAATATCGATTACGTTTTATCGATTTTTCGAATAATTGTGCGTGTATATTATTGTACGTTTTTGTACGTGCGAAGAGCACCCTCCTGCAATGTTTGGCTTCTATCGTAACCCGGGCAGAGCCAGCCCTCCTCCCCGTTCTTCTGGAGGCGATCTCGGGATCGAAAGCAGAGGCGACAATGAAGTCCCAGCCTGTCCTTCGACCTTGCTCATATACACCCTCAAGAAGATTGAGGAGGGAAGAGCGCTATCGACCCTCAAGATTTTCTCATCTGCCTATTCCCATTTCGCTGATCCCCTCTCCCAAACTCACTCTCATATCCTGTTTTATCTCCAAGATTCTACCCGTAGAAAGTGTGTAGTCACCCATCATTCCCCCGTCGACCCCTCTATTATTGATTCATTTGTACAGTATTCATTTGCCAATCCATCTGATCCCAACGCCATTCGTACCACCTTCGCATCCTTGTCCTTCTCCGCCCTTCTAAGGGTGAATGAGTTGCTTTCCCTCCGCTGGGATGATCTCTCGTGGTCAGAGGACACCCTTCGAGTGTCTGTCAAGAAGGCCAAGAACGACCAGTTTATTGAAGGGAGAGACACTTTCATCGCAATCGACAAGAACTCCCTGTGCCTCTCCCTCTTCCATTCGTACAAGGAGTCTGTCCCCCCCTTCCCCCTGGGTTTTCCCCTCTCGCTCCCACCCAGACCGAGCCATTTCTACAGACGCCTTCAGGAAGGACTTGTCTCGTCTCTGCACTCTCGCGGGAGTCACAAGGATCACACCACACCAGCTCAGAGCGGGAGGAGCAATGGAATCGATCCGTCAAGGCGTCTCCCGGGATGCAGTTCAGAGAAGGGGGAGATGGAAATCAATCGCCGGTATTGCCCCCTACATCTCCGATACATTGGAAGCCCAAGGCGGAGCCCTCCCCCTCCCTTAATCCCGTCTTTTCCTTCTCTCATTCTTCGGTGTCTCGTCCTACATGTGCCATTTTCTCAGTTTGTTTCTCAACTTCCACCTTTTTCAACGTTCACTCACTGTATCATCTCGCATTTTGCCTGTCTCAGGCTGTTGTTTTGCCCCTTAGGCATTTTTGCTTCTCCCCTCTGTTTTTCCCTTGCCGCTGGCACCTAATGCCCCCAGTACTGTCTCATGGTTGTACCGTCGTCCCCGACCCGATAAAGCCGATGTAGCCCCGACCCGATAAAGCCGATGCCATGGGAGCCAAACATGAGTTATCACGTATGGAGTTATATTCAGAACGAGAGAAGTGATAACAAACCCTCTTTCATCCAGTCGTCAAGAGTCGTCGTCTGAGTCGTGCAAGACTCATCCCCTATTCTGACGTCCGTCAAGACTCCCTATCCCCACCTACCTACCGTACCCTGCGATAAATAGCTGGTACCCATCTTGTACTGGTCAAGCACAGGGATAGCTCAGAAGACACAAAGTAAACGTGTAACTGGCGATCAGAGAACTCACTCTCGCCTGAGCTTCCTACAGTACCCACCACCCGTTGAGTTAAGCGCCACTCAAGGTGACGAAACGAAGCCGAATGTGGCTGCTGACCGTATCTACATGGCGAGAGCTCCAGGCTCATACGTACCGGGAACATCCTGGACGTATTGGAAGCGGATGTTCGAGACATTCCTCACCATCCGAGGAGTCGTACCACCCAACGAGGCGATCCATTATGTCCAAAATGGTCACCCGCAGCGTCGTGGACAGAAACAATCATTCCGTGCTGCGAACTATCGTCCGACCGAGGATCAGCGTAGACCGCACCCCGTGTCGCAATTTCCCCGAAATGGAAAATGTGGACGATGTGGTAAACAAGGTCATCATGCAAATAGATGTTTTGCTCCGACTCCAAAGAACGAGCTAAATGCTCTGGGGGTAGAATATTATGAAGATGATGATAATGAATTCTCATCGCCCCTGTTCTGAGAGCACTACCAAAACAAAACAAATAAAAGAGCTCCACAGCTAGATACCTTGTCCTATTGCATCTATGGTCCCAGAGAACCTTGGTCGCAAGATGCCAGGAGGAAAGAGTGAAATGGCACTCCCTCCACCTGAGCGCTCTCTGAAACAGGCAAAGGCATTCCTAGGGGTACCAATAAGTGCACAAAATTGGTACACCCACGGCGATCCAAAGGTTGGCAACTCTCGTGACTACAGATCAATACCAAGATGGTCCCCGTCTTACAACGCAGAAAGAGAGACCCTTGTCAGATGCTGTTCTATTGTCCGACGTTTGCCCGTCCGTACCAGAGAACAGGTGTCGTGACCGAAGCAGTCAACCGTACAGTCGCTCTGTCCGTTGAGGTATCCGATGTTTATTCCGGAACCAAGGTCACAGCGAAGACCAAAATCCGTGTCCTGATTTGAGTATCCAGGAGATTGATCCTCCTGATAGCGACAAAAAAATAAAATAGCATGCTCCGCTGCTATCCATCGGCAAGAGGTTATTAGACTACAGAGGTCCCGGAGAACCTCTGTAGTCTGTAGTTTTTTTGGACCAGGTAGGAGCATCAGGAAGAATCGTTCCTTTGATGTTCATTGCATTTTGGCTTTAGCGTGAAACACAAGAACACAATGTCGCAGATGCCTTGCAAAAAAAACATAAAAACCTTGACGGTGGGATCGGTATAATGGGAATTCGAATATTCCCATCGCGAATGCCTAGAGCGCCTTATTTAAAAGAGCAACTCTGAATTTTTTTACACCTGCCCGGACATGCCGCCAGGATTTTCGATTCAGAATTCCATACGCATACCATGTGGTCATGTTGGGTACTTGTTTACAAAAGTGGTCAAATTAGGGCGCCGAGTCTAGAAAGCGGCGCGCCAGGTGGGCGCCAAGTTTGAAAATCGGTTTTTCATATTTTCTCAAAACTACACTAGAAAAATCCATAGTCAGATTTTTCTGAGACTCAAAAAATTTCAACTTTACCATGACCCCGGGGTCGAGGTTACTTTTTGGGAAGAAAAGTCAAAATCTGATGTTGTCTGATTATTAGCTTATGTAATGTATTTGGGTGCTTCGAATTCGAATTTGTTAACAAGAGCTCACGAAAACGCAAAAGATAGAAGTTATCGTCGAAAAACTTAAAATATCGACTACTTTACGAATTTTCTAGTATAACTTTTTTCTTTGGCGTTTTCGTGAGCTCTTGTTAACAAATTCGAATTCTAAACACCCAAATACATCACATAAGCTAATAATCAGACAACATCAGATTTCGACTTTTCTTCCCAAAAAGTAACCTCGACCCCGGCACAGCGTGTCAATGTGGATGAAAAACCTCATTTGCGTGGCGCTCGCACTCTTTCCTCTTTCCCCTCATTAATCCCTTCCCTCTCATTCTCCACCTTTCACCCCGACCTGCTCGGTCGTTTTGATCCTGCGCAAGGCGAATGAATATATAACTTTGGCGTGAAACATAATTCAAATATTATGATCCCTGTGAAAATAATTATTTTAAAAATATGCAAAACATAGTACTAGAGGTGAAGGAAACGGAGCGACCGTTCACTCCGTTCTTATTACTGCGTTTTTAAGGAAAATCCTTCATTATTATCCCCCTTCCTCTCATTCGATTCGCGTCACGTTGACCTACAACTCGAAAACAGTACGGAAGTAAAAAGGGCATGAAATTCTAAAAACGGATTGTTGGGGCATGTTCAGATCGTCCACACGATCCAGAAAAGTATATTGATGTTGAGGTTTCATTATTTCTCCACTCTACCCAAAGTCCCTAAGATTAGGAAATGGCGATATGTCTCTTCTAGATAATTTTCCGAGATTCGGAGTGAAGTTACGAGGATGGAGTTTTGATAGAAAGGAAGGTAAACCATTTCCTAAGAGATTGATGGGAGCCGATTTTTCGATTTCCGTTTTGTTTTCGAGCGGTAGATCAACTAATGATACCATCGAGAAGAGCAATTTCAGGAAATCAGCGGAAACGGTTGCTAAACTTAAAGTACCTTAACATGCTTTGAGTATGTTACTCATGTCATAATTATCTACTGAATGATGTTTTTAACGATCCTCAGAGACTTGTTTCACGCTCTCTACACTCAATCAACGATTCATTCCCCCAAAACGCCGCGCGAGGGAACGACCGCTCGATTAAGGGGAAACTCATTAGAATACGAGCGCCACGAAAACGGTCATTCTCGTCCACTCTGACACGCTGTGCCCGGGGTCATGGTAAAGTTAAAAAATTTTGAGTCTCAGAAAAATCTGACTATGGATTTTTCTAGTGTAGTTTTGTGCGTAGAATTCGAATTTCGGTATTAGAGCTCTTGAAACTATTTAAGAAAAAAGTTGTGCTCGAAAAATGGTCGAAATCGAGGGTTTTTCGGTTTCGAAGCATATTTTCGCGGGGTCTGCCAAAGTGGGATGATTTGTACTGTATACCGTTCGACGCGGAATTGCATGCATTGTGTGTACCCAACATTGTGTGATAGGTGCCTAGGTGCCCCCCCCCCCCCTCGCGAAAAGTGAGTCAATGTGTCGTAAAAACGAATTTCGAAATCGCGAAAAATTGTTCAAAATTGATCTGAACCAGATCTCTATAGTGTTTCCATGCACTCTCGACATGTCTATGATGCACAAGAAAAACTGATTCCAACTTTTCTGGCTGAGAAAATATGAAAAACCGATTTTCAGACTTGGCGCCCACATGGCGCTCCGTTTTCTAGACTCGGCGCCCTAATTTGACCACTTTTGTAAACAAGTACCCAACATGCCCCATGATATGCGTATGGAGGTCTGAATGGAAAATCTTGGCGGCATGTCCGGAAATCCGCCGAAAGGATAAAATAATTCAGAGGGGCTCTCTTAAACGCGAATGCCTTATTTACATAATTTTAAAGTTCATTGATTTTTTAGAAACAGAAATGTCCATAAAAATATTTTGAATTAATACAAAATTCATCTTTCAGATGCCTCTGGAGGATTTAAACGCGATGCTGCAGGAAAAGGAGGTGACTGGTGAGCAGAACGTATTGATGAGGATGCTGAGGGGCAGAGGTGAGCTGTTTGGACTGATCATGTGAGATTTGGAATGACTGTGTTACCGTATCCTACCGTATACTCAACCGATCAATCAATATCATAGCATATATAGACGACTACGGTAGTTGGTTACGGTATGACGTTAAATTTGGAGGAGCCATCAGGGTAGGAATTTACAGCAGACCACGCTCTCGAAGATGCTGAGAGGCAGACGTGAGTCATTTTGGAATGATTGGGAGTAATTTGGACTGAGCGATGGCTCTGGCTCTTTCCATTTAGCACACTGTCTGGAAAGTTATAACGATGAAAGAGTGTGCAGAATGGAGAGACAATTTTTGCATTCTGACTCACCCTATTTGAACGGGATGAAGCTGTGAGGGAGAAAAGTATGCAAGAAATTGAAGATGGCATGGAACTTGGCAGTTTTGTGTCACGACTACGTCTTATTTAGCGCCGCATGGCGCTCGTTTTCGATTTTGCCATTTCCTGCAATCTAGAAAATAAAAGTCATGTAACGGCATCACAGTTCTTCTGGAATTTGCGAAATTAAATTCACAAAGTTCTTAATTCTTTGATGTTTGCTGTGGATAAAGACTAAGTGATTGAAAATCGGTATTGAATCTGGTGTATCATCACTCTCTGATACTGCGATGATGCTTGTAGCAAATTAATCAAAATATAAAGATATAGACTTTTAAATTAGTTATAAATAAATATTTCTGTTTCCAGCCAAGTCTGCGCTGTACAACGAGCGAATGCGCGACGAAAAGGCGAAAACTGGCGCGCCGCGGACGAAGGTACGGTAGTGTACGGTAGAATCATTTTGGCATTCGGATCTCTCCATTTTGCACACACTCTTTACTCTCTGACCCGCGAGATTGTGTGTAGTCCTAGCTTATTGCTACGGAAAACTACTGTAGAGAGAAAAAAACGATCGAATACGGTATATGCATCCTTCTCACAGCTTTAATTCTCTTGACGAATAAAAAAATAAAATAAAAACTCAATTATTGATTTAAGGCGAGCTCGGCGGAGAGTACGGTAGCAGACACCTCAATCGATGACGACACCGAATCCACGCACACCGCCATAGATACCGTACTCCGATCGATAGATACCATATCCTCCGCGCCCATACTGGTGAGCTTTGAATAGTCGTAGTTAACGGGGTTTTGCAAGTTATCACGGACGAGGAAGCAACGTAGAGGACCAGAATGAATTGAGTTTCGTTCGGTGGATTAGTAGGCTCGAGTTTTTCGATCTAGCAACATGATGAAGTTCAACAGCATTAGCATATTTATTTTATGTGGAGAGGAGGGGGGGGTCTTTTAAATTCCCTTGAACATACTGTAGCCGATATCATAAATCGTTTTCGCAACCGTCCCCTCTCAGACTCGAGTGTTGTGCGGAAATAGTGTTTTGGGAATACGTAATTCTTCTCAAATCACCCCTCTGGTATCCTTTGAAATCTTGACTGTTGTGTGAAACACAATATCACATTCAGCTTTATCAAGATCAAATTGAATCTACCAGGCATAATTTTCGTCAGAACAAACATAAAATCCGGACACATTGAGGATTCAATGACTGGTGGCATATTTTGATTCATTCTGATTTTTTGATACTGGCGTGGTGTTGTGTACAATAAATTAAAATATATTTACTTTATAAATGATTGGTTATTGATTGATTTAATTGAGGTCATGAAGGAAAACAAAGAGGATAAGAAGGAAGAGACGAAGAATGATGTCCCATCTCGGAGGCTGATCGACTGAGGGATGCGGAGATAAGGTGAGAAGTAGGGATGTCGTTTCCGGTATTTAGCTCTCTCCATTATGCACACTCCCTCGCCGGTGAGGAATAGTGTGCAGAATGGAGAGAGCTAAAAAAAATTAAAATTGCAATCCAAGTGATAAGGATAGGAACTGCACATCCTATCTATGAAATAATTAACGTAATTATTAATTATTTGCTTAATATTATAAATTATTATCTTATTTTTTGATACTCAGGAAGGCACTCGGCCTCCCTCTCGTTGTTCACATGAAGGAAGTGAAGAAAGAGGAATCGGATATGATAGAGCTGGATTGAGAGTACTGTAGATACTGTAGAGTACTGTAAACCTTATCATATCGACTGAACACTGTCTAATCTACTGTAATTTAGGACCATTACTATCGATCTACTGTTGACACTATTGGCGTTAGATGAATTGTATTAAAATATATGTTACTTAATAGATCTCCTCGTTTTGTTTTGAAGATGATAATTTTTCTTTTTTCATGAGCTTGATTTCTCCATTGTGATCTCGTAAATAAGTCGTTGATGCTACGTACTTGCTGTTAAATATAATTAATTAGATTAAAAAAAAAAATTGATTTCATAGATCTTGCTTGTGCTGGCGAAGTTCAGAAAATGTATAAACATGGAACTGGGCTGGCGAAGTTCAGAAAATGTATAAACATGGAATAAATACGTTTTTATCTATTGATTTTTTGATGCTTCGATTGAGATGTTTCTATCATCGGAAAATAACTGAAAACTTGACCAATTTATCGAAAAAAAAATGGCGTTCTAAGAATTATCCGCATCTCTGCTGGTTTCTTTTCTGAGATGTCTCGCGGAGTAGATCAATTATGTCAAGACAAGGAAATGTTTAGAGAGCGATAGGGATAGGATTCGAATATAAAAGTTTCAGAAAGTAGAGAAAATTACCGGCAAGAAGGAAAAGCGAGGAGATTTTCAACCAGCGAGATTTGCGCTACAGTCTGATCATTTATTAGCGAATCAAGTTTGCGAGGCGATTCCACCATGGAGTGTTAACATAATCGCTAATCTTCAGCACTTTATTTTTCCATGTCTTTCCTTTGCCATGTTGTTAGAATAAGTGTTCATGAGGATATTGCAGGCAGGCAGTTAGTTGTTTCAGCGTCAAATCTTATTCAGTCGTTCCCGGCTAGCGTTGATCAGGTCCACCTGTTTTCTCAATGTAAATAATGTTATTCCGCACTGTTCCTGAATGAATGTAGTGTACGATGAGTGCTATGTTTTCCGCGCGAGACCAGATTCTTAGGATACTGTATCTTATTTGTATCGATATAAGGGGGTAGCAAAAAAGGTTACCCAAAGTAGTTTGTGACCAAAAACGCCTTTTTCCTTTACACGTTTTTGAGTACGTTGTCCGGTTAAATGTAACGCTTTCGTTTTTTGCTTATAACTCGCTTTAAACTCATCGCGCGAGAACAAGTCCTAAACCATTCGAACCATCTCGAAGAGCTTTTCAAAATTCGATATCAATTGCGTCATCATTATGCAACATTTCGTCATCCTTACGCAATACGTCGTTTTTCGCGTGTAACTCGACGGCAAATATCCCGTAAAGATCGGGAACAGTGTCAATCGACTCAGAATCGTCAGCGCTTTTCACCGACATCAACCTTACGGATCACGGATAGGTTCGGAGGGGCTTGCTGCTCGCCGGTCACGGATCGGTTCGGAGTGGCTTGCTGCTTTGCCGGTCACGGATCGGTTCGGAGGGGCTTGCTGCTCGCCTTTCACGGATCGGTTCGGAGGGGCTTGCTGCTCGCCGGTCACGGATCGGTTCGGAGGGGCTTGCTGCTCGCCTTTCACGGATCGGTTCGGAGGGGCTTGCTGCTCGCCGGTCACGGATCGGTTCGGAGGTGCTTGCTGCTCGCCGGTCACGAATCGGTTCGGAGGGGCTTGCTGCTCGCCGGTCACAGATCGGTTCGTAGGGGCTTGCTGAAACTCGCTTCAAAATCATCGGACAGGCTCGGGAGAAGTGCCAATCGGCCTCCCGTGCTCAGATTTCGTAATCTTATATTTCGTCATCATTACGAAATCTTCACGTTTTCGCTCATAACTCGCTTCAAAATCATCGGATAGGCTCGGGAGAAGTGCCAATCGCCCTCCCGTGCTCAGATTTCGTAATCTTATATTTCGTCATCATTACGAAATCTTCACGTTTTCGCTCATAACTCGCTTCAAAATCATCGGATAGGCTCGGGAGAAGTGCCAATCAGCCTCCCGTGCTCAGATTTCGTAAACTTATATTTCGTCATCATTACGAAATCTTCACGTTTTCGCTCAAAACTCGTTTCAAAATCATCGGACAGGCTCGGGAGAAGTGCCAATCGGCCTCCCGTGCTCAGATTTCGCAATCTTTGATTTCGTCATCATTACGAAATGTTCACATTTTTGGTCATAACTCGCTTCAAAATCATCGGACAGGCTCGGGAGAAGTGCCAATCGGCCTCCCGTGCTCAGATTTCGCAATCTTTGATTTCGTCATCATTACGAAATGTTCACATTTTTGGTCATAACTCGCTTCAAAATCATCGGACAGGCTCGGGAGAAGTGCCAATCGGCCTCCCGTGCTCAGATTTCGCAATCTTGGATTTCGTCATCATTACACAATCTTCACGTTTTCGCTCATAACTCGCTTCAAAATCATCGGACAGGCTCGGGAGAAGTGCCAATCGGCCTCCCGTGCTCAGATTTCGCAATCTTTGATTTCGTCATCATTACGAAATCTTCACGTTTTCGCTCATAACTCGCTTCAAAATCATCGGACAGGCTCGGGAGAAGTGCCAATCGGCCTCCCGTGCTCAGATTTCGCAATCTTTGATTTCGTCATCATTACGAAATCTTCACGTTCTTCAAAATCATCGGACAGGCTCGGGAGAAGTGCCAATCGGCCTCCCGTGCTCAGATTTCGCAATCTTTGATTTCGTCATCATTACGAAATGTTCACATTTTCGGTCATAACTCGCTTCAAAATCATCGGACAGGCACGGGAGAAGTGCCAATCGGCCTCCCGTGCTCAGATTTCGCAATCTTGGATTTCGTCATCATTACGAAATGTTCACATTTTCGGTTATAACTCGCTTCAAAATCATCGGATAGGCTCGGGAGAAGTGCCAATCAGCCTCCCGTGCTCAGATTTCGTAAACTTATATTTCGTCATCATTACGAAATCTTCACGTTTTCGCTCAAAACTCGTTTCAAAATCATCGGACAGGCTCGGGAGAAGTGCCAATCGGCCTCCCGTGCTCAGATTTCGCAATCTTTGATTTCGTCATCATTACGAAATGTTCACATTTTTGGTCATAACTCGCTTCAAAATCATCGGACAGGCTCGGGAGAAGTGCCAATCGGCCTCCCGTGCTCAGATTTCGCAATCTTTGATTTCGTCATCATTACGAAATGTTCACATTTTTGGTCATAACTCGCTTCAAAATCATCGGACAGGCTCGGGAGAAGTGCCAATCGGCCTCCCGTGCTCAGATTTCGCAATCTTGGATTTCGTCATCATTACACAATCTTCACGTTTTCGCTCATAACTCGCTTCAAAATCATCGGACAGGCTCGGGAGAAGTGCCAATCGGCCTCCCGTGCTCAGATTTCGCAATCTTTGATTTCGTCATCATTACGAAATCTTCACGTTTTCGCTCATAACTCGCTTCAAAATCATCGGACAGGCTCGGGAGAAGTGCCAATCGGCCTCCCGTGCTCAGATTTCGCAATCTTTGATTTCGTCATCATTACGAAATCTTCACGTTCTTCAAAATCATCGGACAGGCTCGGGAGAAGTGCCAATCGGCCTCCCGTGCTCAGATTTCGCAATCTTTGATTTCGTCATCATTACGAAATGTTCACATTTTCGGTCATAACTCGCTTCAAAATCATCGGACAGGCACGGGAGAAGTGCCAATCGGCCTCCCGTGCTCAGATTTCGCAATCTTGGATTTCGTCATCATTACGAAATGTTCACATTTTCGGTTATAACTCGCTTCAAAATCATCGGACAGGCACGGGAGAAGTGCCAATCGGCCTCCCGTGCTCAGATTTCGCAATCTTGGATTTCGTCATCATTACAAAATCTTCACGTTTTCGCTCATAACTCGCTTCAAAATCATCGGACAGGCTCGGGAGAAGTGCCAATCGGCCTCCCGTGCTCAGATTTCGCAATCCTTGATTTCATGATCATTGCGAAATGTTCACATTTTCGGTCATAACTCGCTTCAAAATCATCGGACAGGCACGGGAGAAGTGCCAATCGGCCTCCCGTGCTCAGATTTCGCAATCTTTGATTTCGTCATCATTACGAAATGTTCACATTTTCGGTCATAACTCGCTTCAAAATCATCGGAGAGCCTCGGGAGAAGTGCCAATCGGCCTCCCGTGCTCAGATTTCGCAATCTTTGATTTCGTGATCATTACGATATGTTCACATTTTCGGTCATAACTCGCTTCAAAATCATCGGACAGGCAAGGGAGAAGTGCCAATCGGCCTCCCGTGCTCAGATTTCGCAATCTTTGATTTCGTGATTATTACGAAATGTTCACATTTTCGGTCATAACTCGCTTCAAAATCATCGGACAGGCACGGGAGAAGTGCCATTCGGCCTCCCGTGCTCAGATTTCGCAATCTTTGATTTCGTCATCATTACGAAATGTTCACATTTTCGGTCACAACTCGCTTCAAAATCATCGGAGAGCCTCGGGAGAAGTGCCAATCGGCCTCCCGTGCTCAGATTTCGCAATCTTGGATTTCGTCATCATTACGAAATCTTCACGTTTTCGCTCATAACTCGCTTCAAAATCATCGGAGAGCCTCGGGAGAAGTGCCAATCGGCCTCCCGTGCTCACATTTCGCAATCTTTGTTTTCGTGATCATTACGAAATGTTCAAATTTTCGGTCATAACTCGCTTCAAAATCATCGGAGAGCCTCGGGAGAAGTGCCAATCGGCCTCCCGTGCTCAGATTTCGCAATCTTTGTTTTCGTGATCATTACGAAATGTTCAAATTTTCGGTCATAACTCGCTTCAAAATCATCGGACAGGCACGGGAGAAGTGCCAATCGGCTTCCCGTGCTCAGATTTCGCAATCTTTGATTTCGTCATCATTGCGAAATCTTCACGTTTTCGCTCATAACTCGCTTCAAAATCATCGGACAGGCTCGGGAGAAGTGCCAATCGGCCTCCCGTGCTCAGATTTCGCAATCCTTGATTTCATGATCATTGCGAAATGTTCACATTTTCGGTCATAACTCGCTTCAAAATCATCGGACAGGCACGGGAGAAGTGCCAATCGGCCTCCCGTGCTCAGATTTCGCAATCTTGGATTTCGTCATCATTACAAAATCTTCACGTTTTCGCTCATAACTCGCTTCAAAATCATCGGACAGGCAAGGGAGAAGTGCCAATCGGCCTCCCGTGCTCAGATTTCGCAATCTTGGATTTCGTCATCATTACAAAATCTTCACGTTTTCGCTCATAACTCGCTTCAAAATCATCGGACAGGCTCGGGAGAAGTGCCAATCGGCCTCCCGTGCTCAGATTTCGCAATCTTTGATTTCGTCATCATTACGAAATGTTCACATTTTCGGTCACAACTCGCTTCAAAATCATCGGAGAGCCTCGGGAGAAGTGCCAATCGGCCTCCCGTGCTCAGATTTCGCAATCTTGGATTTCGTCATCATTACGAAATCTTCACGTTTTCGCTCATAACTCGCTTCAAAATCATCGGACAGGCACGGGAGAAGTGCCAATCGGCCTCCCGTGCTCAGATTTCGCAATCTTGGATTTCGTCATCATTACAAAATCTTCACGTTTTCGCTCATAACTCGCTTCAAAATCATCGGACAGGCTCGGGAGAAGTGCCAATCGGCCTCCCGTGCTCAGATTTCGCAATCTTTGATTTCGTGATCATTACGAAATGTTCACATTTTCGGTCATAGCTCGCTTCAAAATCATCGGACAGGCTCGGGAGAAGTGCCAATCGGCCTCCCGTGCTCAGATTTCGCAATCTTTGATTTCGTCATCATTACGAAATGTTCACATTTTCGGTCATAACTCGCTTCAAAATCATCGGACAGGCACGGGAGAAGTGCCAATCGGCCTCCCGTGCTCAGATTTCGCAATCTTGGATTTCGTCATCAGTACAAAATCTTCACGTTTTCGCTCATAACTCGCTTCAAAATCATCGGACAGGCTCGGGAGAAGTGCCAATCGTCCTCCCGTGCTCAGATTTCGCAATCTTGGATTTCGTCATCATTACAAAATCTTCACGTTTTCGCTCATAACTCGCTTCAAAATCATCGGACAGGCACGGGAGAAGTGCCAATCGGCCTCCCGTGCTCAGATTTCGCAATCTTGGATTTCGTGATCATTAGGAAATGTTCACGTTTTCGCTCATAACTCGCTTCAAAATCATCGGACAGGCTCGGGAGAAGTGCCAATCGGCCTCCCGTGCTCAGATTTCGCAATCTTGGATTTCGTCATCATTACAAAATCTTCACGTTTTCGCTCATAACTCGCTTCAAAATCATCGGACAGGCACGGGAGAAGTGCCAATCGGCCTCCCGTGCTCAGATTTCGCAATCTTTGATTTCGTGATCATTACGAAATGTTCACATTTTCGGTCATAACTCGCTTCAAAATCATCGGACAGGCACGGGAGAAGTGCCAATCGGCCTCCCGTGCTCAGATTTCGCAATCTTGGATTTCGTCATCATTACAAAATCTTCACGTTTTCGCTCATAACTCGCTTCAAAATCATCGGACAGGCTCGGGAGAAGTGCCAATCGGCCTCCCGTGCTCAGATTTCGCAATCTTTGATTTCGTGATCATTACGAAATCTTCACGTTTTCGCTCATAACTCGCTTCAAAATCATCGGACAGGCACGGGAGAAGTGCCAATCGGCCTCCCGTGCTCAGATTTCGCAATCTTGGATTTCGTCATCATTACAAAATCTTCACGTTTACGCTCATAACTCGCTTCAAAATCATCGGACAGGCTCGGGAGAAGTGCCAATCGGCCTCCCGTGCTCAGATTTCGCAATCTTTGATTTCGTGATCATTACGAAATGTTCACATTTTCGGTCATAGCTCGCTTCAAAATCATCGGACAGGCTCGGGAGAAGTGCCAATCGGCCTCCCGTGCTCAGATTTCGCAATCTTTGATTTCGTCATCATTACGAAATGTTCACATTTTCGGTCATAACTCGCTTCAAAATCATCGGACAGGCACGGGAGAAGTGCCAATCGGCCTCCCGTGCTCAGATTTCGCAATCTTGGATTTCGTCATCAGTACAAAATCTTCACGTTTTCGCTCATAACTCGCTTCAAAATCATCGGACAGGCTCGGGAGAAGTGCCAATCGTCCTCCCGTGCTCAGATTTCGCAATCTTGGATTTCGTCATCATTACAAAATCTTCACGTTTTCGCTCATAACTCGCTTCAAAATCATCGGACAGGCACGGGAGAAGTGCCAATCGGCCTCCCGTGCTCAGATTTCGCAATCTTGGATTTCGTGATCATTAGGAAATGTTCACATTTTCGGTCATCACTCGCTTCAAAATCATCGGACAGGCTCGGGAGAAGTGCCAATCGGCCTCCCGTGCTCAGATTTCGCAATCTTTGATTTCGTCATCATTACGAAATGTTCACATTTTCGGTCATAACTCGCTTCAAAATCATCGGACAGGCACGGGAGAAGTGCCAATCGGCCTCCCGTGCTCAGATTTCGCAATCTTGGATTTCGTCATCATTACAAAATCTTCACGTTTTCGCTCATAACTCGCTTCAAAATCATCGGACAGGCTCGGGAGAAGTGCCAATCGGCCTCCCGTGCTCAGATTTCGCAATCTTGGATTTCGTCATCATTACAAAATCTTCACGTTTTCGCTCATAACTCGCTTCAAAATCATCGGACAGGCACGGGAGAAGTGCCAATCGGCCTCCCGTGCTCAGATTTCGCAATCTTTGATTTCGTGATCATTACGAAATGTTCACATTTTCGGTCATAACTCGCTTCAAAATCATCGGACAGGCACGGGAGAAGTGCCAATCGGCCTCCCGTGCTCAGATTTCGCAATCTTGGATTTCGTGATCATTAGGAAATGTTCACATTTTCGGTCATCACTCGCTTCAAAATCATCGGACAGGCTCGGGAGAAGTGCCAATCGGCCTCCCGTGCTCAGATTTCGCAATCTTTGATTTCGTCATCATTACGAAATGTTCACATTTTCGGTCATAACTCGCTTCAAAATCATCGGACAGGCACGGGAGAAGTGCCAATCGGCCTCCCGTGCTCAGATTTCGCAATCTTGGATTTCGTCATCATTACAAAATCTTCACGTTTTCGCTCATAACTCGCTTCAAAATCATCGGACAGGCTCGGGAGAAGTGCCAATCGGCCTCCCGTGCTCAGATTTCGCAATCTTGGATTTCGTCATCATTACAAAATCTTCACGTTTTCGCTCATAACTCGCTTCAAAATCATCGGACAGGCACGGGAGAAGTGCCAATCGGCCTCCCGTGCTCAGATTTCGCAATCTTTGATTTCGTGATCATTACGAAATGTTCACATTTTCGGTCATAACTCGCTTCAAAATCATCGGACAGGCACGGGAGAAGTGCCAATCGGCCTCCCGTGCTCAGATTTCGCAATCTTTGATTTCGTCATCATTACGAAATGTTCACATTTTCGGTCATAACTCGCTTCAAAATCATCGGAGAGCCTCGGGAGAAGTGCCAATCGGCCTCCCGTGCTCAGATTTCGCAATCTTTGATTTCGTGATCATTACGAAATGTTCACATTTTCGGTCATAACTCGCTTCAAAATCATCGGACAGGCTCGGGAGAAGTGCCAATCGGCCTCCCGTGCTCAGATTTCGCAACCTTGGATTTCGTCATCATTACAAAATCTTCACGTTTTCGCTCATAACTCGCTTCAAAATCATCGGACAGGCTCGGGAGAAGTGCCAATCGGCCTCCCGTGCTCAGATTTCGCAATCTTTGATTTCGTGATCATTACGAAATGTTCACATTTTCGGTCATAACTCGCTTCAAAATCATCGGACAGGCTCGGGAGAAGTGCCAATCGGCCTCCCGTGCTCAGATTTCGCAATCTTGGATTTCGTCATCATTACAAAATCTTCACGTTTTCGCTCATAACTCGCTTCAAAATCATCGGACAGGCACGGGAGAAGTGCCAATCGGCCTCCCGTGCTCAGATTTCGCAATCTTGGATTTCGTCATCATTACGAAATCTTCACGTTTTCGCTCATAACTCGCTTCAAAATCATCGGAGAGCCTCGGGAGAAGTGCCAATCGGCCTCCCGTGCTCAGATTTCGCAATCTTTGATTTCGTGATCATTACGAAATGTTCACATTTTCGGTCATAACTCGCTTCAAAATCATCGGACAGGCTCGGGAGAAGTGCCAATCGGCCTCCCGTGCTCAGATTTCGCAATCTTTGATTTCGTGATTATTACGAAATGTTCACATTTTCGGTCATAACTCGCTTCAAAATCATCGGACAGGCACGGGAGAAGTGCCAATCGGCCTCCCGTGCTCAGATTTCGCAATCTTGGATTTCGTCATCATTACGAAATCTTCACGTTTTCGCTCATAACTCGCTTCAAAATCATCGGAGAGCCTCGGGAGAAGTGCCAATCGGCCTCCCGTGCTCAGATTTCGCAATCTTTGATTTCGTGATCATTACGAAATGTTCACATTTTCGGTCATAACTCGCTTCAAAATCATCGGACAGGCACGGGAGAAGTGCCAATCGGCCTCCCGTGCTCAGATTTCGCAATCTTTGATTTCGTCATCATTGCGAAATCTTCACGTTTTCGCTCATAACTCGCTTCAAAATCATCGGACAGGCTCGGGAGAAGTGCCAATCGGCCTCCCGTGCTCAGATTTCGCAATCTTGGATTTCGTCATCATTACAAAATCTTCACGTTTTCGCTCATAACTCGCTTCAAAATCATCGGACAGGCTCGGGAGAAGTGCCAATCGGCCTCCCGTGCTCAGATTTCGCAATCTTTGATTTCGTCATCATTACGAAATGTTCACATTTTCGGTCATAACTCGCTTCAAAATCATCGGAGAGCCTCGGGAGAAGTGCCAATAGGCCTCCCGTGCTCAGATTTCGCAATCTTGGATTTCGTCATCATTACGAAATCTTCACGTTTTCGCTCATAACTGGCTTCAAAATCATCGGAGAGCCTCGGGAGAAGTGCCAATCGTTCTCTCGTGCTCAGATTTCGCAATCTTGGATTTCGTCATCATTACGAAATCTTCTCATTTTCGCTCATAACTCGCTTCATAATCATCGGAGAGCCTCGGGAGAAGTGCCAATCGGCCTCCCGTGCTCAGATTTCGCAATCTTGGATTTCGTCATCATTACGAAATCTTCACGTTTTCGCTCATAACTCGCTTCAAAATCATCGGACAGGCACGGGAGAAGTGCCAATCGGCCTCCCGTGCTCAGATTTCGCAATCTTGGATTTCGTCATCATTACGAAATCTTCACGTTTTCGCTCATAACTCGCTTCAAAATCATCGGACAGGCTCGGGAGAAGTGCCAATCGGCCTCCCGTGCTCAGATTTCGCAATCTTTGATTTCGTGATCATTACGAAATGTTCACATTTTCGGTCATAGCTCGCTTCAAAATCATCGGACAGGCTCGGGAGAAGTGCCAATCGGCCTCCCGTGCTCAGATTTCGCAATCTTTGATTTCGTGATCATTACGAAATGTTCACATTTTCGGTCATAACTCGCTTCAAAATCATCGGACAGGCACGGGAGAAGTGCCAATCGGCCTCCCGTGCTCAGATTTCGCAATCTTTGATTTCGTCATCATTGCGAAATCTTCACGTTTTCGCTCATAACTCGCTTCAAAATCATCGGACAGGCTCGGGAGAAGTGCCAATCGGCCTCCCGTGCTCAGATTTCGCAATCTTTGATTTCGTCATCATTACGAAATGTTCACATTTTCGGTCATAACTCGCTTCAAAATCATCGGAGAGCCTCGGGAGAAGTGCCAATCGGCCTCCCGTGCTCAGATTTCGCAATCTTTGATTTCGTCATCATTACGAAATGTTCACATTTTCGGTCATAACTCGCTTCAAAATCATCGGACAGGCACGGGAGAAGTGCCAATCGGCCTCCCGTGCTCAGATTTCGCAATCTTTGATTTCGTCATCATTACGAAATGTTCACATTTTCGGTCATAACTCGCTTCAAAATCATCGGAGAGCCTCGGGAGAAGTGCCAATCGGCCTCCCGTGCTCAGATTTCGCAATCTTTGATTTCGTCATCATTACGAAATGTTCACATTTTCGGTCATAACTCGCTTCAAAATCATCGGAGAGCCTCGGGAGAAGTGCCAATCGGCCTCCCGTGCTCAGATTTCGCAATCTTTGATTTCGTCATCATTACGAAATGTTCACATTTTCGGTCATAACTCGCTTCAAAATTATCGGACAGGCACGGGAGAAGTGCCAATCGGCCTCCCGTGCTCAGATTTCGCAATCTTGGATTTCGTCATCATTACAAAATCTTCACGTTTTCGCTCATAACTCGCTTCAAAATCATCGGACAGGCTCGGGAGAAGTGCCAATCGGCCTCCCGTGCTCAGATTTCGCAATCTTTGATTTCGTCATCATTACGAAATGTTCACATTTTCGGTCATAACTCGCTTCAAAATCATCGGAGAGCCTCGGGAGAAGTGCCAATTGACATCCCGTGCTCAGATTTCGCAATCTTGGATTTCGTCATCATTACGAAATCTTCACATTTTCGCTCATAACTCGCTTCAAAATCATCGGAGAGCCTCGGGAGAAGTGCCAATAGGCCTCCCGTGCTCAGATTTCGCAATCTTGGATTTCGTCATCATTACGAAATCTTCACGTTTTCGCTCATAACTGGCTTCAAAATCATCGGAGAGCCTCGGGAGAAGTGCCAATCGTTCTCTCGTGCTCAGATTTCGCAATCTTGGATTTCGTCATCATTACGAAATCTTCTCATTTTCGCTCATAACTCGCTTCATAATCATCGGAGAGCCTCGGGAGAAGTGCCAATCGGCCTCCCGTGCTCAGATTTCGCAATCTTGGATTTCGTCATCGCAAAAATCTGTGATCGGCGCTATTGGAAAACAAAAATAAAAATATCTCACGATGGAACTACTATAATACAAATTCGACTGAAGATTGCTTTATTTTTTGCAATAATTTAGTGTCTCTAGCTGGATCCACGTTTCACTGCTAATAGTTGTACACTAGAAAACGATACGCGCATTCACTCAATCACTTGTAAACTGAACAGAAATATTGAATCCAGTTTTCACTGGTTATAATTGTGCGTTCGATTTAGAATCGGAGCGATCCTTTCTCCTTGAGTTTTTTTCTCTCGAAAAACTATATTTTCATCCGTCCATTAGCCGTAGATTGTTGCGAGACTACTGTATTTCAGCTCACTGTATATCAGGGTTATACTGTATGGTCACTACCAACAACAGTACTGTATCTATCTAACAAATCAATAATCCATGTCAGAGGTCACGGCAGATAAACGGGCGATCGCGCAGAAATTCTACGTGGAGAAGGCGAGTGATCGTGTGCAGGTCACACGTCTATGAAGATGATGAGGAGTGGATGGGCAAGGAGGTACGGTTGGATACGGTAGGGATGTTGATTAGGGTTACGGTAGCGGCAAAGCTTCTTCAAAATCCTCCCTTCTAGCATGTGAAACGAATGCTGATGATTGTCTGGCAGTTATCAATTCTCCCCCGTGTGATCCGCTCATATCTAATGTCTGAAACCTGATAGTAACTGGAGGTCGGCCGATTTATGTAGCGCAATCACTGAATGATTTTCTGGAAAGCTAATTGTCATTGAATCTGGTATTACTAGTCTATGAAAAGCTATCGGTTTTCGATACTATACGTATACTGTAGAGGAGGGTACGGTAATTACATTATTCATTTTAAATTTAAGGAGAGCACTACGGATCGATGCACCAGCAAGATGAGGAGAAGCTGCGATCGATGGGAATCACGGAGAGCGGACAAGATGTGACCAAGGTACGGAATAATGGAAGGGGATGGGGTAGAAGAGGTTACTGTATCTACCAAGGATTAATCAATAATCGGTCAGCTTATGGTCGATCACATGGATAGGGGATTGCGGAGATAGAGTGTGTATGTGAAAATAAGGATTTGCACGGTAGGAGAGCAAATTGAAAAAATATTGAAAATTTGGAATAAAATTTGATCGGCTATTCCGCGTTACAGACGCTTGATATCTGTTTGCTGTAGCGCGCCGAACCGTTCCTGGTTAGTGACGGTGGAGACAAACAAAATAAAATGAAATTAACAGGTTCGTAAAAATCACATACCTTATATTGTAGTACCTTCCTAACTCTGTTCTGTATTTGCCCGTAATAAAATTGCGTTGGTTGTAAATATTAAGAGTTATAGATCAAAGATCAAAGATGAATAAATCAGATGCCGATGGTACAGTTCGAGGCGCTGCTCGCCAACAAGCAACGGAGTGCGAAGACGTGTGCAGCGGCTAAGGATGTCCGAGTGAAACGTGAGTACGGTAGGATAATACGGTAGGAGGGAGATATCGATCGATTGGCTGGGTTGAGTCTAAAGCAATATACAACTCACGGACTCTCGTTCCGAGTTTCGCTCCGAAGTCCTTCGAAACCCCCTGATTTCAGGCTACAGATTAAAGTTATGTGAAGGAAAAATATGGAGTCACTAATGAATTTTCGACGAATACTAATAAGAAAACCTACTCACTTATGTTCAATTTTATCTTTGATATTTAGATTGTTGATCTCTGATCTTTGATCTCTTTCCAATGAAGGAGCGATACTACCACATGCGCACGTACTACGCCAAGAAGAAGAGCGCAGTAACTACAGGTGAGCTTGGGTTTCAATGATGACAAATAGAGAATCCTACTCTCCTCATTTCGAGTGCTCTCTCGCGCTGATCAGAGATACGAGAGAGCACACGAAATGGGGAGGGTCGGTTCCGACTTGGTATCTGAAGTGTGCCGGGAGGAAATATCCCAGATCGCCCAAGCTCCGCCCCTTTTGGCCACACCCCCTCTCATGAGTTCAGGAGTTTAGGAGTTGGTGCTTCGGGTGAATGTTAGTGATTCCCGATTCTCTCCAATATCGGGAAAAATTGACACATTTTGGGAAAAAATCCGTAAATTTGTTTTTTATGCTCGCCGGTCACTGAGGTACTCAAGAAAATTCGCAGGCCGAGCATCCTGCAGCAGGTCAGTCCAAACCGACGGAACCCATTCCAAACACAGGCCAAATAATCCTTAGTGTTTGCGCTCTCCATTCTGCACACTCCTCATCCGGTCAGACAGACAAGAGAGTGTGCTGATTGGAGAAAGCTGGGTACTGGCACCTCATTCGGACAGCCATAATAATACCATAGTGTAAACATAGCGGAACCAGAATGGAACCAAAAGCGGAACCGCAATGAAACCCGAAAACATTGGAACCAATAGATCTTTGGGTTTCAGAGTATTGAAGGCACGAGGAAAGGACGGAGAGCGACCTCGGACTACAACGGGTTGCTGGCGAGTCTCGGTGTGCAGTGCACCTTCCTAGAGATTGGCAAGGTGAGGGAGTGGATTGATCTTTGATCTTTACTTCATCACGCTCATGTAATTGCGTAGGGGCCCCTCGCTGTAAGACCCAGGGCTGGAGAGTTTCTGAGCGAGGAAGGGAAAAGTGGAAGTTGGATGTTTCAGCTATATGATATTAATCTGCGCGCTGATTCTATTCCAATAATGGTTCTCTTTTTTTCATTTAACTACCGTACCCTTCTCTACAGTAAACTTATTTCTTTGATTCATGTGTTGGTCATGTAGTTCTTGCTTCCTATTGATAATTTAACTCACCTTTTTGGTCTATAGTTTTAATCGATGCTATGTCGAACTATCTTGCCAGAGGTTTTTCTTGGTAGCAATGATGTTTTCCCAAGAGCGGCTGGTCGATCGTTCCATTAAAGTTCATCGCATTTTGCCCGTAGAGTGAAACACAAGATCACAATTCGCAGATATCTTTAGTTTAAAAAAACTTGGAGGTGGGATCGATAGAACGGGAATAGAATATTCATCATGAACACCTAGTACTCTTATTTACAGAATTTTGAAGTTCATAGATTTAAGTTATGTCCACAAAAAATTTGAATTTAAAATTCGTCTATCAGATGCCTCTGAACGATTTCAACGCGATGCTGCAGGAGAAGGAGGTGACTGGCGAGGATAACGCATTGATGAGGATGATGAGGGGCAGAGGTGAGCAGTTTGGACTGATCATGTGAGATTTGGACTGAGCAATGGCTCTGGCTCTCTACATTTAGCACACTGTCTGGAAAGTTATAACAACGAGAGAGTGTGCAGAATGGAGAGACGTATTTTTTGTTCTGAATTCCCCATATTTAATGGAGAGGGATAAGGGGCAGATTTTTGCGAGGTGATGAAGTGGTGGAACTTGGCAGTTTCGTGTGACGAGTAGATGGTATTTATCGGCGCATGGGCTGGTTTTCGATGATCTCCAGGAGGTCGACAATATCACATTACTACTGAACTGCGCTGAAATAAATGCGCTGAACGTGTTAATGTTTGTTGGGGGGGGGACCAATAAAATTATATCATTGAACATCAAAATGAATCTAGTGTATCATCAGTGTCTACAACTGCGAAGTGCACGCTTTGCGCTCAAGTTATCATAGAAAAATACATTGTTTAATTTGTTTGAAATAGATAAATATGCACGTTTTGCAGCCAAGTATGCGCTGTACAACGAGCGAATGCGCGACGAAAAGGCCAAAACTTGCGCGTCGCGACCTAAGGTACGGTAGGCTACGGTATAATCATTTTGGCATTCGGCTCCCTCCATTTTGCACACTCTCTCGTCTCTCTGACCCGCGTGATTGTGTGGAGAATCAAGAGAGCGGAAATCAGAAAAGTCCTAGATTATTGCTACGGCAGACTACTGTAGAGAACAAAACGATCGAGTACGGTACATGCATCCTTCATACAGCTTTAATTCTCGGGACGATTAAAAAAACTCAATGAGTGATTGAAGGTGAGCTCGGCGGGGAGTACGGTTGCCGACCCATCGATCGATGATGACACCGAATCCACGTACACCGCCATATATACCGTACTCCGATCGATAGATACCATATCTTCCGCACCGATACTGGTGAGTGCAAAGAAATCTGTATACGAGATTTGGCGGGGTGTTATAGACGAAGAATTGATGAAGATGATCAGCTCGGGTTGAGTTTCATACGGTGAACAAGTAAAGTTGAAGTTCTAAAGCTAGTAATGCGTAGGATGTATTTGTGATTAAAAACAATCATTGGCATTTGTCAATATGTTTTTGGAATTTTCAAGAAATCAGTGAGCTAATCATATTTACCATCTGACACTTAAACATACTGTAGCCGACCTCGTCGATCGATTTGGATACTGTAACCTTTCAGGCTCAGCAGCCCGTTCCCCTCTTCACCCTTCCCATCACCCATACGAAGACTGAGGAGCTGATCTCTGTGAAGCCGCCGGGAGGTTTGGGCTTTTTTTTCGAGATTAATCGATAATCGCGTAGGTTATGGTGGATAAAGAGTCTACTGTATATATCTGGGAGGTAGCTGTTTCTGTCTTTGAGTAGTCGAAATTTGAAAATCTTGAAATTGATCACGATATATCCCTCTTATTGTTTCCAAAATATTCTATAATCACGTTGCTGACGGTAGATCACGAGCTTGCTGTATTGAACAATCGATAATCATTCAGCGAGGCTGATCTCCGTCAAACCGCCGGGAGCGACCATGAAGGCTCAGATGGAGATGGAGAAGGTTGGTAATAGTATAGAGAGTGTTACCGGTTCGAACACTATCTCTATATTATGCACACTCGCTAGTCAGCCTGCGAGATGGTGTGCAGAATGGAGAGAGCTATCAGGCAAACCTAGTGAGTAGTGGATAATTGTTTCACTATATAAAAAGGTTAAACGAAGCAGGTAAGTCATGTGTAGTGATTGTGTTTTGGGAACGACGGACTCGACGTCTTATTGCTGCTCTGGTATCCATTCCATTCTTGTCTGTAGTGTGAAACACAATATCACATTGAACGTTAGTGGGAACAACTTGAATCTACCATGCATCATTTTCGTCAATCAGACAAGGCTTTCAGTGACTGGTGACATAGCAGATTCATTCTCATTTTTAATTCTTGCGTGGTGGTATCTGCAATACGTTAGCATATATTTACGCTATAAATGATTGATGATTTATTTTTTTTATTGAGGTCAAGAAGGAAAACAAAGAGGATAAGAAGAATGATTCGAAGCCTCCTCCTCCCTTCGTCTGTCCCATCTCGGAGGCAGATCGACTGAGGGATGCGGAGATAAGGTGATGAGTAGGGATGTCGTTTCCGGTTTTTAGCTCTCTCCATTCTGTACACGCCATCGCCGGTGACGAATAATGTGTAGAATGGAGAGAGTAAAAAATCAAAATTGCATCCCAAGTGATAAGGATAGGAACTGCACATCCTATCTATGAAATAATTAACGTAATTATTAATTATTTGCTTAATAATATTAATTATTATCTTATTTTTGATACTCAGGAAGGCACTCGGCCTCCCTCCCGTTCTGCCTGTTATCAGCGCGACGAGAGGGAGAGTGCAATGGAGAGAGCTACCATTCCATCCGGTTGCTCTCAAGGGGATCCCTTATCCCGAATATTGTTTGCTCTTGCTCGATTACACTTCGCTGTTGGTATTCAGAAGATGCATAAGAATGGAATAAATATGTTTTTATCAATTGCTTCTGACGCTTTGAATTACAAAAAATATGTTTTCTTCATTTGGAAATACCTGAAAACGTGAAACATCAACTTAAAGAAGTTCTCGAGAGGTAACATTATCTGTGATGTTATCGTTTCTCAGACGTCTTGGTCGCGTAGGTCAACTGAATTTTGACAATTAAAAATAATCGATTAGAGGTGGTTTGGTCATGGTCAGTGGTATTCCTGGTAGGTCATCGTCGACTAGCGGTGCCGGATCTAAAAGTACCTCTTTCTATTGTGTTCATACTTTCATCGGCGAGAGAGTGTGCAGAATGGAGAGAGCAAGATCCGGTCTGTCTACAAAATAGATTCATCACTACTGGGGTCACAACTCGATTGAATTTTGGCTTTTATTTCACGAAAGAATGAGGGTACAATCACTTCTCTTAGGCACTTCCCATTTTTGACAGTAGAGTGAAACGCTAGATTGCACTGTTCAATATAAATCCTAGAGAGGGGCAGATATCGCTAATAGGGCAGAAACTTTAGATTGATTTTTCTAAAGTGTTAGTGTGATTACTAGGGATGTCAAACCAATACCCAATACCTCGTCTATTCCCCCCGCTCATTTCCCGCTCACCCAATTTTCACGCAAGATCGCAATGTTGCTCATCGCCTTCACTTCTAGGGACCCAGTATGCATAGAATCCCGCCGGTTAATCGTGTTGAGTGTTTTGAAGATGCAAATGAGATCACTTCTCTAATTGTTCTCTCGAATTTGATAGTGTTCCTAGTAGGTAGTGTTGCTGAATCGAATGACGCTCTCTCCATTCTGCACACCGTCGTCGGTTAGAGACTAGACCGAGTGTGCAAAATGGAGAGAGCAACCAGTCGAAACGACATCGCTAATAAGTAAATAGGTGCCGAATTACGCTGGCTTATTGTGTTGAGTAGTATTTGTGATGCAATCTTCTCCAGGCTGTTATTGCTTCCAAAGTATCCATCTCTCTCTTCACGGTTGTATGAAACGAGAAGCCCACATGGGAAATTATTGAGAAAACTGTTCTTTTGTTCGCTACTTTAGGCCGGAAACATCAATATGTAGGTTCTATCTGTTACTGGTTTATGCATTTCCCTTATAGTGCGACACGGCAAGTCAATAGAGATAAACAGTCATTTATTCTCAAATATGTGCTTCTCTAGGCTGGGAAGACATCAACCATCCCTGGCTGACCCTCTGGCTGCAGTTGCACGTATGTCTGCAATCGGGAAATGTTACAGTAATACGAAATAGAGTTACCGTAACCCAACGGCTACAGTAAGATAATAGTGATGGTACAGTAGCCTGTAGACATACAGTATCCCAGAAACTACAGTTCCCTTCCCCTGTCATAGTGACCCAGTGGCGATGATACAGTAACTCCGGGACCTACAGTAACCCTCGCTACCGTATACCTTGTAGTACTTGACGAGTGCATCGATCGACTCGAAGAGGAGGCGTTTGTTCTCGGCGTTCATTCCAGCCGAGAGGAAGCGACGCTTGTTCTGCACCACCGTCTTGATCGGAATGTGTCTGAAGAGGGTACGGTAGTTAGGAAGGATATGGTATCAGCCAGTTATCGATCGATCTACCGTATACCTGGCGGCGTTCTTGGTGGTGCGGTACACGATGTAGAGCGGGAGGTGGGCGTGCAGCGCGTCGAGGTCGCGGCCCTGCAACGACTGTCTGAGTACGGTAGTCTCTCGATTTGGTTCCGGGCCAAGCCAAGAAGATGGTTGGTTACGGTAGGTAATCCGATATCTCACGTCAAAACTAGTGTTGTCTAGATCTAGCATCTAGCACCGTGCCAATCTTACAGTACCCCTCAACTACAGTATCCGGTGTTACAGTATCCCCGACTACCATAACACCAGGGGGTGATTACCGTACCCCGCTGAGTCGATGGTACATCTTGAAGTCGGTGGCGCGCGTCACGATGCGCTCGGCCTCATCGGCCGTCTTGATGCCGATGTACACCTTGACGGCGGCGCCGCCGCGACTGCTGCGAATCGACTACAGTAATCCGGGAGGTTGGCGGAGGATCGTGCGGCGGGGCGCGACCACAAACCCCGTCTTGCCGCCGCCGCTGACGACGCTCTTCTCCTCACGCGTCGCCGCCGCCGCGCCGCGCTTGTTGCCGTGTCCTGAAGCGATGCGAATGGGGTACGGTAGGCGATCTGAGGTACGGTAATGATATCACTTGAGCGATTCGCGACAGGATACCGTATCGAGGTCGGGGATACGGTAGTGACGTCATCATCGATCCATTCCAAACTCACTTTTGCCGCTCGCATAGCTGTCGTTCTCGTAGATGGAGGTGGAGTCGGTGCGGGAGGAGTGGGAACGCGCGGTCACCGAACGAGTGTACGCCGTCTCGGCGCCTGAATCAGGGAGGGGTTACGGTAGGAGACAGTGGATACGGTAATGGATTGATTATTGTATGGTTACGGTAACACGCAGTTCGGAATCGATGACGTGTCACTCAGTTATCGATAGACCAGGGTTACCGTAAATCCCAGTTATCAAGCGATGAAGATTACGGTTGCAGTCAGTTCTCGACCGATGACGTGTCAGTACCGTAACCCTCAGTTCTCGCTCGATCGTCGGTACCGTACCCCCAACTGCAGTATACCTTCCGACTGCTGGCGCTGTCGGGCGGAGCCGCGACGGTCCAGATCGGACAGATGCAGACCCTCGAAGGCGGCCGAGAAGTTGCCCTGAATGGGGGCGGAGCTTGGATGGAAATGGGCGGAGCTAGGGAGGAGGAAGAGCTTGGCGAGGGGGTGTTACCTGGATGCAGGGGGTGCCGTGCGCGCAGCACACAACCAAGTGACGCGAGGACATGAGTGGGAAATGAGGAGAGGAGGAGGAGGAGGAGGGAGAGGGAGGGGAAGAGAGGAGATGGAAATGTAATGGGATTGAATGGGAGACAATACTATTTGTGGAGGGCGAGATGGAAATGTGATTGAGTTAGAATCAATAGAGGAGGAATGATATTACCGTTGCAGTGGATTTCGCACGTAGTATTTTTCCCAAATGTCCTACTATTGCACCACGATGGAAATCTGATTTTGCGTGGTTTGTCAATTTCAGTAATCTCGAATTCTCTAAGGTCATCGTTTATTATTTTTTTATGTTACCGCATACAATATTTTTGCAAATCGTATTAATAATACATTTCCCGAAATATGTCGCTGACATTGAAATAGTTGAAATATTTTTTAAATGTATTACGGTAATTTCAAAGTACGGTATCAATATTTCGTTACGCGGATAAAACACGTTGCAACGCGTTGTATTTTCTGGCGTCGGCGTCCTTGTGTTCCTTGTTTTTCTTGAACCGTTCATTTCATTGTCGTTACTTGCGCGGTGCTTGCTCGTTTCATCAGTCCAATTAGTCCTTTTGAGCAACC
The DNA here is from genome assembly GCA_036245825.1 of Pristionchus entomophagus. Taxonomy (NCBI): domain Eukaryota; kingdom Metazoa; phylum Nematoda; class Chromadorea; order Rhabditida; family Neodiplogasteridae; genus Pristionchus; species Pristionchus entomophagus. The sequence goes on along the minus strand of BTSX01000004.1, from coordinate 45,905,899 downwards.
ATGGCTGCCAATTGCTCTTCCGCCCCTCACGACTTCTATGCTGATCACCCCACTTCATCTTGCAATCTCATCATCGGAGACAAGACCCTCAAGGTCTCTTCGGAGGTAAGCAAGAAGTGAACGTAGCAGTTTTAACTACTCTGGAAACACGAAAAAAATGCAGCTAAGAAACATGCAGGGTACCAAGGGGAAGCAAACTCGGAAACTACTAGGAAACTACGGAAAAAATATCTTTTACTCTTAAGTAGCTATCCTGTTGTTTTCACTCAAATTAAAAAAAATAATTAATTTAATATTATAATTGAATCGATTGCAGCTGCTGGGAATGCACTCTCACTTCTTCCGTTCCCTCTTCTTCAAGGCTAATCCTAACAATGGAGGAGAGAATGGGGACAACGAGGGAACTCCCAATCTCATCAGAACCGACGTCAATGATGTTAATCCATTTATTATATTAAATAATAATAATAATTGTTGTTCCCCCTCCTTGCTAAGGGGTGCCACCGGGACCATGCATTAGCTTATTTAAATATAGGATATCTTAGTGGTTATCGATTCCGTCTGCCTTACCACTAGGTTACAGTCTGCATCACCTAGTGTACTCGTCGCAAGACAACTGTAAAGTACCTTGACGGGGCACAACCTTTACCTCTTATCTTGTATATATACCGCGTTCTGAACTGCCTTTTTTTTAGGTGAGACTGGACAACGTGAAAGTGGATGAGGTCATCGAACTGCTCAATATCATTTACCCCTCCGATCATCCCATCACTGGTACGCGAATTATCACCATTTTATTTCCACTATTTTCTGGTCCGGGCTTCCCGCGATGACTGCGCGCTCGAAAACTTTGCTTGGTTACCCGCCCTCGAAACGGCCGTGTGAAAGTGGCGCGCAGCTATCGCGGGAAACCCGGAGTGGGAGAATCGCGAATTTCTGTGGTCGAAAAAAAAAATCGGGGGATGTAATTCTTGGAGCTAAGCCGATTTCTCACCTCATTATTCTGATGTTTTTAAACGACAAGCGCATTGCGGTATGCTTCGCAGTCGTTATCTAGCAATGGCGAAACTAAAGGGGGTGATTTGGCTATTTGTAAGAGCTTATAGAACTCTGCTTTAGTGGGATGTGAAATAGTAATAGTAATCGAAATATAAATAAATAAATTTTATTAAAATATAAATATATTGAAATAATTTTTTTTAATGGTAATCGATTCGCAGATCACAACGTGAAGTTCATCATCGAATTGGCTGACAAGTACCTCTTCAACGTCGTTCTCCACGAGTGCGAGCAGTTCCTGAGGAGTGGATCCAAGCTGAGCAAGGTCTTGGAACGGCCATTTAGGAACCCTCCCAAACGAAGGGGAAGATAGCTTCGAACCCTTATTTGAATACCCGTGGAATCCATGGAATTTGGAAGGGTTCCTAAATGGACGGTCCTAAACGTACCATCACCTAAGGAAGGAAAGGATTGACGATTGACAGCTAGAGAATGATATTTGAGATACTTTATAATAAGGAAAGTGAGACACTTTAATTTTTTAGAGCTAAAGCTCGTTAAAAAAATCCATATATCTAATTAATATTGAACGATTCAGGAGGATCGTCTTCTTCTCGCTGACAAGTACCATCTCTGTGACCTCGTGGTGAGTATCCAATATCGATCCATTCCCAGACTACCGTAACCCTCTGCTCGTTGCAGGACTCGATTGTGAAGGAGCTGTCGAAGCAGGAGATTCAGACTATCGTCTCCCTCAAACTGACCGATAGAACGACCAAAGCGATGGTGAAGCATCTTTCCTCCCAGTAGATCAATCAATCGATCGATGACGTCATCTTCCCACGTCCATATCCCCGGTAGATCAATATTTCCATTGCAATAGTTGCCTATTGATCTACCTTTGTTAATATTTTACTTGCGGATATACCTAATTGCCCATTGACTCCTTTTTTATTCCACGTCTTTGATTCATTCATCTTACTTTGAAGTTCTTTATCGCTCGCTAATGGATAAAAAAATGTATTATTCTTTTTTTTCAAATGCCTTGACGTCTAGCAGCGTTTGATTGATCGCTGAAATACTAAATATTATAATTTTCTGTGTGGGGGTTTCCTTCATCGAGTACGTCATCATCATGCAATAACTAAAATGGAAGTGATTGATCAATACTTTGGTTGGAGATAACAGATAGATAGAGCACACTTTCACTTTTCTTCCTCTCGTCGCCTATCGTCTCTTTTCTCTACTTCTTCCCTTCTACTCATCCTCGGTTCCTCGTATTTATTCACTGCCTGTGTATTTATTTTTAAAAAAAGGTTAATTTTATTGCTTACATACAGGAAATTTATCAGCTATTGTTAATCGCCCCTCTCTAAAAACTAAATGGTTTAGTTGAAACGCGAATCTTCCGGGAATTTAGCGCATTTGTTTTCTCGAAGCTGCTCCCCTGCTATTGAAATAGTCAATCTCAGATTGGTTCCTACTTTCGCGGTGATTTCCCGTTTGCCGCTATCTCTATTAGTTCATTTTCAACTTTTTTTAATAAGTGAAATTGCACCGTTTCTTGCTCTTTCTATATTTCCCCCCATCAATTCGAGCTAGTTGTGCAACATCTCGTATTCATATTTTATATCACCTTATTAAATTATTTTTAAAAAAATAGTTCAGTTATGAATCCGGAATACTGGGCTAGCTTCGTGCGTGCTCTCAACTCCTGCTATGAGAATGCCAATCCAATAGACGTGGATATCGGCCGACAGCTAAAACATTGAGTTCGTGGCGATTGATAATGTGTTATTAATAATATATATATTTTTTTAAATATTGATAAAAATATATCAAATCGGAACCCAAATTCGCGTGTTCTCTCGCCGGTAAGAGAAACGAGATATCATGAGAGAGGGGGGAATGTCAGGCTCCGGTTCATCATCACTAGTATCGACTCCGTAGATTTAATGCGCTCATGTTCGCGAATTCTGAGGATTTTGAGTGAAAATAAAGAATATCAAAGTGCCCGGCTTACTCATGTTTCACTGTGGTTTCTTCAAGAGAAATGAACGGGCTCTGACAATGGTTACGAGCCCAGTCTTCAAATAAATGCGCTTATCCACTATAATTGCGATTCTTTGAAGTATAATAGGGAGGAAATACGGCACTACTATAGATCCCCGGACCAGGGGGCGGAGCCTAATTGCGCCTAAGCCTAGGCAGCGCCTAAGAACCAAGAAAAATTAATAGTTGCCTGAGAACCAAGAATAATAAATAGAAATACATGAGATAAGAGTTGGAAAAACGCGTAATCGTTTCTTCTCCGTGTACACTTTCTCGGTACTCGACAGCTTGAGATAGTGTGCGAAATGCAGAGATTGAATTTCGAGTATTTCGACATTTCAAATTCTAGCTGCAATTGATGAGAAGTTAACTTTTTTTGTAGGATGACTGCTATCCTTCACTCGGTGGGAATCAAACTGAATGATGGATGGGATCTTCAATGGTCTCCACACGAGAGGGAGAGAAGAGAACAGCAGAGCCGAACACTAGTCAGTTATCGATTATTGTAGATTACGGTATCTGTTTGATTACGGTATATGCTATGCTATAATTATATATTATCGATTGAATACAGTATCCTGTAGATGATTGATCAAAGATATTCAGGTAGCAGTGCAGTCAATGGCAGAGGCGTTAGGAGCACTGGGAGATATCATCATGATTCAACAGGATTGCTTGGAGGGGGTGAGGATTTGTATAATAATTTATCTTACAAAATATCGTTTCCCTTTTTAGCTCTCTCCATTCTGCACACCGTCTGTCTGACCGGAGGGAGAGTGTGCAGAATGGAGAAAACTGAAAGCGCATTCATATTGTCTATTACTGAAGCATCTCAGAAATACATTGGAGATGCGAATGCACTCGATTTCTTGTCGATCTCCTGAATCACAGGAAAATAATTTTTAAAAAATTCTCCGTGTTCTTGAGTTTCACACTCTGGTTAATAATAAGAAAGAGATGAATTTTTGGTGCGCGATTAGATCGGCGTTCTTTCTTTAATAAATAGCAATTCCGTATTGAAACCTTTTAGGTTCAGAAAGAATTAATAACGGAGGGAGAAAGAGAAGAGGAGAAAATGGAACAGACTATTGGGCGATTGGAGGAAACGGAGCATAGTAAGTGCTTTTATTTCCTGTCGTTCTCCTTTGAATCTGAGAGAGAATGACATTTCTGACGTTTCTGCTGTCCTGTTAGTTGACTGATTTGGAACAATCTTAAAGTCTGAAATGAGCTTCATTCCATTAAAAAAAATATATTTATGAATTCAGTATGTCAAATAAGTCCTGAAGCCAGATTTTCATAAAATTTGGGCCGCGGAGCAGTATTGATAAAGGTGCGATTTGGCCATAAAAATGATTATCTCAGCCTTGTTCGAGGGCAGGCCTGGTCCTTCAGTGAAGAAGCAGGTGAAAGAGGAACCAGCGGAAGAGGTTTGGACTACGGTAGTTTTGGGTGATCAATAATGCCGCATTACGGCGTCGGCTGCAGTACCCTCTCTAGGCTCCGCCCATCTTCCCCTATGCGTGCGCGCTGATCACGTCGACGCGCGCGCTTGTCACGCCCTCGGTTCCCCGCGGAACATGGAGTACGGAAGTCAGGAATGATCGCAGCTGGGGTACGGTAGCTTGCCTGCCATCGACGAGCGGTCCGAGAAGGGACCCGCCCAAGACCACAGGTGAGTAGCAGGAGTGTGGAAAAATAATTCCGCACTCCTCATTCTCATGCTCTCTCGTTTCTCTGATCAACGGGAGATCATGCGAAATAAGTAGTGCGTGAGATATTTCGCACTCCCTCTGGTGAATTGTTCTAACTCCTTCTCACTCGCTGTACAGTGAGAAAGAATGGTACAGGAAGTGTACAGCGAGTGAGAACGAGACAGAACAACTCCTCTGGTGAGTAGTACGGAGGAAAAAAATAACTGAAATAACCCTCCTGAATTTGCGTGCTCTCTTGTCAATCAAAGAAACGAGAAATCACTCGAACCGAAGAGAGTAACGTTCCGATTTGCTATCATTAGTGCGTACTGTTACCGGATTAAATACCGCTTTCTCCATTTAGCACACTCTTCAGCTGGTCAGAAGAGTGTGCAGAATGGAGATAGTACCATTCAACGATTGCACGGCTTAGTATAAGGAATTGGATTGTGTATCGCGGTGATTAGTTATTCATTTTTTCAGGCTCGCTGTTGGGTCCGATAGCTGTGAATCAGAACGATCGACCGCCCGTTGGTGGGGGTAGGATGGATACGGTAAGCTTTCATCAATAGATTTTTAAAATTTTGTTGGCTAAGTTGCAGTTTCTGATATAGACTTTCCCACTCATCGATTTGTATTCAAAATATTTTAGAATCTGGGCCGTAGAATCCGCGCGCAGTGCTGTTATCTGTGCTCGAAGTTCACCACGAACTTCCAAGTGGTGCCAACGATCGATAGGTAGGCCAATATTCTTACCAGATAGAATAGTTGCTCTCTACATCTCGCACACTCTCGTCTCTCAGTGTGCAGAATGGAGAGAGAACTGTTCCTTCCGTTATTCGTAATCGGACCTCTTCTTTTCTTTTCGCTCGTGCGCTCTGCATAGTTTCTTGATCAATTAATATAAGTAAATTATATGTGCACCTTCTTTGTATGACGTCAGATAAAAAAATAATTGCACACTCTCGACTCCCGAGTGTGCAGAATGGAGAGAGAACTATTTTCTTATTGATCAAAAAGAAAAGTAGAGGTAATTTTATATCAGGCCTCTTCTTTTATTTTATTTTCTTTTCGCTCGCACTCTCCTCTTTTATTATTTGATCAAACAAAACTCGTTTACTTTCTTCGCATGGCATATGTGAAATGAGAAGAGTAAGTTATGTATAGGGGTGATCGCAAAGTATCTTCCGCTTTTTTAAAACTTTTATTTCTTGCGAACTATAAGGCAAAATCCCAAACTCTATTTAGTATTAATTGAAGATGTAGATGATCTAAAATATTATATCTTAATATTGCGAAAACATTGCGTAATGATGACGAAATAGGCTCAAATGTGTGTTTTCGGGCAACATCTTTGAAATTTTCTATCTCATTGGAGGATTTCGCTGGGAACAGCGGATTTGAAACAAAGATGAAGAGGGATCTGTACTATCAAATAAAAATTGTTAATAGAAAATACCTAAAATGATCGATGAACTAGGTCGAAATCTTAAAAAAAAAAATTTAAAAAACTTTTTTATGGTCGGTTTTTCGAATTTTATCCTTCTTGGCAGTGAATTTCCCTCATATTCTGATATTTCTCAGTTATGATTTATATGTAATATTTTCAAAATATTGTTGGTAAGAAATTCGCACATTTTCAGAAAAATGTGTGGGAAATTTCGAGTTTTGTTGTGATGATGCAATCGAAAATTAAAAATTTAGGTAGCGAGCAATTTGAGCGTTGTCAACTCCAAACTCCCTTCAGACGATAACATAATTTTTATCTATGCGCAAAACAAAGAACGGATTTTTCAAATGAAAATTGAGACTGTACACTTTTGATGTGGTTTGGTTAAAATAGTGCCGTTTGTCAATAACATGAGGACATAGAGTGCTCAAGTACTTAAATATTAGAGTAATGGTTGCTAGAGCCAGCGCACTTTAGTATGACTTGATAAGTTTCCTAGAACCTGTGAAAAATATTTTTTCAAAAACGGATCACCCTTATAATTATCAATAATATTTATAGGAGTGCCTTCCTTGACAGAGTGAGGATAGATAATGAACAGCCGAGATTGACTATCGCGGTCAGTCCATTTTTTTTGTTAGTTGTGAAATAGTTCAATTACAGGCTTTTTATTTTATTTTATGCTTTAAATTACATACACTGAAGAACATTTCGCTGAAAGAATTATGGGATTGAATTATTTCCTGTCTTACCTCTGAAAATTGGTACCTTTCCAACCTCTCACATGCATCTCTTCTCTTCGGAAGTCTGGCCTAATCATTTTACTGTTTTTTTCTAGGGCATAAGATATAGCTGGAATCAAGTCTTTATTTGTGCCTCCCACGTGGATTCGATCGAGAAGAAAAAGGAAGCGGAGGAAAGGGAGAATGAGGAAGATACGATTGAGGGTACACCGAAATAAAATTCATTACTTTTTAATATCGTCAATGCACAGGGGATATTTGACGAGGAAAGAAATAATTTTTCTCTAAATTTTCTAGTTTAGTTAATTCGAATAATTCATATTTGTGAATAACTCTTTCAACGCCCTAATGCACTTGTTAACTCGTTCTTTAAAAGTATGTGTGAAAATTATCCATTTATCCGTAAATTTTAGCCTTAATTGTTTTTTTTTCTAATTGCTAATAAATTTCTCCTTTTTATTTTCAGGTTGCTGCCTCTCAACCGAAAGAGTTTCGGGTGTGCGGACTCTGTCAGTACACGACGAGAAAGTGGAGTGAACTACCCCTCTCACGGGATGCACGATACACTATGTTCGCCGGAGTCGCGGTGAGAAACTGAAATTATATTTTCTTTTTAAAGAATCCGTGTCTCTATTTTGCACATTTTTTCAATTGTCATAAAGACGAGATACTGAGAGATAGAGAATCATTCCACATTCTGACAGCCTTAGTGAGAAGGCGTGGAATTGAGATCCGAGAATCTGGAAGTGATTCAAACCGAGGAGATACGTGCTTCATCTCCCCTACACATTATCGTCTCCTTATTGATATGCAGTTTTCGGAACTTTCCTAGATGACAACCAAGCCACTCCCCCTGACCCCGCCCCTCCTAAGCGACGTGTACCTAATCATAAACCTAAGCGTTCTTATGAAAATTGTAATTAGTCCAAATAGTTTGGGTGTACGCATAAACAGTAATTCGATTAGGGAGAGAGGTAAGAAAGAGGTGGGCGTGACCAGCCCCATGAGAGTGGGCGGGGCTTGGTTGCGATCTAGGAAAGTGCCCATTTTTCTCTCCACAAGTTCTATTAGACAAATAGTCTTCCTTTCTTATTACATCAGCTCACTACGACTAATTGTATGAGTGATCGTGCGAGATGGGATTAAATAGCCCAAACTGAGTCCAAAGAAAGCCCAACGTCTAGTTTATTTCCCATTCTTGCAGCTCACCACGGTGCAGAGAGATAGACTGATACAGCTGGCGGAGGGCAAGCCGGCGGTCGTTTGCGACAGACACAAACCGGTGAGGAATTATAAAAAATAATTCTCTACCCATTTTGTAGTTTATATTTTGATATTAGACCGTTTGCCGACAAAATGTTTGGCTTTACTTCTGACACCCGGGCGTTCTGTTCATTTTTTGGCCTATGTCGGTGTTGACCATCGTCCCTGCTCCATTCGGTTGCCTGTTGAAGAATGTCTGAAACTCACTTGTTCCGGGATATGGCAGTAGTAGCATCGAGCACATCGCATTTTCAGAGCAAAGAAGATGTCAATCAAGTCCAACGAATTCCGGCTCAGTCCAAATTCGTATACGATTTTGCCACTCGGACGGGTATCATCGCCTCGAAGAACAGGAAAATGTTCAATAACAGTTACAGGTTGGAAATTCACTTCAGAATCGATCTCATGATCTCAACCGATCTCCCAGGATAAAAACTTCATATTTAGCATTGAAAGTGTTGTATCGTCTGACCCAAAAAGTGTGCTGAATGGAGAGCGATGATTCAGTCCGGAGGCGCTAGAAAGTTTCGCGCTCTTCGCCTGCGGGCGGGAGTCGAATCTGCCTGCGTCGGCATGCCAGTCAGACACCATGCCCATGCCCATTAATTAGTGATGACTAATCGGACCGTCTCTCCTTGACTCGAGTACTCTCGCTGGTCAGGGAAATGATCAGCAAAGTATTCGACAAAATTTGGGCGAGAGAAAATTGGGGTAACTGCCTAGAGATATCTCTCTATAGTAGACACTTCCAAGATGGGAGCGGTTGGATGTTTCGGTCCTAGGCCTGATTCGGGCTTCGATTCATCACTAACGGTGATTATTAAACCATTCCACTTGCAGACCGCCCCCTGTGATCAGACAGAGCCAGAGTCACGTCAGGCCGAGTCATGCCATGTACAGTAAGCTGAAACAAGACGATGGAGTGGAGACGGGGAGTACGGGGAGTACGGTAAGTTCGTAATATATCTTATGTTTCTCATTTTATTTTTTCAATGATTAAATTACTATTTTCCAGCCCACGACTCCTCAGTGTGCCCTGTGCGAGGTGAATTATCTTTTTTCGTCACTGTCAGCGTATACGGTAGAGGTTACGGTAGGGTGTGGGAGTAGGATGGCTAGGTGAACGATTTCAGATGTACCCCACGACCGCATACAATTACAGTGCTCATCGACACAAATCGACTCTGGCTCAGGTATTTATATCACAATATTAAATAGTTTCTCGGTTTCGGTTCAAACGTCCAACGCATTGATTCCCTCCTTTCTCTTCATTCTCTTTTTTGAAACCCCCTTGGCCGAAAAAGAATCTAAAGATACGGTTTCAGAATGGAATCTACCTCAACTGTTCGTGCGGACTGAAGGTTACATCACAGTCCAAGAATTCCAAATACATCAAGGAGGTCACTAACATTTTTCGTTTCATTTTTGCTGTTTTTCATCTATTTAAAATCTATATTTCTAATAATCGGAATAATATTTTTTCAGTGCACTCGTATTCAGTTCACTCTGCACAAGCTTGATGAGAGTGTGGAAGGACAGAGAGCAATCAATAATTACCCAGAGTAAAAATATTGTTTCTCATTTCATTGTTCTCATAAGGTACTCCTTAGATTTTCATTACCATGTTTTTTTATCAGAAGAGTCTCCTCTCATTGTTTCATCGCACTGTTAATCATCTTTTTTTGCTTTTCAGGTAATGTTTATTTTTAATGAAGTGTTGTTACAAGAAAGCGAATGTATTGTATGTCTTATAAACGGTTCAATGACCGGCAACTGTACCTCATGTTATGGCTGATTTTTTGTTTGTTGAAAAAAGCACAATGTTGGTCGCTTTTCACACACTCACAATCCTCTAATTAATTTCTGTCCTGATGTACGAATGGTAGGTCACCTACAAATCAAGTTCTGCTCCGTTGCTGAAATGTCGGTTGCCGATTTGTCGCCCACCCATATGACACCCTCCCATTGTCGTACTTGGCGCGTATCCCAACTGGAATGAGAATATTGAGTACTTTCACGTTTTCTGCAACCCCTCCCCCTCCCCTTGAAATATCAGCGCCTAACCATTTCAACCTCCAATTACGGTTTCGGATTGACCGAAAGTAATCCAAACGTTTAGCCGCATGAGCGTTGCTATGAGCATTACACACGTTCCGAACGTACCGTCTCTCAACCACTAGTAATCGAGCATTATCACATTTTTGGATTTATTTCGCATCTTCTGTATGGTATATGCTTAGAATAATAAACATGAAATTTAAATTTCAAAGTTTTCAAAAGAACTATAGTCAGTTTATGAACCGCGGAGTCTGTAAGTACAGTATGAAAAAGGTTCACACGACCGTGTTTTTGACTTTGCGCGATCTTTGCTGATTCCTGCGTATTTGTTGCTAATTTAAGTCTTCAAATATTCGTACTTACTGCTACTAACGTTCATGCATGATTGCACCGTGCTGTGCGAAACCTCCTCTTTTATCCTACATACATTGAAATCGTTACAGGAATGTTCCTATTTTTTTCGTTTGGAGTTGCTTTAAGCTCTGAAGTTGTTGAATCTCGGATCGCGCGGCGTAACTAATTGTAAATAATATTGTTTTCCTAATGCAGGAATGGCCGATCCAACGACGCCTCAGTCGATCGTTCAAGAATGGAAGAGAAAGGTATTTTTCTTATTTTTGCAATTAATATTATCATGATTGTTAGCTCATTAAATTCATAACAGAGTGAGTCTAATGGCTCCAACGTCGCCCTCGCACCTATTATGTCTCGAGGATTCGATGCAATGGGAGTTATTATGAATCCGAATTCGAACTACCAGGTTAGTGGACACGTTAACACGATCATAACACGATCCTTAACACGATCCTTTTGGCGAAATCTCCGTCTTTTCGAGTGCTACTATCTAGTGAATGCAGCTTACGTAAAATTATATAAAATATAGCTGAGCTGTAATTAAATATGCCTAGGATCTGCATCGATCCCTGCTGCATCTCGATTGCGAGCGAGCCGTATCACTCAACCTCGAAGCAAATAAGTAAGTTTTTTTTTCGAAAATAAAACTTTTTAAAAATGATTTATTTTTTACAGGAATGACGAGACTCGCTCTCTCGTCTATGGTTTCGTCGAGTGTATGCACTTGACTGTGAGAGAACTGGCGAATCAGAGACATCAAGTGAATCCCTCTCATCCTTCTCATCCCATCTCCTTGAATAGAGTGGGCGATCTTCCGAATGCAAGTTGTTTTTAGCCCGATGCGCTATATTTTTTATTTGCAAAGATAAATGCAAATAAAATATTGATAATTTAGGCGGCCCCAATGATTGTCGACAATGATGAATCCAACAACGAAGTCAATCAGAATGGCGGCATGGTCAGCAAATTTACATTTTACCGGACGAATCAATTGTAAAAAAATATTATAAATTATACTTTTAGAACTTCGGAGAAGATGGTAGCGGGTTTCTTCCGGTTGGTCCGAGTGAGGATGAAAGAAAGAATGAAGAGATGATTGACTGTTCTGCTGATAGTCGAGAGGTTCGCAGTATTTCATGTCCTTTTTATTATAGGAATATTTAATTGTTTTTACTCACTCTCCGAAATGTGCCAGTTTAGAATCTGCGTTTCTGACCTTTATTAATCTTAGATAATACCTTTTCCCATCATGGAAGAAGAAGTCATCGGAGAAGAATATGCGAGTGGCGTTATGGTTGGTTTTATGGTTTTGAAGTGTCGATTTTCTGATAAATTATATTCATAGGACACTAGAAATGGTGACTCAACTCTGGTGGATCAGGACTATTTTGTCAACGAAGCAATGAAGGCTGTGAATAAGAGTCGACCTGCCAAGTCTGAGGTCATTTGTAATAGCCTACTAAATTATTAATTTAATTATTTAGATCATCGAAAAAGATCGTCGGGATTTCAAGATTTGTATTCCTCCAATCAAGGAAGGAAAGAACAAATGCACTGTCGATATATTCAAGAGATTCGACGAAATTCAAGAGGTCGCGTTAATGTGATTTGTAATGCAATTTTTCCTACACAGGACTCTTACGAATTTCAATTGGAGCATAAGAGAAGATCGTCCAGAATCGTCTCTAGACCTAAGTCATACGCTGATCCAAATGCCAATTTCTACACTGATGTCAAGCCATCTCAGATGAAAATGAAATTGGAATCTATGAAGAGGGACAGAAAAGTACGTGATATTGTTCATCTTCTCTAAAATAGGTTAATGAACATTGATGCAAATGAATAGTTTATAAGCTATACTTTTCTATATTCCAAACTGATTTTATAATACAGAACGATTCCGAGGATGCCGATGTAAAGAACAGGAATGTGTTCTTCAAACCACCGAAGATCGCCAAAAACGAGGATTCTGATAGAGATGTGAAGCTTCCAATGAAGAAATTCAACTCGGAAGCTGAGATGAGGAATGGGAATGTAAGTGGTTTGAAGTTCCTGAACTTCATCAATTGATGATTTTAGAAGAGAACTTCATCGAGCAGTGTACGTTCTGAATCGACAATCTATGCAAAGAAACTTCGAGGCGCACCGCTCAATGATGCTGAGTTGGAGTGCCCCAAATGCGAAGTGCGTGCGTTATTAACTGCAAGAAAATATTCCGTCTCACGCATACACGGTCATGAACGCCTGGCAAACAGCTTTCAAACGCGCAAATATGCGTTTTTGTGTGCGCCATCGGCAAGCTCCGCCCACCTCCTCCCAATATTTTTTATCGTTTTTTTCCGCTCTCTAAGCGCCGTATTGCCTTAACTGATAATTTGAATTTTACAATAAATATATATCTACTCTGATTTATTGCAGTATCGCACGAGATCTACCGGTGGATGGTTTTCTCATCTCAAAGCCAAGCATTCGACCAATCTCACTCTGGTCAGTTGTATTACACTTTGTATTGTTTTTTTAAAAATACCTTGACACAGTGATATGGCAATTTTGAAAAAAATTTATCTATGAATCAGATTAAATTAAATATGCTCAGCTCGGTCTCACTCTACGTTGCGATTGTGGATACGAAGGCTCCTCGATTACTCACGCTTATTCGGTGAGCAAACATTTTCTATACCATTAGTTCGACAAATAATGGTGAATGTCGCTAGTTAAAATTATTCACAACCTACTTCTAGTGCAAACTGGTTAACCTCGTCGTAATTCGCAAGGAGGATATGGTGAGTATTGAGGATATTTTGTGATGGGGAATTGGAATTGATTTTTCTCATTTTATTGTGTTCACTCACGTTTCCGATTTGTCATCACTGGTAGTAAAGTATATTACCAATATTCCGAGAGTCGTAGATAGATTATCAACAACAAAAATTATGAAAATCTTAGATAGATTTCATCGAATTTCAGACGCTGACTCAATCTCACGCTCAGTGCGTCTTGTGCAAGGTAAACATGTTTTTAGTAGAAACTATGGTTGACAATTCGGTTTCAGCTCTTTCTATTTTGCACAATATCTTGCCGGTGAGAGCGATATGATAGGGAAAGCTGATGCCAAAAGTCATCTCTAGTAGTATCAATAATATCTTTTATTGTCATTTAGGCCTACCCTAAGACGATCACCGAATATGCTACTCATCTCTACATGAAGCACAAATCGTCACTGGAAACGGTAGGTTTAAAAATATTTTTCTCCGATTAACTTTCTAAGGGATCCTATTTTATACTTAGTGAAAATCTCATTAGACTCTACCTCCAGAGTTCCTGAGTAGACGAATCTATTTATAGGCTGCAATCTTCCTGAAGTGCTCGTGCGGGTTTCTCCTGCACTGCCGTAAAGCCAATAGTGATCATCCCAAGGAGGCGAGTATTTCCGTGCATTTGAGAATTATAATTGTGCGTTCGTTGAACTCCAGAAGAGGTTGTTTTCCATATTTTTTTATTGAAAAAAAATAATTAGATTTATTTTCAGTGCGACGGATGTCAGTTCGATATCCACAAACTGCAGTTTGATCGTTAAAGGATTACGTCAAGATTACCCCTTCGTCTGTCTGCTCCTGTGCTGATTTCGTGTTGTTATTGTTTCGTTCTTCTGTTTTTTGTGCTAGTGTTTAAAAAAAATAAAGTTGTGTTCTTGTGAGTCATTGAAGTTTTGTATTGTGAAGTCTGTTGAATTCCGGAATGATTATTCATATTTGGTGGAAAGACGATATTGACTATAAACCATCGATTATTCAGGAATGGCGTTCCCTAGGACATTGAAGAATGGAAGAGAAAGGTATTCTTTCGTCACATATGATTTCAGGCTCATAATAGGTAGATATGCAATTAACACGGCAATTATTTGTTTTGTCCGTGCATTCTAATGACAATCATATCTACCTATTCTGCACACTATCTCGGAGAAACTAAAGAGTGTGCCGAATGGAGAGAGCGCTATCTTTCTTTTCGGAATCAATAGTGGGGCATGCCCAAACTGTGATCCATTCGTGCCTCCTATTTCCTGGTTTAGAATTAATGAAACATTACGTTTTCCACAATGCAAATATCAAAAGCAAAACCTTACGACATTTAATTTTGCGGCATTCATTGTTTTATTTTCAGATTGAGTCCATCAACACAAATGACACCGCTCTAGTTGCGTTGATGAACGAAGGACTCCGCACGATGGAAATCTTTCTCAAGCCGGATTCCACCCACGATGTTGGTATTAGGGATGACTTTAGAAATTTTTTCTTCATTTCGCACAACTCATCACATGACATCTCAGAAGTTTGCCGAGAATGAAAAGAGTAATTTCTAGAAAGTTCACATATTTTCACTTAAATTTTACAAGATGGAAGATTGATAGATGAAAGATCGGCGAAAAAGTAATATGATTCATGTTTTCCAGGATCGTACTCGAGCCCTGGCGCATCTCGACTGTGAAAGGATCGTTTCACTCCACTTTGCACCTGTCCAGTGAGTTTAAGAGACGATACACGTTATTGTGGTATTAGGTTGAGTCATAAGTAACGCTCGTTTTTGAGAATTTTGTTGGGCTCATATATCTCCGCTCAATCAAATCTAACCGAGCTGACTTTATAGCATAGTATAAGGGTATACTCGAGTATTATAGCCATTAGTATTAGAAATATCACGCTTGCTGCGTAGGAGAGAAATTTAGATTTGAATGAACCTGAAAATTTACTACAATTTCATATTTTTTTCGAAGTCGTGAAATATTACTTAGAAATTGTTCAGTAAATCCACACATGATTGTGTGAGAAGCGCTATAATGCCTCTCACTCATGACGAAAGGAGAATGGTGCTCGATTCAATATTGCTTTTTTATAGGCAGTCTAAGATGAACCTTATTTCCTAAATTGAGGATCTAAGGTGCCGGCCTATACACTAGTGCGCTACAGTCACACACTATAGGGCTATGTTATCACTATGAACAATTAATGCTACTTATTCTTCGCTACGAAAAATATCCGTTTTCCCAAAAATATTATTTAGTGACGGAATCAGAAGAAGTGCGTCTTTGGAGGATTTTGGACTATACCATACCCCAGAAAAAAGTATCCTTACTAAAATTATGGCCAATTGGTGAATGATAGTGCAAGAGTTGCTCGTTCATATAACCACTTAAATTCTTACATTCAATAACTTAGGTTCAGAGGAAATACTATTAAATGCCGATTTCGATGCATGTTTTTCTATATCGGACTTCCGAGCAATTTAACTCATGAAGAGATTGTGTCACACTTAGCCAAATTATTTCATAATATCAACAGGGAATGCACTTTACATTCAACTATAATTGAGGTCTTTGGATCTATTGCTTATAAAACGCGGCTATCAAAACTTCTTTCTATCTGTAAATGAAAATCCTACACTCTCGTTAGACGCATATCTCACAAAGGCCTTTCGTTGGATATTCCTATGACTATCATCAATGTGATGTATAACCATGATACTTTGATACTGCAGCATAGTTGTGGCTCAATCACTCCTCTCCACTGAGTGCTCAGGGTGGTGTGCGACAACTTTGAATTGGGCCGGCAATTGTGGTCGCCTTTATAATCGGAGATATCTGAGTTAATGTGCGCTAAAGAGAGCATCCAAGCCCTTATCGTTTATGAAAAACCAGAAAACTGTGGGTTATGGTAACCTCACCAAAGTTGACCTGGGACCTTAGCTAGTGGTGGCGTCGTTTAGCACTCATGACCCTTACTTCAAGAAAAAAGTATAGAGGTAATCTATTTTTCAGCCATCCGTGAACCCCTGCACAAATGTATCAGGTTGAGTCATAAGTAACGCTCGTTTTTCCAATTGGAGATAATGACCTCTCCCGTCTCTCATATTTGTGCTTTTTTTTCCATAAATGCCAGTCAGACACCATGCCCATTAGGCCAGGGCGGCCTACCGCAGGGAACGCTTGACGGAGACTAGTGGTTGGGGCGCGCGCCTTTCTCTACCTCTTGCAAAACATCACCTGCGGGCGGGAGTCGAACCTGCCTGCGTCGGCATGCCAGTCAGACACCATGCCCATCTACCTCTTGCAAAACATCACCTACGGGCGGGAGTCGAACCTGCCTGCGTCGGCATGCCAGTCAGACACCATGCCCATTGACTCTCGCTTGCAGGTGATGTTTTGCAAGAGGTAGAGAAAGGCGCGCGCCCCAACCACTGCATGCCGACGCAGGCAGGTTCGACTCCCGCCCGCAGGTCTTTTGATTTGCGTTGTTATTCATCCTCTGATCTTCTCATTTATCAGATGGACGACGCGTTCGCCTACTATCGATCGGGAACCAGGAAGAGGAACTTTGATGGCGAAGGATGCATGGGTCTGCCCTCCATGCACAAGAAGTACGGATGGATCAAGTCCGAGAAGGATCTGAAGGCACTCGCGCACTATGGCATTACAGGTACTGGCATGGTGTCTGACTGGCATGCCGACGCAGGCAGGTTCGACTCCCTCCCGCAGGTGATGTTTTGCAAGAGGTAGAAACAAGAGGTAGAATAGAGCGCACGCCCCAACCATCGCCCCAACCAGCCGTTTTCTGTAAGTATAATTGCTTCAGACTGGGTCTTTAGTGTATATAATGTTAATCTCTCCGGTAGTCCATCCCATCCCACCCCTTTCCTTTTCTTCCTTTTCTGTTTTGCAAGAGGTAGAGAAAGGCGCGCGCCCCAACCACTAGTCTCCGTCAAGCGTTCCCTGCGGGCATGGTGTCTGACTGGCATGCCGACGCAGGCAGGTTCGACTCCCGCCCGTAGGTGATGTTTTGCAAGAGGTAGATGGGCATGGTGTGTGACTGGCATGCCGACGCAGGCAGGTTCGACTCCCGCCCGCAGGTGATGTTTTGCAAGAGGTAGAGAAAGGCGCGCACCCCAACCACTAGTCTCCGTCAAGCGTTCCCTGCGGTAGGCCGCCCTGGTCTAATGGGCATGGTGTCTGACTGGCATTTATGAAAAAAAAAGCACAAATATGAGAGACGGGAGAGGTCATTATCTCCAATTGGAAAAACGAGCGTTACTTATGACTCAACCTGATACATCTTTGCAGGGGTTCACGGATGGCTGAAAAATAGATTACCTCTATACTTTTTTCTTGAAGTAAGGGTCATGAGTGCTAAACGACGCCACCACTAGCTAAGGTCCCAGGTCAACTTTGGTGAGGTTACCGTAACCCACAGTTTTTAGGGTCGAAAAAGTCAATATCTCAGAAATATATGAATGGTAGTTTTTCTGACGTATTTTCACTCGTAGAGAACGAATTTAAATTCTAGACATCATGAAAACTCTAAAGAAAAAGGTTATGCTCGAAAAACCTCATTTATCGATCCAAAAAGTGACTTTAAATATCATAACTAATTTCGAAAAAATATGAATTTGAATTTTTAGCATTTTCGTAAGTTACATCTATGTGCAAGTCTACGGTAAGAATTGTGGATTTTTGAAAATGGGAGATCGTCTTCATTTACTGCTCTGAATGTGGCTCCTGCTGGTTGTGCCTCAAATGTAAATGCCCAAACCTCATCTAGTATGTGAAATACGAAGCTGGATCAGAACGTTAAACTAATCAGGGTGATAAAATCAACAACTTATGTGTTGATATTATGATGGTGGGATGACGGTAATACACGAAAAAAGGGAAAAGTGGAAAAATTACATTTTTGAAATCTCAAAATTTCAAAAATATATAAGTCATGTATCTGAGTTCCAAATGGGGTATTTTCAACTAAAAATCACTCGAACATGAGTTTTGAACAATATCAGAACTTTTGGAGCGGTTTCTAGAGAAAAAAAGTTCATGGCGAAAAATTTCTCGATCGATCCATCCCATCCAAAATCACAATTTCAAAAAATATTCACAAATCGGCTATAACTCTCAGATATTGTTTTCGTGATTAACTCAAGTGATCTTGAGTTGAAAATACCCCATTTGGAGCTATATTTTTGAAATTTTGAGATTTCAAAAATGTGATTTTTCCACTATTCCCTTTTTTCGTGTATTATCGTCATCCCACCAACATAGTATCAACACAAAAGTTGTTGATTATATCACCCTCATTAGTTTAAGAGACCAGCTCGG
This sequence comes from Pristionchus entomophagus, assembly GCA_036245825.1. Lineage (NCBI taxonomy): Eukaryota > Metazoa > Nematoda > Chromadorea > Rhabditida > Neodiplogasteridae > Pristionchus > Pristionchus entomophagus. Next base: position 45,887,146 of record BTSX01000004.1, on the reverse strand, counting down.
TTATTTTGGACCACCCCCGGAACTGTTCCTCTAGCAATGAGAATCTCTAGCCCATAGTGTTAGGTGGGTCTTGGTCCCATAATATGCAAAATACCACTTATTTGTCATTCCTGCCACGGAGCAGGTGTCATGCCCCGGTCCCATCCCACACACTCAGTTCCATCTCTTCCCCGGTTCTACACTAGAGACTACACTAGTGGCTCTTTCCAAGCACAACACTTCCCTTCCTCTCTGCACACACTCACCCCTCCTCTCGCCTCTAACCACTCTCCCCCTCTCGCCCACGTCCCACTCAGTCACTGACAGACTCCGACCCCCAGAGGGAGGAGCCTGTCCCTCCCCCTCTATTCTTCAGTCTTCCTCTTCTCTCGCTTCTTAGTTAGTCTCCCCTCCATTAGTTATCAATGCGATAAAAGGGCTATATCTTACCATCGGGTATGTTGGCAATCGCATGGGAAGGGGACCGATGAATACAGTAGGTACTAGAGTCAGGCCAGGGACCGGCCGTTCATTCTCTGTCCTATTGCATGGAGTTTCCCTCGGGATTAAGGCATTTTTTTTCGCCTTATTCATTTCATCTCTTATCCCTTTCTCTTTTCTGTCATTTAGTTCATTTTTAGCTGAATCTTGAGCGTCGTTCCTTTCCTTCCCTCCCCTTACGCCATTTCTTGACATGCACTCCTGTGAGAGAATTTTTTGTCGCACATTAACGCGGAACGATTGATTCAGTACAGGGAAGGATTGAGCGTATTCTTTATTCAAATAATACTTGAGAAGTTAGGTGGCCACCGCTCGAGAGAGATCCTTTTCAGGCATTGTCTATTTGATTGTTTTGAGTAGTCTTAAATGCGCATAGATAAAACAATTCAACGACTCTTGCATGAACTAGGACCTTCTAGATATTGTTTCTAACTGGAAAACAGTCGCTTTTTGTGGAAAGAGTGCACTGTGTAAAAGCTTATCCTAATTGACAGATCTGAGAACCATCGGCTCCCCCTCCCCTCCCCTCCCTTTTCCATTGACCCTAGTCGCCCTTCTTCCGACCCTTCTTCCTTCTTCCCTCACCAATTCGACAATAATCCATGGAGACTCGACTACTGAAGCAGAGATCATGTTTTCTCATCTTTTACATCAAACCCGACTTGCTGGCAATTTCGCAATATCCGAAACATGCAGAACTCGCATTTATCCAAAGTCTCACTATTTTCAAATTAATTTCTCAACAATTTTCTTCTTAGTAATTCGAAAAAAAAAATCATCTATTGGGTTGAGGAATAAGTAACGCTCGTTTTTTCTCTCTGAATTTAGAACCCTCGTGCTCGCTCTTTTGTTGTTGCCGTCTGCCACCCTGTTTACACTGGAGAGAGGGCCCCTCGGGCATTCCACACATGTTTTCGATTCAGTTCTCCCTAGTCTCCCAGGCGAGAATGCCGCACAATTTTTTTGTTGGATCCTCCATGACCTGACCGACTATGACAAGGATCGCCGAGTGGACATGGCTTCGACTCTTCTCACTCTGCATCGCCGGTTTGATTGGCTGGACAATGTCATCACAGGTGATGAAAAGTGGGTGCTCTACGACAACCATGAGCGCATGAGACAGTGGGTCGGAGAGGACCAAAAGCCAGCAGATGTCCCCAAACCCGATTTGCACCCCAAAAAAGTGATGTTGTGCATCTGGTGGTCAGTGCGGGGAGTGGAGTTCTGGGAACTCCTACCCGAGGGACGACTATCACGGCAGAGGTCTACACTCTTCATCTACGGAAGCTGAGACTCGCTGTCGAACAAACACGCGGGAAGGACGCTCGAATCTACTTTCAGCACGACAACGCCCGCCCGCATGTCGCAAGAAAGACCAAGGCTGAGCTGGCGGGATATGGCTGGACTGTCCTCCCCCACCCTCCCTACTCACCCGACCTTGCCCCCTCCGATTACCACCTCTTCTCAGACCTCCAGCGTTTCCTCAAGGGACAGAGCTTCAACGACCGAGCCACTATCCAGACCGTACTGACCAACTATTTCAAGAACCAGATCGTGCTTTGTAAAGTTTTTATGATGAAAAAAATTCAAAAACGAGCGTTACTTATTCCTCAACCCGATAGCAAGTCGGGGGGGGGGGGGTAATAATATTTCATTCATTTATCTCTCTTTGTTAATTTTCACGCATCCTATTCATTATGTTCTCAAATTTCTGGACTCTGAACTGAACTATCGTAACCATATCTATTCACCCTTCTCTCCCATTCACTCATTCATGTTTCACTCATCTTCTCAAATGTCGCGCATTATTATTATCACTAGATTCGGAATTTCCAAGCGTTTTCCACAAAATCGCAGTCTATTCCCAGCGTCCTCGCATTCAGAGACTCCCTTCTTTCCCTTCTCAGACAGTGCTTCCTTCCTTCCTTCCTCAATTCTAATTTGCCTTCTTATCCATCTTGGATCCTGACAGACTCTCTCTTTTCCAAGCTATCCTAATCTCTACTCGCTCCTCCTTGTCCTTTCACCCCCCCCCCCTCGTCGCTTCCGCGAGATACGGTAGTCTAAAAACAGCCGACCAGAACTGCTGACTTTCTCTTCTCATCTCTCTTCTCATCCCCCTCGTATGGCAACTCTCTCTCTTCCCCATAGACTCTAGCTTACTATGACTCGTCTCTTCCAAACCAATAGTTCCCTCATCACCGTCTCGTCTCGAAAGACAGCCAAACTCTCCCCTCCCCCCCTCTCTCGTATTCTCTCCTCAAACAACACTATCCCTCGCTTGTCTCGCTCATCTCAGCGGACGGAGCTAACACCTACCGTATCCCACCCATCCCTTCCTGCCCTGTCTCTCATTTTCCCACACTCTCTATTATGTCAGAATATTATGAGAAGACAGCGATCGCGCGAGACTGTGTTTTTGATGTTTCTTCCTTGTAATCATATAATCAGTCTAAATAATTCGCTATTTCTAATTCATTTTTCGCTATTACATGTTCACTTTGATTTGTTCCTTAGCTTCCTTCTCTCAATATTGGCCCGTTTGATCTGACATCTTGCAGAAATTTCCGTCGCGTTGAAATTTGTCGGGCAAATTGCAATGTGGCGTATGGCAACAGCTAAGCATTGCAGCAATCCTCATAACTTGGATAAAATCGTACAATTGTACTGCTCCCGCGAGCCTGACCACCTCGCACTTCAACTCTCAACTGCTTACAACGTCTACTTTCCCAGCATCCGTCTTCAATCTCTACACGATTGTCGTTCAACTTTCCAACAACCAACTTCATCGTCTTCCATCACTACTCGATTGAAACCGCACCCTACCATCACCCCATTCGTTAATATATCGCAGCCCCTTATACACAGACTAACGCAGCTCCTGTCCCATTACCACCAGCAGTCAAGAAGGACAAGACAGCCACATTCCTCGCAGCTCAGCAGCGGAAAGAGAGAATCTCAAAGGAAAAGAAGAGAGAAGCAGAAATGGCCGGTCGAGCTGCTGATGCAATGGAGAACGTTGCGGAGAACATGAAGATCCTCCGACGGGTAGTCGATCGAGCGCCTCGTTACGACGAGAAAAAGCCCTTCGACACGTTCTGTCGTGAATACAAACGGTACATCGAGGCCCATGAGATCGAGGAGGAAGAAGCGATAGATCGGATGGCATCCTGCTTCGATCATGAACTGCAGAAGAAGTTCGAGGAACTGCCGAAAACAAGAACGACCAATGGGCATCAGATTCAACTCAGTCTATCGGAGATTGTAGGAGAGTTCTCTAAGATACTAGCAACTCAAGAGAAGACCCTCAACGTGAAATTTCTGATGGAGAGGAAAAGAAGGTCGTCGAGAAGCGTCCCCAGACCAATGTCATACGCTGAGCCTAATGACGAATTCTCGAATGATGTCAAGCCGTCTTTCTTGAAAATGAAACTACAATCTATGAAGAGAGACAGAAACGTATGTATTGGGGTGTCCCAAAAGTCCTGTCGTTTTTTTAGAAAAAAATTTTCTCAACTGTAAAGAGCCTTATCGAATCCTGCTAAGCGGCGATTGATGAAGTAACTTTTGACCTTCTGTCTCAATACTTGAGCCAGTGAAATCATTACAATTCCGAGGAGCTACGGTATGTAGAACTGACCACACTAAAAACACCCACGTTCAGTTTTCGTTCAAAAATCCGTTCTCCTTTTTTTGAATAGATAAAAATCAGTTTAATGTTTGCCACAAATAGGAAGTGATCCATACTCAATATTCGCACCATTCCGACTTCCCTTCTCGAATTGCATCATCACTATGAAACTTGCCATTTCCCACACTTTATTCTAAAAATTTTCGAATTTAATTCGGGAAATCGATCAAAATATTTACAAATAAATCAAAACGTTGAAAAATTAACATTAGAGCGCAATCGAAGGGGGTAAAAATAGATACCTCAAAAATCGACCTGAAAAATGGTCATGATTTTCCACATATTCTTGATTATTTCTGAGTTCTCAAGCGATATTTTTAGTTCGAAAATTGCATTTAAAAGTCTGATTCCTACTTCTACTATGGTATTTGTTTGGGCTTCGGAATGTCAACCGCCTCTGTTTTATGAATATTTTAAAACAAGGTCGAAAAACATACATTTCATATTATTGCTTCACCATTAGGCAATCTCATGATTTAATCGAAGTCTAATAAATTAGTGCAGGAGTACTTGCACTTATTAACAACGAGTGAGAGATATTGCGGCCTACGGTGTTCTTTAAATAATAAAAAGAAAAACGGCGACAAGACTTTTGTGACACCTCAATATTTTCTGTGCATTATGTTTCTTTTTTTTTTTAAAGTTTAGAGTATGGAGAGCAAATGCTTCTGACGTTTAGAAATTGATTTGTAATCTTCATTTCTTTGCTCAATATTTATTCAGAACGATACGGATTCTGTCGATGAGAATTACAATGTGGAGAAAAGAAGAAGGCCTTCGAGAAGTCTCAGCAAACCGGCGAGATTCGCAGAATATTTTGAGGATTCTGATAGTGAAATCAAGCCTTTGGTGAAGAAGTCGAGATCTGTCTCTAGGAAGAGATGCAGCAATGGAAACGTTCGTTTTAAGTGAAGTTCCGTCGGATTCCCTTTCTATTTCGTTTCGTTGTAATTTTACATTTAAGCTAATATTAATTTCAGCCCTCGACTCCTCAGTGTGTCCTGTGCGAGGTGGGTTATCCATTTCACTATTTTTCAGGGTATACTGTAGACATTATAGTATGGTGTAGGAGTACGGTAACTAGGTGCACCATTGCTTGTATTTTCAGATGTACCCCGCGACCGCATGTGGCTACACGGCCCATCTCTACATCCATCACAAATCGACGCTGATTAAGGTATGTTGTTCAGACTACAGATTACGATATCGATTACGGTAGGTGCAAAGATCATGAGGCTCCTGGTTCACAATATTTAGTCTAACCATACTCTTGCTCAGAATGGAATCTACCTGAAGTGCGCTTGCGGACTGGAGTTTAAAACTCACGGATCCAATCGCAACCACAGCAAGGAGGTTTCTCACTTTTTCCGTTTTGCTTCCGCTTTTTTTTCTTAATATAAAAATCTAAATTTCAAGAATATTTTGAAAAATCTTATATTTTTTGAGTGCACTCGAGTTCAATTCACTCTGCACAAGATTGACAAAAATCGAGTAGAATCGAGATCAAGGATGAATTAATTGTTATTCAAGGCTAAAACCTCCTGTGCCATTTGAAGATATATTGTCGCTTTTGTTGCTTGTTGAATTATATTGTTCTAATTTTCTTTAGTTTGTTGAGTTATGATAAAGCTTTGTCTTTGCGTATTTGGAAGTTTCGAGATACTCTGGTTTGTTTCCAGAATGTATACTACTGTTGTTTCATCATAATCTTTTGTCGTCTATCTAATCCGTGAGACAGTGTGCAAAATGGAAAGAGAGTGAATGAGAGCTACTATTCTTCGAGAAGGAATGTGTCTCAGTTCGTCTTCTTGATTAGGAAACATTGGGTTTGTTGTGAACAGTGTAAAAGAGATGTGAATTATTTTACAAGTTAGCGTACTGAGCGAGTCGTCGATTTTATTGTGTGTAGTGCTCATTTGCAAAGATTGTATTGATTAGTTCTTAAATTGCATATGAATTGTATATTGCTTCCTGAATTAAATATTGCTTCCTCGGCGTGTTTATTATAAATTTTCCTCGTTTAGATGCCACCCAAACATGCTCCGATCTCCGGAAAAACAAGATCATCAATCATGAGAGGTATGCTTGATGAGCAAAGAAAGTTGATGGATGGTTGGGCAGCTTATGTAGCTCATTATTTCATGGTCCTTGGGCATAACTCAGTACACTCACATCATTTACTCCCACATGAAGATAACTCAGTATCCCTCATTCAGTAGCTTATTGACTTCATAATGTGTTTGGTGTTAAATGGAGAACGATTATCTTACTGAATTCTTCCGTAAGCCGTTTATCAGACCAATCAACTCCATCCTCATCGTCAACAGTAGTGACGAGATCTGCAACAGCTGCAGCTAAAAAGAGAAAGCTTGAAGAGGAGATGGCTTACGTGAGTTGACTTTCTAATTGTGTGCTGATTTGCTCAACTTGTTCAGTTCCCTATCCTCGCTCTACCGACTGAACTGAACTAATCTCCAAACAAGTCTTCTCCTGTCTTTCTATCAAAGACTGAATGACACTCGCTGGAGTAAACAAGAGAATGAACCAGATTGAAAAGGAATCTATGTATCACGTGAAGAGACTGGATATCGAACAGGTACGATAGTATCCCGGTTGTTTTTAACAATTAGTCAATTATAGATGCGAGTCCGCCCTTCTCGCCTGAAGTATAAGTGAGTGCGCTGAAAAGTAGTGGTAATTATTTCAGGCCGTGGAAGCTCATTTTCTTCATGAACAAGTCCTATTCTTCTGACTGCATTAGACGAATCGCACAAAATGCATCATTCGGAGAACTTAATATTAAGGCAAGTCTGGAACATTCTAGGTTGTGTAAATCGCCCTTATTTTGAGCTATCTGGATCGGGCGATTTCGAGCGTGAAATCTGCAATATTCTCAAGGAATTCAATGTAGAATGCCTAACCCTGTCTTTCGAGGTGATCTTGACGCGAAATATTCAATTAAATATAAAAATTTTAGAATGGTCGATTCGAGAGGGAGATAATGGTGGTCTCCTATCTCCACGATTTGGCGAAATCGTGTAAGGAATTGATGATCAACGCCGAGAATGTCACCCCGGAGTTTATCCACGAAGCTTACAAGGTGATTATTTGCCATGATTTCTATCATCGTAAACGTGTTAGTTTCAATTCCAGATCTTGATGGATTGTTCTACGAAACTTCGCATGCTCGGCTCTGGTTTCATCGGAAAGTAGAAGTGCATTTCATTCCTCAAGCTGATTGATATCGCTTACAAGGATGAATCATTCTTCTCAGACAGAGATATTGAAGTGAGTTTCTTTAGTTATCTTTTACTTATTTAAATATTTTACAATTATTTTTTTAGGTTTATAAGGTTGACTGTGATGAAGAAGTTGATGATTGGGAGCTAGTCGAATGCAGACATGTATTCGATGGACATATTGAGATCGAGCTCTGCAGCTCCATATTTTCATGAGAAAAAAAAGAGGATCATGAGAAGGATTTTTCTCTCTCAAATTTCACGAGGATCAAGAGTCTCTTGAGAAGAATTTGAAGGAAATGATGAGAATCCCTAATAGCCCAGAGTAGAAATATTGGTCGATTCGTTAATCATTTCATTGCTCTCATAAGCTATTCCTTGGATTCTCGTCACCATGTTTTTATCAGAAGTGTCTCATTTTATTGTTTCATTGCACTGTTAATCATCTTTCTGTTGTTCAGCGAATGCTTATTTTGATAAAGCTTTGTTTCAAGAAATGTGAATGTATTGTATGTATTATAAATGGTTCAATGACCGACAACTGTACCTCATGTTATGGCTGATTCCCACTCCTTTGTTCATTTGTTTGTCTAAAAAAGTGTTTGGCAAAACACTTGTTGAACTTTCTGTTTCCAAACGGTTACCCTTTGAGTTTGAGCATTGCTAAAATGCATCAAAATCTCGGAAGAACATGATTCCGAAAGAACCGTCGCTCAATTACTAGTAGTCGAGTATTATCAAATTTTGGGCAATTTATTTACTTATTCTGCCACGTATTTGCCTTTCTTACTAAAAACAATTAAACAAATATTTTGATTTAAAAATTTTTAAAAGAAATATAGTCAGTTTATGAACCGCCGATTCTGCAAGTACAGTATGAAATACTCGCATTTTGACACGACCGTGTTTTGACTTTGCGCGATCTTTACTAATTTCAGCTTATTTTTCGCTAATTAAAATCTTCAAATATTCGTACTTATGCTACCAACGTTCATGCAAAATGGCTCCTTGCTGTGCGAAACCTCATCTTTTCCCTACATTGAAATCTGTTCTGGAATGGACCTACTTCTTCATTTGGCGATATTTTAAGCTCTTATGTTGTTGTATCTGGGTTCGCGCGACGTAACTAATTGTAAATAATATTGTGTCTCTAATGCAGGAATGGCGCATCCACAGACGCCTCAGTCAATCCTTCAAGAATGGAAGAGAAAGGTACCTTTCTTGTTCTATTTTCCCTATTTTTCCAAGAAATAGTATCATGATTGCTAGCTCATTAAAATAATGTCAGAGTGATGAATCTGATCGCTCCAACGTCGCCCTCGCACCTATTATGTCTCGAGGATTCAATGCAATGGGAGTTATTATGAATCCGAATTCCAACTGCGAAAAGCGAAATCTCCGTCTTTTCGAGTGTTACTATCTAGTGAATTAATGCAGATTACGTAAAATTGACTCATCTTTTTCGAATGATAGGAATATTTTAAGATCGTCTGCAAAAGTAAAGCTTTTGCAGACGATCTTAAAATATTCAAATGATCGAAGTGGTCAATGAATGGTCCAAAGCAATTGATGAGCACAGGTGTGTCGATATGATATACTGTGATTATGCCAATGCATTCGACACAGTGAGCCATCCAATGTTGATCCAAAAGATTTCTAAAATGGGCTTTCCACTTCTGACCGTGAAATGGATTGAGGAATACTTATCAAACAGAGTATTCAAAGTGAGAGTCAAAACGACATTATCGGAATCAAGACCGGTCATTAGTGGAGTCCCACAAGGATCAGTTCAGGGTCCTCTCCTGTTCAATCTATATACTGCTGATTTATCGCAGGTTATAGAAAGGAATGGGTGCAAAAGCTTTACTTTTGCAGGCGATCTTAAAATATTCCTATCATTCGAAAAAGATGAGTCAAGTGGTCCTCTGAAACTTCAGCAATATATTGATTCCATCCTGGAGTGGAGCGACATTTGACAATTGAGTATTGCAAGTGAGAAGTGCAATGTGCTCTACTTAGGAAATGGAAATCAGTTATCGAAGTATTATTTGAGTGACATTCCAATCGATCCGAAATCGTCGATGAGAGATCTAGGCATTCAGATCGATAACGAGTTGACATTCAGAGAACACTTTGACATAGTGATCCAAAAAGCTGCGCTCCGTTCCAACCTAATTTTCCGTGGACTCAGCACCAACAATGATGCAGTACTGGTCAATGCATACACTACCTACGTTAGGCCTATGGTAGAATTCAGCCCTAGCGTCGCTTTCCCAGTTTTTGATAGAGAAGTTGGTAAACTCGAAAAGCTACAAAACAAAGTGACGAGGCTGATTAGCTACAAATGCTTGGGATACAACTTTGAAAACAGACCGTTACCAGTGGAACGAAACGAGATGCTCAAACTTAATACGTTGATGTACCGTCGTAAGGTCAATGACTTCAAACTAGCTTATGAAATGCTGTTCGGGAATTCGAGATTGTCCCGGTTCAGAAACGATTTTCTTATTCTAGCCAAATCTAATCTCAGAGGCGCAGGCTTCAAAGTGTGTCGAGAAAAATTTCGAACTAAGATTCGCGAGCACAGTTTTGCGAACAGAGTAGGTAAAGTACTGTATGATGTACTTCGAAAAGGAAAGATACCTACAAACTATGCAGAGTTCATGAATGTGATGTGTAAGGAGGTTGGATGATCTGTAAACTTGCTCACTCTACTCGCTTAGTTTCCCCTATCTCACACATTATATTGTTCTACTTGTTCCATCCTAGATGTAATTAAATATTCCTAGGATCTGCATCGATCCCTACTGCATCTCGATTGCGAACGAGCCGTGTCACTCAACCTCGTACCTAATAGGTAAGTTATTTTCGAAAATAAACGCGAGTTCATCCCCTCTCGACTTTACCATCTAGCCGACTGGAACTCGATTAATTATCATATCTCATCCCATGATTGGACCCTCGCTTTATCATTCCTTGATGTAGACAACGCTTTCAGTTACTTCACTGAAGTTGTTAACTCTCTCCTGGACGCTTTTGTGCCCAAATCTACCCCCTCTCCCTTCTCCCATTATCCTCCCAAATCTACCCCCTCTCCCTTCTCCCATTAGCCATTTGAAAATCCTTTATGGTAAATCGAAGGGGTCCCTACCAAAACTTCCCTCCTCTCGAGAGGGCACTACCAAAACTTCCCCCCTCTCGAAAGGACACTACCAAAACTTCCCCCTCTCGAGAGCGCACTACCAAAACTTCCCCCCTCTCGAAAGGACACTACCAAAACTTCCCCCCTCTCGAGAGCGCACTACCAAAACTTCCCCCTCTCGAAAGAGACCCCTTACCAAAACTTCCCTTCATACCAAAACTTCCCCCCTCTCGAAAGGACACTACCAAAACTTCCCCCCTCTCGAAAGAGACCCCTTACCAAAACTTCCCTTCATACCAAAACTTCCCCGCTACCAGAACGTCCCCTCTCCTTGCCCCCCCTCCCCCCCAAGGCATGAGATTTGATCTCGTGACATTGAACCAGTGGGAATAAGTTGATGTTTCCATTTTCAACTAGGAAGAGTCCGTTCTAACTAGGTAGGAAGGCCCGTTATGAGATACTTCCATTTTCAACTAGGAAGGATCCGAACTGTTTTTGATCGGACGTCTCCGTCTGCCCGATCCGGGTATATAAGGGAGTTTGTAGAGATGATCACCACACGTGTGAGCTCTCTCTCTCTCTCTCTCTCTCTCTCTCCTTTTTTTCTACTTTGGTTTTGATTTATTTTGTTTTGTTTCTTTGCAACTTATTTGTTTTGTTCGAATATATCTGACTAAATTATATTTTGAGATGACCGCACAAGCTACATGGAGTGGTTTCTCTTTGCCTAGTAACAAAGGGAACCACAAGATTGCCGCTTATCGAATCGGTGGAGTACACGATTCGATCGTGTCCTACCGATTCAAGGAGAAAATCGACGGCGACTTAGTCCCGGTTTCGAACCGGAAGGCTAAGTATGCGTGTCTTTCATGTGATCGCTCCACTTCTCCAGGTCCGAAGGCCACCATTCGTGTGGTCTTCCCCGATGACGATCAAGCGGTGTTCCTCTCGAACCCCGCTGACCCGTCTCGTCATCGATGCGATTGGACCACCGACGAAAAGTGCAGACCCGCTGTACTACTCAGTTCAAAAATTGCGTGAGTTGTTCATTTAATTGGTTATGGAGATTGTGAAATATGCGAATATGAGATTTTCTTTGTTTGAAATTATTCCGGAATAACAATAGGCAGAACAATGCATTTTCCCGATTTTTAGTAAGGACTCTGTGAAGAACTCACAATTCGCATCGAACGGCCATCTGAAGAACCCTTCAGTGGCCTACAAAAATTGCAATGCGATGATTGCGAGAAGGGAAGGCCTTGCTAAAATAGTCTAACCAGGTGACGTCGACGAAGTCCTCGATCTGTATAGTGGAGGAAAGAACAAGAACAAGAGGCTATCCTACGTCAGCTATCCTATGATGTGAAAAAGTAAGCTATCATTAATTACTCAGAGATATCTAACTTTTATGACATTTTAAAAATATAATTTCAATGATTTCAGAGCTACCGGTGTCTCGAGAGTGGAGGAGTATGACAAGATCGATGATAAAGATATCCAAATTATTGTCCTTTCTGATTCGTACCGTATCTCAGATCCAACCGACTCGAAGAGAATCTACCTGGCAGCCAGACGGACGTTCGAGCTCGCAATCCAGTTGGGTATCGATTCCGGATATGCCTGAAAACCAAGCTTTTCACGTGCTCTCTCACCTGGGCGAGAGAGTGTGATAAGCGGAGAGGGTGGCTGCGCAGCTTCGCAAATTGTTGCGCGCAGGCAGCGCGGGAAAACCCGAGTACTAGCTCCTACCGTATTTTTAAAAAGTCATTTGACAATACCCCTAAATTCCTGGTATACGGTAGTTGTTTCGAAAATACGTTTCGACTCTTTCGAAAAAAACTTTCGAGTAATTTCTTCCCATTTTCGTGGTTATTTTCGAAATTTTTCTCCTCTTTTTGTAATAATCGTATCTTCACTTAACTCTTGCAGTGCTTTTGAAGAATTTCTCCATTCCATGAGATGACACTGATCATTCATCTCTTGCGGCGACATTTCTTTCGACTGTTTCCTTAGGTGCAGTATAACACTGAAACCATTGCACTTTTAATTACTCTTGATTCGGGAATTTGTTCGATATTGTTATTTGATCTCGTTTTCCTCATGTGAATCTCCTACCTACCAGAATCATCTGTCATTCGATGTCCATCCCTCTATTTTGATCACTATTTTCCATACGATCGATCTTCTCATCATATTATTAAATTAGTCATTATCATAAGCACTTCTTGTAGACGGTAATTTCGGATTCACTCCCATTCCTACCTGCACGAAAAAACGAGCATACCAACTTTTCACGGTCCGAGTCTGTTGCAGCAACACCAGTTTTCTGTTGTTGGCTGCACTCCTTCCATCCAAGGCCGCGTCTGAGTACACTCTCTTGTTCGAGGTTTGTTATTCTAAGATATTCTACCTAAGACTAACGATCTTTTTGACTATAACCGTAAAATGAAAAATACCAAATAGGATCAACTTTGAAAGTAGAGTTCGAAAATCTACCTTTTTCGTGTTGTGAGTGTTGTGAGTGGCGATCGTGTGAGCAAAAGTTATGATATTGAACTTAAAATTTTCTAAAACGAACTAAACAAATGATTTACAGTCCATGCTCTCCATCTTCTCCGATCTCAAGTTCTCTCTTTATGGAGTTCGTATCGTGAGCGATTGGGAGACTGGAATCATCAAGGCTATTCAAACTGTACTTCAACAGGCTAATATTAAACACGAAGGTTGTGCTTTCCATGCTCTCAAGTGTATTAATAACAAAATTTCCTCGTTCGGTCTTAATTCCTTCGCTAAGAGTTATCCTGCCATCCGTGTCTGGTTCAATCGCATAAGAGCATCTATCTTTCTTCCAAGAATGTACATCGATCAGTGAGTTCATTGACAATTATATCATTCATTCAATCCACTAATTCGTATTTTTCCAGGATTGGTCTCCTGGCAGTCCCAGTGGCCAATGCCCACCCTGCATTCACCGCAACTCATAATTTCCTTGATTATTTCAGGTCGGAATGGATGTCTCGCCCGGAGGCAATGTTCTGCAAATTCTTGGTCGATCGTCATCGAACCACTAATCTAGTGGAGAGTTGGCACCGGTGAGTTTCTTACTATTCAGATTGAAAGAGTAACATCAAAATGTGTTCTAAAAGATAACTTAAGAACAAGTTTGTAGTGGCTTAATTTCCACCTTCCACGGTCACCATCCTCCACTCATGGAACTCGTCAATTCCCTGATGGTTAGTGTTCCATTAGAAAGAAATTGTCATTGAGAGTACTAATAAGCCTCAATTTCAGAATGAGGAACTCAGCGACAACATCACCAGGAAGCACTATCGTGCTAGTGGAGAGAGTTTCCCGCTGAGCGAAAAGGACAAGAAGAGATCGATCGAAACTCTCACCTATGATTGAGTTTGATTCGCTTCTCGCGCAGAAGAATCCAACCGACGCCGAGATTCTGAGTTACCTAGATAAGGTGACTAAATTCTGCCACGAAAAACTCAATTGAAAATTCTAATCAGGATTGGCAGAATTTTGTAATCTGATTACTGATCACATTTTCCATATTCGGATAGTTCTTGCACTTTTTATTTAACACAAAATCTTTCCCGTGTACTGTTCTATTCACTTCGAGTATTAATTATCCCCATTCCAGATTTCAACTCGAGATGACGACGGAGACGTGAGAGTGATATTAGTGAGAGTTGTTTACTTGTGAGAGTTGCGTCAGAGTGCGCTTATGAGAGAGATGATTATTTCGGTACTATTGCAGCTATTTTGTAATACGCATTTTCCTGTCTATTGGACATTTCGTACTTCAGCGATAAATTTTTTTTGTTCCCTTTAAATATTGTTATTTCAATCATACGTCAAGGAAAGTCACATAATGATAATCAGTATACTGTCTACAGTTCACAACACATGCCTTCAGGATCAGTGTTAGGCGGGGAAGTCGGATCAAAAATAGTTCGGATCCTTCCTAGTTGAAAATGGAAGTATCTCATAACGGGCCTTCCTACCTAGTTAGAACGAACTCTTCCTAGTTGAAAATGGAAACATCAACTTATTCCCACTGGTTCAGTGTCACGAGATCAAATCTCATGCCTTAAGGGGGGGGGGGGGGGCAAGGAGAGGGGACGTTCTGGTAGCGGGGAAGTTTTGGTATGAAGGGAAGTTTTGGTAAGGGGTCTCTTTCGAGAGGGGGGAAGTTTTGGTAGTGTCCTTTCGAGAGGGGGGAAGTTTTGGTAGTGCCCTCTCGAGAGGAGGGAAGTTTTGGTAGGGACCCAAATCGAAGAGAGCAACGTCCATTGCACGTAACAGTGTCCTTGCCCTCACGCTTACTAAACTATTCGAAAGAGCTTTGAGAACGCATCAAGTGAAAATTGAATCTCGCATTGTTGAATCCAAAAATTCCCAAAGCTTTCTTTAGTCTCTGTAACACTCGCCTTAAAGCATGTAAATCAGCTCCTCCCGGTATCATTGATGTTGACGGTACTCAATTACTATCCTGTAGAGACAAGGCCTCTGCATTCTCTAAATACTTTGCCTCTGTTTCCACCTCACCCCTGCAATCACCCCTTCCTTCTCATTCTCCCCCTCTCAACACCCCACTTTTTGACCTACCTTTTATTAGTATTTCCCAAATTCTCATTGCAATAAGTTCATAAGCCCCTAAATGCAACCTCTCTCCCGATTCTTTACCCAATATCTTCCAAGTTTATTCCAAGTGTAAATTCTCAGTAGTCTCCCCTTTGTCGATTATTTTCAATAAAACCCTACTTACTAACTCTATCCCTGATATCTGGAAAATAGCTATCGTGAAACCTATTCCTCAAACCTCATCTAATTCTATCAATAGTTTCAGACCGATTAGTCTTACCTGCTCTGTAACTAAGATTTTCGAGAAAATTCTGATTTCTGAAATTAATGGGTATCTGAATGGGAATAATCTCTTGGACCCGAACCAATCTGGCTTTCGGAGTAGCCGCTCTACATGCTTGTACAAACCCATTCAGATTACTTATTTTTCAAATCTCAGAATTCTTCCTTTGATACCATTTACTTCGACTTCAAAAAAGCTTTCGATAGTATTGACCACAGGCTCCTACTCCAAAAACTTTCCAAGAATGGTTTTCCGCACATATTATTTCCTGGATTGCAAACTACCTCTCTAAAAGATCTCAACACGTCCTCATAGGTAACACTTTATCTGATCCCACTACAGTAACCTCTGGCGTCCCGCAATGATCATGCATCGATCCGATTCTTTTCATCTTATTCATTAACGATCTCTCTAAAGTTTTGCCTTCTGAGGTTAAGTACGGTATCTATGCAGACGATCTCAAAATCTATGCAAAGGTCCCACTTCATTACCACATTTTACAACGTGCTATTGATTCTGTATTCGAGTGGTCCATTGAGTGGAATCTGTCCCTCAACGAGACCAAGTGTACTGTTGTCCACTACGGATCTCTCTCACCGCGTACTCTTTATACGATCAATAGTATTCCACTGTCCTCCTCACCTTTCATAAAAGACCTCGGCATCATCATGAACCCCTCTCTCAAGTTTACTGATCATATCTCTAGAATGGTATCGAAAGCGAGAGCTAAAATCAATATCATGTTCAAATGTTTCTTCTCTCCTGACCCCCACTTGTACAATCGCGTATTACCCATTCATCAGACCACTTCTCGAATATGGTTCTGTTGTTTGGTCTCCCCACACCGTAATACTTGCCAATCAAATCGAAGATGTACAGCGAAATTTCTCTTTTTGCGCGTTGCCAAATTCCCTATTCCTTGTATCCCGATAGAATATCCCTTCTTTCACTTCAAATTCTTGAACATCGGAGATTTATCTCAGATATTCTCTTCCTTTATAAGTCGATTCATGGATTCTATTCGTATGACCACTCCAACTTATTCAGAAAAGCCCCACTTACTCGTTCTCTTCGTAGATCCCATAATTTGCGCATTTCACTGCCCTTCGTACCTCCCAAGTCTCACTCAAGTTTTGTGATTAGGGTTATCGAAAGATGGAACGTGCTAGATGCTGAAATAGTTACAAGCTCGCCTCATATATTCCGATCTCATATTCTCTCTATTCCCTCTATATATTTCTCTGAAGAATCGCTTTTGCGACTCTGATGTTGTTTCTGACCTGCTGCTCCTCCCGAAGCCTCCCTTCTCCCCCAACCACCGATTCGCCATCAAGACGACGGACCTCCACCAAAGCACTAATGAAGATCTCCGCTGTTCCAATCTCATGATACCCCCCTGGTGGATAAATAATTGAATTAATTGAATTGAAAAAAATCATTTCTTTTTACAGGAATGACGAGATTCGCTCTCTCGTTTATGGCTTCGTCGAGTGTATGCACTTGACTGTGAGAGAACTGGCTAATCAGAGACATCAAGTGAATCCCCCTCCTCCTTCTCATTCCATCTCCTTGAATAGAGTGGGTGATCTGCCGAATGTGAGTTGTTTTTAGTTATATTATATCCAGGAAACTACTTTCAAAAACTGCCAAATGTTTATTTGAAATTTCGATTTTGGGCGAAAATATCGTTTTGTGGTAATAAATCTGACAAAAACGCCCTAAAACGCTATTTTCGCCAAAAAAAAAAGAAATTTCAAATAAACATTTGGCGGTTTTGAAAGTAGTTTCCTGGGTAGATTTGTTTTCTGCATTTTCTGTGATTTTTTTCAGAATTTTTGGGATATGTGAGTTCCGGTCATTCCCTTGTAAGATAAATGCAAATAAAATATTGATTATTTAGGCGGCCCCAATGATTGTCGGCAGTGATGAATCCAACAACGAGGTCAATCAGAATGGCGGCATGGTCAGCAAATTTGTATTTTACCTGATGAGTCACGTGTACAAAAATATTATAAATTATACTTTTAGAACTTCGGAGAAGATGGTAGCGGGTTTCTGCCGGTTGGTCCGAGCGGGGAAGAAAGGGAGAATGAAGAGATGATTGACAGTTCTGCTGATAGTCGAGAGGTTCGCAGTATTTCATGTCCTTTTTATTATATGAATATTTAATCGTTTTGACTCACTCTCCGAAACGTGCCAATCTGCGTTTCTGACCATTATTAATCTCAGATAATACCTTTTCCCATCATGGAAGAAGAAGTCATCGGAGAAGAAAATGCGAATAGCGCTATGGTTAGTTGTATTTATTTTCAATTTGAAGATTCTGTTTGAAGTATCGATTTTCTGATACATTTTATTCACAGGTCACTGGAAATGGTGACTCAACTCTGGTGGATAATGACTATTTCGTCAATGCAGCAATGAAGGCCGTGAATGATAGTCGGCCTGCCAAGTCTGAGGTCATTTGTAATATCGTACTAAATTATTAATTTAAGGGTTCGCAGTATTTCATGTATTTTTTCTGATAGGAATATTTAATTGTTTTTACTGACTCTCCCATACGTGCCTGTTTGGTGATGAGACGTCACCGATTGAGAGTTCCTAAACGCGAGTTCCTAAACGTCCCATCACCGCCTGTTTAGAATGTGTTACTGACCATTATTACTCTCAGATAATACCTTATCCCATCATTACCCATCGTAAAGAACAAGAGTGTGTTCTTCAAACCACCGAATATCGTCAAAAACGAGGATTCTAATAAAGATGTGAAGCTTTCAATGAATAAATTATTCTCATTTCATTAAATATATCTTTTCAGATCGTCCGGGATGGTCGAATGGATTCCAAGATTCCCGTTCATCGAATCCAGAAAGAAGGAGAAAATAAGGGAACCCCGTTCTCTCCAGAGGTAACTTGTAAATATAAATAAATACTAATTGAAATTATTCAGATCCTCGAACTAGTTGATCAGGAAGTGGAAAATGTGGAGGCAAAGAATAGAGCCGGTGATAATCAAGAGGTCAGTAGGTATATTGTCCACATTATTATGGCGAATTTGCTTCAACCTTACATCATTTATCGATTATCACTATCTTTTTTCTCTATGTAATTCTATATACACAGGACCCTTCCGAGACTGTAGACGTGAAATTTTTGATGGAGAAGAAAAGAAGGTCGTCGAGAAGCGTCCCCAGACCAATGTCATACGCTGAGCCTAATGACGAATTCTCGAATGATGTCAAGCCGTCTTTCATGAAAATTAAACTACAATCGATGAAGAGAGACAGAAACGTATGTATTTTGACTGTGCATTATGTTTCTTGAAAAAAAAAGTTTAGAGTATGGAGAGCAATTGCTTCTGACGTTTAGAAATTGATTTGTAATCTTCATTTCTTTGCTCAATATTTATTCAGAACGATACGGATTCTGTCGATGAGAATTACAATGTGGAGAAAAGAAGAATCGAGAAGTCTCAGCAAACCGGCGAGATTCGCAGAATATTTTGAGGATTCTGATAGTGAAATCAAGCCTTTGTTGAAGAAGTAGAAATCTGTCTCTAGGAAGAGATGCAGCAATGGAAACGTTCGTTTTAAGTGAAGTTCCGTCGGATTCCCTTTCTATTTCGTTTCGTTGTAATTTTACATTTAAGCTAATATTAATTCCAGCCCACGACTCCTCAGTGTTTCCTATGCGAGGTGTGTTATCATTTTCATTCAATGTCTGCGTATATGGTCTTTTGCTACTTCTAATTCTCAAACGCACTGTGAACCGGCTTTGTTGAGCACATTGAGGCAATATATTCAATGAAAAATATTCGACGAAATGTCGATAGGAGCAGAAATACCGATAAAAGAAACCTGAAAGTTTTACTCTAGTGAATTGTGGCCTTTTTTAGACGTTATCCATTAGAAATAGTCGCAAGGTGAAATTTCGTCCGATACTTATACGACGGAAATTCACAAAGTGAAGTTCCGTCGGATAAGGTCACGTCACTATTGCTTGTATTTTCAGACGTACCCCACGACTACGTACGGCTATACTGCTCATCTCTACATCCATCACAACAAGTCGACTCTGGCTCAGGTATATTTATCACAATATTATATCACTTATGTGAGTTTGTTTGGCCCAGATGTCAAATAGAGTGCGCAATTCCGGTAACCGTCTCTTCATTTCGCACACTCTCTCGTCACTCTGACCGGCGAGTGAGCGTGTGAAATGAGGAGACGATTACCCGAATTGCGCACTCTAATGTCAAACGCATTGTCTCCCTCCTTCATGTTCATTCTCTTGTTGAAACCTTGCCCGAAAAATGAGACAAATCCAGAATCTAAAGATACGTTTTCAGAATGGAATCTACCTCAACTGTTCGTGCGGACTGACGGTTACATCACAGTACAAGAATTCCAAGCACAGCAAGGAGGTCATTAACATTTTTCGTTTTACTTTTGCTGTTTTTCATCTATTTAAAAATCTATATTTCAAGAATATTTGAATAATCGGATTATTATTTTTTCAGTGCACTCGCATTCAGTTCACTCTGCACAAGATGGACGAGAAGTGAGCAGAAAAGGATGAATTTTGTCGAAGGCTAATTTCTGTGCCATGTGATATGAATATCGTTTTTGTTGCTTGTTGAATTATATTGTTCTACTTTTCTTTAGTTTGTTGAGTTATGATAAAGTTTTGTTCTTTTGATATTGGAAGCTTTGCGATTCTCTGGTTTGTGTCCAGACTGACTACTTTTGTTTTGCTTTTGTTTCATCAAAATCTCTCCTCGTCTATCTGATCTGTGAGAGAGTTTGCAAACGAAGAGAGAGAGGGTTATACTATTCGTCAAGAACGCATGAGTCTCAGTTCGCCAGTAGTCGAATTAGAACATATTATTTTTGGCATCCTGTTGAGTTCTAAAATGATACGCACAATTTTTTGCGCAATCTTTTGGTCTTGCAGGAAGCTTGCATCGTGCCAAACGGAGCGAAGAATGCTGCATTTTAAGCTGCCATCGGATAAACACAAAGGTAAATAATATCTTGGATTTTGGAATCGGAGTTTTTGCAAGCTTTCTCATAATCTCTATCACATTGATTCGATGCAGTGCGCTTTACTATGAAGATGCCCATCGACAAACTTCAAAATGGACAGACTCTCACACACAAACACCGCGTCGACGAATTGATCTGGTGTGTTCTTCTATATTTTTTACCAAAAGTACGAGAAATTGAATGTATTTTATGCATAAAATTGTGGCTCATGCAGTTAATGATTTCAGTCATACTTCAGCATCCTCGATGGATAAATAGACAGAGGGGGAGCGAAATTTTTGGTGACTGAACAGAGTTTGTAATATATAGTGACAGGACAGTGGAGGGAACTAAATATGTAGTCTCTCGAACGTCGAGCATTTACGGTACCAAAACGTATGAATTTAGTGCAGATCAGGCAATTCGTTGCAGGCGTCTGCATGTCAAACACACACACCAGTTCGACAAAGACTTCACGTTGACGGCAACAATTGACTGCGATGGGCAAGATTCAAGCGAGATGTGGCGAGCGGACGCGAAGATGCGGCTGAGCTTCAAACTAAACAACGCCGCCCCAGATGTCAGCTATCAGGTTGTTCAAAAATATATTGTCAGTCTTTACCTGATTTTACTGCAGGTTTCACATTCATTCGCGAGCTGGAAAGGAGACGACAACAAATGTGTTCTGACGACCTCCAGATATACCACTCACTACAACCCTAATTGCCGTCCAATCGAGGCCATTCTCACCTTTGAGATAGAGAGCGAAAGGTGATCAGTTTATGAACGATTCAGATGATATCCCTACTCTTCTGCCTCGATTCTTTAGCTGAAATTCGGCAAAATTTGGGAAACATCTTTTTGAATTTCCATAAATAATATTTATGCATTCTATTATATTTTGAAGCTTTGGATTTTAGCTTTTATCGTCGGACGATACTCAATGTCAAATCGTCGATTCACGATGGGGTTATCGTGCGGGACGGAAAGCGCATTCCCGTGAATAAGAAGGTCGGCAGAAGATACAATATTCGAGAATAAAAAAACAGTTGTGTTACTGATAGGAACAATTTGAAGGAGCTCTCAGCTCAATCGAGTTACTTCAACCGTCTGTTCTTCTGCGGTCTAAAGAAGTCGAAACAGGACGAGATTGAAATAAAGGACACCAATTCCGAGGTATATATTCGATCTCATTGATATGTTTCACCTTGCAACACGATATTTGGCACTTCTATCGAAGCCCAGACCAGCCCAAACCAGCCTTCCCCGAGGAAAGAAGATTCCTCCCCCCCCCCTCCTCTCCTCGAGGAGGAGGCGCGCTCGAGCGAGGGCCAACTAACCTTTGGAGGAGGAGACTGGTGCTTTTATAGGCGAGAATGGGAAAATGGAAATGAAATGAGGAGTGAGTGAGAGAGTGTGGAATGAGAAGAGAGGCTAATCTGATCGAATTCATTCTTCATTTCATTTCGCTATAGTTGACGGAGACTAGTGGTTGGGGCGCGCGCCTTTCTCTACCTCTTGCAAAACATCACCTGCGGGCGGTAGTCGAACCTGCCTGCCTGCCTGCGTCGGCATGCCAGTCAGACACCATGTCCATTATTGAATTCCTTTTCCTACGATTTGAATTCCTACAAGCTCTTCGAGATGGTTCGAATGGTAAAGGACTTTTCCTCGGGCGATGATTTTAAAGTGGTTGGGGCGCGCGCCTTTCTCTACCTCTTGCAAAACATCACCTGCGGGCGGTAGTCGAACCTGCCTGCCTGCCTGCGTCGGCATGCCAGTCAGACACCATGTCCATTATTGAATTCCTTTTCCTACGATTTGAATTCCTACAAGCTCTTCGAGATGGTTCGAATGGTAAAGGACTTTTCCTCGGGCGATGATTTTAAAGTGGTTGGGGCGCGCGCCTTTCTCTACCTCTTGCAAAACTGATATCCAGTGTCCTCAGATACCTGCCTGCGTTAGCATGCCAGTCAGACACCATGCCCATTAGGCCAGGGCGGCCTACCGCATGCCCGCAGGTCATTTTTGGGGCCATGGTCATTTTTGGGTCAGACGCAGGCAGGTTCGACTACCTCCATTGTGCACACTCACAGAGAAAGCAGAGAGCACTATTCGATTCGGTGACACTACCGTATTCCTGACACGGCAGCCAGTTGTTACCATTTTGGGACTACCTCTTGCTCTTGCAAAACATCACCTGCGGCGGGAGTCGAACCTGCCTGCGTCGGCATGCCAGTCAGACACCATGCCCATCACCTATAATGGGCATGGTGTCTGACTGGCATGCCGACGCAGGCAGGTTCGACTCCCGCCGCAGGTGATGTTTTGCAAGAGGTAGAGAAAGGCGCGCGCCCCAACCACTAGTCTCCGTCAAAAAAAATCTCGTAAATCTTTAGACAAAGGATGTTTACGCCGTTCTGTGATTTCGACTTTCTGAGACACCTTTTTTTTACCGCCTGCCTGCGTAATGGGCATGGTGTCTGACTGGCATGCCGATGCAGGCAGGTTCGACTCCCTCCCGCAGGTGATGTTTTGCAAGAGATAGAGAAAGGCGCGCGCCCCAAACACTAGTCTCCGTCAAGCGTTCCCTGCGGTAGGCCGCCCTGGCCTAACGAATCCCTACGCTTGAAATTATTTGATTCATTCTTCATTTCATTTCGCTATAGTTCGATCAGATTAGCATCTCTTCTCATTCCACACTCTCTTACTCACTCCTCATTTCATTTCCATTTTTCGATTCTCGCCTATAAATGCTCCGGTCTCCTCCTCCAAAGGTTGGTCGGCGCTGGCTCGAGCGCGCCTCCTCCTCGAGGAGGCGAGGGGGAGGAATCTTCCCTCCTCGGGGAATGCTGGTCTGGGCTTCGATAGAAGTGCCCGGTATTTAATAGGATAAAAATTACAATTTTAGGATTTCAACGAATTGCTCAAAATGATGTACGGAGCATCGAGTGTACCCATCACAGGTATGTGAACATTTATTCCTCAATGATTGTCTAGATTATCTTTCAAGCGAGTTATTTTGTATTAGCAAATATTTATGGATATAATTACCCACTGCATCAGTTTTCTTCATTCCTTGACTAATATATTTGCCGACTATAGATGATGTGTCTGTTAAAAATAGGATTCTCATCCTCGAATAACTGACGGTAGTACCGGAGACCGTAATAAATTATGTTCAGTGGACAATGTGACTCGATTTCTGACGATGGCTGATACGTTCGATCTTCAGGTTGGCTCTTGAAAAAAAAAAAATTTTTACAACAATTTGGAATCTATTATTAAAATATTTACGAAGTTATTATCATATTAAAATTCAGATTGCGAAGGAACATGTGGAGAATTCGCTGCTTTCCACTGATTTCATCTCGATTCATCGTAAATTGTTGATCGCGGAAAGGTACAAGCTTGAAGTGCTCAAGGTGAGATAAATATATGTATTAATTTAATTTAATCCATCTTTTTGTTGTTGTTTTTCTTGCAAAAAAACACAAGTAATATCGCCTTGTTCAGAGCGAGGTTCTTCGTATGTACAAGAACAAGGAGAATCTACATGCACTGAAGATGTCGGAGGAATTCAAAGAAGTTCCCGAATCGTTGAAGAATATCCTGCTGGGATATGCATGTGATCAACTCGAATGAGTAAATCAATTGATTATTTCCCAGTTTCCAACTTATTTTCCACATTTTGAATTCGTTGTTTCGAAACTCGTTAGTTCCAGAAGTAATTTACTCATTGTTAAAATTGCATGCATTCCTTCGAAGTATTTTCCTATCCGTTTTTTTCACGAATAACCCATTTCATCGATACTCGTTGTCTCTCATTGTACATATTGCTATCAAGCATTTCTCTTTGTTCATTGAAGTTTTTTAGTTGGAATGAAGTTGTTACTAAGCATGTTCCCCTGGTCCATTGAATGGTTTGAATGAGGAGGTCGGAGGACCTGTAATGGTATCTGTCAACCTTGCTCTCATTTTCCTGTGTTCAACAGAGAATTTCAAACGCTTTCAGCCATTTTTTTTTCAATTATATTCACGTTCAGATAAAAATTTCTCGTTTTTAGACATGGATCCGCCAGAGGCGTCGCTAGTAACAGTTGAAGGATGGCAGAAGAAGGTTCGAACTGTTTTGTTTCCGACACCCGCCGTAGTATCAATTGGCTTCACTTCGTTCCTACTACGTTGCCATTATTACCTCTTCTTACTGTGCTATATCGTGCTGTGCACGGGACAAGCAGAGTAGAGGCTGCCTTACTGCCTCACTTATTGAGTTTGTTTTTAGAGTTCTGTCCTGATCGGCCAATCGGAGGACGGAATTGTCTCTGCATTGAGCAAGGCATGCGATGTCATGGCTCTTTTTCATAACAAGCGATCAATTGATAAGGTTTGTGGAGACTGTCTATTATATTTGAGTCGAATTTAAATAATGCCAGTTTCTCCAGAACATTCGACTGGCTCTCGCGCATTTGCAAGTCGAACGTTCGCTCAATTTACAGTACGAGAACGTTGAGATTTACTTTTTAATTATTAATTAAACGGTATTCCGCTAGATGCTAACATTCCTAATGCTATTTTTTAAAAGTACTGCTTATGAGTTGTGATAGTAATTAATTACCAGGAATGACTCGACGAGAGATCTCATATATGGCCTAATCGAGTCTCTCCAACTCAATCTGAGTGAAATGATCGAGAAAAGGAATGGAACTGAAGAGACTGGAGTAGTCTGCCGTATATCCGTTGAAGATTGGCTAAGAAAGGTGAGAGTCAACGCTCTCTAAGTAAGTTGACAGATCGAGATTGGTTCGTGTCAAAATATCCATTCGATTTGCACTATGTTCGATGCACTAATGCCTCCAACGCAAGAACTCCAGGGATGCCAACCCAATTTTCCATTGTCTTCCTCGATTGAGTGTACCTAAGGCATTTGGATTTTTGGAAATAATTGGGCATTGTTTTGACGTTACTAGCACTAATTATTTCCCAGATCCTAACTGTTCGTTATTTAAAATAATAATTTATTTCAGAGTGTCGAGTTGTGCATCCAAACAGACGATGGGCTCATTTCTGTGATTAAGAATACACTCGAGGCAATTGTGACTATTCGCAACAAAAAATCTGACAAAAAAGTTAGTTGATTCGTCAAGTTGCACGGCATTCTTATGGAAGAAAACAATAGTTGAGCAAATATATGGTTTCCACTAACCGAAATATAATTTGATAAATACCAATAATATTATAAGAATGAAATATATTCCTGTTTAATAGAGCATTCGTCTCGCTTTGGCACATCTCGAAGTCGAAAGATCGCTCACTGTTCAGTACGAAAGCAGCGAGTGAGTTTTACGTTTTACGTATTGACCAGGGGTGTGCAAAAAAATTCCCGCACTCCTCACTTCTCATGCTCTCTCGTTTCTCTGATCGACGAGAGAGCATGCGAAATAAGGAGTGCGGCAAATTTTTTGCACACCTTTGGTATTGACAGACATTTGAATTCAGGACCGTTGTCAACTAACATTGGTTCTTAATGTAAATCAAATTATTTCCAGGAAAGATCCAGTTCGCGATCTCTTTTTCGGCTTCATAGAATGAATTCATCTCACTCTAAGTCGATTAGTTGATGATTCGAATCAAGATAAAGGGAAGAAAGAAGTGTCGACCGAGGTTTGTCCAGATCCTTATTTTATTTTATTAAAATAAATGTTTTGAGAGTATGGAGCCTCTTCTTTCTCCACCCGATCTATCACATACGCCCTCTATTCACTCAACGGATGGCTTATCAACAGTGAGTTTCAATGATCTTTTTTCTTTCATTTCATTGGTCCAAAATAAAATATCGATTCAGAATCGGACATTTTCACTGGATCCGAAAGAAGAGCCGCTTGATATCCCATATACTTATCCGCGTGGAGGTGATCTACTTGTAAATGAATTGCTACAATTTAAATTTAAGATTTAAAATGATCATGTTTAGCTTGTTGCACGGGATTTCCTCAAACATCCATTGAAATTGAAGCACGAAGTAACGAGTGACGAGGAGGTTTGCTATTTTTTTGCTAGAAGTTATATTTTATTCCTTATTTCGTTTTTTTTAAATTTTTCCTGGAGAATAATTTATTTTAGGAAAATGTGTGTTTCTTTCTTTTATCTGACAGAAAAGGTTCATTGACTGAGTAATCTATTGTGAGAACAGAAATCGTAGTTAAGGGGTGTGAGCCGGAGTTTACCTAATCCCCGGTACATTCGTTTATGGTGAGGTTACACGCGGAACGGAAATTTATTTTGTTTTCGTCAAGTTCTCCAATAAACTCGTTTTTATTGATTTTACATTTTAAAATGAAATACACGCGAATAAAGTCGATAAAACACGAGTTTATTGGAGAATTTGACGAAATCAAAATAAATTTCCGTTCCTCGTGCAACTTCACCATAAACGAATGTGCCGGGGATTAGGTAAACTCCGGCCCACACCACTTAACTACGATTTGTGTTCTCACAGTAGCTTGTGTTATTTAAATGTAACGGATAAATTTTTTTTCTAATAGAATATAATACGCTCAAAAATAATCCGGATACTGTTCAAGCTACTATTTTTTTTTAAATATAGCTTCAAATAAGCTCATCCTTTCGAAGTCATCTTCATGTTTCTCATATTTCATAATTTGTAGCGGATTAATTAATTTCAGAACAGTATCACTCTCGATGGAGCTCACACGAAGAATCGTCTCATTCCGTAAGTATGCATATTATGGTAGTCAAATCCATTGATACAAAACTATAGTCCCTTCTATCGATGCAGGTTGCGGTAGTCCCAACCAATCAATTTTCGAGACAAAGGCAATTCAGGGTTCTTGACTCGATCAATAAAGTTGCCAAACACAAGCAGCTGTGTGTGATTGGAGTGAAACCGCCTGTCTATCCTCCCAATTCGATCGTTCGTGGGAGCACGGTAGCCGCAAAAGCAGAGGATGGAGGTGAGAAGGGAGGACAGAAACTCGAACAAATGATTCCGAGAAAGACTGCAGCAAAAGAGAAGGAAGGTATGATGCGATTAAGATTCGGAACTTTCCAGCCACCTCCTGAAGTAATTTCTTTAGCTTTCGCATCTGTCGTCTGCTTGCATCAGTCATCTCTAGATAGATGTTTGGGGAACACTCTATGGAGGGATATTATCATATTATCCCTATTATCCCTCCATAGAGTGTTCCCCAAACATCTATCTAGAGATGACTGATGCAAGCAGACGACAGATGCGAAAGCTAAAGAAATTACTTCAGGAGGTGGCTGGAAAGTTCCGAATCTTAATCGCATCTGAAGAAGAAATGCAAATCATCGCTGATGGCCGTCGATATATCATTCTCTTCCAGGTAATTTAATATAATTGTATCTGTGAAGGGTTTTGCGAAGAGTCGAAAACTGAAACGACATCACTAATGGTCAACTACTTCAGGCGGTCTGTGCTAATTGGCAGTCCACTCTCACTCCATTCATATGCAAATTCTTAGTCGGAATAAGAAGGAATCACTTTGATACGTAAGTTCAATAAAGGGATGTGATTGAGTAATCAAGTGCACTTTAAGCAAAATCAAGCCTACGATCAGTACTTCAAATCTTCTAAATCCTCTCTGACTCGTGTCAGTTTCTACATGTTTCTCAAAAAGATGTGGATATTCAACAAATCATTCAGGTCTTATACCATAGTATATCAATTGCAGGAATGTGCATCATAACATCCCCCTCGGTCGCATTCAATTCGTATCGTTGATAAACAATGGTCAATTGGGTATTCATTGGTCAATGGTATGTTTGTTGATAGGTGGATTCTAGTGGTGTAAAATCGGCATTCTACTCTCCTCAATTCGCGTGCTCTTTCACTTCGTTGACCAACGAGAGAGCATGCAAAATCAGAAGAGTCGGATGCCGATTTGACATCACTAGTGGATTCATTAGAATGACTGGATGATATTGAGACGGGAGGCTCATGGACCCGAAACGAGAAAGAGCTGGGATTCAATTTTCACAAGGGGATCTATGCTTTCTTCGAATACGACAATCGACATATCTCCATTGAGTACTGTAATGAAGTGAGTTGTTCTTGAGCCATTTATTGTGTAAACCCGTTCGGTTTAACTTAATTGGGCATGGTGTCTGACTGGCATGCCGACTCAGGCAGGTTCGAATCCCGCCCGCAGGTGAAGTTTTGCAAAACGCCCCAACCACCAATCTCCGTCAAGCGTTCCCTGCGGTAGTTAATGCAAGAGGTAGTGGGCATGGTGTCTGACTGGCATTTGTAATGGAGGTTCGACATGCCGACTAGTCTCCGTCAAGCGTTCCCGGCGGTAGGCCGCCCTGGCCCATTAACATCACCTGCGGGCGGGAGTCGAACCTGCCTGCGTCGGCATGCCAGTCAGCAGACACCATGATCATTAGCGCCCCAACCTGCCTGCGTCGGCATGCCAGTCAGACACCATGCCCATTAGGCCAGGGCGGCCTTCTCTGCCTCTTGCAAAACATCACCTGCGGGCGGGAGTCGAACCTGCCTGCGTCGGCATGCCAGTCAGACA
The DNA here is from genome assembly GCA_036245825.1 of Pristionchus entomophagus. NCBI lineage: Eukaryota > Metazoa > Nematoda > Chromadorea > Rhabditida > Neodiplogasteridae > Pristionchus > Pristionchus entomophagus. The sequence continues at coordinate 45,858,130 of BTSX01000004.1, read as the reverse complement.
CCATGCCCATTAGGCCAGGGCGGCCTTCTCTGCCTCTTGCAAAACATCACCTGCGGGCGGGAGTCGAACCTGCCTGCGTCGGCATGCCAGTCAGACACCATGCCCATTAGGCCAGGGCGGCCTTCTCTGCCTCTTGCAAAACATCACCTGCGGGCGGGAGTCGAACCTGCCTGCGTCGGCATGCCAGTCAGACACCATGCCCATTAGGCCAGGGCGGCCTTCTCTGCTTCTTGCAAAACATCACCTGCGGGCGGGAGTCGAACTTGCCTGCGTCGGCATGCCAGTCAGACACCATGCCCATTAGGCCAGGGCGGCCTTCTCTGCCTCTTGCAAAACATCACCTGCGGGCGGGAGTCGAACCTGCCTGCGTCGGCATGCCAGTCAGACACCATGCCCATTAGGCCAGGGCGGCCTTCTCTGCCTCTTGCAAAGCATCACCTGCGGGCGGGAGTCGAACCTGCCTGCGTCGGCATGCCAGTCAGCAGACACCATGATCATTAGCGCCCCAACCTGCCTGCGTCGGCATGCCAGTCAGACACCATGCCCATTAGGCCAGGGCGGCCTTCTCTGCCTCTTGCAAAACATCACCTGCGGGCGGGAGTCGAACCTGCCTGCGTCGGCATGCCAGTCAGACACCATGCCCATTAGGCCAGGGCGGCCTTCTCTGCCTCTTGCAAAACATCACCTGCGGGCGGGAGTCGAACCTGCCTGCGTCGGCATGCCAGTCAGACACCATGCCCATTAGGCCAGGGCGGCCTTCTCTGCCTCTTGCAAAACATCACCTGCGGGCGGGAGTCGAACCTGCCTGCGTCGGCATGCCAGTCAGACACCATGCCCATTAGGCCAGGGCGGCCTTCTCTGCTTCTTGCAAAACATCACCTGCGGGCGGGAGTCGAACTTGCCTGCGTCGGCATGCCAGTCAGACACCATGCCCATTAGGCCAGGGCGGCCTTCTCTGCCTCTTGCAAAACATCACCTGCGGGCGGGAGTCGAACCTGCCTGCGTCGGCATGCCAGTCAGACACCATGCCCATTAGGCCAGGGCGGCCTTCTCTGCCTCTTGCAAAGCATCACCTGCGGGCGGGAGTCGAACCTGCCTGCGTCGGCATGCCAGTCAGACACCATGCCCATTAGGCCAGGGCGGCCTTCTCTGCCTCTTGCAAAACATCACCTGCGGGCGGGAGTCGAACCTGCCTGCGTCGGCATGCCAGTCAGACACCATGCCCATTAGGCCAGGGCGGCCTTCTCTGCCTCTTGCAAAACATCACCTGCGGGCGGGAGTCGAACCTGCCTGCGTCGGCATGCCAGTCAGACACCATGCCCATTAGGCCAGGGCGGCCTTCTCTGCCTCTTGCAAAGCATCACCTGCGGGCGGGAGTCGAACCTGCCTGCGTCGGCATGCCAGTCAGACACCATGCCCATTAGGCCAGGGCGGCCTTCTCTGCCTCTTGCAAAACATCACCTGCGGGCGGGAGTCGAACCTGCCTGCGTCGGCATGCCAGTCAGACACCATGCCCATTAGGCCAGGGCGGCCTTCTCTGCCTCTTGCAAAGCATCACCTGCGGGCGGGAGTCGAACCTGCCTGCGTCGGCATGCCAGTCAGACACCATGCCCATTAGGCCAGGGCGGCCTTCTCTGCCTCTTGCAAAACATCACCTGCGGGCGGGAGTCGAACCTGCCTGCGTCGGCATGCCAGTCAGACACCATGCCCATTAGGCCAGGGCGGCCTTCTCTGCCTCTTGCAAAACATCACCTGCGGGCGGGAGTCGAACCTGCCTGCGTCGGCATGCCAGTCAGACACCATGCCCATTAGGCCAGGGCGGCCTTCTCTGCCTCTTGCAAAGCATCACCTGCGGGCGGGAGTCGAACCTGCCTGCGTCGGCATGCCAGTCAGACACCATGCCCATTAGGCCAGGGCGGCCTTCTCTGCCTCTTGCAAAACATCACCTGCGGGCGGGAGTCGAACCTGCCTGCGTCGGCATGCCAGTCAGACACCATGCCCATTAGGCCAGGGCGGCCTTCTCTGCCTCTTGCAAAACATCACCTGCGGGCGGGAGTCGAACCTGCCTGCGTCGGCATGCCAGTCAGACACCATGCCCATTAGGCCAGGGCGGCCTTCTCTGCCTCTTGCAAAACATCACCTGCGGGCGGGAGTCGAACCTGCCTGCGTCGGCATGCCAGTCAGACACCATGCCCATTAGGCCAGGGCGGCCTACCGCCGGGAACGCATGTCGGGGACTAGTGGTTGGGGCGCGCGCCTTTCTCTGCCTCTTGCAAAACATCACCTGCGGGCGGGAGTCGAACCTGCCTGCGTCGGCATGCCAGTCAGACACCATGCCCATATGCCAGTCAGACACCATGCCCATATGCCAGTCAGACACCATGCCCATATGCCAGTCAGACACCATGCCCATATGCCAGTCAGACACCATGCCCATATGCCAGTCAGACACCATGCCCATATGCCAGTCAGACACCATGCCCATATGCCAGTCAGACACCATGCCCATATGCCAGTCAGACACCATGCCCATATGCCAGTCAGACACCATGCCCATATGCCAGTCAGACACCATGCCCATATGCCAGTCAGACACCATGCCCATATGCCAGTCAGACACCATGCCCATATGCCAGTCAGACACCATGCCCATATGCCAGTCAGACACCATGCCCATATGCCAGTCAGACACCATGCCCATATGCCAGTCAGACACCATGCCCATATGCCAGTCAGACACCATGCCCATATGCCAGTCAGACACCATGCCCATATGCCAGTCAGACACCATGCCCATATGCCAGTCAGACACCATGCCCATATGCCAGTCAGACACCATGCCCATATGCCAGTCAGACACCATGCCCATATGCCAGTCAGACACCATGCCCATATGCCAGTCAGACACCATGCCCATATGCCAGTCAGACACCATGCCCATATGCCAGTCAGACACCATGCCCATATGCCAGTCAGACACCATGCCCATATGCCAGTCAGACACCATGCCCATATGCCAGTCAGACACCATGCCCATATGCCAGTCAGACACCATGCCCATATGCCAGTCAGACACCATGCCCATATGCCAGTCAGACACCATGCCCATATGCCAGTCAGACACCATGCCCATATGCCAGTCAGACACCATGCCCATATGCCAGTCAGACACCATGCCCATATGCCAGTCAGACACCATGCCCATATGCCAGTCAGACACCATGCCCATATGCCAGTCAGACACCATGCCCATATGCCAGTCAGACACCATGCCCATATGCCAGTCAGACACCATGCCCATATGCCAGTCAGACACCATGCCCATATGCCAGTCAGACACCATGCCCATATGCCAGTCAGACACCATGCCCATATGCCAGTCAGACACCATGCCCATATGCCAGTCAGACACCATGCCCATATGCCAGTCAGACACCATGCCCATATGCCAGTCAGACACCATGCCCATATGCCAGTCAGACACCATGCCCACGACCCCTGCGTCGGCATGCCAGTCAGACACCATGCCCATTAGCATAACTTTTTTCATAGCATAACTTTTTTCTTTCGAGGTTTCATGAGCTCTAGTTAGCAAATTCGATTGACGGAGGCTAGTGGTTGGGGCGCGCGCCTTTCTCTGCCTCTTGCAAAACATCACCTGCGGGCGGGAGTCGAACCTGCCTGCGTCGGCATGCCGGTCAGACACCATGCCCATTAGTTTTTTTCTTTTTTTCTTTTTTTTTTCTTCTGCGTTGGCATGCCAGTCAGACACCTTGCCCATTAGGCCAGGGCGGCCTACCGCCGGGAACGCTTGACGGAGACTAGTGGTTGGGGTGATGTTTTGCAAGAGGTAGAGAAAAGTACAGGTTTTCGCTCGAACATTTCTCATAAATGTTCGATTGCTGAGGAGAATTGCTGGAGGTTTGCAGACAATTTTTTTGTAAGGGAAATAAGGGCTCTAGTATCTCTCCCTCTTGCAAAACATCACCTGCGGGGGGGAGTCGAACCTGCCTGCGTCGGCATGCCAGTCAGACACCATGCCCATTAGTTGGGGCGCAAGCCTTTCTCTACCTCTTGCAAAACGTCACCTGTGGGCGGGAGTCGAGCCTGCCTGCGTCGGCATGCCAGTCAGACACCATGCCCATTTTTTCTCCATTAGGGGATATTATTGTGGTCTCTACCTCTTGCAAAACATCACCTGCGGGCGGGAGTCGAACCTGCCTGCGTCGGCATGCCAGTCAGACACCATGCCCATTAGGCCAGGGCGGCATACCGCAGGGAACGCCTATAGTTATATAGTTCTGAGTATCCGACTTTTTGACCAAAAAACGGTGAGATCTAGTCCCATTAGGCCAGGGCGGCCTACCGCAGGGAACGCTTGACGGAGACTAGTGTTTGGGGCACGCGCCTTTCTCTACCTCTTGCAAAACGTCACCTGTGGGCGGGAGTCGAGCCTGCCTGCGTCGGCATGCCAGTCAGACACCATGCCCATTTTTTCTCCATTAGGGGATATTATTGTGGTCTCTACCTCTTGCAAAACATCACCTGCGGGCGGGACTCGAACCTGCCTGCGTCGGCATGCCAGTCAGACACCATGCCCATTAGGCCAGGGCGGCCTACCGCAGGGAACGCCTATAGTTATATAGTTCTGAGTATCCGACTTTTTGACCAAAAAACGGTGAGATCTAGTCCCATTAGGCCAGGGCGGCCTACCGCAGGGAACGCTTGACGGAGACTAGTGTTTGGGGCGCGCGCCTTTCTCTATCTCTTGCAAAACATCACCTGCGGGTGGGAGTCGACCCTGCCTGCGTCGGCATGCCAGTCAGACACCATGCCCGAGTGTGCTGTGCCCGCACCGGAACCCGGTTTGGGTGGGCGACTCAGCCTCTTCAAGCACCACCTCGAACCTCGCAGGCCGACACAGATGCCCCCATGAAATATTCGGATGCCTTCAAATTTTAAAAGACGGCGCCCACCACTGCAATGGGTTTATAGATTGTCTGGAATACTCTTGATTGTTCAGCCATCCGAGACTACACTTTGCTCGTCGGAAGTGGGAGTGACATCAGATTTCATTGGAGGAAGGAATGCTGCTGGAAAGGTTTGTTCCATCCTTACTCCCCCTTTCCCACATTTAATGGTATAATGAGAAAGGTATGATTGATTGTGTATTCCCTACAGCCGTACGTCTTCTCTGATGGAGTGGGACGCATCTCTGCTTTCCATGCGACTGCCCTCAGTAGAGAACTGGGAATGCAATCGGTACCATCGGCGTTACAGGTTCATACAGTATTGCCATCTCATCATTGATTTTGTCAAATATTTAACCTGATTATATTACAGATCCGTTTCCGAGGGGCGAAGGGAATGTTGTGTATGGACCCATCGATCGACGAGAGGAATGCTCTACTCAAGATGATGGGGAAGCATGAGGAAGAGAAGAAGGTCTTCGTGAAACCATCCATGCTCAAGTATGCATACTTATCTACTAATATTAGTTATATTAATAATTCAGTCGCTCTACGTGGAACGGAAGGCACACGAGACAATCAGGGTATAGTTTAATCTTATTATTATTATTTATTATTATTATTATTATTATAATCATTAGTATAATCTTATTGCTAGATATGGATTGAAGAGTGAGTGAATATTGATTGCAGGAGATGTCCTTCCCCCTGTCGATGGAAGTGTTCACTATGACTAGTGGTCTCCATCTCACGAAGGAACTTTTCTTCCGATCCCTCTTCCATGCCAATATGAAATACATCCTCCGTCAGTACATTCTAGTGATCATCCTTTCAACGTCCTTTCCCTTTCAGGGAGACAACTCGAGAAGATGAACATCCGCATTCCCTCGTCGAGTGCTCGATCCATGTTCGGACTAGTCGATGATACGGGTCTACTTCAATATGGACAGGCAAGAACCAACACTGATTTCCCTCCCACTCATGACCTCCTCATAATATAGAGAGGGTATGGGATTATGATGTGTTTGTTGCAGGTTCTGTCAATACACTGGAAGTATGAGCGAGACTGGAGGGAGGCCAAAGTCTGTTTAGAGTCGGAGAGGAATCGTTCTCACTGGTCAGTTCATTCATTCATTCATTCATTATTTATTCCGTCAGAGGGGAATGTTTACATAGAATATCTGTGATGTGTTGCGTAGAACGGAGGTCCGTCGATCGTGTCGAATCGGGTGGGGTCGCAGCAAGGGTATGGGGGAAGGGGGGAGGGGATGGGAAGGGGGCAACCGATTAGAGATCAAGAGGTAAACCAATTATGGATAACTGACATGGGGAAAAATGAAGGAGGTTGAGAAGTGATAAAAATACGAAATGAGTCATGGGAGAGAGCTACAGTTTCGGGTAACAGGGAATTCCATATTGAGATGGATCGAGAAGTGACAGTGGAATGGGAATTATGAGGGAAGAAAGGTAAAGATATTCTGAAGTGATGCGCATTGCGAATAGAACGAACTAGTGGAGCATGAATAAGGAGAGATGAGACATCGAGTAAATATCGCTTATGCATAATTGAATGGAGAAATACAATATCGGAAATAATTCTACGTTGTTCAAGCGATGAAAGGTTCAGATTAAGCATACGCTCGGTGTAAGAAACATGAGGGATGGCACAACGGTGGTATAATCTACGCGTGAAATCTCGTTGAACTTTCTCTAGGTCTTTAGTTAATTCGACAGAATGAATAGGATTCCAGATAATAGCACAGTACTCGAGGTTGGGAGACAGTTGCATCAATCTTCTTCTCAACTTGCACTGCGTTAATTTTTTTTAAATTAATTGGCAAATATGTTGAAACTTTTACTTTTTTTCTGGTCCAAAAACCGAAGAAGTAATGATGCTCTCCTTTCTCGATTTCCATTCCATCCCTCTCATTTAAAACTACGCGGTCGCAAATTGCGACTCGAAAAATACGGCTTATTGCAATAAATTGCGACTGCGACTCGCAATCTCCACCAGAAGCCAAGGAAGTTTCAAAGTGTTTACAATACCCTTGCAGGTCCCACCCTGATCACGAAGAATCCGTGTATCTCATCTAGAGATGTGCGAATGTTCGAAGCGGTGGACGTTCCCGCCCTGCATCATTTGGCCGATGTCATCGTATTCCCCATGCATGGACCGAGACCCCATCCTGATGAAATGGCTGGTACGGTAGTGGATAATGTCGTTATAGAGGGGATTAATACGGTAGATCAGGGAGGACGGGCTGTATTCGAAACTCTTAGATATAATTTGTGCATATATCAGGATCGGATCTGGATGGAGATGAGTATCTGGTGATTTGGGATACGGAATTGTTCTTGGAGAGAAAAGAAGAAGCTTCGATATTCCCGATGGATGAAGACAAGACGAAATGGGCAATTCCCGTGTCTAATAATGGAGGAGTCGATTGGATGGGATGTGTGAGTGAATGAGAGAATTATTGAATGAGAAAATGGACCATGTGCTGACAAATCGGCATCGACCCTCCGCCATTAGCGTGATCTCTCGTCGATCAGAGAAATAAGAGAGCATGATAAAATAGGAGAGTCGGATGCCTATTTGTCACCACTGATGATCATAATGGACTATTGCATGAGAGTAGTTTCCGAGCTCCGCCTCCACTGACCTCCACCTCCAATGTATTTCTCAAATCGAGCAACCAGAAATGATGAAACAACGTCCACCTTAGATATATGGGGGGGGGGGGGGGGGGGTAAAAGAGCTGGTCGTATCCCCAAACTATTTTTGGTGTTTTGTAACAGGTCGAAAAGAAAGTGTGTTCAATTTTGCTTATATCTTTGTTGTAAATAAATATTTTTTACAAAGTTGTCCTGTTTTTGTACTAAAAAAAAACGAAATCTTTCAGATAATAGTAGAGATAAATGATATAATATAATATATAACGAGATAAGTGTAATGCCCTAAAATTTGGGTCTGTTAAATAGTTTGAGGATACGACCCGCTCTATTTCCCCCCCCCCCCCATATATTAATAGTTAAAATGGGTGCATCTTCTTCTCTCCCCATATTCCCTATTCAGGAGGAGAGAAAGGCTGAATTCTTCTCTGAAGCCATTGTTAACGGACAGGTGAATAGTCATATCACAATACTTACTTAATGGATTCAAATTTTTTTAAAACAACATTTAGATTTATTTTATTTTATTATTTTATTTATTTCAGCCTGGAATGTTGTGCACGGCTCACCTGGCTGCCTCGGATCTCTATGGATTGGACTCAACGGTATACTAGGATTGAAATTTTGGTTATGGCTCTCTTCTGCACACTCTCGTTTCTCTGACCGGCTATATAGTGTGCAGAATGAAGAGAATCGAAAACCGAAACGACATCACTAGTATTTACTCTTTCATTTCATCAATGAACAATTGTCATTGTAGCCATCGACTTCACTTGCAACGAAGATCGCCCAAACTCTCGATTATCAGAGATCGGGAGTCCCGCCGGAGAAAATGACAGAGGATGATGTCGAGGTATTTCGGAATCAATATTTTAATATATTCCCCCCTATTCGTCACGCATCCTTCCCGTAGTTATATTCTCACTTCCTTTCCCCTACCTCGTACTTCATGTGCTTGTTGAAGCATCTTCAGTGGTGTAAGATAAATAAATAAATATTTTCAAAAAAATATATATATAGTCATTTAGGAGAAATAGCAAGTTTCTTTACTTAATGCTTTCAATTGGTGACGGAATGTGTTGCGCAGGATCCCAAGGATGAAGAACGAGTGATTCCGGCTGAGAAGACCACTTGGAAGGCCGACGTTCTCAGATACTACCGAAAGGCGGGATACGAATCGAGAGGAATCCTGGGAGAAGCATTTCGGTGAGATGATATGGCCTCGCTCACAAGTAGATAGATCAACAATCGAGAATATGTCAAATATTGGGAATTTGCAGTGCAGTGAGCAAATACGAGAGTGGTTTGGATTGTGGAGAAGGAAAGATGGAGAAGGTGAGAGAAGAAGATCCACTTCATATCACCAGGCTTCTGAAAAAGATTGCACGAAACTGAACACCCTGAGGAATTAGAAGCGTAGGAGTCCTACGCGAACATAATTATGCTTAGAGAGAACGTGGGGCTCCTAGTTCCTCATGGTCCTGAAATCTCTTAGGAGAGTCCGTATAGATATCACTCATTCCTATTTTAACTAAATTGGTATTTTAAGAAAATAAATCGTTCCACGAGTAACATTACTACCTGTAGAATCGATACTTTTACCATGAGGTTTAGGGTTTCGACTTTGCTCTTTTTCAAGGCCCATTTTGACCATGAATACTCAGTAGAAAGGACAAAAATTTAAAAATATTCAATGAAGCGGTTGCTATTTATTTGTTCCGAATTTGTAACGATAGTGCACTAAACACCGTATTACCGTTGCTGAGCATTTTAAGACGGCATCTCGCTAATTTGAGACCACCCCCCGGACACGTTGAGCTAGCAATGAGAATCAGAAGCCCATTCTTGGGTGCTGGAAGGGTCTTGGTACTATAGTTCACAAACCATTACTTATTTGTTATTACAGCCGTGGCACAGGGAGAAACATGGATTTCGAGGTAAAATGGTCGAAAAATCAAATATTTTTAACAACCGATCGAGATAGAGCCAATTTCTTTATTTCGTTAATTTATAGGTGCCCTGGTGGTTTGAAATAACTGTTCTGATCGATTATTGCTCATTGCGAAATTCACTTTTTTAACATCATGTTTAGATTTTTTTTACCAAGTTGCCGATTTTCGCCAAAAGTTCCAGTGACCACTGTATACATTTTGTAGCCCGTGCAATTCTGCATCGAAATATCCTAAAAAGGGATTCAGCGATCGATGATAAATTTGTCATTTATTCGATTAACTCCAAAAATGCTCGATTTCGACAATTCTTCAGGCATAAATTACACTCTAAAAACTTTTTTAGTTTTACAACATATCTTTTTTCTTTTGCATTTTGGTGAGCTCTAACATGAAAATTCGACATCTACGGGTAAAAATACGTCGGAAACACCTATAGTCAGATAGTTCTGAGATTTCGACTTTTTGACCAAAAAATGACTATGACCCCGGGGTCATGAAAAAAGTTAAAAATTTGCGTCTCGGAAAACTCTGATCATATTTTATTCTGACATAACTTTTTGTGTAGAATTCGAATTTGAGTGTTAGAACTCATCAGATCATTAAAGAAAAAAGTTATGCTTGAAGAATTGTCGAAATCGAGCATTTTTGGAGTTAATCGAATAAATGACAAATTTATCATCGATCGCTGAATCCCTTTTTAGGATATTTCGATGCAGAATTGCACGGGCTACAAAATGTATACAGTGGTCACTGGAACTTTTGGCGAAAATCGGCAACTTGGTCGAAAAATCAAAACATGATGTCGAAAAAGTGAATTTCGCAATGAGCAGTAATCAATCAGAACAGTAATTTCAGACCCCCCAGGGCACCTCTAAATTAACGCATAAATGATATTGAGTCTATCTTGATCGGTTGCGAAAATTTGATTTTTCGACCATTTTACCTTGAAAATCATGTTTCTCCCTGTGCCGCGGCTGTAACAACAAATAAATCATGGTTAGTGAACTATGGTACCAAGACCCTTCCAGCACCCAAGCATGGGCTTCTGATTCTCATTGCTAGCTCAACGTGTCCGTGCAGGGGCCAAAATGCTTGCAAATTACCGAGATGTCGTCTTAATCTTACAATAAGTATGATATTTAAGGTGGACGTGGATTCATCATTTCTGGTTGATGGATGGGAGAATTACAAGACAGTGGAGGCGGAGCTCGGCAACTACTCTCAGGCAATGAAGGTGAGTATGAATACTCTCGGAGAACTTGTTGGATGAGATAGATTCATAGAGTAGTGATGCCGAATCGAATAGTTACTCTCTTCATTCTGCACACTCTCTCGTTGCTCTGACCGACGAAATAGAGAGTGCAAAATGGAGAGAGTCAAACCCGAAATTAAACCAATTCAGAGTGTTATCGAGCACAACGGAATCGCGACAGAGGAAGAGATGCTGTCTGGGAAGATTCTCTCCGTGAGTCAGCCCTCTCTGATTGACGAGCAGACTATAATTGTTTACTTGGGTCCCTATCTAAGTCTCTCAATATAAAATAGAGCTATTGTCGTCTCATTCTCTACAATCTTTCGAAAACGAAGAAATGAAGAGACGACTATCCATATACCCACTTTTCTGCCAGCCTAGTTATATTCTATGTGGAGATTACGAGCAATGTTGTATAAATGCCTATACTAGCATGTTACATTTACATTTACATTTACATTTATCATGTCAGGCAGTTGACGCCAGATGGGGATGGATGGTTTCAGATAGGTTTCGGGTCGGTTCTTCGTTCGAGAGAGAATCATTTCGTCTGGGTGGGGGTCAAGGGATCGGTCTTCTTTCCATTCACAGACCCAAGAGATTGGCTGGAGAAAGGGTTGCGATCATCCAGGATGATAGGACTTGATGTAGAATGTTCATTGTTGATGATGGAAGAAGGCTCCCGTAATTTTAGAACTGAGTCCACCAAACTCGAGTCATCAATCGCGAAACGAGACTCGACGAGAATGGTATCTGAGGGACCAAACATCAGAGTAGGTCATACCCATCACACGGTGACCAGAGTCCGGCTTGGATGGGGATTCCGATCTTGTTGAGTTGATGGAGTAGACGAGGGGAACTAGAGGGATTCCATTCTCTATCAGAGAGAAATGGAGAAGGACCGAGAAGGAATGGCAGCCACAAGCCCATACCCGAGTATGATGAGTACTTTAATTTTGTATTGCTCAAAACATTTTTTTATTTTCTGTTACCTCAAATCACCTGGTTGAAAATTGATCTCATAGACAAAATGCACAAAAAATCATATTTTCTTAACCAGATCAGATAGGTAAACTTGCTCAATTGCGTTAACATAAGTGTCCGGAGGCACAAAATCAGCCGCTATAATAGGACTGTACTCGTTTTGAAAATCATTTTAGAAATTTATTTTTTGCTTTTTGGGGATTTTTTGCCAAAAGCGGAAATAACGCAGGCTCTCACTAAGCTCATATTGTGGGACCTTCACACATGCATCAAAACCTCATTGGTTGGGAATTTTCTAAAAGCGTCGTTTTTACGTTTGAATACAGTCAACTCAAGGGTTGGATAACGATTTTATTCCATTTTGGCCGAACAAATGCTTCAAATGGGTTAGTTCGATTACTATTCAGCCTTTCCAATTGCGTAGTGTTGATTTTTGCCGAAATAACCACACTTCACAAGATTTTGAAAAATCAGATTTTTGGATTCTCTCGACTTTGCATTTTTCAGACACTTTTTTGTCCTAACGCAGAAATAACGCAGACATTCACTACTATAATTCGGTAGACCCATCAACTATGCATCGAATCCCCATCAACTAAGGCATTCATAATTTTGCTAAAATCATCATTTTCCCGCTTGAAATCACGTGTTTGTAAGGTAGAAATTCAAATTTATTTCATTGTGATCGATCATGAATACAGAACAGTATATGGCAGACACTAGTCAACGTTTCTGATTAAGGCGAGTAAATTATCATAGATAAAACCATGATTTGAAACAATGAAAAAAATCGAAAAATTGTAGATCTTTATTCTATCTCCAAAATAAAATTTTCCTTGAAACTTGCAGAACCTGGTTTTTTCGATGATAATTGACTCGCCTTAATCAGTAACGTTGACTACTGTTTGCCATATACTGTTCTGTATTCATGATCCATCACAATGAAATAAATTTGAATTTGTTCCTCACAAACACGTGATTTCAAGCGGAAAAATGGTGATTTTAGCAAAATTATGAATGCCTTAGTTGATGGGGATTCGATGCATAGTTGATGGGTCTACCGAATTATAGTAGTGAATGTCTGCGTTATTTCTGCGTTAGGACAAAAAAGTGTCTGAAAAATGCAAAGTCGAGAGAATCCAAAAATCTGATTTTTCAAAATCTTGTGAAGTGTGGTTATTTCGACAAAAATCAACACTATGCAAATTGAAAGGCTGATTAGGAATCGAACTAACCCATTTGAATAATTTATTCGGCCATAATGGAATAAAATCGCTACCCAACACATGAGTTGACTGTATTCAAACGTAAAAACGACGCTTTTAGCATCATATGAAAATTCCCACTCGATGAGGATTCGATGCATGTGTGAAGGTCCCACAATATGAGCATAGTGAGAGCCTGCGTTATTTCCGCTTTTGGCAAAACTCCCAAAAAAGCAAAAAATAAATTTCTAAAATGATTTTCAAAACGAGTACAGTCATATCATAGCGGCTGATTTTGTGCCTCCGGACACTCTTATGTTAACGCAATTGAGCAATTTTACCTATCTAATCTGGTTAAGAAAATATGATTTTTTGAGCATTTTGCCTATGAGATCAATTTTCAACCAGGTGATTTGAGGTAACAGAAAATAAAAAATGTTTTGAGCAATACAAAATTAAAGTACTCATCATACTCGGGCATGGGCTTGTGGCTGCCATTCCGGGAGCACCGTGACCAAAGGGTGGTCGAAAATAACGGAGGCGGTCTCTTAAATGTGTGATAAATTAAATTAGATTAAAATTTAAATGCTTTTATTATGCATTTATTATCGTTGCTAACTGCTTTTCTCAGATCATTGGCTGGAGGAATGAATTGGAGGACATCGAGAGCAAGAGAAATGATGTAAAACCGGTAAGTTTATGCTGTGGTTACTGATTATTTGATTATCCTTCTCATGTAATTGTGACCACGATGTCTGATATAATTACGATGATTTCAGGATTCGATTCTCAACAAACGAGTCAGGTCGTACACTCAAAACATCGAGGAATTGCGAAGAAAAGCTTCGGCTGCTTATTGTGTTGCGTATGGTGAGGAGTAGTGATGTCGTTTCGGGTTTTCAACTCTTTTCGATTCTGCACATTCTCTCGTTTCTCTCACCGACGAAATAGTGTGCAAAATGGAGAGAGCCAAAATTGAATTTATAACCCTAGTGACGATATTCGAAGGACTTTATTCCCCATCCGGTTCTATTTATAAAAATCTGTTATTTAGCAAATGCACATGCGAGTGTGGAGAAGGGAGAACCATGTGCTATCCTCCTGTCTTTCCCGTGGATATTTTACGATGTCCTCTTGGATATTAAGAAGTGACGAGATGGAGATGAAGAAGAGGAGAAGGAGAAAGAAGATTCCAATGAACCACTGGCTATTGTAGGTTTTACTTAGTTTTAAAATTTTCATTTACTAAAACAGTATAGCTATGCGAAATATTTTTGTAGGACAAATAATGTGATTATAGCATCTATCCGAACTCATCGATCAATATTCTGAGAATCATTCCAATTAGGAGAAGTTGACTGATTTCAAGAGAAAATTCGAGGGCGATGACTCGATTGTCGGTAGATCAATGATGGAGAATGAGGGTGAGTTGACATGGTCGAATTGAAATTCCCATTTTTTTGATAGGTTATACACGTCCATCGTGAAGAGTTGAGGAGGTATTGGGTTGAGGAATAAGTAACGCTCGTTTTTTCTCTCTGACTTTAGAACCCTCGTGCTCGCTCTTTTGTTGTTGCCGTCTGCCACCCTGTTTACACTGGAGAGAGGGCCCCTCGGGCATTCCACACATGTTTTCGATTCAGTTCTCCCTAGTCTCCCAGTCGAGAATGCCGCACAATTTCGTCCCCGACCGAATTCACATTCGGAACGTGATGCTCTTTCTCTTTCTATCTGGCTTGAAACCACCCGCCATTCATGAACAACTGGAGCAGGTTTACCCCACACATACCCCGCATGTAACCACCGTGAGAAAGTGAGTAGTCAAATTCGAGAAACACGACTTTTCCCTCGAAGATGAAGACCGACCCGGTCGCCCCATGGAGTTGGACCTCGATCGATTGCGTTCTGAGGTGGAGGCTGACCCGTATCTCACTACGCGCGATCTTGCTGACTTCCTTGGGGTCGACCAAAAAACTGCCGTGAATGAACTTCACGCGATTGGAAAGAAGTGGAAACTCGGGAGATGGATCCCCCATGACCTGACCGACTATGACAAGGATCGCCGAGTGGACATGGCTTCGACTCTTCTCACTCTGCATCGCCGGTTTGATTGGCTGGACAATGTCATCACAGGTGATGAAAAGTGGGTGCTCTACGACAACCATGAGCGCATGAGACAGTGGGTCGGAGAGGACCAAAAGCCAGCAGATGTCCCCAAACCCGATTTGCACCCCAAAAAAGTGATGTTGTGCATCTGGTGGTCAGTGCGGGGAGTGGAGTTCTGGGAACTCCTACCCGAGGGGACGACTATCACGGCAGAGGTCTACACTCTTCAGCTACGGAAGCTGAGACTCGCTGTCGAACAAACACGCGGGAAGGACGCTCGAATCTACTTTCAGCACGACAACGCCCTCCCGCATGTCGCAAGAAAGACCAAGGCTGAGCTGGCGGGCTATGGCTGGACTGTCCTCCCCCACCCTCCCTACTCACCCGACCTTGCCCCCTCCGATTACCACCTCTTCTCAGACCTCCAGCGTTTCCTCAAGGGACAGAGCTTCAAAGACCGAGCCACTATCCAGACCGTACTGACCAACTATTTCAAGAAGCCCCAGTCCAGCCCCAGTCCTTCTATCACGAGGGCATCCACAAGCTGCCTGGTAGATGGCAGAAGGTCATCGATGCGCATGGAGAATATTTTTAGATTCTATCGTGCTTTGTAAAGTTTTTATGATAAAGTGAAAAAAATTCAAAAACGAGCGTTACTTATTCCTCAACCCGATAATTACAGGTTTGGTGAGAACGGCTTTCGTATTGGAGGAGTGAGCGAATCATGTGAGATCGTTGACGAATCGATTCGGAGAGAGAAATCTGGTAAGGGGAAGCAAGATATCGGTGGTAAAACGTTTGGGATATTCTATCTGGGAAACTGCACTCGTGGTATACATTTTCGCGCAATTTCCTTGTGATTATAGTATTCTTCTACGTGATTTGTAATGTAATAAAAAAGAATATTTCTTTAAAAAAAATAATGCGAAAATATAATCTGAAGTGATGTGCGCGCTCAGTGCTCCGCGGCAAAAGTTTCTCAAATGGAATTTCCCAATCGTCTTACCACCGAGATATCCTTAACATTTGCGTTAAGACGTTTTCACATGGTCTTCCAACATTGATTACAGTTGAATCTATTCGTGCTATTCGGTCTTGGAGAGATGAACATTCGAAGGCAGAAGCGAAGATTCATTCAGAAGGTATGGGAGCCTCTATTTCCGACCATTCAATGAACGATAATATAAGCTATTTTAATGGATTGAAATACCATGTGACGCTTGTCATGAAACTGGTTAATTTGCAGATGTAGATTTCCTAGCTCATGAAGGCATATCCAAGGTACGATATGTATAGGTGTGGTGTGTTGTGTATGAAGTAATAATGGCGAATCGGTATCCGATTCTCCTCAATTTGCATATTCGCTCGCCGGTCAGAGAAACTAGAGATCACGCGAAATGAAGAGAGTCGAGGATGATTTGGAATCACTAATGCCCATGCTCTGCTAATGATGTATCCATCTGCACTTATGTGTCTTATTAGCTTGTCACAGTTTGTCGCACATTGCACTGATTCTCTTTATCATGGCTGTGAATTAGTTTGGTATTGATTGCAGCCTGGGGGCGATATGAGAAGTCATTTGAAGAAGGGAGGCCACCTACTAGCATTCATCGAATACGTCTCCTCTAGAGAATTCAGGTGAGAAGGCACTCTTCATTATTTGTGGTCTCTCATATACAGTCCAATGAAGTAGATATGATGGATATACATTAGTGGTGTCGTTTCGGTATTCTGCTCTCTCCATTCTGCTCACTCTGACTGGTGAGATATTGTGCTGAATGGAGAGAGCGTAGCAGAATGGAGTTTTAAATTTATATCAACGTTTGAGAGTTCTTCCCACTCTATCGCTGACTCAGGTCGGTGGAGGAGTTCATATAAGAGGAGAGTGGAAAACATTCTCGGAGGTATCATCTCTCCATCCTCTAGATTGAAGTGTCCCTCCCCCTTCCACTCCTCTCTCGCTTCCTTCCTCTCTCTAGTGACCACTCACCGATTGGATCTCCCTATGAAATGAGGAACGACAATTGCAGTGAGGGAGTATGAACCGAGAGTCATGCAATTACCCAGTGGGGAAGAGTTGTGCTTGAACTCTTACGTTACTAATCAATAGTCGTAACGCGTGGGATCGATATCCCCGCACGCGTCGCAGATGTGACCTTTGATCTTATTGGAAGAAGCAACTTGTCCTCTTGTTGTTTGCAGTTTCATACGAGAGAATGGTTCACTTTGACTTTGTCAATTGAGATCTGGTGATCTCTTCTGGACTGGATAAAGTGAGAGATGCTCTGATGATACTCGGTGGATGTAAAGATGTCACACTGAGAATATACACTTCACAATGTGAGTTGATGTGCACGTATTCCATTATGTTAAGACCTAATCACTAGTGACGTAGTTTCGATTTTCGACTTTCTCCGTTCTGCGCACTATCGTTTCTCTTACCGGCGAGATAGTGTGCAGAATGTAGAGAGTCAAAAACCGAAATTACATCACTCGTAATTACCGAAATTGTTTACCGAATAAGATGAAAGTTTGGAAATACATATCTCTCAATGATAAGATATAAATGGATGGTTTGAGTGGCGATGGTATCAGCAGTGGGAACGAGTGAGCAACTGAGAATCCTCTCATTATATATCTACCCTCCCGCTCCCACGAGGTACCCTATTATTGACATTTTTATTATGTTCGTGAAACTTCTAGGGGATACACGAGTTTGAAACGGATTCCAACTATTTCACGTTTTTATTGCCTTTCCGACCTGAGGAAGAAGAGAGAGAGTTATTGATAAGGATAAACTTTTTTAAAAAAAATTAATAATAAATAATTGAAGAGACTCGGCGACTCTGAAGGGAAAGATGGAATCAATGGCCTTTTTCACATACGAGCGATTGATTTCCGCGGCCAATGAGAAATCTTCCTAACCCTCACATAAACAATATGAAGCGATTCTGGTTTATTTATTTTTTATATAGCCCAGTGTTGTTGAAATCATTTGCAAATATTTCAATCTTGTTAATTTAGAAGAGCCGTCTGGGGTCATACCCAAAATGTCCCCCCCCCTCCAAGAGAGCATGCCCAAAATGTCCCCGGAGAGCATGCCCAAAATCTCCCCTACCCAAAATCTCCCCCGTGCCCAAAATCTCCCCCCTGCCCGAAATATTCCCTGCCCAAAATGTCCCCCCCCCCCCGCTCTCTCCATCCTCCTCTGGCACATGAGTTGGGCCAAGGGTAACATTTGATTCTCTCGAGTATTCGTTCCCTCTTGGTCTTTCAGAAAAAGAAAACAAGGTAGTCGTTTTGATTTCAATACGATTGTTTTCTTATCTTGTTGTGTTCGAACTGAGATATTTGGAAAACGTTGGAATCAGATCGTCAATTGCAATCAGAAAATATTGTATTCCAAGAGAAATTTTTTATAGAATTTTTCGAAATATCTCAACATTGAGATTGCACATAATGTATTTTAATACGCTTCTATTTTCAAGTTTCCGTTGATCCATGTCCAACGATATATCAATTTCAACTGGCAATTATATTTAGGAGACACGTGATTACAGTACCGCCGAATTTCCGTCACGGTGAGTCGGCGTGTGTCACATCATGTCACCTCGATCCTAACACTCTTTCAAAGTGTGTGAATTTAGTCGAATTTTTAGCTGTGAATTCTTCTCATTAGAACTGTGAAGCAGATTTCCGAAATGTCTATTTTGAGCTGTTTTCCTAGATGTCATATTTTAAATCTTGTATACTCCCATAACCTCTCCATTCCTCATTCTCATCTGGTGAGCGAGCGGTCGTCTATTTAAATGAAGGGAGAGTAAATGTGAAGTCTCAGAAAGCAGCTCGAAAGGGAGATTTCGGAGATATGTTTTCACAGTTCGATTGCGGCTAGTGGGAAGTGTCCACAGCCAAAAATTCAACTAAATTCATACATTTTTAAAGGGTCTTAGGATCGGGGTGACATGATGTGACACACGCAGACTTACCGTGACGGTATCAATTTATCATCAGTTTATTGCCGGCTTCCATTTGAATTGTCAGAAAATCTCTCGTTCCTTTACCAGACAAATCTCATCTGGTTCCAATAACATACTGACAATTCATGAACTTCAACGTGATCGGTAGAAAATACGATAGAGTGACTGGGATTCGTTGCTGTAATTAGAAAAAAAACAAATGCACAGACGCACCACTATATCGTGGATCATCTATTAAGACCAGTCGGAGAGCTACTCAGAAAAAAATTGAAGTTGCTACTCAATTGCATCTTGGCTACAGAATTGATCAAAAAAAGAGTCCCGAAAAATGAAAAAAAAAAATTTTATATATCAGGGTGATAAGAAAGTTTCTTTATTTTTCTTTAATTTAATTTGAGCCCTTCAAATTCTCTAGTTCAAAGCACCAATATGGCATAGTTTAGGGGTGACCTTGGGCATTATAGTTGTATATTTGAATCGAGCCCCGCTCGCCTAGAATAAGATAAATAAATTTTAAACTGGCAATTGCATAAAATTGTAATTTTCGGTATACACTTCTAATAGATGCTTCCTCAAAAACTTGTGATCGCTCAGTTCTACCCAGCTAAGGAATGATAAAACGAGAGTTGCTTATTTTATTAACACCGAAATTTGATGACTTCTGACTATATAGGAAAGATAGAGTATCAAGATGTATCGTTTTCGATCTTCGAATCTCAATACTGAAGTTCTAGAAAATTAAGCCTTTTTAGGGATAGTCGGATCTTCTCCCAAATAATATTGCAGACTTATAAGGCATGATACTTTGCTTTGCACCATATTTCGGACTTGTAAAATTATCAGATGGAGAAAGCAGCGATTTAAATTGTTTTTTTGGTTAATTTCAACAACATCTGATCTTGGTTCAGGCTCATATCTCTTCTTTGCCAAAATTGACTCACCCGTCGTACTACCTTATTGTGATCAAAATTCATCATACTTTACAAATGTGACACCAGTTGGGCCCTGATACTCCTCTCCGATGCGCACTGAGCTCAGAAAACAACGCCTCACATGGTCGACTACGGCTACTTTTGCATTTGATTATGACAATCTTACTGATGGGAAAGCCCTGATTTAGTGTGCACAATAAAGAGCACACATGCCCTCATCGATCATGAAAAACCATACGCTGGTCAATGAATTGAGAAGAACAGTAGAGCTCAGAATCGATGTCAGTAAAAAAAAAGTTTTTCATTTTAAACTTTTTCATTCATGGCCTCTCCTATCGAAAAATACTTTTTGGGTCAAAATCGATTGACCTCGGATTTTCGGCTATCACGGATAGGAAAGATATTCAAATCACAGCGTTTCAGAGAGGCGAAACCCCCTTATTTGAGTGGCGGAAACCGCGCATGTGCCTTCCATCACATTCTGCAGTTATGAAAGCGGTGAAATATGGGTGAAATGAAAGATGTGAATCGAGAATTATTCATTCAATAACTTTGAAATGAAGACTGATTCACCTTCTATATTTTACTGAAATAATGTAGTGTGATGTCTAGGAGTGCCTGCCCATTTTCCGAATTTTTCATTTGGGTCTCCTAGCCTCACTAAACTTCTTTTTGATTTTCAAGCCGATTATCAAAGGTGCTCAATAATGAGAAACGAACATTTGTACCATTTTCGGATTCCGCATCGCCAGATCTACAAATCATATGGATTAGAATTTTGAGTTTCGTTTTTTTGTATTCAAAATACATTATCTCTCATAAGTCATGGGTCACTTTTTCGATCTTTCATAACTTCTGACTCATGATATATTTCTCGCTCAAACTTGGGCAGTAGTACACCCATCGTGTGTTAGGAGCCGTTCCACGGTTTAGTGAAGATTTGGGAGGAGTCGACGGAGGACTTTTTAGCAACCTATGCCAATAAGTTCAGGGTGAAGTCCCCATACCTTGAGCTGATAGCTGGTCCAATATGAGATGTTGTGGCCCAATATGAGATGTCGCCATTTCGATATTATACAGTCACTTTTGTACCAGATTTTTATAATATTAATCGTTTTAAGCATTAGTATTGATGTTATGATGTTTTGATATCGATAAAGCACGAAAAAAAGTGAAAAGTCATGTATCTGAGCTTCAAATGATGCATTCTCAACGGAAAATCACTCCGATATGAATTATGAACAATATCTGAGAGTTATAGCCGATTTGAGAAAATTTTTTGAAATTGTCATTTTTCGGTGATCGATGATCGAGAATTTTTTCGACCAAAACTTTTTCTCTATAAATCGTCCCAAATGCTCGGATATTGTTTATAACTCATATACGAGTGATTTTTCGTTGAGAATGCATCATTTGAAGCTCAGATACATGACTTACGAATTTTTGAAATTTTGAGATTTCAAAGAAATTATTTATCGACTTTTCACTTTTTTCGTGTCTTATCGCTATCAAAACACCATAACATCAATAAATAGCTTAAAAACTATTAATATTATAAAAGCTGATAAAAAATTGACTATATCCTGTCGAAATGGCGAAATCTCTCATCATCGTTCTCTCGTCAGCCCCAGAGAGTCCCTCGAGTGGGAAGCTGCGGAATCCGAGGGGCCGTGATGAGAGGGGTGAAAATATAACACGCGGCGTAGTTTTGCACGTAGAATCCAAACTGCAATAAATATTTTTAAAATATTTTTTAGGTTGACTGAAAAATGATGATAATTCGAGTTTTCGACCTTTTATCGATGGCCTTTCGCCTTTAAATTATGTTTTTCGTTATTTTTATCTAAAAATACGTCAGAAACACCTATAAGAGCGTATTTTTTTTGATAGATGAAATTTTCGAGTTTTTTGGGACATGCACAGCATTTCGCGGAGGGTGCACCCCAACATCTCATATTGGGCCAGCTATCAGCTCTATGTATGGGGACTTCACCCTGAACTTATTGGCATAGTTTGCAAAAAAAGCAATCCGTTGGACAGGCGCAGAATATCATGGAACGTCTCTTAGGAATATACCATTGAGATATCATAAAACGACCCTGGTTGCTGCGTAGTGATGACGCAATCAAGCAGTTCCATTTCAAACAATCAAAATTCTTGCACGGATTTTTCCTCAGCCTTCCTACTCGGTGTGATAATAAATCGAAGATCTCAATACCTTTTCGATGAAAATATGTACTCATGGGAGGATTACGTATCGTACGTTGTAAACAAAACCGAACAAGTGAACAATTTTGTTCAATTTGACACTTTTTGACAGTCGATTGTGAAGCACTTATAAATTCCAATTTTTGTTTCTTATTTTTGCTCTCGTTTTTCACCATTATAAAGGAATATTTCACCGTGACATGTCCGATCGATTCCCGCAAATCGGAGTGGACAAAAATAAGAAACAAAAATTGGAATTTATAAGTGCTTACCCATCGACTGTCAAAAAGTGACAAATTGAACAAAATTGTTCACTTGTTCGGTTTTGTTTACAAAGTACGATACAGTGGCTTCAGACTGTCTCAAATTGGGTCCCGAAAAAAATGTTTTTTCGTTCATAGACAAGCTACAGACTCGTTCGAAGGCTCAAAATTTACCTTGTCACAATTCCAGATCATCCCCACAATTTGGTAACGATAGCTCTTAATTTGCCTTCCGGGCACGAATTTTTTCACATGATTTTTTTCTCCCTGTTTTGGATGTTCACAGTTCCAATGCCGATTTTTGTTCAAAGGTCCCTTGGACAGATTACTTGCAAATCCATGGAATATACGATCCCCAACTTTTTAGAGCATTTGGATAACTTTCCTGCCAGCGGCAACCGAAAATCCGAGGTCATTCGATTTTTGTCCCGAAAAATTACCATCATTAGTCGAAAAAAATTTTCTCTCGAAACTTCCTGATAAGATTTTTTTTCTGTTATATCATTATGTGCTGAATCCGAATTTCGATATGAAAACCCATGATATAATGAACGAAAAAAAAGTTAAAACCAACAATTTTCAAAATCGGAAACTAAACCGTGGAACGTCTCTTAAATTCGATGAGAATTCACTCTTCAAAACCAGAAGTGCTTGTTCGACCCCAGAAAACCATGTCAGAAGGGTAATATGAATGCGCTGATTCCGAATCTGATATTAGTTTTGCTCTTTTGTGAACTTTGTTGATTGACCTCTGTAGGCGTCCCCGGGTCTCCGTTTACGACCTTGTTGACGAGTTCGCGAGGCGAGGGAGAGGGGACTCGTGAGATCGGAAGCCTCCCAACTTGGTGGCTACCATTCGCATCGTCTCTCCTCACAGGGACACGTGAGCTGAGAGAGCTCCTCCATTTTAATCTTAATTTCTGCGTTTTTTTCGTTTTTTTTTAATCGTTTTTATTTATTTTTTATTTGTTTGTATCTGTTTAAGAATATTTCGTAATTATTGTTCTGATTTCAGATGTCATTCCGTGGTATCTCATTCCCCTCAAACAAGGGTAATCACAAAGTGGCAGCGTACCGTCTTCCCACTGATCCCGATATCATCCTGATCTTCCAATACAAAGAGAGTATTGATCCTGCCACCACTCCCGAAGCATCCAGACGGTACAAGTACATATGCACTTCCTGTCACAGATCGAAGGAGAATGGCACACGATGCACAGTCAAAGTAAGTTGTGTTCTTCTTCAACTGTTTAATTTTGACATTATCGACATTATTGTTTAACCAATAAATCCAGGTCTACTTCCCAAATGCCGCATAGTGCGAATTTCTGTCTGATCCTGCAGACTCGGACCGACACAGATGCGACTGGAATAGCGATGAAAAGTGCAAATCGGTCAATGTGCTCAGCTCTAAGCTCGCGTAAGTTACTCTCATCTTTTCTCTAGATTCTTCAAGGTATTTATTTTTGAAAAAGCAATTTTTTTACTGAACACATTATTTTCAGGAAATCTATGTCCATAGAGAACGCGGAGTATTCGAAACTCGGTCATGTGAAGAAGCCAGCAAGAGTCCAGAAAGAAGGAAATGCCACAATCGTCAACAGAATGGGCAACCTTCAAGATCTGATCCAGCCCAGTGAAGTTCAAGATGTTGTGGATGCGTATTCTGGAGGAGAGAACAAAAGAAAGAGGAAGAGGCAGATCGCAGCTGATTTGAAAAGGTATATTTTATCAATTTTTAATAATTTGTTATTTTTTCCTAGAGATGTTTATTGATATTTTGTAAATTCTCAGATCATGCGGAACGATGGCTGTCGGTGCTTATGAAGAAGTGGACGATGCTGACCTTCTTGCCCTCGGAACCAATCTCAGTCTGAGAATCAGCGATTCGAATGATCCCAAGCGAATCTACCTGGCTTCTCGCAGAGTGATGGAGTGGGCAATTGACGGAGGAATTGAAGCACTCCTAGTTGATGGAAACTTCTCATTCACCCCACTCCTTCACTTCCCAAGAAGCTCGCATTCCAGGTATGACAACTATTTCTCAGAACTTCTTCTTGTTTTTTTTAAAATTAAAAATAATAAAGTTTTAAAAAAATGGAATTGTAATTATAGCTCTATACGGTGCGAGTTTGCTCGAGAGGAACCAGCTTCCTTCTCATAGCCGCTCTGCTTCCTTCCAAAACGGCCCGAGAGTACTCCAAACTCCTCGAGGTGACTATTCTAAGATCATAGTATTTCTCGAAATAGCATCAATTAATCAACTGTTTAACTTTGAAGAGTTTGGCTGGACTATTCCAAGAGTTCAACCACCCTCTCCGTGGCATCCGCATTGTGAGTGACTGGGAGAGAGGCATCATCAAAGCGATTCGCGATACTCTTCCGATGCTGTCTCACCAAGGTAACTAGAACAAATTCTGGAAAATATCTTCATTTATTTTTTCGAATTGATAAATTTGGAATATAACTTGATAACAGATTTCTTTTCCAGGTTGTCTGTTCCATGCTCTCAAGTGCAGAAATCACAAACTGAGTCAGTTTGGTCTGAAGATCGCGGGAACGACCTTCCCCATCATCAAAGAATGGACCAACCGAGTACGAGCCTCGTTCTTTCTCCCTCGCTGCTTTTATGAGAAGTAATATTTTTTCTCAAATTTATCAGCGCATATCAATGAATTATTTTGAGTGCCAGAATTCTCGAGGTGCCAGTCACTCCTGCACACTCGCAGTACGCAGCCTGCAAAAACTTCCTGGACTACTTCAAGGAGGAATGGCTTGTCCACCCTGAGACAATGACCAGCAAATTCATGGTAGAAAGACACAGAACAAGCAATATCGTCGAGGCATGGCACAGAGGAGCGATGAACCACTTTGTTGGGACTCATCCACCTCTAATGGATCTAGTCCAGTTCATCCAAGTAAGAATTGAACAACATATAACTGGATTTTATGTTTTCTTCAAAATATTAGTTTTTTCTTCATAATTTTCAAAAAAAAATTTATTTGATTTTATTCCCCTTTAAAAAAATATTAGTTAATTGTTCACATTTTGCAGCAGACCGAACTGGATGACTTCAACTCACTCCGTCATTATGTCAACAAGAACGAGTACGCCAAGCAGTCCAATACTTCTAAGGAGAGATCTGAGAAGACCCTTGCTCCCATGATAGAATTCGACGCTCTTGTTTAACTGAGAGAATCTCAGAACACTGACCCCACTGCTGCCGAGATTCACACTTATCTAGATAAGATGGTGTCTTTCTGCCACGAACTGACTAACTGAGTATTGACTTTTTTGGTTACCTCGAGAACATTTATCTCAAGTGTATTTAATTTACGGATTCTACTTGCAAAACTACACGTGGATTTAATTTTTCACTCTTTTTCGCTCGGATTCTACATCTTCCCGTCCGAGGATGTCTTGCAAGCTGTCGGGAGAACTATGACGAGAAGCTTCGATGCACTACAGTCACTTTTCATCACGTTCACATCCCATTAACGTTATTTTTGCATCTACGTTGATGTTTTGAATTGTGATGTCGATAAAAATGACTCTAAACTCCTAAGCACTTGAGTGAGTTCGGGAAAAAATCTTAGAGAGTTATCTTAGAGAGAGAAACAATCTTAGAGAGTTTGAAATGTTTATTTTGGATGATTGAGAAATGTTTCGACCGAACCTTTTTTTTCTAGAAACCTTCCCAAAGCTCGGATATTGTTCATAGCTCATATTCGAGTGGTTTTCTGTTGAAAATACATTAATTGAAGCCCAGATACATGACTTATGAAATTTTGAGATTTCGAAAAAGTGATTTTTGCTTTTCACTTTTACGTGTTTTATCGATATCATAACCCGTAACATCAACATAAAACGCTCAATAACTATTAATGGAACCAGAAACTGATGTAAAAGTGACCTATCATTAAAAAAAATGGAGAAATCTCTCGTCATATTTCTCTCGTCAGCCTGCGAGAGACCCTTGGGCGGAAAGCTGCGAAATCCGTGTTCCTAAACTCGAAAATACGTGACGATTTGTCACCGGGAGTATTTTTTCACGTAGATTCCGAATTCGCGATAAAATCTTGGACATGACGAAAAGGGCGACCGAAAAGGACGACATTTTGAGTTTTTGACTTTTTATCGATATCCTATCGCTTCCATACGGAATTTTCAGTTACTTTCATTGAAAAACACATCCGCAATATCTATAAGAACGCATTTTTTCGGTGATGAAATTTCGGATTTTTTGGGACTTTCTGACATTTCCCGGAGGGTGCACCCAACATCTCATATTGGGTCATATTTCCAGTAACCTTGAAATGCAAAAAAAGTGATCTGTGATGTAAGTGCAAAATATCGTGAAACGTCTCCTAAATATAATTGCCAGTTGAAATTGATATATCGTTGGACATGGATCAACGGAAACTTGAAATAGAAGCGTATTAAAATACATTATGTGCAATCTCAATGTTGAGATATTTCGAAAAATCCTATAAAAAATTTCTCTTGGAATACAATATTTTCTGATTGCAATTGACGATCTGATTCCAACGCTTTCCTAATATCTCAGTTCGAACACAACAAGATAAGAAAACAATCGTATTGAAATCAAAACGACTACCTTGTTTTCTTTTTCTGAAAGACCAAGAGAGAACGAATACTCGAGAGAATCAAAAGTTACCCTTGGCCCAACTCATGTGCCAGAGGAGGACGGAGAGAGCGGGGGGGGGGGGACATTTTGGGCAGGGGATATTTCGGGCAGGGGGGAGATTTTGGGCATGGGTGGACATTTTGGGTAGGGGACATTTTGGGCATGCTCTCCTGGGACATTTTGGGCATGCTCTCTTGGAGGGGGGGGGACATTTTGGGTATGACCCAGCCGTCTGTTATATATTGTCTTAACTTGTTAATTGTGAATTATTTAATTTTCTGATCACTTTTTTACTCCCGAGAATCACATTTTCCACGGGCTTTCCGCTACTTTCTTGTAAAGTGCAAATACTGCATTTTATCGCTCCATCTACATTCTGCCGTTGTTTACTGATATGTCTCCTCTCTTCTTTTATTGGTTGTTATTCCATGTGCTTCACATTCCACTCATTTCGTTCTGTTTCGTCGCTAATCTACTTGTTTCTGATGTCTTGAGAATAAATCATTTAAAAGTCATTGTTCTTATATCGACGAATGCAATGGTTGTTCATCCATGCAGTATTTCTCCTCGCGAAAACTCACTTTTTTGTTTCATTTTATCGCACTGGATTTTAAAAATACATTTTTATTATTTCAAAAATACATTTTTATTATTTCAGAATGGCCGACCAGGCGGCGAATGAAAACCGACGATTTCATGAGGGAATTGGAATTCCTGAGGCTGCAGAGGGATTTTCCTTGTTGCCACCTGAGGAAGAAGAGAATGCAGCTCAGATGCAGTTTCGAGTTCGAGATGGAAGACAGGAGGCACACAATGATGAGTGAGTGGGGATGGAATACAGAAGTCGTGATGATTAATCTATTAAAAAGTAAAGAAAAGGTTCTATTCGTGTAGTCGGAAATGATCAGCAACAGTGTCCTAATTGCGACCCTAAACAGCGCAAACAAGAGAAAAATGATGGTAGTGAACATTCATAGAAAGGTCTAATGAAAGGGTTCGAATTCTGTTCCTGAAGTAAGTTTGTATCAAATCTAATCTGCTCATTTATTTCGCTTTATAAAATCTAATTGTTTCTGGGACGTTGGGAATATTCTCATGACTTCGGATGCAAATGTTGTTGTGTTTGAATATGCAAACTCAGTGCCCAATTTGTTCGTTTAATTTTTCCACTTGATTTAAAATATTAATTCATTTCAGCATGAATGCGATGATGATGATGCAGATGCGACAGCGTCGATTAGTCGAGCGCGGATATGAGATCGGAAGAGAAGAAGCAAGAAGAGTGACGGCATGCCAGCACCAACCACTAGTCTCCGTCAAGGGACATTGGATTCGGAAAGAAATACTCGTACAAGAAAATGCAACCGAATGATGCGCGCCTTTCTCTGCCTCTTGCAAAACATCACCTGCGGGCGGGAGTCGAACCTGCCTGCCTGCGTCGGCATGCCAGTCAGACACCATGCCCATTAGTCAGACACCATACATATTAGGGGCGCGCGCCTTTCTCTACCTCTTGCAAAACATCACCTGCGGGCGGGAGTCGAACCTGCCTGCGTCGGCATGCCAGTCAGACACCATGCCCATTATCCAATTGGCATGGTGTCTGACTGGCATGCCGACGCAGGCAGGCTCGACTCCCGTTGTACACCGGGTCGTATAGGCAGGTTCCGGCATGAATGGGCATGGTGTCTGACTGGCATGCCGACGCAGGCAGGTTCGACTCCCGCCCGCAGGTGATGTTTTGCAAGAGGTAGAGAAAGGCGCGCGCCCCAACCACTAGTCTCCGTCAAGCGTTCCCTGCGGTAGGCCGCCCTGGCCTAATGAGCATGATGTCCGACTGGCATTCCGACGGAGTCGAACCTGCCTGCTTCGGCATGCCAGTCAGACACCATGCCCATTGGGCCAGGGCGGCCTACCGCAGGGAGCGCTTGACGGAGACTAGTGGTTGGGGCGAGCGCCTTTCTCTGCCTCTTGCAAAACAGCACCTGCGGGCGGGAGTCGAACCTGCCTGCGTCGGCATGC
Source organism: Pristionchus entomophagus (assembly GCA_036245825.1). Taxonomy (NCBI): domain Eukaryota; kingdom Metazoa; phylum Nematoda; class Chromadorea; order Rhabditida; family Neodiplogasteridae; genus Pristionchus; species Pristionchus entomophagus. The sequence goes on along the minus strand of BTSX01000004.1, from coordinate 45,828,934 downwards.
CAGTCAGACACCATGCCCAATACCCTCTCTACCTCTTGCAAAACATCACCTGCGGGCGGGAGTCGAACCTGCCTGCGTCGGCATGCCAGTCAGACACCATGCCCATTGGCATGGCATTAATGGGCATGGTGTCTGACTGGCATGCCGACGCAGGCAGGTTCGACTCCCGCCCACAGGTGATGTTTTGCAAGAGGTAGAGGACCAATGGGCATGGTGAGACCAATGGGCACATTCGCTACCAAACTTTATTATGAAACCGAGGATGCTGGTCAGTATTCAAGATCTATTGATTGGGCGAGGATCTGATATCTAATGGGCATGGTGTCTGACTGGCATGCCGACGCAGGCAGGTTCGACCCCCGCCCGCAGGCGATGCCTTGCAAGAGGTAGAGAAATCATTAATATCATAAATTTTTTTTGCAATACTCACACTTTCGCTTCTCTTCGAAGATTCAGATCTCGATTTCTTCGCAGGAGGCTCGGCAACATAGAAATTCTTCACCATTGAAATTCTTCACCATCGATCCTGCCTGCGTCTACCTCTTGCAAAGCATCACCTGCGGGCGGGAGTCGAACCTGCCTGCGTCGGCATGCCAGTCGGACACCATGCCTACTGCCGGGACCTCATTACGGAGACTAGTGGTTGGGGCACCAGCCTTCTTCTACCATCTTGCAAAACATGGTCGATCGTGGGACTCGAACCAGCGATATAGCGGGCTTCGGTCAGACACCATAACCAATATGCCAGTCAGACACCATGCAAGAGGTGCAAGAGGTAATGGGCATGGTGTCTGACTGGCATGCCGACGCAACTGGCAGGTTCGACTCCCGCCCGCAGGTGATGTTTTGCAAGAGGTAGAGAAAGGCGCGCGCCCCAACCACTAGTCTCCGCCGAGCGTTCCCTGCGGTAGGCCGCCCTGGCCCAATGGGCATGGAATCTGAAGGAAGAAGACGAGAGGTGAGAAGTTCTCTATTCGCGGCGTTCTGCTGGCAAAACGCCAAGTGAACTTTTAAGGTGAGACCTTTGCGCACTCTCTCGGATTTTGCATGCTCTCTCGCCATTCCTCTGACCGCTCTCTCTTCTCTCGCTCACCCCATGCAAAACGCCGCAATTGTTCTGACTATTTACTATGAAGTTATACGTTTTCTTAACACCTTCTCAATAATGCATCGATATTTTTCACTGCGAAATAATGGGTAAAATGTACATTGGTTCGAAAGTTGCAAGGTATACAGTAATCCTATACAGTAGTGTATTTCCGTAATTTATAAGATGGTGCAATTACAGTAATCCATCATCCTCTCGCTACTCTCGTCATTGCGTCGTTTGTGCTACTGAGAATCCTCGTAAGAGGGTAGTATAAACTCATTGTGGACATATCGTCTACTATTCATGTGCTGTGGATAATGCGAGGTGATAGTTGACTATGAATAAGTGATAATTAATTTTTAGAATGAAGTGCATCTATATTTTAATGGCATATGTATTTCACCTTAATTCATCTTAACGGTGATAAAACTGTGGGAATGTCTTCGAAGGGTAATCCCAGGGATGTCAGAGTTGCGGGGAAGATTGTGGGTATCAGAAAAGAGGTGGTCTATTTGGGAAGCATCATTACTATCAATGGGAAGGAGGAGAGGGAGATTGGCCGGCGAATTCAGGCCGCATATGGGACTTTCCACAAGCATAGATCATTCCTAGTGAATAGATCTGTCCCAATGGTTCATAAGCGCCGTCTTTTCAATGGTTGTATCATTCCCGCCTTCCTATACGCATGTGAAACATGGGCCTTGACCAAAGCACAAAGTGAAAGATTATCGGTGGCCCAAAGACGCATGGAGCGTTGGATGGTCGGTTGCACTGTCTTGGATCATGTCTCGAACGAAAGGCTGCGTGGACTCACTCAGGTCAGAGACGTTGTTCGTACCGCCTTGAAAAGAAAGTGGCTCTGGGTGCATAAAGTTGCTAATGATCATGACTTGAAGTGGAGCAGAACTGTGATCGATTGGACTCCACGAGGGCCTAAGCGAGGACGCGGAAGACCGCCCACAAGATGGAACGATCTCTTCATGCGAACTATCGGACCTACATTCCTGAGACAAGCAAGAAATCATGAATGGCCCGCCATGCACATCAGAGCCTACTCTTGATAAATGTGTTAAAATCCAAATGTATTTCACTTAGAAATTGCTCATAAAATTATCACGTGCGATAAGATTCTACGTGCTTAGATGTTTTGCTTAAAAGTACAACATAAAACCAAGAATGATGCACAATAATATTTCATATTCAGATATTTGCTTAATTAATAATCATTCTAGAAACGAGGCTACTGGTGGAAAGTGCGTGTTCTGTCGATCTACCAGCGGATTCGTCAAGTTATTCGAGGAGGAATGTGGAGAGGAGAAGAAGAATGACGTCATCGTCGATAATCAATCGATGATCAACCCCGATTCTACGGAGATCACCGGTTCGTAATCCTATTGAAACGTTGTAATCACTATTGATGTCGCTCTCCATTCTGCACCCTTTTTTTTACATGAAAGAGCGATTGTGCAGGATGGAGAGAGCTAGAAATGAAAACCACATTCATATTTTCTATTTTCTCATTTCAGATTCATCTCCTCGCATTCCCTTCGCTCTCCTCTTTAACGGATTCGCCATCTTCATTCTCGCTGTCAATATCATGATATTTTTCAGACAAAGAACTTGAATTGTTCATCAAAAATTCTTATCATTGTCTAGTTGACGTGACGAAAATTGTTGAATGTAATCTATTCATAATATAAGTAGTTCTCTCAGGATTAATGCCTATTTCTTTGTGTTGTCTTTTTTGTTTTTTCCCTCTAATTAAGTATATTCCAAATCATCATTCGTATGCTCGTAAAAATAAGTTTGATACAAGTTTTATCTTTCTACTCGATTCGCTGTGCGCGATTATTTCGGGTTTCTCTCCCAATTCTGAAGCCACTTGATTATTTATCTCTTACTCTCACAAATAAAATTATTAAGGCTGAACATTTTCTAGTGTCTGAACCTACTACCGTCATTAACGGTGTTGTCATATCGGTCTTTCAAACGCTTTATGTTGTGAGAATTTATTAGTTCGCAAATGGAAAGAATCCTCGAACTGTTCGCTAAAATGATACCATCATCGAGAGTAGCTTAGCTTCTTTGATTGTACTCGCTTTTAGAAATATTTGTAACTAAACTAATATAATATTTCATAGATGACAGCCCGAAGAGAAAAGTGGCACAACTCTGAGCTGCGAGCTATGGTGCTGTTTATGCACGAGTAAGTTGAACATTTTAGAAATGTGTTGAACGCTGCATCAAAAAATGTAAAAGGATAGTCGGAATCAGATGATTTTATTCTTTGTATGTGATATTCCGACGATTTAAGTTGAATATTTAGTTTGATAAGAATACTTTGCAGTTTCCTGAAAGGTCGATTAGACGGTTTCATCAGAAACATCGCAGAGCGAGAGATGGCAAAGACACAACCCTCTGGGCTCAAGGTAGTCTTTGATCTTTGATCTCTATAATTATATTTTAGAAAGAAAAATGTCAGCAAATGCTAATTTAATGAGGATTAAAAATAATGTTTAAAAAGGCATGGTCGTATCTGGAGCGACTGCAACATTTCTTCGATGAATGGGATCTGGGAGAGGTCACTCACTCACCAAGCAGTTGCCAGTCCAAGTTTGTTTGTTGCTAGTTAAAACTGGTGATGACAAATCGGCATCGACTCGGTTAGAGAAAACACGCGAGCTGAGAGTCGTTTACCGATTTATCATCACTAGTTTACACTTCGAACCTCGAACCTCGAACCTCGAACGAACTGCAATTACAATAGAAGTAATGGCATAGTGAAGCATGCATGAATGGTGAAAAGTGAAATCACAGTGCAGTTTACTATATTTTGAGCATTTCACTGATCAGAGACATTTCGGATTTAAAAGCTGATTTAACTTTAATTCAATTTTATTAAGGTGGTCGAAGTACCTGCAGACGCGACTACACGAGGTGGAGGGAGTGCCCCCAGAGAAGGTGAGCAGAATTATTTATTCATTAAATTTATTGGTTTAATTTTTTAAAAATTCAATTTATGGATGAAACGCGCAAAGGAGTAATTTTTCTATTGTGTAAACACATTTATCTGCTCTTACTCAAATTTTTCCCCACACGCAGATTCTGTTCGTCTACCACAAACTCGGCATCAAACTAAGCAGGGGAGAATGCCTGCGGTGAGATTACTGTATTTTATTGTAGTATTGCATTATTTATTTATATGTGGGGATATCGTTTCCCATTTAAGCACTCACGTTCTGAAAAATTTCGTATGATCGGAGTGAGTGTGCAGAATGGAGAGAGGCAACACTGAAATGCCATCGCTGGCAGCTAATCGCTGAGAGATGGTCGATCGCAATAAAAGAGTGTTTTCAGTGTTACTCGTCAGTACTCTACATATGATCTGATTTGGAGAGGCGGCTTGCTCAGAAGCTTCCAGAAGTGAGTTATTTTAATGAATCAAAATTATTTTTTCAAAAAATATTGCTCTGCGTTTCTCCTGCGTTTCTTTCTACGGTTGCATGATTACGAGTATCTGTCTTCAATAGTCTTCCTCTATTCTTCTAATTCATCAATTCTAATACGACAAATGAAAGTAAACGCGTGATTTTCTATACATTTTTGCTTTCCAGGAAGGTCAATATGCAAGTGGAATCACGGAGGGAAGAAATGAAGAATGCGAAGAGGAGAAGAGAAGAAGGTGAGGGTTTCACAGCCAACGGATATTCATTTCCTCTAGTGATCAGAGATCTGATTCAACTCGTCTTTCTATGAACTTTTCTTCTACTTCGAATATGATTTAGAATGATTTGTAAGAAATATATGATGGTATTTTTTATTATTAATAGATAATTATAATTGGCAGAATCGAGTGAGGATGGCGTAGTCATAGAGGATTCCTCCGAGGAAGAAGGAACGACCGAGGATATGGAAGTGATGGAGTCGGAGAGATCGAGAAGAGCTGGAGGCGCTGCGCCCCTGCTGCAGCACGGTCGTGCGACGCCTGATTCCCTCGTGGCGCGACCCGTCCGATCCGTGCAGCCGGTTGCTGCAGCTTCTGCGGGGTCGAGAGTGCAGCCGATGGAGTCGGGAGACTACTGTGATCAACCGACGGCGAGGGAGAAATTCCTGGAGAGAATGAGGAAGAGGTCAGACATAAGGAAAGAAAGGAGCACGATCGGTGTGCCTGATGTGTCTGATGGGTGTGTCTGACTAGAAAGGTCAGCCACATAATAAATTACTGTAGATTAAGGAATAACTGATTTTTGGCTGCCGAGGAGGTAGTCAGAGGGAATGGGAGGGTACGGTAGGCGTACGGTATGATGGAGAAAGTATATTTTAATCATTACAACATCACCGTCCGCAGATCAATCACTGCTAAGAAGGATGAAGTGAGGGGAGAAGCGGCAGCTAATACAGTCCGATTCTCCATCGATGGGATGACGGTTGAAGCAGCTGCAGACTCGGAAGTGTCATCGATGGAGACGAGAGACTACAGCAAACAACCGACAGCGAGGGAGAAACTCCTGGAGAGAATGAGGAAGAGGGATGGAGAGGAGGGGAGAGCGAAGGGACTGTTGAAGGTATGTAGCAGATTTTCGCGACTTTCTATTTTTTGCAGTTGTCGATCAAATAGCCTTTCAAAGTCCAATTATGACTCGGTAGAAAGACGTTTGACGAGTGATGCTTATCCGTGTTGGAATTGTTTGTACGTAAAAGTCATTGACTGGATTCCATAATAAAATCTGAGACGTCTGAGACGGATATCATATCCGTCTCAGACGCCTCAGCTGTCTACCAGGGAGAACCTGCTGGAGAGAATGAGGAAGAGCACGAGTGAAGGAGGGAAGGGGAGAGCGAAGGGACTGATAAAGGTAGGTCAACGAAGAAAGAACAGTAGTATAGAGCATTTTCAATTTCTTTTTAGGCTCTCTCCATTCTGCACACTTTTCCACAGATTCAACAAATGAGAAAGTGTGCTGAATGGAGAGAATTGACAATCAACACATCAACAAGCGTGAACATTGCAGATTCTGAGCCCGTCGAATAAATTCAAGGCGGTGTGCGAGGGCCGCGCATCAGTGGCAGCTTTCATGACCTACCAGGAAGAGGTGAATGGGCAATTTGGAATTTACGCTCCTTCGCTCGATTACCGTACTCTTCTCAAATATCGATTTTTTGGTGTAATACCGTACTTGGCAGATGACATTCGCTGTGTGGAATGATATCCATGATTGGGCGGGCGAGGAGGACGAGAGGGAGAAGGAAAAGCGGCTGTGGTGCGCGAATGCAGTGGGCGAGATAAATCTGCAGGTATACTTGTAGACGGCGATTACGGTAGATTATGGATTGATTGATGTCAGGAGGATCCCGATGTTAGAGAGACGATGCGTCGCGAGGTGGCAAGGAAGATGTGCGGGGAGCTGGTAGTGAGTCGATTGGAGGAGGAGGTGGGTTACGGTAGCCATCATAAGAGGTACTGTAGCGGAAAATAATCGATGAATACAGGTGGAGGATGCGCTGGATGACGAAAAGATGTGGCAGTAAGAAGAATGTTCACACTGTGAGATAAGAAGATTTGTGGAATCAAGACTGTAATATTTGCTAATTTCTTGTACTATTTTATCTTTTTATCACGAGGGATTTCTATATTTAATCACTTCTGTGTTTATCAGATCGATGTAAAACAACGAATTTTCCTTGTTCTAGAGTGTTAGTTCTTTTTTTTCTGGCCGATTTTAATAAATCCTGATGTTGTGGAATGTTTTTCTGTTACTTGTACGAGTTCTCAGCTTGATCGATATCTTATTTGTGAAGCAACCTCTTACACGTCATTGCTTTACTTGTCATCCTACGAGAAAGTCAGTAAGTTGCGCCAATTGATGATTGAAAGATATAGGTGTACGGTAGGTCTCATTTTCTAGAGTTTGAATACCGTCTTGTTTAGACTTACAAATTATCGATAATTATTGCTTACTATGACTCTTCTGCCCTATTACTACTGTTAACACACTCCAACTCACAATTGTTCTACCTCACGCCATTATCAATTCTAATTCCTGTTTAGAACAGTTTACAGCCCAACATCAACTTGTTCATCTTCACATCGCTTCAATCCCTCACGTTTATTGTGCCGTATTGTATTGCTTTTAATTAATTCTTTACAGGTTTTGATATTGATTATTAATGTATTTCCAGTATGTAGCTTGATCGAGAAGCAAATCTTCGGCTTGCGCGCGAATTTGCAACCGAAATTGTTACCGAGCACAAAGTAAGACCACTTTTTAAAATTTAATATTTATTTACTACCATTATTTCATTTTATTTCAGCATGGATTATCGCTGTCAGACGTTATTTTGATGCGCCTGGCCCAGGTGACAGTAGACGCGATCGATTGTTGTGGAAGGAGAGAGGTTAGTTGCTAATTGAAGGTATCTTCATAATTTTGCGTCACAATTTACACATTACTTTGAATTACTCGTTATGAAATTAATAATTTCAGCCGTTTCACTCTGACTCACTTGAAAAGCTGTCGGACGATGCGCTTAGCTACGTTATCAATGATAATGAGGTGGTGGCTTACCCGAATATTTTCCTGCTTACTTGAAATTGTAAATTAGCGGAGATTATTCTAACAATAAAGTTTATTTGTCGTGTTTTTACGCTGTGATTTTTCCCAAAAGTATTCACTTTGGCCAATCCTTATCGAATTTTTTTTTCAGTTCAAAATTACCAAATTTGCCTACGCTTTCACTATTCTTCTGAGGGAAATGAGCGGATCATCGATAATTGTCTCTGATCAGGTATGTCTTAGCTAATAGTGTCATATCGACTTAAACATGCTGGTTAAACTAGAGTACAGTTCAGTTACAATTCGCAGGAGAGTGCTTTTTTTCCTATTTCCATTCTTCAATCATCGTTGTTTAGACTCTACCCGAGGAAGTTCCTGCTTCAACGATCGATATCAAATTCGAGTGTGAGGATACGGTGAAGCAGGAGCCTGTGGATACGGTGTCGTTGAATTTAGTATATCCTTTCCAACGGATTTTTGCAGTGAGTGGTGATCAAAGTAGTACCGACTTTGAAATTGATAGAGTTGACTGCTGTTGATGTATGTTTTTGATACAAGAATATCGCCTGATGCTCTTACTTAATTTTTTTTCAGTTTTGTTTTTAAAACACCGATAATTGTTTTAGGCGTTTCCCCTATTTCAAGAATATTCTGATGAAGCGATGAAGGAAGAGAAACTGGAAGAATCGATCGATAATCAGGAAGAGGACCTTAGTGAGCACATTTATTAGTTTACTGAGCTAAGTTAATTATTTCGGGTCCGAACGTCTCTAATCGTATTCCGAAACGTGATAACAAGACAGACGCTGCCTCTTCTCAGGACCAGGTACAAGATTTTCTTAAAAGCGAAGAATTGCCGAATAGAGAACGATATTGAAATTAATTGTTAACTTCAGAAGGAACTACAGTCTAATATGGCACGATTCAGAAAATCCAAGACACTTCAACCTGTCAAAGTATGAGGGCTCTTCAACTTTTTTATTTAAAAAAATGTTTTAAGAAACAGTGATCGCTACCGAATCAACTAGATAAATTTATATTTTTAGAGGGAAATGTGTTTCATTTTAATTTTTTATTTTAATTTATTTTAATTTAAAAATTAATTTTCTTCATTTTAGGAATATTCGGAGGAAGTAGTGAAGAATCAGAAACAGATAGAATCAATCGATGATAAGAATGAGGAGCCTGGTAAATGCATTCACAAGCGCTTCTAAGCTAATTTAATTATTTCAGGTGCAAGCGTTTCAAATCTAATTTCGAATCGTGATAGCGATACAGAGTCTGCCTCTTCTCAGGACCTGGTATTCTTAAATTTATCTTTATAGTGATCGGAATAATTAAACTAAATAAAAACATTTTAATCGTCGAATAGCGATAGCGTGTTTCTGTGACTTGTGTGAATACAAACAGGTTTCTTTCGCAATTTAGTACAATTTAGAATGAAATTTAAATAATTCAGAATCAAATTATAGAATAAACGTAACATATCACGCCTGTCACGAGTTACTCGAGCTAGTGGTGGGAATGGAGCAAACATCGTCCATTGAGTTCTCATCAGTTTTGGGCACCTCTTGGCAAGTCCTACTAGCCCCCAACATCTCATTATGCTGCGATCATTCTGAAGCTCCCTACACCGGATCGGTCATCGGGAACTTCGCTTTTCACTGCGATTATCTCGGGTTTGGTGCGTTTTGACGATTAAATGTCACCTGAGTGACCCCGGCTCATTTTTCGAGCTCTATCGATCTATTCAAACCGCATCTTTCAAAAGTGCTTCTGAGCAGTGCACCATTCAAGGCAGCATAACTCAAAAGTGTAGGAAAAACCCTGACTCAATTTTTGAGATGTAATAGTGATTAGCTCTATCGAATGAGAGTGGGGCTGGTGAGAGTTAGAGTTTCTGAGATGATTTGAAGTCTTTTTTCACCGTCACCACACCGCTCATTTCGAAGAGGTACAATGAATCCGAAAGTGAAACATAAGAGAATGGGATCATTCATTGCGCGTGCTAGGAAATGAGTGGTGCGGTGACGGTGAAAAATGACTTCAAATCATCTCAGAAACTCTCGAAGGACTAAATCTCACCAGCCCCACTCGATTTTCGGCGTAAGCCACTCATTCGATAGAGCTAATCACTATTACATCTCAAAAATTGAGTCAGGGTTTTTCCTACACTTTTGAGTTATGCTGCCTTGAATGGTGCACTGCTCAGAAGCACTTTTGAAAGATGCGGTTTGAATAGATCGATAGAGCTCGAAAAATGAGCCGGGGTCACTCAGGTGACATTTAATCGCCAAAACGCACCAAACCCGAGATAATCGCAGTGAAAAGCGAAGTTCCCGATGACCGACCCGGTGTAGGGAGCTTCAGAATGATCGCAGCATAATGAGATGTTGGGGACTAGTAGGACTTGCCAAGAGGTGCCCAAAACTGATGAGAACTCAATGGACGATTTTTGCTCCATTCCCAAAAAAATCGATTCTAGCTCGCTTCTCTCGTGACAGGCGTGATACGCATGGATTTATTACAGAGAAGATGGCCGATGCCCCGTGAAGGAGTGCGATTTTCGATCGATGGCTCCGAGATTGCGTTTGGGGCATGCTCACGTATGATTTACAATTTAAAATTAATTTGAATTTGAATTTTTTTTCAATTTACATTTTTTGCAAGCAATGAATCTGTTACTCTGGAAATTTTTACGTTCTGAAATCCCTTTAATATCGACAGTACCGTGCAAAAGTCTTGAAACTTTTTTTCAATTGCCATATCTTCTTTTACAATTGAGATAGAGACCCACGGTTTAGAGCATTAGGTAGCCCAACTCTAGGAAAATAACCACCTAATATTGAATCATATCCTGCTCTAGGTCTGATTTTTAGGCTACTTTAATTCGAACAGGCTCTTTTCAAAAAAAGGCGATTCTCACATGGAATTTTTGCACAATGTCAAATGTCTCGTGCAGTTAGTACTACCTCAGGTGTGCACAATCCACGGTAGGACACATTGAGCGCAATTCAAATAAGGTCAGCAGATCCATTTTTCAAAACATCCAAATACTATGAAAAATTGTGCCATTTCCGTTCTAATTGAGCTACAGCCTCCATATTTCGTAGGGTATGTCAGTACGTACTAATACAACACTGATTGAAATTTGGGTCCGATCAGACACTTGCGACGAAAAATCGTTTTACGAAAAGTTTGGGACCCTCTATACTCCCCAGCCACTGTCGATAAAATCAACCAATAGAACATTTATTCTCCGAGTTCATCAGGGAAGAACTTCTCAAAATTTCATGTTGATTGAACTCCTTTGAGGAAAGTTATAGTTCGAGAACTTGGGCAGAAAACCTTGTAGGAAAACTTTGCATCAAAATCGAAATTTCGTAGAATGTTTACTACAGTACTCTAATTGTTGGAGGGATCACTTCTCGACACTCCCTGCAAATTGTGAGCGCACTTGTATGACTAGAACAATTATGAGACAGTTTTCGATATCTAACACGTGAATCACGAGAGCTGCGAGCAAAAACAGCCCCTCCCGGAACAATTTTTTTCAAACCCATTCTAAACCTTCCATACTATGATGGGTGAATACACTGGGGACAAATTTTCGAATGATCCCAGTCATGTGCCCCAGAGCCGGCTTTTAGGAAATTTCCGGTCGCGGTTCCGGCTCTAGTGTATCTCAGCTCCCAGAAGAGATAGAAAGCAGGCGAAAAGCTCAAAAATTCAGAAAAATAAGAGAAACAACTTTACTGAACTGAGCGAGAGAATTGGTGGAGAACTGAAAAAGTTGTGTCTGAAAACCCAACTTTCAAAACATAGAAAATGCATTTTATTTATCAAAGGAAGCCAAATGCAGGGAATTTTATTTGATAATATTATAGAGCAAGTAACTAATAATTGAAGAAAAATAAAATATTTAAACTTTTATCGTTCTTTTTTAGATGTTCCATGCCATCGAATGTGAAAAACAGGCCTATTTTCAATATTTTTGATAATAACTATTTTTTGGAAGGTTTCATGAGCTCTCATATCGAAATTCGGTTTCTACGTGCTAAAATACGTAAGAAAAAAATATAGGCAGATTTTTCCGAAACGAATTTTTTCAACTTTTTCATGACCATTTTGAGTCAAAAAGTCGAAATCGCAGAACTTTCTTATTATAGGAGTTCCCGGTGTATTTTACTCGTGGAAATCGAATTTTCATACTAGAGCTCACCAAAATGGAAAAGAAAAAAGTTACGCTCGAAAAATTAAATCTATTCGAGTTTTCGAAAATAACTTTTTTCTTTCGCATTTTGTGAGCTCTAGTATGAAAATTCGATTTCTACGAGTAAAAATACGCCGGGAACTCGTATAATAAGAAAGTTCTGAGATTTCGACTTTTTAATTAAAAAATCACCATGAACAAGGTCATGAAAAAGTTGAAAAAAAAATCGTTTCAGAAAAATCTGACTATGGTTTTTTCTTACGTATTTTAGCACGTAGAAACCGAATTTCGATATGAGAGCTCATGAAACCTTCCACAAATATAGTTATTCTCAAAAATATTGAAAATAGGCCTGTTTTCAATATTTTTGAGAATAACTATATTTGTGGAAGGTTTCATGAGCTCTCATATCGAAATTCGGTTTCTACGTGCTAAAATACGTAAGAAAAAACCATAGTCAGATTTTTCTGAAACGATTTTTTTTTCAACTTTTTCATGACCTTGTTCATGGTGATTTTTTAATTAAAAAGTCGAAATCTCAGAACTTTCTTATTATACGAGTTCCCGGCGTATTTTTACTCGTAGAAATCGAATTTTCATACTAGAGCTCACAAAATGCGAAAGAAAAAAGTTATTTTCGAAAACTCGAATAGATTTAATTTTTCGAGCGTAACTTTTTTCTTTTCCATTTTGGTGAGCTCTAGTATGAAAATTCGATTTCCACGAGTAAAATACACCGGGAACTCCTATAATAAGAAAGTTCTGCGATTTCGACTTTTTGACTCAAAATGGTCATGAAAAAGTTGAAAAAATTCGTTTCGGAAAAATCTGCCTATATTTTTTTCTTACGTATTTTAGCACGTAGAAACCGAATTTCGATATGAGAGCTCATGAAACCTTCCAAAAAATAGTTATTATCAAAAATATTGAAAATAGGCCTGTTTTTCACATTCGATGGCATGGAACATCTAAAAAAGAACGATAAAAGTTTAAATATTTTATTTTTCTTCAATTATTAGTTACTTGCTCTATAATATTATCAAATAAAATTCACTGCGTTTGGATTCCTTGATAAATAAAATGAATTTTCTATGTTTTGGAAGTTGGGTTTTCAGACACAACTTTTTCAGTTCTCCACCAACTCTCGCTCAATTCAGTAAAGTTGTTTCTTTTTTTTCTGCATTTTTTGAGCTTTTCGCCAGCTTTGTAGCTCTTCTGGGAGCTGAGATACACTAGAGCCGGACCCGCGACCGGAAATTTCCTAAAAGCCGGTACTGGAGCACATAACAGGGATCATTCGAAAACTTGTCCCCAGGGTATTCACCCATCATAGTATGGAAGGTTTAGAATGGGTTTGAAAAAAATTGTTCCGGGAGGGGCTGTTTTTGCTCGCAGCTCTTCACGTGTTAGATATCGAAAACTGTCTCATAATTGTTCTAGTCATACAAGTGCGCTCAAAATTTGCAGGGAGTGTCGAGAAGTGATCCCTCCAACAATTAGAGTACTGTAGTAAACATTCTACGAAATTTCGATTTTGATGCAAAGTTTTCCTACAAGGTTTTCTGCCCAAGTTCTCGAACTATAACTTTCCTCAAAGGAGTTCAATCAACATGAAATTTTGAGAAGTTCTTCCCTGATGAACTCGGAGAATAAATGTTCTATTGGTTGATGTTATCGACAGTGGCTGGGGAGTATAGAGGGTCCCAAACTTTTCGTAAAACGATTTTTCGTCGCAAGTGTCTGATCGGGCCCAAATTTCAATCAGTGTTGTATTAGTACGTACTGACATACCCTACGAAATATGGAGGCTGTAGCTCAATTAGAACGGAAATGGCACAATTTTTCATAGTATTTGGATGTTTTGAAAAATGGATCTGCTGACCTTATTTGAATTGCGCTCAATGTGTCCTACCGTGGATTGTGCACACCTGAGGTAGTACTAACTGCACGAGACATTTAATATTGTACAAAAAATTCCATGTGAGAGTTGCCATTTTTTGAAAAGAGCTTGTCCGAATTAAATTAGCCTAAAAATCAGACCTAGAGCAGGGAACGATTCAATAAAAGGTGGTTGTTATACTAGAGATGGGCTACCTAATGCTTCAAACCGTGGGTCTCTATCTCAATTTTAAAAGAAGTTATGGCAATTGAAAAAAAGTTCCAAGACTTTTGCACGGTACTGTATATTTTCTTGATTCTAACTTTCTTTTTTTCCAGAAACATCACAACCGCATTTTGCCAGTTTACTACGAGAAGGAATTAGGTAAATCAATTTATCTCTCAATTAAAGACATTTATGCAGTTCCAAAATGTGCGTAATTGATGTTGTCTATTGCGATGCTTTTTTTCTAAATTCTAAATTAAAATAGGTTTGATTTTTAGCCGACTAAACTTTTTTTTGTATCTTAATTTATTACAGCAGTTGCATGTCCGTACTGTCCACAGATGGTAGCCACGGTTGGGGAATATATGAGACACATGGAGAACCATCCGAATATGTTCATCAGTTCAGTTAGTTTTTTTTTTACAGAATTTATCATAATAATCCTATTTTGCAAACATGCGTTATCACTGATATTGTTCATTTTCTTTATTTAAATTGATGAATGGAAAATTTTTGAGAAATAATTTGCCAACTTTATTTGCTAGGTGCTATCTTCTTTAAAAATCTTCAATTATTATCATTGTAATTCGTAGGCTCCTATTCACGTCTGCGGAACGTGTGGAAACAGGTCGGCTCGCATGTACCAGATGATACATCACTGGCGTACGGTAAGATCTAGTGATGGCAACTTGGCAACTATCTCTTCAATTTGCTTGCTCTCTGGTCTTTCTGACCGACGAGAAAACACGTTAATCGAGAGGAATCGAATCTGGATTTGTCGCCTCTAGATGATGTCGCGATGTCGAAGCAATGATGTCGTTTTTTTCTGTCTCTATTCTGTGTTCGAAAATGAGAGAATAGATAACCGAAACGAGTAAGAACGAAGTATTCGAAAATTTTCGTAGAGTTGAGGCACAATCTCTAATACCTAAAAAGAATTCGTAGAATGACCCTCACATGCTGTTTGTATTTTTATAGCTTTTCCTGGATCGCTTCGCTTTGACTACGGTACAGCCAAAGGCGCAGTGGCAGTGGCTTTAGCACTGATGAGTTTAATGAGTTTTTGACCTCTGGAGAGTTTTGTACCGCATCTTTTCTTTGAACATTCGGACCGGACAAGTATAAATATTGCTCACTGCGTCTTAAAAAGCATTTGTCAAACAACATTCGTTATGTGTCCACTCTTTCACTTTCGCATAGTATCTGTGTATTCCCTCTCTTAATCTCGCTCCCATCGTGAAAAAGGCTTTGCATTTGAGGCGAACCAGCGAACGGCGGCCGTGAAAGGGCTGTGCCCGGGCTGACGCAGTCACAGAAGAAGCCTCGCAATTGATAGACAGGAGTTATTTCTTTAGATTTTGAGTAGTCTATTGTACCAGATTACGAATCATTATAACAGCACGAGAATTTTGTAGGTAGAATGAGTTTTATTTTCTCCTGTTCTTTTTTGAGTTTTTATCGATTCCTTTCTCCTGGATGAACCTTGATCCTTACGATGATTGTCTTTCCTTTCTCGCGTTCTTGTTCCTCGTTGTTGCTCTTATTTATCAGTTTCGTATTCGCAATCATGGAACTCGCTTTGACTTAATTTCGCGTTGATAAAGATCTTGCTCATGAATCTTATTTTTCCATGAATCCGTTTGCGAGCGGCTGAATATATATCTTCAGAGAAATACTATTCTTTTTATCCCCTCTTCTCATAGTGGAATCGATCAAACTCTTGCTTATTGCGATGAGATATTTCAAAAATGTTCTATCTCTACTGGAGATCTCGGCCAGCGGAGATTGTGATTTATTAATTATTATAATTAAGCTAAATATTGATTATTAATGTATTTCCAGTATGTCGCTTGATCGAGAAGCAAATCTTCGGCTTGCGCGCGAATTTGCAGCCGAAATAGTTACCGAGTCTCAACAAAAAGTAAGTCAACATACTCATTAATTCATTTAATTAATGGTGTTTATTTATTATTATTTATTTTTCAATGTTTGATTCAAGCACGGGTTGACAGTTTCTAGAGACTTTTTGATGCGACTGGCTCGGGTTACAGTAGACGCGATTGATTGCTGTGGAAAGAGAGAGGTAGATCAGAGTTATTGATTTATCTTTCCTCAAAGTATTGCGTCACGAGTTTCACCAGAATTTTCCTTATCCATTTAAAATTAATTGTTTCAGCCGTTTCACTCGGATTCACTTGAGACGCTTTCAGACGATGCGCTCAGCTTCGTTATCGATGATAATGAGGTGGGAGTATTGAGTTACTGTTGATCGTTCATTTGAAAAATAACTTCTTATTTCAAATATTTACCTTTTTGCTTGAAGAAAATTGATGTGTTAAATGTTGAGTTAAATGCATGAGGGATTCTTGATCTACCCCGTTTTTTAGCTCCTTTGCTACATCATTTGAGATTTTATTATATTCCTCGATATTGTGCGTTATAAATTATGATGTTTTACTCCATGTTCTCATGTGTTTCAGTTCAAACTCGCCAAATTTGCATACGTATTTTCTACTCTGATGAGGGAAATGACCGGATCAATTATAGGTTCGACTCAGTTGAAGGTAAATCTAAGATAATACTGTAATATCGAGCCAGTGGATACGGTATCAATCGATTCAACATTATAATCTCCAAGTATTATTTTCAGGATGTGAAGACCGAAGTCGAATCGCCTGAGGAAACGATTGCTCGTGATGTGAATTTTCATAACTTCTTTATATTATATTTTTGCCAGCGGAATTCCCCCGACGTAGTCGGCGGATCACCATTGGCGGTGTTCAGCGCTTCGCGCTTCACATAAGCATAGTTCGGTTAAGATTTTTTTGTGTGTTGCCAGGACGCCCATACCAAAAGTGGGACCGTGCGCCCAGACCGAACATACAGACAGACAGACAGATGTTTGCGCTTTATATATAGTATGGATTTCTCTGATGCTGTTATCTAGGTATTAAAAATACAGGTCATTATTTCAGTTATTTCCTCTGTCTCAACATTATTCGGATGAGGTGGTGAAGGAAATTCTACTGGAAGAATCGATCGATAAGCAGGAAACGGAGCTATAAATTATCCTGAAAATGTACCATTGTCATGTCCGAGCTTCTCAAATCTTCTCCCGAAACGTGATAGTAAGACAGTGTCTGCCTCTTCCAAGTACCAGGTATTCCTTTTTTCTCTATATGATTTTCTAAAGACATTAAATCAAATTCTGAATTTTTTTTAAAACTTATTTTTTGCAGTGGACGGAGACAGAGTCTAGCGCTCAGCTGGGAATGTCGAAACATATGAGCATAGATGTTCTACAACACAGTACATGCACTCGATGCCGACAGGCGGTTAGGATCGGCGATATGGATGGGCATATCCAGCACTTTCACAGCGAGATCTGGCGAAAGTGAGACATTTAAATGTTAAAATTATTGTAAGATTCAAATACTCAGTTGAAGCAATACGGCGTTTAGAGAGCAGACAAAATGTTACGCGCGAAACGATTTAATGATCGGGAGGAGGACGTGGGCGGAGTTGGCACACACAAAAACGCGTATTTGTTTTGAAAGCTGTTTACCAGGTGTTTATGATCGTATATGCGTGAAACGGAATATTTTCTTACAGTAATCTTGCAGCAGATCCTCCGTTTTTTCTATTATTCATTCATTTCATTACAGTGAAGCGTACACGTGTAAAGCGAAGGTGTGCGACTTTCGTCGATGGAATTGAGAACGCTTATCGAGCATGAACGTGTATGATTTTAAGATCCTTTCTAATAATACTTCAACAATAGTATCGAAAATAAATACACCTACCATATAATAAATTGTCTTCATGTACATATGAGAGGAATCGCGAGAGTTTCGAGTACCCTGTGGACGTAGGATAAAGTTTCCCCTATTCCGCTGAAAAGTGAAACCTTAGTACTTCGAATGATGCTCTTTCAAACTGCGTTTGCCGATTTTCGATATCTTGTCTCATCTTGGAGTATAGGTAGGTCAAAGTAGGGACACTACGAAATTTACGACCAAAATTGCGTGAGGAAAACAACCATAACTCGCTTTGAAATGATGCTGGAAATAATTCCGAAACGTTGTTCGAATGAGGAGGCAGAGGGGAACAGTTCTTATGTTGATGATGTCATTGCTCGTCCATCCGCTGGATCGGGGTGGTCGGTTTTTCAAGAAAGTAGTGTAACTTTACTAATACCGATTTCTACAAGCGCCGAAAAATGATTTGAGAAAAACCATGTACCGAACACCACCTCCAATATCAGAAAGATCGGATTCTATGAAAAAATTAATCTGGGACTTTTGTCCAAAAAACCTTCGATTTTTACAAATTTTCAATATTTTTCAATCATAACTTTTTTCATTCATGTTTTCGTGAGCTCTCATATCGAAATTCGGAATCAGCGTGTAAAAACACACCAAAATTTCCTATAGTCATACATTTCGGAGATAAATTTTTTTTCGACTTCAACCATTTTTTCACCATGTCCAATCTTTGGTCCAATTTTGGTCGAAAATTTTTTGGCTCAGAATTATGTCCCAATAGGAATTTCTGGCTTATTTTTAAGCGTAGAAAACGAATTTGCTAACAAGAGCTCATTAAACCTTGAAAGAAAAAAGTTGTGACCAAAATCCATAACAAATTTTTTTTTGACATTTTCTTTATAACATAACTTTTTTCTTTCAAGGTTTCATGAGCTCTAGTTAACAAATTCGTTCTACGCTCAAAAATAAGCCAGAAATTCCTATTGGGACATAATTCTGAGTCAAAAAATTTTCGACCAAAATTGTACCAGTGGTTGAAGTCGAAAAAATTTTTATCTCCGAAATATATGACTATAGGAAATTTTGGTGTGTTTTTACACGCTGATTCCGAATTTCGATATTAGAGCTCACGAAAACATGAATGAAAAAAGTTATGATTGAAAAATATTGAAAATTTGTAAAAATCGCAGGTTTTTTGGACAAAAGTCACAGATTAATTTTTTCCTAGAATCCGATCTTTCTGATATTGGAGGTGGTGTTCGGTACATGGTTTTTCTCAACTCAATTTTCGGCGCTTCTTGTAGAAATCGGTATTAGTAAAGTTAAACTACTTTCTTGAAAAACCGACCACCCCGATCCAGCGCATGGACGAGGAATGACATCATCAACATAAGAAATGTTTCCCTCTGCCTGCTCATTCCAACCCTTTTCTGGAATTGTTTCTAGCATGATTGTAAAGCGAGTTATGGCTGTTTTCGTGACGCAATTTTGGTCGTAAATTTCGTAGTGTCCCTACTTTGACCTACCTATACTCCAAGATGAGACAAGATATCGAAAATCGGCAAACGCAGTTTGAAAGAGCATCATTCGAAGTACTGCTCGTCATGTGGTTTCCGGTCGGTTCGCGTGTACCAGACGGTCCAGCACTGGCATACGGTATGAACCAAATTCTTTTTATTTATTTTTTGAAAAGTTTTCATTCATCACTGCAGACCGGTTTTAGTCAAAATTACGAACATCGTTTACAGCAACGCTGTGTTTTTTCCCATCTCCTGAATCGCTTCACTTCGACTACTCTATAGCGACCGCAGCACTGGCTGCCACTCAAGCACAGGTGAGTTTTTTTTTCGGATTTTACTGTGCGCCGTAGTAATGTTGTTTCGGTTTTCGACTCTCTTCATTCTGCACACTCTCACTCTCTTGTTTCTCTGATCGGTGAGATAGTGTGCAGAATTCACAGCCCCACTGCGAGCGGGCTGCTATTTCAGACTCGCAAGCAGCGAATTTCATCGATTAAAAGGACGATGGCCGAGTTGATGCAGAAGCCGCAGAAGAAGCCTCGCAATGGATAGAGACTGGGGTCACCTATAGTTTTCGATTAGACAAGTGTTCAAGCTCACGGTTTGATATGTTTCACGAGGATTAAGTCGTTGGATCGATTTTTGTATTTGCTGCATGTATCACATCATTTTTAATGGGTTTCTGTTGGCTATGATTCATTTATCACGAATGGTGATTGTTCTTCCACTATCACATTGTCTTCCGGTTGTTGCTCATTGATAATCGCTTTTCATGAGGTCCTGTAAATTTCATTATGAATTTGTTTTGCTTTGAGAAAGCTTTTGCGCAGTCTCATCCGTATGATAATAAATCCGTTAGCGATCGGTCGAGTCTATTTTTTGTAGAGAATCGTGTGTTGATATATGGCTCCTAGTCGGGAATTACTAATCTATTAATTCGTGTGCAGTATGCTGCTTTAAAAAAAATCGGAAATTGTAGACGAGCACAAAGTTAGCCAACAAACTGTTTATGGTTGCGAATGTTTTTTTGAGATAGGAGATGGAAGAGAGATACGGTAGTAATTGTTTTGCGAGAAAGTTACACATTTATGGAGAAAATTGATCTGTTAGAGAGGCAATTGCAACGTCCAGTGGATTTTTTTGCTTGGACTCTCTCCGTTTCGCAACTAAGATTAGTGTTCCTCCCGACTCGTTGAACAATTGCTTCGAGCGGTTCTCTCGTAACTTGATTAGGCCCTCATAAAATAGTTCATCATGTAGTTAGTTTAGTGATGACAAGTCGGCTCTCCTCATTTTGCTTGATCTCTTGGTCTATCAATATCAGAGATTTTCAATGTCATGGACGGTTCCATTGCGTTTCATCGATTGTACAAGTGATTGCTAAATTGGAATAGTTTGATGCGACGTGGGCTGTTCTCAAATCATGATAACAAATTCTTCAAATCGATTTCTAGAAAATTCCAATGAAATAATTGTCTCCTTTCCTCGCGCCATTTCTCGAATCGGATAGTGCTCTCTCCATTCTGCACACTCTCACTCTGGTTAGAGGCAAACGTATGTACAGAATGAAGAGAGTAAAAAATCGGAACGACTTCCTTATCCTCAGTAGTTGTGCCAGATAAAATAGTTGCTCACTCCATTATGCACAATTTCTCCTTTATCTGGATGGCGAGAGCGTGTGCAGAATGGAGAGAGAACTATTCGATCAGGAAACTCTATTACCCAGTATCCGACTTCATATGGTATGTTCACTGTTTGATTGACTATTGACCGAAATTTACAGAACCAGGTGGGTTGATGCTACTAAACGATTGTTTGAGGCCACATTTCCCTGCTGAAACAATGAACGTTACATTTTGAAAAAAATCTGCAAACTGTCACATTTGTGTCACAAAGTTGCGGTAAACTTCTCAGGCATATTGTTTGATCAATAAGGTCACGACTTTTTTGAATCGCAAAAAGCAAATCATTCGTGTCTGTTCCAACGACAGATATGGTTAGGCAGACTCGAATGTGTGTTTGAGAGAGAGACCACTGAAAATTCCCAATTTTTTGCGTAAATTGGTTGTGGAACCGGAAAGAGACGAGTCTTTGTTTCATCCACCTTCTGTTGTTATGTAAGGTGTAGAGCTGTTATTTCGAATGCGAGTGACTTGCGAGCCGCGCTTGAGCGCACAGCCCTAGTAAGGTGTTTTGGCAATTCTCAAAAAAATTGATCCATCGCCACATAATTGCAGCAACAAGGAAGTGACGATTTCAGCATCTGAAATTTTGATCTGACTGAATGATTGAGTTCTGCTGTAGTGTGTGAAAATAGCGTGATAAAACTTTCGCAAAAAAACAGTCTTGGTGCTTTTGCGTATCAAGAATGTGCGGGGCGTTTGCTGAAGTTAATTTATCTACGGCTATTTTTTTACGGAAAAAAAAAACTTTGTTTCCGCAGGTGGTATTGAAATTATGTAGTGATGTTCTCTATTGTGCGCCTAGGCGATTGGGCGTTTCAGTCAACTGATTAATTCGAAAAGGAAAATTTCCGATTTACGAAATAGATTTGTCTGTGAACTAGGGATTTCGTTGATAGTCAGTAGATCTCCTTTCAAACCAATGCTCGTCCTCCTGATATTCTAGGAGATTTCATGCTGCAGCCAACAAGTAAATCTGGTTCTCTTACTGTATGTGAATACGCAATGTGCGGTTGTGCTTCACAGATCTGTCTAGTCTGTGATCATGAAATTTCCCCGATATAATAGCATTTTGTACAGCTGCACAGGCGACCAGCTCAAAGCAAAATTGAGGATTGGAATTACGAGTGTTAAAAATTGCTGTGTGAAACTGAGCTCTCGCAGCAACCATTACAATTTGCGATCTTAAGCGCGTGAATGACAACGGATTTTTTGCTTGATTTTTCTTCAGTTCTGATTATTTTTTTTTAGGAGTCATAAGTCGTCCTGCGCAGAAGCGACTGCACAAGGAATTCACACGATCGTTCCTCAAGGCGAGTCATATTGTCCAGTAGGGACGTCTAAGTGGCTCTCTACATTCGGCACACTTTCTCGCCGGTCGGACAGACCAAAGTGTGCAGAATGGAGAGAATAAAAACGGGATATATATTATCCTGTTTTCCATAAAGAAGGAATTCTGTTCCTTGGTTAACTGTTGACCGAAAGGTACCCAATCCGGTATGTTGGCGCTTCAGAACGATTGTATGAGGTTCGTTTGAATTGCTAAAATAGTGGCTGTACCCGCTCGGTGATAAATCTAATTTTTGACTTTTTACGCAACCAGCTTCATTTGTGCCACAGAGTTGCTGTAAACTTCTTGAGCCGAATTTTGCATCGATCTGTTTTCGTCTTTCTTTTTTCACAAAAAATCACTCGCTAGGTTTGTTGGTACTACAATACTAGGATATTGTAAATGTTATGGGAGATTCGTGGAAACAATGTCTCTCCTATTCTAGGAATCATAAATATTTG
Source organism: Pristionchus entomophagus (assembly GCA_036245825.1). NCBI lineage: Eukaryota > Metazoa > Nematoda > Chromadorea > Rhabditida > Neodiplogasteridae > Pristionchus > Pristionchus entomophagus. The sequence continues at coordinate 45,806,216 of BTSX01000004.1, read as the reverse complement.
TAATTTCAGAGCCAAGGATTGGTCTTCGGATCTGCATCAGCATATGATCCCACTGGAGAAGATCACGCTAGCCAAGTTGCGAATGGTGTAGTTTAACGCAAGGTACGGAAACCATTGAACGGTCCATTTAAATATGGTTCTCATTGTCTGTTGCGCCTCAGATGCGGGTCAGAGAATCATAACTCGTGGTCTTGAGTCATCGAGACAGAGCAGCCATGCTCAAAGCAAAATTGAGGATTGAAATTTCGAGTGTTAAAGATTGCTGTGTGAAACTGAGCTCTCTCCATTCTGCACACTCTATCCCCGAGTAGAGTGTGCAGAATAGAGAGAGGGAATCCGAAACAGAAATTGCATCCGTAGATACCATCGCATCAATTCCAGTGGTTTAATAAGGTTTCATTACTATTCACAATATTCTGGACAAAGGGGAAAGTAGACCGAGTTCGTTCCAAATCTCTGCCAATGCGAATTAGCGTCACTATTTTAATATTTATCCTGGTGATTCAGTGGCTCAGCTGCACTATTTCATCGCTTGTTCATGGGTTTATCTAATAGAAGTTCCTGATCGATTCATTCAAAGAACATGAGAGGTAGACGAATATCTGCCTTTGTGCGAAGTGTTGCAGCTGTACTATACCATCGCTTATTCGCCTTCCGAGCAAATCTTTCGGAAGCGTGTAACTGAATAAAAAGCCGCCGAAAGAAAAGACAAGACCTGATGGTCTTATGTTTCGATGATAACATACTAACGCTGGTTGACGTCGCTAGTAAGAATCCGGGTTCATGCGAAATCAAAAAAAGGGGAAAGAACTGACCGGTTAATCAGATGTTTCAGCGTTACTATAGACCACAGCGATCTGATCCCTATTATTGTGTACGCCACACAACGTAATTGCAAACTGAAAGGCAAAGATTTGAAAATTTGTTAAAGCTTTTAATATTATTATATTCTATCTTGTCATGTGCTTCTAGAGTGAGACAAAGCTAGTTTGATTTTTCGGACCCTCAAAAACATTGATAGAGCTCAAAAGGTGCCATTGAAAGTTGTAGCACAAGAACTGTTGTCGCAGCTCTCAAACTAAATTTTCCTTTCAATATGCACTTTGAACGGTCAATTTAGAATTAATAAGGAATTATCAATATCAAATAAACACGAAAAGAGCAATAATGAAGTCAAATGAGGCTTTTGAAAAATCCTACAGTAACCCGGAGTTCTATTAATTGAATATGCAAGAATACGCAAGCGATTTTCTGAAAAGTAATGCATTTTTCCTATATATACGGGCAGTGTACTACTCCATGTGCTTGGAAATCTCAAACTTATGCATATAACTCGAGAAATCGTCGTACGAAGATTTCAAAACGTAACAACGAGCGTCAAACGAAGTGGATTGACTTATCTCAGCATTTCCTCTATGAACAGGAGCCAAGTGAAAGTCATACGCTAGATTAAAACACGTATCTAACGCAAACACGTTCAAAATGCTCCCAAAATTAGAGGACCGGTCCAATCAGAGCCGGCAAATGTAAACAGGGTGGGAGTAGTTCATGAAATCTCGCTAACGTACACCACTCCCTTATGTCAGATCGCTGTGAAACGGAGAGCGCTATTCGAATAGAGCCACACACAATGTTCTATATGTTCACCTAGCAAAAAATCCCCCATCGAGAGCTAAGGTTCCCCTTATTTCGTAGTCGCTAAACGTAGGAATAAGGGGGCGTGGCCCGATAGGTGCGAACTTGCAAGTTTTTGGCAGCAACATATTTATCAATTTTTTCAAACGGAGAAACGACGAAAAACCATGCAGAACGAGAGGAATCAGTATACCCCCTAATGGGCATGGTGTCTGACTGGCATGCTGACGCAGGCAGGTTCGACTCCCGCCCGCAGGTGATGTTTTGCAAGATGCAGAGAAGCGCGCATTCAGGCGCAGGCAGGCTCGACTCCCGCCCGCAGGTGATGTTTTTGCTCTCTCTATTCGGTAGGCCGCCCTGGCCTAATGGGCATGGTGTCTGACTGGCATGCCGACGCAGGCAGGTTCGACTCCCGCCCGCAGGTGATGTTTTGCAAGATGCAGAGAAGCGCGCGCGCCCCAGCCACTAGTCTCCGTCAAGCGTTCCCTGCGGTAGGCCGCCCTGGCCTAATGGGCATGGTGTCTGACCGGCATGCCGACGCAGGCAGGTTCGACCCCCCCCCCGCAGGTGATGTTTTGCAAGAGGCAGAGAAAGGCGCGCGCCCCAACCACTAGTCTCCGTCAAGCGTTCCCTGCGGTAGGCCGCCCTGGCCTAATGGGCATGGGCTATACTTTTCAACTATATTCTCACACGCTTGATAATACAAAATGTTAAATGTTAAAGAAAGGTATACCATTAGAAAGAGAAAAGATCGGATCTTCGATGTTGGACCTGTTAAAAAAAATGCAAAGATCCGATCTTTGATTTGAATTCCCGCATTGGTATGATGTATAAAATACTTTAATCAACATCAAAGCAATCTCAAAATACAATATATTTATAATGGCAGGAACAATTTATAACTTGACGATTAGGCTTGAGCCTGCTGATCGTTTCTTCTGAATCCACCGCGGTTTCCGCAGTCGTATCCACGATTGTAGCTTCCATTGTTGTCCATTGTTGTAAATTTCCTGTCAATTTTGCTCTCTCTATATCCAATGAACGTAGCAATTCATTATTCGCTTAAATATTCTAAACCAATTATCAGACTGGTAATACCACGAAAACCACTCACTGTTGTTGCTCCTCTATGGCCTACACGCATGCCACGTTCGAAACCTCTTCTGTAGTTTTGTGAACGAACGGCTTGGTGACCGTCAGTCTCTTGATTGATCTATCTCTCCGTTCTGAACGAGACTTCTTGCCTTCAGCTTTCTCGAGAGTTTCGCAGGATATGCGATCGAAGAGAGCTCTACAAAACTATCAAAATTAATTATATAATGAATAGCTGGTACTTGTACAGTTCGCTTGAAGGACCATTTTGCACGCATCCCCCTGCAAGGGGGAGAGTCCTCCGACTAGGGGGAGGGGGGACGAAGTCCACAGGGGCCATTCTCCAAAAGAGTACTGGACTGAACTCGACAGCTAATGAGGAAATGAGAGTGTGTGGAAACAAATCTCATTCTAACTGCTTTTTCCCCGTGCGTGCATATTCAACCAACAAACCCAGAATCATACTCTATAAATAAAGCGCCGAGTCTCTGTTTGTTCGAATTGCGAAATCGCAAACATGTGAACAACATCTCCCCTCGACCTTTCTCTGAGCCCGCTAGCGGTATCTCCCTACGTAGTCGGAAATAATAGTGAAAATTGAATGATTTGCGCTCGGCGAGGGGATAGGAGACGTGCGAAATGGGCCTTCCGGCGAACTGTTCAAGTGCCGATTAACTGCTCACCGTCTTATCATAGAAGGGCTCTCCTTCCTCTTCGGTAGCATTCGTGGTTTCCTCGGCGTTATTGATAGCCTCGGTCTCTCCCAGGGCTGGGATTTGATTTCTGGGATGGGATTTCTGTTTTTTTTCTGTTTTCTGGTAATTTTTTCGGACCAGAAAATTTTCTGACAGAAAAAGAAAAAAAACAGAAAATATGTATTTTCAGTGCAAAATCGTCACAAATGCTTTTTATGTTGCTAAAAACGCTGTCCATTCTAAGAATAGTTACTTATTGTTGGAAAAACTACCATTACAGTTGTATTTAGCTGTTTGCATCGATTAATAGACCCCAGAACCACAACATCCGCAATCATAGTGGGCCGAAATTTTGACCCTCTCATAATATTTTGTTCAAGTGGAATTTTTCTTCCCGTTTTTTTTGGATTTTTTTACATATAAAAAAAACGTACCAATGCGAGAAAACATAAATCTTATTCGTTAATTTTTTAAAACTTTTTTCGGCAATTTTTTTCTAGGCACTATGATGAAGATTTTTTTCAACTAAAATATTTATCGAATTCAGCATTAAAAAAATAAGGAAAAAAAAACGAAGACACGTCTTGCTGTGGTGTAAAATTGGTGCAAAGTATATGATGCCGTTCGCCTTATTTTCGAGCAAGGGTTGGTACAGCTTTCCAAACAGAAAATTTTCTTTTTCTGTTTCAGAAAAAAATAAATTTTCTGTCCCAGCCCTGGTCTCTCCCTCCTTCTCCGAAATTGTCACATCCTAAAAAATGTGGGACTTGGAAAACAATATCATAAATATAATTTTTTGAATGGGCAGTCTCTATTATCTTGCTCAAGGAGAACCCCGCAAATGTGATATGCAACATTACGGACCGAGTAGAGCTTGTTCAATTTTGCAGAAAATTCGAATATCTTACCTTCATCAAGTCACTGATCGCTTCTTGGAACTGCTCATTGGCCTTCTCGAAGTCGTAGTCAGAGTCAAAACGAAGTTTCTCACGAGGGCTCTGTAAAAGGGTTTCACTGTGGGAATGACTTGGAAAATAACATCACTAAATATTATTTTTGAATGGGCAATCTCTATCGTCTTGCTCAAGGAGATCCCCGCAAATGTGATACGCAACATTGCGAGGCTCATCGCTTCGCGGTGAGCAGTATTTCGCAATAGGGAGAAGAGTGGGAAAGGTCTGTTTACGTGATTGCTATTTCGCGATAGCGGACAGACATTCAAGAGAGACGTTTGCGATTTATATAGAAGAACGTAGTATAGAGCAAAATGAAAGCGCCTAATTTGCCAAACAAGCCGAAATCTTAGAGTACACTAAATAATGCACGATCTTCTTAAGAAAAAGTTAAACTTTGACAATAATTACCCGCAAAAGTTAGTACTGATATGTATCTTTTAGGGCACAAGAGCGTAAGAACAACAAGCTAAACAAATTGGATTGCTCACAATTCAAAAAAGGAATTCCACGTAGCGGATATCGAACTTGGAGATCAGACTGATCTTGCTGCCGGTGCACGGCCGTTGGGTCGTCATTATTTGAGTCCTGGAAGTGGCGGCTGTTGAGACGCGATGTATAAAGAACAAAATAACAATAATAGTGAGAATACAACAATTATACGCGTAAAAAGCTTAAAAAATAGGAGAAAACAAAAATGCACACATTTGCGGGTTTGCAGCTCGGTTACGGTATTTTTTCCCGTCGAGACTTCAGATGGCGCACGATTTAAAAATATTCAGGGAACACGCGACGTACGTGATTCAGGGTCACATATTTGCCTGATTGTCACGTTCACAAGAGCGAATACTGTATTTAAATCGTTCAAACATTTTCGCGCCCTTGCTAACCACAGAGTCCCACCGCTTGCTTGCTCGGTGACATTTTTACGTTGATCCAGAACATTGTGCACACTAGAGGACTTACTAGAAAGAAAAGGATCAGGGTGTATTTCCCGATGGCTTTCGATAATGTGTTGAAGCGTTTGGGATTGGAAGGCGTGCGAGTATCGAACGAAGAGATTTGGACCGACTTTCTCTCTGAAACCTCGTATTTCCGGGTTCTCATCACCTAATTTTGTTGTGAGTGCCGTACTGCAAATAAACTTGGAAATAAACAAATAAACTCTTCCGCATATTTCTGGATCACTACGGCGATGAATTCCGGTTGTGAAAAAATTACTAGTTTCTGTCGAAACGACAGATATGGTAAGGTAGACTCGCATGTTAGTGACTAGGTTGGTTAGTGTTACGAGGAGATTCTAAACATTATGGGAGATTCATCGTAGTGATTTTGTATCCACTTTCAGTACTTTAAAGAAATCACAACAAAAACATTTCACACAGAATTAAGCTGGCCATTCCTCACATGCAAGAACAAAATGAGCGGTTGAACAAAACCGAATGAGCACTATTTCTGCAGAAAGTGTTGCATGGGGCTGTGTTCAGAGTCGAGATTGTTCTGATCTGCATCAACACTTGATCCCACTGGAGATGATCACGCTAGCCAAGGTACGGTAGGATACGATCGCTCTAGTGTACTACACACAGCGTTTCACCCCCGTCAAAAAATGGACATTGGAATTTGAATTTAAAATTAAGGGTTATGGTAATCAGGCGACGGAGGGAAATTTAAAATCAAATGAATCGCGCACCGAATGTGCGGATTATTGCGCGGCATGCATGCGCAGCCAATTTCGAAACTCTGTTTTTCTCGTTCTGCATCTTTGTTTCGAAATTTACGCATTTGTTTGTTAGTTTGTCGATTACCCTGTAGGTTGTTCGGCTAACGCAGGTCGAGGTAGCTCGAAATTAATAATGCGCTTGGTGTAGTGAGCTTTTTTTAAAAACAAAACCGTTGTGTTCTCTGATCATTGCTATAACTTATTATTTTCAATTTCAGCGCGTTTCGGACGGTCATCGTCCTTCGTCGGCCCTTCGCGAGACGCACGCGTAGGAAGGACGGCTTTTTCAAGTAAGCGTTATTTGATACTCATTTGCAATTGAATGGCCAACTAGTAATGGCGAAATGGCGTTTTATGCCGGATTGAAGCCGGCATTCCGAGTCCGTTTTGTCATCTCGATTGCCAACTCACGCAGGGTTGTCACAAAAATTATTACTATTCCCTTTGATTATGTTTGCACGCGAAAGCAAGAAGCATGTTTTACCAGTTTCCAATGGCTGAGAGTTTTACCACACAAATCAATTCTAATACCGTAATAAATATAAATAAATAAATAAATTCCAGGATTGGCGAACAAGTTGATGGACCAGACTGCCCGGGCGATGATCGAGTGCTTCAACGCCAAGCTCCTCTCTCAACGTTCATGTCTCCAACAGGTTAATATTTATTTATTGTTAAAAAGATTTATTTATTTATTTCGGGTTTTAGGCTTTTTTTGTTATTTGCTCTGTTTGGGAGAATACTATGAGCTTCATTCATTCTTCATGAGGGAATAGAAAAAGCAGGGATGTACTGGGATATATGAGGCCGTTTGCTTAAGACTAACAACGACCAACAGCTCTCCGTACAGGGTAAAAGTAGTGTTTTGAGGAGAGCATGTTTTCTAGCATAGTTCGAGGTGCTCATTAACATTGGCCACATCTCTTGTTATGCAAATGCATTTTTAATTAGTTCAATAAGTTCAAAGATCAGGCAATTTTTCACCTTTTTGCCCATAGCGACAAAACCACTGATGGGATTTGAAAACTTCAAACAGAGACTGGGGTTGATTTTACATGATAAAATGCATAGCGTTTTTGAATTATTAAAATTTCGAAATTCCACCGACTTGGGTACTGTATCTTTGCTGAAAACTATTTGCAGGAGCGGCCATTTTTACGGCGTGGGGGCAAGATGTTTTTTGAGCAACCAGCACTTCTAACTCGCTCAACTATGCCCGCAAAGCAAGTTATGATTTAAAGACTGAAGAGAAAACAGGCAAATATCGACCTCCCTTGATCCCATTCTCCCCTTTCGCACCGCACGGGCGCGGTGAGAGGGGATGGAATGAATCTCTCCTCTCCTCTGAGGGTCGAATTTGCCCGTTTTCTCTTCAGTATTTAAATCATAACTTACTTTGCGGGCCTAGTTGTGCGATTTAGCGGTGCAGGTGGCTCAATAAGCATCTTACCCACACGCCGTACAAATGGCGGCTCCTGCAAATAGTTTTCAGCAAAGATACCCAAGTCGAGTCGGTGGAATTTCGGAATTTTAATAATTCAAAAACGCTATGCATTTTATCATGTAAAATCAACCCAGTCTCTGTTTCAAGTTTTCAAATCCCATCAGTGGTTTTGTCGCTGAAAAGGTGAAAAATTGCCTGATCTTTGAACCTATTGAACTAATTAAACATGCATTTGCATAACAAGAGATGTGGCCCATCTTAATGAGCACCTCGAACTATGCTAGAAAACATGCTCTCCTCAAAACACTACTTTTACCCTGTACGGGCTTTGTTCGACTCTAACGCAAACGGCCTCAGACAGGGTGTAAAAGGAATAGCTAGCCTATAGCGAACACTTGCAATTCCCCTGTCTCTAGGCTTCAACATATTCGTATGACATCCAATCATGTATTTTGGGTGCAATTTTCTCTCTCTTGTGGATTAAACAGAAGAGAGAGAGTGTGTATGAGCGTATTGAAGAGGAATGGTTGTTTCTTTTGACGTCACGGTCTGTGAGAACGGATCGATGGGATTCCGTTGCATAAATATTTTTTCTATCGAGTAGTAGCTGCCGACTGGAGAGTAATGTGAATACTGACAATGGGTAAACCCAATTTCTCCAATTAATTCAAATTTACTGTAATAGTTTCTTATCATTCTTATCCTATCCAATTCGCAGAGCCGCCCTCAACGTCTACCGCTCAAGTTCTCTACCGTCGACGTCGAGCCGGAGTTTGAATAGAAGCCATTCTAAATGAAGAGGAAGAAAGAGCGAGAGGTACGGTAGATTACTATATTTTATTTCGTAACTTATATTTTATGATTCCTTACCACATGTAAGTACACTTTGAACCAGTATTTTCTCAACAAAAAAACGTATGCACTTAGTCACTCTTCTGAAAAGTTTATTTGTGGACGATTTTCTTAGCTTTCGTACATCACAGACAGAACCGAACATATTTATATTTTAATTTTTTTCCTTTTCACTAATTATCGTCAAAATATTCCAATCCTTCTTTCTTATTTTTTATCCACCCCGGGGAAAAGCGAATATTACTAGAAATACGGTTTAAAAAGAGCATACGAGTACTGGATACGGTATTATGGAGCCTAGCATGTGGTCCTACCGTAATCCCTAGTTCATATCCAATGGGCATAATAATTGCTCTAATTTTAACCGTATTTCTATTAATATTTTTACTGTTTTTATTTCCCCGGAATTTGGAGGGAATATTTGGATGAGAATAGGCAGAATTTAAAAATGGAAATCAGTTCGATTCTGTGATGTACGATAAATTCAAATATAAATAGAACAGAGTCTTCAAATAACGGATTAGAAAGTGCGACTCGAGTTTCTGAATATTTTTCAGATCTGACTAAAATCGTTTTTCCTTGATGCAACAAAAATATTTTTTGTTGTTTCTCAATGTTAGTATATGAATTTTAGTTCGAAAGTGCAACGAAAAAAATTGCTCTTTCAGATGCTCCGACATGTACTGTATTTTGCCACAAACCCAGCATCAAAAATCTTTAAAAAATGGACTCAGAAGCTCGAGAGTCGCACTTTCGAATCTGTTACGTGAAAAGTCTTTTCGATTTTCTTTTGAATTTTGCTATGGAATCCTCCAAAGATAGACAGTTCAGAGAAATGACTGATTTCGAGTGCATCCCATATAAGTATGCTCAAAGTGTATGTGTTGTCGTCAGCAATCATACAATATCTGAACTATATCAAACAATTTGATAAAGATCGGATCAGTTTGAAATAAGTTATGCCTAACCATGCAGTACAATCTCCTTTTCAATCGTTATTCTAGAATCTAGAGAAATATATCTAAAAATAAATATTTTGATCGGCTTATAGTTACTGTATTTCTACTCAGGTGCCCTCTGTGATGACGGCGAGAGGATGAGGAAATGAGAAGGATAAAATGCTAGGACAAGAAGCACTCGCATCAATACGAAGATCCATCCCCTTTCTTCGATTTCCCACCATTGTTACTCCTAGTAACGGTCATTTCTCCAATATGTTGTTAATGCGAAAATGTCTTATATTATTCGTTGAATTTGATAAATCATGTTTTAAAATAAAGTTGGGTTGAGTCTACCACTGGAGTAGACTTGTCTGCAAGGTCAGAATGATCATTCTGGATGTTCCTATTTTTTGCACTGAGATAAATATTTCATTAATTCCGTGTGATTAAAATCTCAGACTGACGAACATGCAAATGCCCACTTTTTCTGTCGTTAGCGACTGCGAAAACTTGGAAATGACGAAAAAAAATATTTGCAAAAGCAGGGCACCTAACCAACGGCTTGTCGATTGCTAGTCCTTTCTCTTACCACTGAGCCATGTCGCACGCACTCTCCTCTATTTACACGCTCTCTCGTTTTCGTCTCTTTCTCTACCCTAGAATACTCTCTCGCTCCAATGTCCGCGCGCGAAACGCTGTGCTACAGTAGCGGAAATATTGCATGTTCTTTGTTCTCGCACTCTCAATCGTGGAATGAGATCTAGTTGTTCTAAGCCACGCCGTTGTTATCTGTTACAGGATGCCGTTTATAGGTTTAGGCAATGATACCTCGATGTTTATTGCAGTGTTTTGGCTATGGGAAGGTCGCATCATCATCCGGAAATCACTTGAGAGATTGTAGATAAAGAATTTCCATGTCGCTTCAGACACCACTCAAGTGTAAATGCGCTCTTGCGGATCAATTTCTCCTTGACTAATCGGTATCTTGTTTGTGTCCAATGAGAGGTGGTGCAGAGTGGAGAGACGTTTAACCGATTTAACATTCCTAGTGGAAAGTGTGTGGTCATTTGCGTAGCTCATTGCATGATTAATCATCTAACAAGAAAATGCAAATTTGTGCTCTAGGTGCACTCGCGTTTCTGATTCCAGTGAATTGCGAACATGTCCCTGCTGGTCAGTAATATCGTGAAATAGAAAAAAAATATTCTTTGATTTTTGCGTCGTTTCTAGGAAAATTCATCAAATTTTTTTTTCAATTCTCATTGTTTGATGAGTAATCTGCTGAGAATTTACACATAAGAGGATGCCGGTCTTCAGAGACAATTGACTTGCGAGTACGATTTTGCTGGTCAATGTTCGTCTGTCTTTGTGCTCTAAAAATTCAATAATGTATTTGCTCCTTGGTTGCACAACCATTAGGCAATCGACGGGCGGATTGTAGATGGGGTAGTGATTCGTATGTGGAGAGTGTGAATGTAGTTTAGTTTTTATAGCTCTCTCTAATATGCACACTCTTTTGACTATGACCGACGAAAGAGTGTAGAATGGAAAAGAGGAGAGGAGAGCATTTTTGTAGACTAAAATTTGAGGGAGGAAGGTACAATTTTCTTGATTGTCTTAAAATCCTGATCATTGCAAGCATGAGTCGTCCCGAGCAGAAGTGAATGCGCAAGAATTACGTAGGATGTTCTCAAGGCGAGTCATGTTACCCTGAAGGGGAGTCTATGTTTTACCTTTCTCCATTTCGCACACTCTCTCGACGGACAAACAGACGAGAGAGTACACAATTGAGAGAGTTGAAATTTGAACCACTAAAAAAAGGTGCAGTGGGTACTATAAGGATAGCGAATAAGATGGAAAAAATATTGAAGTTCGGTAGAAAGAAATTGAGTATTGATAACGAAAGACTATCGTTGGGTTATTGTTTGTTTGACTATTGATCGAATCTTACGGAACCAGGTGTATTGGCGCAACTGAACGATTGTATTTTCCTAGTGGAAAGGAAATAACTTTTTGTATTATTAAGACTGGAATCCACTAAATAGAGATTGCAGTATTAATCGAAGGGTCACATCATGAGTCTCTTAATGTCTGTATTTTTAAGGTCATGAAGTCGAACTCTGATATAGCCAAGGAGTTGGTCGATGCGTTCTGTTCCGACACCATGGCCACCGTGCTTCACGGATTCGATTCAAGGGACATCTGTGAATTGGTATGCATTTTATTTCGGGTATATTCGGTATAGTCCATTACTCTGGTTATTTATTAGATGCGATCTATCGAAGATGGGAGAGAATTGGGAGGAGTGGTTGTTGCCTACTCTGGTCGTAATATCATACTAGGTTTACCGGGTTCTTGTTTGGTTTCTTGTTTGCTTTGGATTTTATAAATATTTCTCCTTTTCAGGGAGACCCGATCGCAATGAAGAAGGTGCTCCACGTGCGCAAGTGGATGCGATCTCATCTCCCCTTGTCGATCTGGAGAAGTGATCCAAACCTCTCGTACGACGCCGCGCTTTTCGACCTCGCCAAGCTGTGGATAAGTTCGTCCTCTCCTACCATCCTCGATGAAAATCGTGACTACCTGGGCGCTGATGAGTGATTCATCCTCCCCCAAACCTCATTCACCCATTTCACCTGTGTTCTTTGTCACCCATTTCTTTTTCTCCCAAGATACTCGAAGAAGATTTATATTTCCCATGATTTGTGTTTATTTACAATATTTGTATTAGAGCTGATCTTGATGAGGATGCGTTTTATCGTTGAGTATTTCCTCTCTCTGTAGCATTTTCCTCTACTGCATTTCTCCTCCCCCTTCAACCCCGGAATCAATTGAAGCTCTTTTAGACAAGTATACTGTAGTGCAATATCACCCTCATTTACCCATTTCTCCCTTGTTTCCTTTTATTTATGCTAGACGAATTAGGAGTGACTTTAATTAGGATGCGTTTTATTTGTGTCCCTCTCTATTTCTTTTCTGTGTTCTCAGTCTCTAATCACCCCACTTTAGAAGTGAACCTGCCCAGGATTCGTTTTATTTGTCCCACTCCATAACGGTGTACATCCAATCACTCCTCCCCCAAATCTTCCTTCCTATCGTCTTAGTATCGGTCCCTTTCTTCCACACCCCCGCCCTTCCAACAACGGTATCCATTGCTGCGTTCTCATTGGCAAATGTATTGTCCCATAATTAGTCAAGATCAACGATGACGGCATCAAAACATTGTTTATGGAACGCACAATCGATAAATTCGAAGACAGAAACGCGTATTGCAGCAGTCCGCATCGTCAGTGGCATACTGTAACATTTTCTGTAATGCCCTGAACATTTTCTGTAATACCCTAAGAAATCTGTGTTTGTAACGCACCAAACATGTTTTCTGTTTTAAGGCCCTGCCACCGAAACCCGTCTAAATCCACTACAAAAAGTGTAATAATCCGAAATTTTAGGGCATTACCTTCCCAATTTTTGTAATGGATTTAGAAGAAAAAAACGACAACATAGTTTGAAATAGGATACGAACCGGTATTCCCCCCCCCATATATGCTTTTCTGTAAATTTATTTTCTCAAACATTTTGTATCAAATATTTTTTCCCAAACATGAATTTCTGAAAAGTAAAATTCCGAAAATTTATTTCTCATCAAGATCTTTCTGAGAAATACATTTCTCAAGTGGAAATTCTCAAACAAAATTTCTAACCCGGGATACTCCCCAATTTTTCCTGGGAAGCTTCTTTAGTAAATAATTAAGTGATTTTTTTCACCCTAGATTACGTAATTAATAGGACTTATGACCTATGGATGACGGTTTGATTCTCTGATATTTTCATTCTCTCTCAGTGCTCTGACCGCTGTGAGTGTGCTGAATGGAGAGCGTGAAACTATTTGCTTCCTTTCTGGGTAATAAGAATCACCGTGAATCATCCATGTGAATTCCTTGCGCAGTAGCATCTGTTCGGGATCACTCGTCCCTGATGCCACATCCATAGTGCCCTCTTGTCATCCACCTCCCCCCCCCCCCCACCGTCTCTCAGTGTGTAAAATGGAGAAAGTCAGAATCGAAATATCGTTCCTAGAGCACATGATTCCAAGATCGGGACTATGGACAATTCCTACACTTATTGCCTGCTGATTCATTGTTACAGTTATGACATTTAACAACATGCTACGGTCAGATATGAATTGGTATATTTTTTCAAAAAATCACTAATTTGATGGTCTCGGGATCGGTATTCGTGGGCAATATTTCCTTCGAGATCAGCGCATAAGTGCGACAAGGTTGGTTGGTGCTACGGAGAGAGTATGAACTTTGTGATCACTCTGACGATCTTTCTTTCCTGTGCATTTCAATTCATAAATATATGTGATTTCAGAGCCGAGAATCGCTTGGTGTAATCAGCATAAGCACGTGATCCCACTGGACAAGTATCGCTAGTCAAGGTACGGTGGGTTCACTGGCTTTCGAACTGTGTCTTACAGTAGCGCAATTAATGCATGTTCTTATTCTTGCACAAGTTTTTTCTCAATTGTGGAACGAGAGATAGCTGTTCTGAGCCGCTCCGCTGTTATGGGTAAGGTTGCCGTATCCGTATTTAGGTTATGGTAACGAGACGTTTACAGCATTCCCAGGGGTTACTTTTGTTTCTGAATCGACTGACGTTTTCAGTTTTTCGATCTGAGCCTTCCGTACTGGGTTATCGCACCATGTTCATTTGGTCATATTCTTCTTTTCCGATGAAACCTGCTCCGGGGAGGGTCAAAATGGCCACAAATCTCGCGTACCCGACCAGAATTTAATTCTCTACAAAATGAAACTTTGGGTGAGGTTCTAACTTTTCTCGGTTTCGAGAAAAAGTCGATTTTTGACACAAACATTTAGGGGCAGAAACCCATTACAGATTGAAAGAGAAGACGTTTCTGATCATTTTAATTCTAAAGATGAATGATTTGAATTCTCCTGAACTGAGTTACATCACTTTTAGTGACGAAAAAAAAAAGGAGTTTTTCGAGCATAACTTTTTTCTTTCGCTGTTTCATGATCTCTAACATGAAAATTCGGTTTCCACGTGCGAAAATACGTAAGAAAATCCTATAGTCACGTATTTTTGGGAATATGACTTTTTTGACCCAAAAGTGGAACCAGGAACCAGAACCAGGGTCGAAAAAGTCATATCTTAAAAAATACATGACTATAGGATTTTCTGGGGTAAACCGAATTTTTATGTTAGAGATAATAGAAACTCGAAAGAAAAAAGTAATGCTCGAAAAACTATTAAAATCGCAGGTTTTCGTCACTAAAAGTGATGTAATTCAGTTCAGGAGAATTCAAATCGTTCATCTTTAGAATCAAAATTACCATTTTTCTGACTTTTCAAACATAAAATTTCTGATTTTCTAAATCAGAAAATAAATATTTTCTGTCCCAGCCCTGCTTAGAAGTATTCCAGGAACCCATTGATGATTGGATTTTTCACAGTTCAAGATTGTTGCGTGAAACTATGTTCTCGCAGGAGAGCATTAGTGTAGGCGAAATTTTGCGGGAGGATTGCACTATTTTCTGAATTTTTCTTAAATCCTGAGGGTGGGAGTCGTTAGAAGCGACTGAGCAAGATGAGCACGAGTGTTGCCTAAGGTGAGACATGTTGCCCTGAAGGGAAGTCTACGTTTCGGCTCTCTCTCTCTCTTCTGCACACTCTCTCACCGGTCGCACAGACGAGAAAGTGTGTAGAATTTAGAGAGAAGAAAATGGGACCGACTTCATCATACCTAGTTTCATACTTATCTTTCTTTACTTTGAACTTTCGTAGTGTGTGCCCTGATCTTTCTCGATTCACTCTTTCCCGATCAATTTGGAATCTGCGACATGCTCGCTGCAGTCTTGACCGCCTATCCAAGTTCCACACATATTAGAAATAATATCACCCCACTCCCAACCCTTTCTACTTTCTGATCACTCACGTTCCTTGTGATCTCGTTGTGTCTCTGTGGTAGGGAGATAATCTAAGTGATTTAATTTTTTGAAACAATCATAGGCCAGAGTATTAGGGAAGCCGAAGAATGCAATCGGAGTAGAGTGCGCAGTTCGGGTAATCGTCTATTCATTTCACACGCTCTCTAAACCGGTCGAGTAGTGAGAGTGAATGTGGAATGAAGAGACGATTGCCCGGATTGTGCACTCTAATTCGGAGTCAGCGAGGTTTGGTAAAGGGGTAGGAATGGGAAATATATGGATAGGGTAAAAAGTAGAATATATTTGAGGTGCGGTGGAAAGAAGTGTAGTACTGATAAATACTGATAAAGAAAGAGTACTATAGGGTTAGTGTTTGGTTGACTATTGATAGAAACATACGGACCAGGTATATGTTGGTGCTACTGAACGATTTTATAAGAAATGATTAGGTTGCTGAAACGATGGAAGTTTCACCTGTGCAGAGAAAAATCCTAATTTATATATATTTTTACACAACCTGTCGCATTTGTGCCACAGAGTTGCTATAATCTTCTAGTGAAGATTGCTGGATCAATGAGATGGTGACATTCATTTTCGCAAAAAAAATAAATCACTCGCCTCTGTCGCACGTCAGATATGGTAAGGTAGACTCGGATCACGTCAGTTCAAGAGCGAAATTAGGAGAGCCGGAGCCGTCGATTTGGAAATGCCACACCACGGAACCTATTATCAATTATCCCATATTCCGAGGCCGCAATTTACGCAGACGGGTTAGAGACAGGCCCCTCGCTCTCTCATCCGTTTCCTTCTTCGAGCGCCCTATTTAAGACCGGCTCTGCTATTTTGAAGTATGAGCCGGACATCGATATCACCGTCCAAACTTTTTCCCTGGATACCCCCATGGGTCCCCATTACCAAACAGGCTGTCGTTTACTCTTCCGATTGTCGTGATAAAGTTAACAGTAATTAATTCTGGATCGATAATTCGGTAGATCTTGCTAGTCGCAGTTTTGCTTTTCAATCGTATCGTATTTGTCGTGTCGCGTTCCTCTACGATACAATCTCCCCTTTAATGAGAACATATTAAATGATTTCCAGATCGATAATCGGGTAGAGCGACGAGGTCGGGTAGATCACCACCACTCAATCAGAGATAGAGGCCAAGGATGCCCGAGGCACCTACCATTATTCATGGTCAGTTGGGGTTTCATTGCTCCTTAAAATCCATATTTCAAAAGGTTGTTTGCTATTTGGGGACAATTCAAAATATTTAAAAGAAATATATTCGTGATTCTTGGTTTCATATCATTTTTTATATTGTTCTGCCAGTTCAGAATTCGCTAGATTCAGCTCCGCGTCTGCTATAAATAAAAATATTTAAAAAACATCTTTTTCTCCAGCCTCGATCTCCCTTCCCTCGTCCACCTCTGGCAGCAACGTCAACGGCATCCCATCGCTGAAGACACTACTCGATGCGGCCGATCTGCTCAGGTAACATGGTGAGGGTTACGGTAGGTGGTCGGTCGCTCCAGGCAGCCGATCTGCTCAGGTATACTGTAAATGTACAGAGTTGGTTCTATAAGTAGTAGAATACTGTAGCTACTGCAGTTATGCAGCTGACATGCTCAAGTATGCGTTAGGAAGTGCGAGCAAGTCATATTTGTGGTCCTGAAGGATACTGTATTAGGCTGACGAGTACGGTAGAACTAACGAGTTTACGGAAGTTGGGCAACAGTTGAATTATGTTGTGCGTACAAATATTATTGCATTTTATTTTATTGTGCACTGATATGCTGAACAGATTGATGGTGCAGTCACACAGTGCACTAAGCTGGTCGCTGAAACTTCGATGCGCATGCTACCGAATAGTTTCAGCTAACGCTTTATTTTCTAACTCAAGATGACGGTGTGGGTAGTATACTAAATCAATCGATCGCAGCTTCGAGCGCACGTGGGCGTGATCACCGGGATACGGTAGTCAGGATACTGTATCACCGGGGAGATTACTGTGGTATTTACTGATTAATTTAAGCTTCGAGCATCCTCTGACGTGTGTGTTGCATCTTCGACATGCAGGGGACATCGAGTATGTGGACGAGAATGATCTGCTGGGAATCGGTGAGTGGGGATTATCGATATGTTGGATTTTTGACCGACCAAAAACGAAGAAAAATTGATGCTGCAGTCTCATAGTGCTCTAGTATAACTTATGGAACGTGAATGCCCATGGTGGGCGAAAATCATTTTATCATTGATCAAGTGGTGTATGAAAGAAGGTTTTTTTTGTATATGAGACAGAAATTGATGATATAGTTCCTCACTTGTCTTGGCTCACTGCTGAAACTTGAATGAACGCTGTAGGAGTTCGTCGGTGCGATTTATCAAAGTTCCATGTGCTCAGTGCTGTTGGAGTACTGGTGAAACTCCAAAGCGCGCGGTTGCCAATGTTATCGACTAGCCCAAGTGAGAAAGATAGTTAGCTTTTCTCATTCCGGCCTTCGCGCATCTTATTATCAAGTGAATTGGGCTGAAAGAAATCTACTGCAAAGATCGTTAGCGCCTCGCAGCAGGGGATCACTAGCGGTGTCAGACAGAACTGTAGCGCATTCTGCACACTTCCTCTAATGGCAGATATACGAGTGAGTGTGCAGAATAGAGAGAGGAACATGGCGCGTCAATGTTTTCGAGATGAATAAATTTGCTATTCGCACATATACCGGGTATCCTCTTCGTTTGCGAGGTGATACGACACGTCGACAAAGAAAATTCGAAATAGGACCTTTCGAAAAGTGACGTTTCGAAAGAAAAAAATTTCATACATATTTTCTTGTATTTTTGTTTACATTTTCGAATTCCTCTTCCTCATTTGACATAGAATTGATAAATTTAAAAGAGAGAATATTGTTTATTAGGTTGGTTCATAAGTCGTGTCCCGTTTTCAGAATTAAAGACGCCTAGCTCTTTTGATTTTGACCGACCACCTCTCGGATTTCCATATTCGGTGAAGCCTTCAATGCTCTCTTCAGCGCACTTTATCTCAGATCTCTCCGATCGGGAATACGGGCACTGAGTAAAATATCAATAAAATTGGTTATCGTCCAGTACCAGGACGATACGAAGTCGAGCACCTTTCCCGTTAAGATACAAGATAGATCACCAATATGGCTTCTCAGTTACTTTATTTCAATCTACAAAACTATTACTTAGCAGAGTACAACAATTTCAAAATTAAGTCTCATTTTTTTGAGAATTTGCTTTTGGCAAGACCTGAAATTCTCGAACATTCAGCAAGCTTGGCACAATTCCAAACTATTATCAAGAAGCAAGGACATACCTCTATATAATACTACGAAGGCAGACCGGGGCGATTTGAGACAGACAAAATCTACGGGCTCAAACTTCAAGCCCGAAATGGGACAAGACTTATGAACCAACCTGATAAAAAGGAGAAAATTGGTTCCAAAGTGATGTGCGCGCTCCGCGGAGTTTTGCGAAATGTCCTATTTCGGAATTGCTTTGACGAAATGTCTTATCACCGCTTGCGGTAGGCGTTGTATGTGATTCGGTGTTTTTTCCCATTCATTATTTCTTTCTCTCCCTCTTGGAAGTGCGGATTTGGGTTGCTTAATTCAGAGGAGAATTGTGTAATTTCGACAGATGGGCGCTCGTTTTTGTCTTACTGACTGGTTTCTCAGTTGAACAGAAGATTTATGATGACCGGATCTTTCCCTCTTTTCTTACTATTTTTTGTAGTGGTAACTCTCTGTTCTGTGCTGGCGTTTGTTTTTCGACTTCCTAACCGAGTCCTAACATTGGTCCAATAAAATTTTATCAATATTTTTTTTTTTTAAATGCGTGGCCCAAATTCCGCTGGTCATCTTGAAGACCGGTATTCCTTTGGAGGGTTAATAAAACAATGGTTTCCCTTAATTCTTCACTGACTCCCTAAACCCTTTCGCACACTAGTAAAAAGAGTGGGGAGAGAAAATGAGGGAGTGTGTAAAAGTGATAGAGGGCAGAGAAAAGCGGGGAAAATAGCGATCAGGACTGCTCTTTTTATTCCGAGGAGGAGAGGGAGGGAAGAAGAGGGGAAAGTTGAAATGACCACTGAACGGAGGATGGAAGATGCGGGAGGGGATAAGGAGTATTAGATGGGGGTAGGGGGGATTCTGAGCAAGAGTGATTCGAGTCCATCGACGCTGAATGTAGTTCTGAAGTTAAATAAAATCAGTGAAACGAGAACGAGCATGGTTCCCTGTTCTACATTTTCGAGGCAAGATGCGTGGGAAAGGGGAGGGAGAATGAGAATAAGAGAATTTAATATTGAAGATGGTAGCAGGCCCGTATCAAAGTTACATAATATTCTGAATAGGCCTATTGCGAGTGAAACGAAAATTAGCACGGAGCGCTTTATGCCTATTTAGGGCGATGCGGAAAAAAATTGTCGCATTGTGTGATCTTTAATTTTTTTTAAGGAGTTTGATGGGGATACATCGATGGGAGGCATTTTTTAAAATTATTTATTTCAAGATTATATCATGAAATTCAGCTCGCACATGAACAAAAAAACAGCTTCTTGTTTTTTTCAACTTCTCAAAACATTTTGCGATAATATTTTTCTTCTTGCAGGCATGAGTCGTCCCGAGCAGAAGAGACTGCGGAAGGAGTATGCTCTATTATATTATCATGTAGAAACGTCGTTAGAGCGCTCTCCATTCTGCACACTCCCTCGTCGATCAGACTAGTGTCCAGAATGGAGAGAGCAGAATAAATAGGAACGACATCATTGTCACTCTCAGACATTTCCTTATTTTTTTCGAATATTCATAGTTAGCGCCCTACTATTTCTAGCTTCAATCTCTCTATATAGGAAGCTGATGTTGTTTTGCTATTGATGTAAATGCAGCGGATAATTCGAAATAGTCATACTATCGACCGTTCCTTGCTTCTTTGTGATCATTTACGTTCCTTGTGATCTCGATGCGTCTCCGTTTCAGATAAATATCTAAAATATTTAATTATTATTTTTATATTTAAAAACTCAATTATTAAGGCCAGCGTATTCGGGAAGCTAAAGGAGGCATTCGGAAGGGAGGAGACCCGAAGGTACGTTAAACCGGGGGGGGAAGTGGATACTGTAAGAGCATGGCGGAAGAGGGAGAATTTTGTTGAGGTGCTGTAGAAAGAAGAGGTGTATTGATATACAAAAAGTACTGTAGGGTTACTGTTTGGTTGACTGTTCACCGCAAGATACGGATCCAGGTGTGTTGGCACTACTGAACTATTTTATGAGACTCGATTATTTCGCTGAAACAATGAAGATTCGACTTGCCTGTGTTAGAATAGAATTTCTCTGCGAAATTTTTTTTGTGCACAGAGTTATTGTAAACTCCTCGGTCAGATTTATGGATCAATGGGTATAATCCTTTCGTGTGCAAAGAAATAAAATCGCTCGCTTCTGTCACAACGGCAGATGCGGTAAGGCAGACATGTGAGCGCCTCGGTTGATTTGTGCAACTAAGAGATAATAAACTTCGTGAACACTTAGCTCAGACAATCTGTTCTCCACTCTTTGTGACTTCTAAATCATAACTATTAGTATTTTTAGAGCCGAGGATCGCTCGGCGGATCAGCACCAGCACGTTATTCCTCTGGAGAAGATCACGCTAGCCAAGGTACGGTAGCATACGGTAGATATGTGAAAAGGTAGGATACTGTACTTTGTACTTTGTACTGAATCTACGGTATCTTGTGAAGTTGTGGCGAAATTAAGGAATAGTGCTAGGCTATCACACGAGTGTGATGTTGTTTTGTAGCCTCGAGAAGGTTGCATAGTATTTTATTAATTGTTTTAATTGAAGGAGCTAGGCCGAGGCGAGTTCGGTACAGTCCACATGGCATACTGGAATGAGGGAGGAGGGAAGGAGGGAGAAGTCAAGGTGAGTTCTTATTTAATAGATTAAAATGGAAGTCAATTGCTCTTGGAAGTTTCCGTGTAATATGATGTATGCGTGTAACTGATTCTTCGCGGGATGGGATTTTATTGAAGTGTTGTTACAAGCAAGTCTCATGGATTCATTGGTGATTGCAACTTTATTGTTTCTAGAGGGCTGGGTGAAACGGGAGCCTGACAGGATGATTTTTTTTTTTAAATATTGAATCTTACAATTAGCAGCAATACAAAACAGTGTTTTTTTTTATAAAAGAAATTACTACCAGAAGCCAGATTCTTGTTTCAAGATGGCTTTATTACAGTTGTCGCTAAATTCATTAAAACGGAGATTGCTGTTGAAAAATAAAGAAATCAACCATTCTCAGTAGGGTTGGCTATTCGGGCTTTGCGGGCCCGCAATCGCGCGTCTCTCTCGCCTCTCGATTGCGGGCTCGCAATCCTCCTCCCGCCCAATCCGAGGAGGGAAGCTGCTTTCATCCACCCGCCGCGCTCTAGTCTGCGCGGGTTTGAGAGAGGAGGCGGAGCGGGAGCGGAGGAGCGCTCTCTGGGGGGGGGGGGGGGGGAGGATTGCCCGCAATCGAGAGGCGAGAGAGACGCGCGATTGTTTAGCCAACCCTAATTCTCAGGCGGCAGTGAAGTGTATTTCCTCCGAGAAACTGCTGTCGAATCCAACTTCGTTCCTGTCCGGTGAGAGATTCATTGATTGTATTTGATTGTTTTCTTTTTAAATCTTGATGTAATTGCGAAACTACGGTTTCAAATGCGAGACATATCTCTTGCGATTAAATCTAGGCAATATTCTTACCGCAGTACAATTTGTTATTGAGAGTTTAGGGATACGCACAGTCCTGTTGTTCTAGCGATCGATTATTGATTTTTTAATCGTCTAATGATTACGGTATTCATTCATTTCCAGAAGCGGCGATCATGCACCGAATGCACCACGACGACGTCGTCCGTCTGTACGGAGTAGTGCTGGACACGAAGCAAATCATGATGGTGAGGGTTACTGTAGTCTATCGGGATACGGTAGTCGAGATGGGTACGGTAAAAGGGGGGGGGGAGGAGACACGAAGCAGATCATGATGGTGAGGATTACTGTAGTCTATGGGGATAAGGTAGTCGAGATGGGGTACGGTAAAGGGGGGGGGGGGAGTAGACACGAAGCAGATCATGATGATATGGTGAGGGTGTACGGCACTATAACCAGTAATGAGTGTAGGTTCGTGGATACGTAGCGAGTGTTATTTTGCACGGCTTGGGCGAAGAGAATCGTATGCGGTCAATCGTCCCGTAATTGAGATAAGCATGAAACATAAATGTCATTGTTCCAGTTTTACAATTTTGAAGTAACTCGATAGCTTTTCCGCTGGTATTCGGTCTGTGTCGCCCCAGTGCGCCGAATCTGAAATACGCGCCTGGGGTAACTCGGCGGTGACGAAATGGATAATCTCCAAATTGATCTTTGATCTCTCTCCTCGTCAGGTCTCCGAACCAGCCTCCTCTGGTTCACTCCACTCTTGCCTCCTCAATCACTCCCTACGCGACTTATTCCCCGTCCAAGCACTGTGCAACTTCGCCATTCAGGTGAGAGATTTGATGTTTGATCTCTACCGTAATCTTATTTTAACGAACGCATTATTTGCAAAATTGAGCAAAGTATCTGTTGAGCGGTGGATAATGTTATTTAAAATAATTTCAAAAGTTGATCTTTGATCTCTGCTCAGATCGCGCGAGGAATGGCATACCTCGAGGCGCAACGACTCATCCACAGAGACCTCGCAGCCAGGAATGTACTCGTATTTTCAGCCACTAAGGTTGATTGGTGGTTTGAATCGAGAGAGAGAACTGCAGACTGGAATGAGAAGGTTGAGAGATATTTGATGACAACTTGAAACCAGTAGTCGTCTATTATTTTCTACATTTTTTTTGAATGACCATCTTGGGCTGTATTGGTAAGTAAAAATTACGGCTAACTTGTAGTCAATGTGAAACTCATTTTCACATTGGGTTGTGCAGTTTATTAAAATTCGCATACAACGCGATCTTATCGGCATAAGACATCTTGCAATGATCACATATTCAATCTGAAACGAGAGAAGTGTTGGATGTGAAAAAGTTGACTAAATGTTCAATTCAAGGTGAAGATCTCCGATTTCGGACTCTCGCGCTCGCTCGGAATCGGCGAGGACTACTACAGGTAACTATTTCATACATAAATAATTTTTATTCGAAAAATTTCTTCGAAAAAAATCCATTTTAACAATAGTTGTGACAACTAGGCAAATTCTGGACTTTTATGCGACGCTATATACGTTTGAAATAACAACACTGATGTCCCAAGGTTAAGTAAGCCAAATATGATTATTACTCGCATTTTCTCATCTGTGTTCGAACTGCGGGTCGCCCTCTCTTCATTCCGCACACTATATCGCTTTTCGAGCTGTCGAGAGAGTGTGCAAAATGGAGAGAGCCAAACCGAAGTGACTGAATAATGTATCTCTCTTCAGAGGCGAATTCACCCCGACTCTCCGTCTACCGATCGCCTGGTGCGCGCCCGAGTGTATCAACTTCCTCAAGGTGGAATATATTTCTGAGTTTGTAATGCTACATTTGTTTGTATTGAGAAAGAGAAGGTAATCGTTCATGGAAAAGTGTTGTAATTAAATGCTCGTAGTGAAACCATAAAATCGCAGTTGATTCCAATCCTGGTAAAGTTGTGTCTTGATGTAGAAAAAGTTGGGAAACGAGATCGAGGTGATGCAATGCACCAGGTACTTTGAGGTTTTTGTAGTATCATTTCTTAGAGGAATAATGCTGCGGGCAATTCTGCTAGCAAATTGTCTTCAAATAAATTTTTGTGAGCCTTGGAGCTATTACGAGTGATAATATGCACATCAAAAATAATGATATTACAACTACCTCAATTCCAGTTCACTCATTCCTCTGACGTTTGGGCGTACGGCGTGACCCTCTGGGAGTTCTACTGCCACTTTTCGGATTTAATAACTATTCAAAGTCTGCTGTTCGGTTTGGTAGGAATATTCGATCAGTATCTATCCAATTCCTCCATATTCCAGACACCTCCCCCGTCCGTCTCTGCCCGGAGGACATTTACTCACTGATGGGCGAGTGCAGGGCGCACGACGGAGCAGCTCGACCGACCTTTGCAGCACTCCTGGCACAGCTGCCGGATAGGTACGATAGGGATACTGTAGTGGTGCGGTGGGAGGGGTACGGTAGAGGTAAACTATTTATAAGAGGGTTACAACGGACGAGATAAATAAGCGAATGTATTTATTATGTAGACTCAGTGATTCTGTTCTCATCGAATTCCCTAATAAGTCAATGATGATGAAGTGTGAATGAAACCAAAAAGTCGCTGTAGATACCTTATCTTTGGAGGAGATCGATAGTTCAATGAATATTATATTTAAACCAGGCAGATGTAGTGCCATTAAGTCTCAGAATATGGAATGCAGATGAATCCGAACCATCGATGTACCGTAGCTTTTCGAAATTTGGCACTGCAATTTTTAGGCTAATGAATATTTAGTTTTGATTTGACAGACAAAGAGTCATTACATTCCAAGCCAACCATCAGTATGTGAAAGGTTAATGACACCGAACTGTTGCTTGACAGAAATTGCACTCTGGAATCGGAATCTGAAAAAAAATGGCAATCGCTCTTTTGTTTTGTCGTGGCGAGTGAAAGTCACATTGAATTCCTAGTTAAGTCTCAGTATGTAATCCACTGAGAAAACCGAACACTAACTGGTGGGGAAAATTGCTCGGCCGGGGTTTTTTTGTGATCCTGACTCTCGATTGATCAAGAAAGGTATTGCCTACCAGATAGCCGTCGACGTATGAATCAATAATCAACCAATGTATTCCAGAGATATCGGGATACGGTAATCAATCAATCAATAATCTGTCCATATCTCAGACTTCCTCTGCACGTTCGGGCTATCGTCACCCTGAGCAGTGCCGTCTCAGCTGATCATCTCGTGTACAATAGAGACGATCTCATATATGTCATCGATAAGAAGTCAGTTGTCGATTGGGGAGGGATACGGTAGTTTAGATGGTGATCGAGCGGAAAGTGGTGCGGACAGCATCGTGCAGTAAATTTTTAGGAAAGAAGAAATGGTCAGGGAATTGATATGAAGGGTTCACGTCCGGGTGATGAGCAAAGTTCGTAGCATCAATCGCACGGGTTGCGCCAGAATACGCAATTTCTTAATTAATTATTTTGGAATCTGAAGATGAAGCAGAAAGTCATATTGAGATGGAGGGTTCGAGTAGCAATGAAATCGATACACCGCAACCTCAATCTCACTGGTTTCATTATTTCAGTCCCGAGGAGTGTCCTGATGGCAGTTTCTGGTTGGGATCGTTGAAGAATGGAAGGACCGGACTATTCCTCCCCAAGGTTGATATTTGATCTCTCTTGAATGTTCAAGGGCAATATTCGTTTGTCTTGAAGACGGATTGCAGCGATATGACTTATTTTTGCCGTGTATCTATCGATGATCAATACAGTAGAGTGGTCGTGAGGATACGGCAGGGCTATTATAGATTGTGATTGCAATAGCCTTGAGGTTCCAATATACGGCAGTAAAGTAATGTATATACGCTGGATACGGTAGCCCTGAGGGATTACAGTAATTGAGGACATAATCGCAGGATACGGTAGCTCACCTGGGCGCCGAGCCTCCCGCAATGAACAAAGGAGAGACAGAGGAGAAGAAGAGAGAAGAGAAGGAGAAGAAAGAGAAGAAGCAAGGAGAAGGTATGGTTGATGGATGGGAGACAGTGATGAGCGCTCCCCTTCGGCTTGAATCCCCCGCGCGGACTCCGCCCATCCCCCCCTCCCCCTCCTCTCCTCTCTCAAACCCGGCTGGTCTAGCGCGCACTCCCTCTCTCCGCCTAGGGCGGGGGTCCTCGACTCCGAGGCCCGCGCTCACCACTGATGGGAGAAGTTTCTGAATTTGATATTTCAATCAGAGGACTCTGGCATATTACCTATTCAGCTGCGATAAAGGTATTTAATTGAAAATCAAAACACAAATCGCGCTGGTTATCGCCTATCTTTCTTTGACTCCTATGACACGATATCTGACATTTCCGACTTTCTTCTGGCACAGCTAAAAAATGAAATTCTATCATATTTCGGCTACAGATAGTCGAGGACCCCCGCGCGAAATATGATATAAAACAGTTACATGTCGCCCGGGAAACTAGTGAGATTTTCGTAAATGTGACGAAATTATCGTTTTTATCGATTTTTCAATTTCGACGAAGGGGGATCGAAAAATGTCCGCGAGTAAAAGATTCTCAGAATTCCACGGGGAGTCTATAGAACCTACTCTCGAATCGATTAGAATCGATTTACGATTTTGGTTGATGACGTCATCACCCACATTACTCATGCCCTGAGGCGAAAATTTTTTAGAAAAATTCCAAAAAAAATATCCCCCTACTCCACTCACCGAGCACTATCTGTAGCCGAAATATGAAAGAATTTAATTTTTTGGCTGTGCCAAGTATCTGCAGGAGAAAGTCGGAAATGCCAGATATCGTCTCCTATAATACATGAAACCGTAATCGTTTATCAAACGAATGTTCGTTTCAACTCAAATCTTCGCGTGATTGACTACCACATATTATTTAGTCACTTACCAAGATCTTGCGACACAAATCCAGCTCTTGGAAAATTTTATATCTGATCGTGAGATATTTTAGCAAGTTAGTGATTGGTAGTTTTCTGTGTTGGAAGTTGGAAGATGTTGGAAGAATCGTGTGTTCTGCATCTCCAAGTACATTAAATTATTGGTGAAACCTGAATCTCACCGGAGCTTATTTTTACAAAATAAAATACAGGATCGCGAGCAGCGGAAGGCGTTGATTGGCGAGCCGCAGGCAGTGAGACACACGGCGCATCTCGGAGTGGATGGAGCCTATTTTGGATTGCTCCAGGTCAGTATTGTGATTTAAATCGGTAATTTTAAAACAATTGGGAAATTACATCAAATTTTATTTTGAAGCCAACATCTCTCTGAAATCTTTGTACTATCTGAAATGGTGATTTGACGGTACCTCGAAACAGAAAATTGTATGTTTGAAATTACATTAATTGGCCGAATAGCACAGTGCATCTCGCTCATTGTGATTTGCAAATTTTGCATGGCGATAGCCAGCATTGTCAGATCACTGGCACCATCGCTGCTTTGGTTGAAAGCCGAAACGAGAAACGGGCAATTGCCGAAATTATGACTTTACCGAATAGGGCTAATATCGGAGTGATTTGCGCGTATTTTTAGATTGATGCAGATACATTAAATATTCATGAAAATCATTAGGGCGTTGTGTTCATTAGCGATTGTTATTTTACAAAGGATTTGTGAAGATCATCGTATGCTTTCAGTCATCCCGTATTTGAGATCAGCGTGAAACCTTGATGCGATTGCTCCAG
This sequence comes from Pristionchus entomophagus, assembly GCA_036245825.1. Lineage (NCBI taxonomy): Eukaryota > Metazoa > Nematoda > Chromadorea > Rhabditida > Neodiplogasteridae > Pristionchus > Pristionchus entomophagus. The sequence goes on along the minus strand of BTSX01000004.1, from coordinate 45,778,502 downwards.
TTTTACAATTTTGAAATAGATTCACGCGACTTTAACGATCTCGATTGTTATCTTCCGCTGGTAATCTATCTGTGGATGGAGCATATTTCGGATTGCTGCAGGTCCGTATTGTATTTTAAATCGATATGGTGTACAATTGGGTTCAGAATATATAATATTAAAATTTATTGTAGATTTTTATTCGGAAAGCGCAATGTTATCATAGCTCTAGCGTGCCCGGCGCTATAATGATGAGTTGAAACGGGAATCGCGCCGGCTTCGAGTGGTAATATGTTGCGAATATGACTGCTGTATTTTGGGGAATCTAGAAGGGAGCGGTGCACTTATGGTATTGATTCAGATTTTTGACTGTTTAAAGGTCTAACAGTGTTTTGCGAGTTTTTTTTGTTGACACTACATCTGCATCAGTTATCTCCAGACTCTCTGTATTTATGACTGTCTGAAACAAAAAAATCCGTTCATTTTATTTTATTTTTTTCTAAATTGTGCATGGAACGTATCACTAGTACCCGATTCCCTCTGCTTATGATAGTGTACTGAAACGAGAACCGTGATGGTTCATCAATTATCAAGCTGATTCGTAAGCGCGGGTTTGTTGCAGGTGCATGAGTCATGCTTACAATCAGTCATTGCTCATACACAAGATATGGATGAGTAATCAAGTCATCAGAGGCATGGATTGGGTTTCAGAAGGCTCTCGCTCTCTCCATTCTGCATACTCTCTTCTCGATCAGTCAGGCGAAAGAGTGCGCAGAATGGAGAGAGGGCGAAACGGAAATGGATTCCCTGGTCACCAGGCTATGAGAGCCACCTGTTTGATGGGATTCGAGACGCTTCCTGAAAGCTCTGAAATCTGTGAACTAACTGAAATGGTGGTTTGACGATACGTCGAAACAGAAAACTTGCACGTTTGAAAATGCACGAATTGGCCGACTAGCATAGTACACATCGGAGTGGATGGGGTGTGTTTTGAATTTCTGCAGGCTTAAAGATTTATTTTTCAAATAATATTTAAATATTTAATGTGAAGAAATAAAGGCATTTGCGTGGACAGAAGCCATGCGTGGTAAATAGTTATTGTTTTGATTTAGAATCGCGCACACGGAAGAATCGATGCACTGGAGGTGCCGGTGCTTTGATTCAAGGCCGAAACGGGAAACGCGCAAGTGCCGAAAATGAGGTATTTTTCAAATGGAGACACGCGCCTCATTTCGGAGTAAAGGTAAAGTTCATCCAGAATCGAGCGAATTTTACATTGACTAGCGAACACGCAGTTGGGACCGCTGCTATGCACTGTACGGCGTTTTACATGGGGGTGAGCGAGAGAAGAGAGAGCGGCCAGGGGATTGCAAGAGAGCATGCAAATTCAAGAGTGTGGTCTCACCACGAAGCTCACTTGGCGTTTTGCCAGCAGAACGCCGTGCACTGGGGAATCAAGAATGCGAAGATGTGCTAATACAATTGATTTGGATGATCTTGAGAAATGTCATATTTTTCTATAATCTGCATTGTTTGTTTTTTTAGTACATCGATTCCGTTATCGGTTATCATAGCGAATGCGCCCGCCAGTATTATGACGGTTAGATTGACCTGGGTTCGATAGCAAGGAAATATAAGACTGTTATTAAGTTTGTGTTTTTGGTCTGGCACTACATCTGCATCAGTTATCTCCGGAACTTTCTATCTTTAAGAATAGACTGAAACTCAAATGAGCATAATATTTGATGGTTGTGAACTGGAGGTGAGAGCGATCGCTTCGTTCTATTTCCTCGTGCTTCTGATATCTGGCTAAAACGAGAATCACATGTTGTAAGATAGTGTTATGTGATGACTACTTGATGCTGCGAGGGCATTCAAGATTAGTTTTGCAAAGTGGTACACCGGAACCATCACTGATCCCCGGGACTTACTCTCTTGACGAACGGCTGGAACAAGAATCCTCATAATGTTTTGAAACTCACAAACATAAATTATTTTACCAAGATGAATGATAGCGCATTGGTTATCAAACTGATTCGTAAGCGCGGGTTTGTTGCGGGTGCATGAGTCATGCTTACAATAAGTCATTGCTCACCCACGGGATATTATTGAGTCATCAAGTCATCAGAGGCATGGGTTGTGATTCCAGAAAAGTCTTGAAATAATGGGGATCATCGGAATAAAGTGCAGAATGGGCAGAATTCCGTCCATTCTTATGCTGCTTTTCTGCTGATTTTGCGCTTGCGTCAGTCTCGATCGAAATAGACATCAAAGGTGATTATCATCGAGACTCCCCTCTTTTCGCACGCTCTCTCGCCCTCTCTGACTCTCCCCATTTCGCACACTTTTGCCCCCTACAATGATCAGAAGAGTTGGCCTTCGCGTCTCTCCATTCTGCACACTCCCTCGCCGATCGGAGAGGCGAGAGAGTGTGCGAGATGAAGAGAGTCATTGAAGTGTCAATATCGGTCACAAGTCACTACTGATAAGGGACCATGGTGATATCGCCGAGTATAGTCAGGAGGGGATAAAAGGCGGACCAGGCCATGCCACGGGTTTTCTTTCTGCAATAAAGGCTATCGGTTCCTGACTTTGGACTGGATTTTGAATCTGGCGTTGATTTGGACTGAACTTCGAGGTGATCCTGCTAGATCGGATATTCCGGAGGCGATTGGTGAGTCGGTGACCTACCAATTTAATATTTTTGATAGTGTCATAATCTGTCCAGCTAGTTTGGTGACTCAACAGTGATTGTTTAGAGCTTGACCCAAAGGAGCGCTAGTAGGTAGTACATCTCTATTTTCCACAAAAATAATTTCTTATGATAGACAAAATAAGTGACCCACAGTGCCCATGACCTACCAATTCATTCTTGGTTTTAACATTATTTGTGTCTTATTGTTAGCAGACGCGAAATTTGCTCGAGTCCTCCTCCCAAGGTGATAGCAGTTGAGGAAGGGAAGGAGGTTGTTATTGGGGGAAGGTCAGAAGAAAGAAAGGAACACCGGAGACGGGGCGCAGTTTCCGGCGCGGAAGGATTACGATAGGTGGGCCTTTGTTCCAAAATGGATGGAGAGATCGTCCCGGGTTGTTCGGTGTTTCAGCGATCCTATTTGGTCGCTTCTTACTTGAAGAGTTGATTCAATTGTGGTTGCCGTTGCACAATAGAATGTATACTGCGTTACATTAGAAACTAACGTTGTGGCTTGGTAACTCAGCTGTATTATTTCATCGCGTCTGCATTGGTTGTGATAATCGAGAAGAAAGAGAAGTTCGGATCAAAGAAAACAAAATCTCCAATCGAGAAAAAAATACCTGCCGCGGTAGTGTTGTGTTTCTTTGATGCTATAATGTTGCTTGTTAACGATTGTAGCTGATAGGTTCTGGGAGTGCAAGCGAACAATGTAACCGAGACATTCGATGCGCTAGTTGTATTATTGGTATAGGAATGGCTCATTTTTTTGTGCAAATTATATCTATATACTCTAGCCAACCAAGGACTTCGAGAGAAAAGCTCTGACCAAGTGATCATGTGTTTCAGCGTCACTTTTCCTTCGCTTATTTATCCTTGTGCATTCAAAACTATCAGACCGGTGATCACGTGTATCAGTGATATTATATGCTCATATTGTTCACGTGTGGAAATAATTAATCCATCGACTTCAATTCAAAAATCATTCAAGTGATTAGATGTTTCAACAAAACCTTAAACTCGCGATATTTGGCGGTGAATCCGATTTTGTTTCGGAAGTCGACTTTATAACCAGCATTGTCCTCCTAGACGCTATAAACCCGGAGATGTAGTGTTTTAGCGCTACTATACGCTCGCAATATTAAATGGCCACTCTAATACGTGATGGACATGTTCCCCTATTCCAAATGGACAAGAAGGATCTGCTCACCACATCATCGATCTCTCCCTCGGGTGGTGCGACTACCGTACCCCGTGGTGCGAGTCTGTCCGAGAGAGGCAAAATGTCGCCCGCCTCCCTGCACTCGTCGCACTCATCAGGCAGCAGTCAGTCGATTGGTGAGTGACGGAATTCTAGAATTCGAATTTCAGGCACCATGAGATACGGTAGTGGGAAATCACAGTACAGAATATTATAATAACTTGAAACGGATACCGCTAGTTCCGAACTGATAGGGTTGTTCTTAGGGGTGTTGTTTTTAACAGTATCTCTCTCCATTCTGCACACATCACTCTTACTTTTGAGACAGTGTGCAGAATGGAGAGAGTAGTATTCGTTCCGGAAACACTACTGACTATGCGTCGATGTAGGGAATTAGGCGGGTCAGAGATGAAAGTGATGGTTGTACTAGAAGGGGAACGGATCAGGGTGTAATCCCCCGCCGCACTATCTCTTTGAATCATCTGTTGGGGGAGATTGGATGCAACCGATTTGTTCTCTGCTATCGATTCACGCACTTTCGACCCATCTTTATTGTTCTTTGAAACATCGTTTTTACGGGTTTTTTTTCTGAGAATCACATGGAAGGATATTGCATAGTGGACCGCTCTTTTCCGACCAGAGTTGCCTGCTTGAGCGTAATTTTTTTGATCTTTGAACTATGAATAGTAGTGGTATATCTTCAATGTACCTGTATTTTTTAAAATTTAAAATGAAAAAAGCGCGGATATAACGGGTCAGGGAATAGCGCTCGATAGTCATCATTATCTGAAACATTTCAATCCCGTTTGCAAGTCTAACTTTTTCCAGCCGTTCCCTCCACCTCCTCTTCTCCCTTCGCTCCTCACTCCTCTCCCCTCTCCCCGTCCAACTCGCGAGCCCCTTCACAGCACAATAACAGCAACGGGAACGGAGTGAGTCGAATTTAGAAATTATGGTCGGCTCGAATTAAATATATGGCTGATTTGTGCGCGAATTTGAGAAACCGAGCGCCCCAGTTGATTCATTGTTTCAAGCAGTGGGCAAATCTGTATCAATACGGCTGCAGAAATACTTTTTGTAGATATTTCCCCAACCAATTGAGCTCCTTCTCCCACATAGTTTTTTTTACGAATGCTCCCAGTGGGTTTTCGTTTCACGTAGCATACTAGTCTCCGATACTGCTACTTCGAAGATATTATCCAACCTCCTTTCCGTAAACCAATCCTCCTTGTCCATCCAGCTGCACTAGGCATTTTCGTGTTTCACGCAACCTAGTGCTCTGTGATCTTGCGCTGACATAGATTTCCGACTCGTAGCTTTGTGTCAATAAATCATGCTCTCCCCTTCAGATGTCCCTCCCTCCACTCCTCCGGCTCCTTCACCTCCTCGGCTCCGACGCTTCCGCCGCGTCAACCGCCAAGCGTCACGCCAGGCAGCCACATTGGCGCGCCACTCGCACAACGCGAGCCATCCGCGCCCCCGCTCACGGTGAGCTGGAGGGATGTCACCTTTCTCCATTCTGCACAGTCTGTCACGTGTCCGTCGATAGTGGAGTGTGTAGAATGGAGAGAGCAAACAAAGAAATGAAAAGCATACCATATTTGGTGCTTCATACTAAACTATCCGATACGTGTCTGTGGTCATAGCGCATTTGTTAATACCTAGTTGTTTCAGAGTCAATCCTTATTCGGTCGTTTGTGGTTCTGGCTGATTTATTAAGACGACCGCTCGGTTATTTTCGACCACCCCCCGGACATCGATACAAGAATTTCGATTCAGCCCTCCATACTCATAGGACCTAGGGTACCTTGGACCTTATTTACAATAGTAGTGAGGAAAATGGCCAGGCCTCGCAATGCGGCGCGCCAGGTGCTGGCACAGTGACAAACATCGAATTTTCATAATTTCTTAGCCGAACAAGGTAGACTCGAAATTCTTTTTGCAATATGTTAGGCATGTCCTAAGTGCACAGGAGCACGATTGAGAACGATTTCCGGGCAAATATGAAATCGCATTTTTCACTCTAATTTTCGGATTTTCACAGTTGTCAGTACTCTAGAGGTGATTCGGCCCCCTCTGTACTATCTCATAAGTTAGTCCACTTAATGCCCCATCAAACCCCACTATACCTGAGAACATCCCGATTTTCACTTATCGAAAAATTTTGAACAATTTATCAAAAACCGCTCGATTTCAAGGTTTTTTGAACATAACTTTTCTCCCTCAAGGTTTGGTGAGCTCGCGTACCGAAATTTGGATTCAGCTAGTAAAAATACGTAAGAAACATATATAGTCATATAGTTCCGAGACAAAAACATTTCCAACTTTTGCATGACCCCCTTATCGAGGCCATTTTTTTTGATCAATTGCTCAAAATTTTTCGATTAGTGAAAATCGGGATGTTCTCAGGTATAGTGGGGTTTGATGGGGCATTAAGTGGACTAACTTATGAGATAGTACAGAGGGGGCCGAATCACCTCTAGAGTACTGACAACTGTGAAAATCCGAAAATTAGAGTGAAAAATGCGATTTCATATTTGCCCGAAAATCGTTCTCAATCGTGCTCCTGTGCACTTAGGACATGGCAAACATATCGCAAAAAGAATTTCGAGTCTACCTTGTTCGGCTAAGGAATTATGAAAATTCGATGTCTTTCATTGTGCCAGCACCTGGCGCGCCGCATTGCGAGGCCAGGCCATTTTCCTCACTACTATTGTAAATAAGGTCCACGGTACCATAGGTCCTATGAGTATGGAGAGCTGAATCGAAATTCTTGTATCGATGTCCGGAGAGGGGGGTCAAATGGTAAAAAATAACAGAGCGGTCGTCTTAATCCGACTTATCCTTTATCGATAGGATAAGTTATATTAATAAATCAGCCTCATCTATGCATGATCGGATAAGAATTGAGGCTGAAGCAAGTATCCACCTGTTTGAATTTTTTGCCTGATATTCGGCATGCTCAAATTATAAAGCGGTATGGTATGGAGAGGGGTGCAACATGGCATGATGTTGATATGTAGTGAATCCTTGTGATACGGTAGGTGCAGGGTTACGGTATTTATCGATTGTTTTCCAGCCGGATCTCTCGGGGTCGGACACGTGGAGCAGCTGTGATGGCTGCACGACAAGTACGAGTGTGGATACGGTGATTGGAGTGGCTAGAGGTACGGTAGTGATGAAAGGAGTACGGTAGTAAGTGGCACTGTTGGGATACGGTAGGTTGGACTGGATTGAGGTACGGTAGAATTGGCGGGGCTTGTGTAGGAACGGTGGTTTGGTTTGTGCAGCCCGAGAGATTTTGGTTTCCGCGATACGGGAAAAGCAACAGTTATGGGAAGACTTTGATGTTGTGGACGATGTCGCTTCAAAAAAAAGAGTAGTATTTTTTAATCATTTACTTTAATATTAAAAATTTCAATAATTTCCCAATTATAGGTCTGGGTGGTGGGACGTCCCTCCGACCGGGTGGTCCTCCCGTGTGCGCAGTTTACGCCAGAGGAACGAGCAATGGGTGAGTGAGATTGTGATAGTAAATTTCTTGGCAGCTTGAAGTTTCAAAGAGCGCGTTTATCCAGCTCTGGTTGGGATTTTCTGATTGCTTCTTTCATCATGGGCAGAAAAGGTATGTATAGACGATTAATAAATGAGATATGTAGGGGATCGTTTAATGTTCCTTAGACGGAATGGGGTTTGCGTTTTGGTGTGGGCTGTTTCATCACATAAATTGTTCTTGCTGAATTTAGAACAATACAATTTCCTAGGCGCAATGTTGTTTCAAACAGTGCAGATATGGGCTCCATTTCTGTTCCAAAGCATCCTTTATACTCTGCGTTCCATCCTGTTTTCCAATGAAGTCACGTAAGCCGGAATTGCAATAACATTATCTTAATCGTGAAACTGAGCATAACCAATGAAAAAGATATGAATATATATTTCATAAAGATAAATATATTTCAGCATCAAAGGTATCCCTCGTCACCACGTCGATTCCTCCTCTCCCTCCTGCTCTCCTCCCTCTTCCGATCCTCTTCTCGATCGATTGGAGGCCGTACAGAGGGATCTCACCGATTTCTCCATTGATAGCATGGTGAGAAGATACTATTATATTGGAAAAATATAAAGGAAGCAGGATCTTACGATATTGATTGCCCGGTGACTTCTCGCTCTATGAGTAGATGAAGTCGGAGGGATTAGTGCCAATATCAATGCGTCTTTCGATTTATTTCCAAATAATCTCATTGATCTATGGCTGGACAAGCTCACTAACACGATTTGATTAGAGCAAGCCCAAAGGGTACAATATTGATTAAATGTGAGCGCGGTTTGATTACCCTGGCGGGAAAATTCCTTATAAGTTACCACTTTATCGATAACGTTATGCAACAAAGTAGAATAGAATAGTAGCTATCTCCATTCCGCACACTTTCGCCGGTCATTCAGACGAGATAGTTTGCAGAATGGAGAACGCCAGAACCGAAACACCGTCCCTAATATCCTATACTTAATTCGGGGTTAGACCATCCGATAGCAGAGGCTTAAGATATGGGTTTCTGGTTAAGGATGACAGAGGAATTGCCCAGGTAGGTCAGCGCATGCTTGAATTCGTCTTCTTTGTTGATAGCACACCAATCCATCTCTCGATCTTGGTAGTAAATCGGCAGCGAAATATTATATTCTGTGAGCTGAAAAATAATAATGCTTCAACCGGCGATTTTTGGCTCCGTAGATGCATGATATTGAGGCAAATCAGAGATCAGAGATTAAAACATTTTCTAAAATAATACCAAAATGCACTTGCCTTTTTATTGAGATCTTTCATGAGATCGTAGCGAGAAATGGAGAAACGAACGAATGTTGTTGGCCCAATGGAGAGCTTGACTGAGACGGGAGTCATGATGTCTGACATGGTGACATGGAAAAGGCAAATGGGTACCACTCCTCCCAATTATTGGATCAGAAGGGAGGAGTGTCTAGAGTGGATCAGCATTGCCAATGGGTGTATTTAATTGACAAAGCGTTTTCAGTTCTCTATAATTGCGTAAAATCATCAGACGTGAATGAGAATGTGGCAATTTTTGGATGGTCAAAGGTAGAATTTATTATATCAGGCTGGTCAGAAAGTCTTTTCCAATCTTGGCACTTGTGAATTCTGACCTATCTTTCATTCCCTTTTAGAGGTATCAACTTGCGTCCTTTCATAATGGATGATGTCTTGAATACTTACTCTAGCGCACACTATCTCAGATCTCTGCGATCAGAAATACGGGTACAGTGCTTGATCAAACTCGACGCAATCGACAATCGCTAGGGCATTTGTATGGGCTAGCATTCAATGGTGAAGGCAGATATGGTCAAACGGAGAGCACTTTCGTATAGTACGATGAATATGTGACATTATTAAATTACTACCAAGATGGGGCCACTAAAAGCCTACTAGAAATAGGCGCCGAATTCAGAAGTTTGCGTGCTGCATCTGGTCGAAATCAGTTTCGATCGCCGTGTATTAGTGCCAATTAATCTGAAGACCCCATTTGTGTTGTACGTTGAAGTACGGATACTACTCAATTTACATTTGAAATTGGGAAAGACTATACCTGTCCCCTCATGAGCTACATTAATCATTTCATAGGTCTCGAAATTCGACCATCGAAATTGGTACATTTGACAATGCTCCGTTTCGCATGCACTTCGAAAGCATGATCCTTTGTGGTCAAATGAGCGAGTAAGCCTTACCCTATCACTCGTTGAAAAGACAGAACATTGATATCTCTACTTTGTGTGGAGTAGGGTGTGACCGACAACACATAAAATCACGTTTTTCACCGTTTTTGCCTCAGAATTAAATTTCTTATTTCTCGAAAAGGAAGAGAACAAGGCCCAAACATTTATAGTGGTTACCTAGCCCCTTAGTAACTTAATAAATCGCACGTGTATTCAGGACTGTCTCTCGTATCATCGAAGTACGGAATTTGATCAAGTGTGTGGATATCTTTTGGAGAACTCCTGGTTCATGGGTCTGTATTAGCATAATTGTGAATCGAGAGCGATTCCGCTTCAGCTATCATGGAGAGTATCGATCGGGATTCTTTTCAAGCCATGTTACGTTCCTCAGAAAAAATTCCATGCAAAGAATCGCTACTCAGAAGATTTGCTAAATATTCAAGAATATTTCCGAGTTAGTGAGGCCTCAATTTCTCCCATACTAAGCAAGTGGCGGCCAATTTAAACCTGAGCTAATATTTGTCGAACATGCCCCCAGATAAGGTTATGAGGGTTTGTGTTTGGGTTTACAGACAAAGAAAATATCTGAGTTGAAACATCATGCTCAAAATTGGAAAAGACTTTCTGACCAACCCAATACATCCGTGCGCGATAAAGTGAAAAGAGAGATATGACCATTTGAGTGCGATGGGGGATCTGGCAACAATCGATGAACCAATTATGCGATCAATATAAGTCCTAAAGTGCATTTAAAATAAGGTAGCAAAATTATTGAATTAATATTTCAAGGTCTCCTCGACTGCTGGTGATATGGTGCCACTGCTGGGGGATAGGGGAGGAAAGGATCCGATGAGGTGAGGAGATTGCATCATCACTAGCAGGGGTGTGCGAAAGAAATCACGCACTCCTAATTGATCATGCTCTCTCGCCGATCAGAAAGACGAAAGAGCATGAGAGATGAGGAGTGCGTGAAAGGGTTTGCACACCCTTCATAACTAGGAAATGTATGTCTCGTATTGCTGCCGAACTCGAAAAAAAAAGAAAATCTATGACTGGTTGAGTTTGAGTTTATAATATTCTCAAGTTCACGAATTCGTAGTTGTCAGTGATCAAGTGCTCCTGCTTTTCTCAAATGCACAGATACTTCGTACGTTAATGCATTGAATAGTGCTGATAATAATAATTATTTAAGAAATAAATTAAATTTCAGACACAACGGTCTTGGATCAATTGCTTGGAATGGCGAGAAGACGGCGGTTCGATTGATGACAGATGAGGAGATGGAGAAATTGAATGAGAAGAGGAGGAAGGAGCATAATAAGGTGATCTAGCGGTAGATGATGTTACATACACTGAGAAAAGGCGATCTTTTAAATTTTAAATTTTCCCAAACAATCACAGTAAACTACTTTTCCATCTTGATACGTTGTTCGTATTGTTCGTGCAACATGAGATGTTAATTTAGAACCTTTAATTTGTTTTTTTAAAAATTAATATATTTTGTAGGTTGAGAAGGAATTGGCGGATCGTGCCAAGTCGTGCGTTCTTCCATCAACTCCACCGGTCGAATATTCGAGCATACGGAAGACGAATAGCAAGGTACAGTATTTAAATGGAGAAGGGAGTTACTGTAGATAGCATGCACACTCTAGGGAGGCATATATAACAGATTTTTTGAACGAACAGACACGAACAGACGAGAGTTATGTGTTTCAAATGTAATTTGAAACGCATAACTCTCGTCGTTGAGTTGATCATGTGGACGTAATTGCTCGTAGCCGAATCCAATCTTCTGTTTCGTCCTAGCCTACTCCCATCATACCATTTTCATGTCTCCTTGTCAGAGTGAGATTATTGTTCTGTGGAAAAAGTGTTTTGATAAGCGACTCGCAGAAGCATTGTTCTCACACGATTTTTCTGTGCTTCAAGTAGTCTATAAAACTTCGAAGTGCAAGGTTGAGTTGATCTCTGAGAAATTGGCTTTTCCACAACATCTCAATCATAGCGCGCACCTACTGTCACCTACTGTCACCTACCGTACTCCAATCCTACCGTATCCCTCTCATCCCTACTATATTCCAGTCTCGCATCGAGGATTCATGGACGCCCGAGGCACAGGAGGCCTATCGTCTGTTCGTCGAGTGCGGAGTGAACCTGCGAGAGTCTGTCTCACCTCAACCACAGAATAGTCCCGGAAGGAGCAATGGGTACTGTAGTCATGCATCTTCAGTATCATCGATGTCTTAAAAAATATGTAGTGATTGAACAGAGGGAAACAAAAAATTTGTAGCGGCACAATCGTCGGGAATTTACTGTACCAAAATGTATAATGGTAGCTTTTATTGATTTAATCTAATATTTAAATTTAAATGATTTAAATGTAAGTTGATTGACACTAGGGGGTGAACATATGTTTCAGTAGGCTATGATAAGAACGTGGAAATTGCACGCCATTGATTTATTACATCATCCGGTTCTATCATTTTATTTATGTATTTCGATATTTATCAGTGGCTCGGTATCTCCCCGTCCTCCCTCATTGCCGCCCCGATTCACTGCTGTGGATTTCGCGGCCCCGCCTCCCGCTAGACCGCCCAAGACGAGGAAGGTGAGCTGATATGTTTTGTATAAATATATTTTGATCTAGTCTTCTTGGTGAAATGGAGCTGCGGGTAGCTTTGATATGGGAATGGGAAAATAAAATGTAGTGCTTCTCCTGGTTGGTTCCTAAAAACTGATAAATTTGAGATTTTGATAGGAACTGGTGAATCAGTGTTGCGAACAATAGCGTTATAGGGAGATTACGAGTGAAATATAGCAAATTCCAATTTCGGTTGATAATAAACGAATAAATAGTCATGCCACTTGCTGCAGGTGTCGGAGAGTGCGGCTCCGCTCGACCCACGCCTCATTGAGGTTATAATTAATGACCTGGTGAGTCCGCGCTTTGATAGTCGTTGAACTTCTGATCATTGTCGATCAGGATAATGTGTGCGACGATAGTACCCAAATTATATTTAAGAAAAAAATAAATCGATGCTTTCAGCAGCAAAGAAGCCTCCTCCAGTGCCGCCCAAGCCGAAAGTTCGGTGAGTGTCTTGAATTTGATCTTTTTGATCTTTTATCTCTGATCCCATCCAGAAACCGAGCCTCGCTAAACCAAATTTTGCATCACGTGGTTCAGGGTTATTCCGATAGACCGAGAGTTTATGTTCCATCATATTTATAATATTATCCATGTGAGCCGAAGTTGTGATCAATAAAATGATCAAAACCTTGCACATTGACGTCTTTCACCGTGCAATTCCTGGTCTCACAGATACTGTTTAGTTTTGGATTTTGGTTTGAATATTAGTATTGACTTCATACTTTTGGGAAACAAATAAATAATTGATGCTAGAGTGGCTGCTGCCTCCAATTGCGCATTTATATCGGTCAATAACTAATCCGGTAGAAGGAGATGTAATAATATAGTATTGATGAAACTTCTTATTGTCTTGTAGGCAATGATGTAAGCAATGAGGAGGGGTTGTAGGGTAGTTCGGTCTGGAAATTAATCGATATTTGATAACTGATGTTTTCATTGTCAGATCAGGAACGTGCGTCTATGTGATACGGTAGGCAGTAGGAGTACACTGCCGGAGAAGCGTCGACCCGTGTGTTGGAATCAAGAACTATGGAATGAAGAGTGAGTCCAGCTCTCTCCATTCTGCACACTCTTGAATGTCTCAACTGCGAGAGAGTGTGCATAATAGAGAGATCTGAAATCGAAATGTCGTCGCTAGGGCACACGGTTCCGAGATAGTGAAAGGAGGCGAACAATTACAACAATTATCATTGCCTGTTGATTCGTTGTTACGGTAAAAGCATTTATCAATATGACACGGTCACATTTCAAAGGGCGGTTGTTAGGTCTTCCTACAAATCAGTAATATTAGATTATCTTAGGTACGGTATTCGTGTGCAATCTAGCCTTCGAGATCAGCGACTATGATGTCATCGAATGGGCGGAGGGATGCATCGGAAAGGTGAGGAGCATTGATGAGGGTCACTGTAGACTGCGCACCCCTTGCATTTATCGGTTACTGTAGGAATTCTTTGGGGGAGAGGGAGGATGAGTGACATAACAAGAGGAATTATAGATTGATTAAATTTTTTTCTATTTTGACCGATCAGGTAGTATGAATGAAACATGCTTTTTCAAATTTGCTCTTCTTCGTATAAGGGCAGTGGCCAAGTAAGACTGTTGTGATAAACCCGCTGAATTAGGCAAGCAGATCGAAAAAAATAAAGGTGAAATTTCTGCCAACCCCGCTGTTTCGTGCTGCATCTCTTGTATATCATGGTGGGCGTGTAGTACTCAATAATAGATGATCTGGATCGAACAAACTCATAACAAAATTTGTGAAGATGGGAGATATAGGAATACAATGTAACTACTCAATTGTAAAAATAATCATGTATCATTTAGCGAAACGCGCCTATCCTCGCTCCTCCGATTCTTCGCCCGTCGATTCCCTCCTTGTTTCTTCAAAAATGACGTAGAAAGTACAAAAGGATATCAAGAAGAGAAGAAAGATAAGAGGATCAAATAGTTTGATGAGGTAGGAAGAAGTTTACGATAGCCTTAAGGTCACGTTAGATTACGTAGCCTTACGGTTACGGCAGATTACGGTAGCCTGAAGGTTACTGTAGGTTGTGGTAGCCTGAAGATTACTGTAGGTCTAGATTACAGTAGCCCTCGCTCAAATTGACTCAATTTGTTTTGACTCTTCTTCCCATGCTGTGTTGTAGTTCAGAAACCGTGATTGGTCGGACTGAATAAAGAATATTGATTAGTTATAACAATTGAGAGTGATCTACCGAATGGTGAAGTGTGCCGTGTGAGATATTTTTTAATACGACAAGAAGATTACTGTAGGTCTAGATTACAGTAGCCCTCGCTCAAATTGACTCAATTTGTTTTGACTCTTCTTTCCATGCTGTGTTGTTGTTCAGAAACCGTGATTGGTCGGACTGAATAAAGAATATTGATTAATTACAACAATTGAGAGTGATCTACCAAATGGTGAAGTGTGCCGTGTGAGATATTTTTTAATACGACAAGAGTTTATCCTCCTGATTTGTCTCCCTATTCTATTAGTTTATGACATTTTTGAACGACGTGGCGCTGATTTATCGCTCTTATCTCTCATTATGGGAGTGGTTATCGGGGGTGTGAAATGACCTTGTGACTTGTGACTCGTCAACTCTTGTGGAAAATGGCGAGCTCTTGCTTTCTTTGTTTCCTCTCATCTCCTCCTTCCCCTCAAGCGCATTGAAGCCAATAGCGAGAGTTGTTAGGAAGTAGTAGTGTCGGTTCGGTTTTCGCTCTCTCCATTCTGCACACTATCTCGACGGTTAGAGGGACGAGAGAGTGTGCGAATTGAGGAGAGCCCGGTTTCGACTGGGCATCACTATTAGGAAGTAATGAGCTGACCCAGTGGGATTCAAGTTGCACCAATACTTTGTCCCATTGTGTGATTTGTTTTATAGTAGTCTATCTCCGTCTTCTTGTTGGAAAATTGGGGGCATGGCAGCGACATTTGGGCAACGGCTAATAAATCGTTACAAAGATGAGATTTCGGCTTGAAAATAATTCTGTTTTCTCTTACTACTAATAGCTATCGATTCCACAATGTTTCACATTTCTCAGATGCGTTTGAAATTTCACTGTAAACATCTTTCTGGCCATTTTTAAGGCTCTTAATATAGTGCATTCGATGGCCTGGGAATTTGGAGTCTAATGAACTATTTCACAAATCTGTGGACCCTGTTTGAAGAGCGTTATCTTAATTCGCGCAACTCCGTTGCCCAAGTGTCGTTGTCCAGTCGTCACCCCCCCCCCTCCCCCGAAAAATTAAATAACTGAGAGGAACGAGTCTTTGCAAATATTTTTTTACCCTCTTTTTCCTTCCTTTCCTCCTCGCAGTTTCGTGTTGCACCAATTATCTATAATCTAGTGTTCCACTAAATATTACGATATCAATTTACCTGGCTTTTCGTATTTATGCCAGCTGTCTCAGGAAGTAATGTAAGAATAAGTCATTCCCCCCTCTCCTCTTTCTTCCCTCCACTCTCATTCCATTCCCATCACTCAAGCGGGAAAGAGGGGAGGAGGGAATCTGACTCATCCGTTGGACCTCATTTTCTCTCTCTCTTCCTCCCTACACAACGCGCGCTTTCATTTGTCTCATCGCCTGACGCGCACACTCTCTTGTCTCACTCCTATCTCCCTCTCTAGTATACCAGCGAGTAGCCTTGATCCCTCACCTCTCCCTCCTCCCCTCTCTCCAGCCTCCCATCTGACGAGAGGAGGGAGGGCAGAGGTATTTGAGTAGCCATCAACCCTCTCCTCCTCTCCTCCCTCTATCTCTCGTCCCCCGTGTGTGGACCCCTCCAGCGTTTCACCCCAATATACTCTGGCCACCGATAGGGAGGCAGAATTAGAGAGGATTGGTTGGATGTTATTATTAGTATTTAATGAATGTTGTACGCAAGAATTGGTCTGTAAGATCGTGAATTCTAAAGAGGAAAACCCGCAGCGCGAATTCACTGGGTGAGAGAGAGCGCGAGAGACGATTCATTCATTTATTCTCCTTTTTTATTGAGAGTAGAGTAGTACTTGCATGTGTTTCAGAGACGATGTAAATGGTCAGTTCACTTTCTTTGATAATTTTACAAATTTTTCGATGTTTGAATAATTTATAATTTTTTTCACTCAAACCGTCATGCGACTGATCAATCCCGAAATTCTAACATGAAATAGTAGCCCTCTTGCACCAATTCACCTAGTGGGCAGAATCGTAAACCTGCGGTTTCTTCAATTTTGTTTACCATTTGCTTGGACGTCTTTCGCTGTCTGCACTCTCTTGTTTTGCTGTACTATCTCTCTTTTCTCTCCCCCTATCTCGTTATCACCGAGACCTTATCATTTACTGCAGTCGCTGGCTCGAGGCGTATTATTCTGGCTGTAATTATGTATTTATGCGAAGTTTAATCAATATTTGCGCGTTTTCTAGCGAGTTTCCCGTCTAGAATCCAAGTTTTGTGTCCCTTGTCGTTTTCAACCAATTCTGCGAGAGCACGCTATTGTTGAGCGAGAGAAATAGATTGCCGAACCAGCGAATGAGAATGGAGGAAGAGAAGGATAGGACTCTCTCCATTCTGCACACTCTATGGAATGCCAGACGGTGCGAGATAGTGTGCAGAATGGAGAGATATAGATTGAGGCCCTTGCTCGGGATCATCATTCTCGTTTACAGAAGAGGCGCGTGAGAAGAGGGGATATCGCCATTTCACTCCTTGCAAGGGATGGAGAGGTTGGGGTGGCGGGGTGCTTTCATTGAGATTGGCTTGGTTCATTCATGTTTCATTGACAGTTCAAGAAGATTATGTGATGGCTTTTTCTCAATAAATTGTGGTTTTTCAGTTGAAACAATTTATTCTCTTCGATTCTTGATCGATCAATATCAGAAATGTTTCATCTCATGGGAGGTTCATTCGCGTTTCATCGATGGCACAAGTGCCTGCCAAATTGGGATAGTTTGATCTGCGCTTGATTTCCTGTAAAAAAAATCTTTATCCATCGCTGTGAAATCTTAAGCCTTTCACTCATTTCATCCTTAATCTCGTCTTGACAATCTTGTTCTCTGATCTCCGTTCACTCCATGGTATTGAGATCTGTACGCATTTGACATGTATGTGGGCCGTCTGAAGTTTTTCTCCAGAAATTTAGCCGTGGTCGCTTTGCGTTTCATGAGGGAATCAAGATGTTCCTCAATGTGATCAATTCGTTGGTTTTTCTTTGCGTAATCCAGAAATTACAACAACAAAAAATACATTAATTTGATTCATATTCGATCGATCGCGGCCTTTCTCAATGCTATTATTATCTCCCCTCCATTTCCTTGATTATCTCATTATCCGATCTAGTGCTGAGTGGGAGTCTCCCCATTGTCAGTAATAATGCGCCAGAATAGTGGCCCTCTCCATTCTGCACACTCTTTCGTCGCTCTGATCGACGAGATAGTGTGCAGAATGGAGAGAGAATTTTCAAGTTTCAACGGAGAGAGCAACTGTTAGATTCGGCTTAGGCTAAATTGTCAGTGAGAAAGGGGTCTTATGGGCCATAAGACCCCTTTCTTTGAAACTCACCCCCTGCGGTCCCCACTTATGGCAACGCATATTAGATTGATATCTTTTTTTATTGCTAGGCAATCAAATTCTGGATTTGTTCAATAAGCACTGGCATATTGATGTTTCTCATACAATCCTTACACCTTAGTGGCGAGTCTCATTGATATGTCTTGGTCAAATTCCCCTAAAAAGCATTTTCCATCACCAATCACTTGTCTATCCCTCTGACCATTTCTCGCTGCTGCCGTCATAAAACTGGCTGATCGATATTTCTCTCGATCTACTTCCCATCTCGGGGCGCAATATTTTGATTTCTTCTCATTCTCATTTTTTTAGTTTAAAAAATATCAATTCAACTTCTATCGCTAGTTTGTCCTTAATTTGCTTCCGCCTCACTCCTCGATAGGCAGATTGATGCTTCACCATTCATCCTTGATTCCATTATAGGCTCGATTTTCAATGGAGTTGTATCTCTTTGCCAATCACTAGTTTCGCCGTTCTGGTAAAAAAGGAGGACCGATGTTTCTCTTGATCTACCTCGCATCTCGGGCAAGCAATATCTTGATAGTTTCTGGATTCTATCGCTTGAACAAATTACCTCAAAGCCAATCACCAGCTACTTCGCTCTCCTCTTGGAAAGCCTGACTGATCGGCGTTTCACTCGTTGTACTTATCACCTTGCTATGGCATCCTCCGATTTCTTTGAGCTTTCCATGTGACTAAAAAATCCTCACTTTCCATCACTAGTTCCTCCCTCCTGGCAAGTCTTCCCCTCTCTCCCCTCTCCGTTCAACACCTGTCACACTCCGGTCATTGCGTCCCTCTCTCTCTATTTTTTTGCGTTGTAGGACCCGCTGACGCTCTCTCGTTTTCCCATGCTCTCTCGTCTCCTCTATGCCCGACTCTGCTCCTCCAAGAGTATCTCGCACTCACACCTCTTGCTAGCAGGAGAAGCCATTGAGAAGGGCGGACGAACTTTTCGAGGATTTTACGCAGTCAGGATTGAGGCATGACCTTTAACAATTTAGCCCATTATTGACTACTACTAGGTTCTGAGCGAGAGTGCAAATGTTCTCTCCCATATTCCCTGTTGATTTTCTTTACATTCTAATTTGTCAACTATTTGTCTGTCGGCAAGGCAGAGTGCAAGGAGGAAATTTTCTTTTATTTTTTACTTCGTTTCCAGATAACATCAAAGATATTGTTCAACAGGAATGAAGACTATTCTCTGAAACATAGATGCGCCGAGTTGTTGCATATCTTATCCTGATCCTCCTTGAGGCCCTCTCTAATCCACCTGTCTCTGTTAGAAGTGCCGAATGAAGAGCGCGCTCTCTCCATTCTGCACACTCTCTAGTCTCTCTGACGGGTGAAATAGTGTGCAGAATGGAGAGCGTCTTGCTTGATTTGCCAATCCTAGTCTGAACACTGGTAATCCCATCTTCTCCTCTATGGGTCGGTACATTCTCCTGTGTTCCTCTCCTCTTTCCTCCTCCGTCCCTCCCTCCGTCCCTCCATCTTCTCAGACTTTATGGCCCATTCGCACCCCCTCTTTACTCCTTTTTGTGTCCGCGTCTTTATCCCATAGCCTGTAGCGGAGAGGTTTATGGGCGGAAGAGGGAGGGCTTTGATCTGAATGGGAAGGGACTGGGAAGTGACGTCATCGATATGCAATCAGGATATGATAGAGAAAAATTACCCGATAAATTGAAGTTACTCAAACCTGTCGATTGTTGTTTCACTGTCTGTACTTGGCGCCTGTGTGATCTCTGCATTCGATTGATGTTTGTCTTCTTTTTCAATAATTATAATTCAATTATTGACATTTCCGTGAAATCAGAATGACATCATCACTAGGTAATCGTGAAATGGGATATAACTGTTTGTGAGATTCGCCACTGTTATGGGTATCGTATCCGGGTTTGGGATAAGATAACCAGACGTTTACTGCAGTGTTTTGGCCATGTGGAGGTTACGTCATCACTAGGAAATCGGTTGTGGATGGAAGTATTCATGTGTCTTCACATTTATGTGTCAGTCCACCAGGGACTCTCGCGCTTCAGAGATAAGTGACTTGTGAACACGTCCCTGTGGTTTAATGCACCTTCCATTCTGAAAAAAAATCAAACAAAAAACTTTAGTAAAAATTTCCCTGAATTGCTACGCAATCGCGTGTCTGACTGTAGATGGAACTATTCGTATGCTGAGAAAGTTTCAATACTTTTAGCTCTCTCCATTTTGCACACTCTCTTGAATGTGGCCAAAGAGAGAGTGTGCAGAATGGAGAGAGGTAAACCGAAATGACACTTCCAATGAAGAGAGTGTCGTCATTTGCGTAGTTGCTCATTGTGCGATGAGTAATCGTATAACAATGAAGTGCAAATTTGCGTTCCAGGGGGACTCGCGTTTCTGAGTTTAGTGAATAGTGAACACGCTCCTGCTATTCAGTGCTCTGTCGGGAGACTGTCTTAAATACATTAATATAAATAATTTTATTCATTAGTTGCGTCAGCATTACGCAAGGCGTCCAGTATGAAGTGCATTGTGTGAGTCGTGCATGCGCAGTTCTCATAACTCAATGAGGAGACAATAGCGCTACTCGCATTTGGGTTGCATCGCTAGGGACACTCGCGCTTCAGAGTCAAATGACTAATGAAGATAGGCACAACGGTTCGATTATGACCGCCTCTGGCACCAACTAAATTCTCCTTCGTTGTGATCGAAAACTAGGAATTGCCACGCCTACTCATTTCGTTTTTTAGCAGATACATAATAGAAGAACTATGCAGCGAGAGATGTTCGTTAGAGAAGTCCATGAAACTATCTCTTCTCCCCCACTTCCAATACCCCTCGGCTACTCGTCTCATATCTCCTTTTTCATGCCTTATTATAGAAATCTAGGGAATGTCTCGACCGCACTTTTCGCGTTTCGCTACATAAATTATACTTACTAAGTTCCCGATAAAAGTTGCGGACCATACTGCGCTTCTTGTTCTATAATCTTCTTAATTTCCCCTCGGCTACTCGTCTTATCTCTCGGTACATCTCCCATCTCATTCCTCCCTCCCCTTCTCGCCTCCTTCTCCCTCTCCTCTCTTTCTTTCTCTCTAGAATCGAATGGGTGATTCACACTCTTCTCTCCCCCTTTGATTCTCGCACTCTACATTCTGCACACTCTCGTCGCTCGGACCAGCGAGAGAGTGTGCAGAATGGAGAGAGTCGAAAATCGAAATGACATCATTCCTCTCTCCCTTGACTCTCGCACTCTCAGTTCTCGTTTCACTCTTTCTCTTTAGCTAACTCATTTGGCCGGTAGTTATATCAGTACACATTTATGGCCCGTAAACTTCCTGGGTTTAGTGTCTTGGCTTGCGCCATCACTAAGCAATCTAGATGCTGTGTGAAGGGTGGTGATGTCGTTTCGGGTTTCGCTCTCTCCATTCTGCACACTCTTTCACTGGTCAGAGGTACG
Organism: Pristionchus entomophagus; assembly: GCA_036245825.1. Classification (NCBI taxonomy): domain Eukaryota; kingdom Metazoa; phylum Nematoda; class Chromadorea; order Rhabditida; family Neodiplogasteridae; genus Pristionchus; species Pristionchus entomophagus. The sequence continues at coordinate 45,757,256 of BTSX01000004.1, read as the reverse complement.
AGAAAGTGTGCAGAATGGAGAGCCACGGCAACCGGGTCGCCGACATAAGGAAAAATAAAACGTCCGAAAACATCAGGGCAAATCAGGCAAACTCGCCCGGGAAAGTAAAATCATCATGCGGTGCAACTGCCTGAGTACCAGTAATATTACCCTGAACGCCAAGCTCACTTTGCGATTCGTCGTTCCGGAACGTTAAAATCATGCATTTTGAAACGCGCGATCGTGATTATCAGGCATTTTGCACCGCGCGATCGTGATTCAGGCAACGATGCTTGTCTAATTTTGTAGTTTGTAGCTCTGGACGTTTTCTTTCTTCCTATGTCGGCGCTCCGGTTGCCGTGGGAGAGATCCAAAACCAAAATAACATCCAAACTATGCTGCGTGAAGGGCAATCTAGTGGCGAGTAATCATGTTTTTTCGCCCTTGATTTAGCGGCTTTACCCCCTTCTCGTCTCTTCTTTTCCAAATCCTCGCGTGAGGCTCTCCATTAGGGCATGCACTTATGCAGCTTGGGAGAGAGAGAGAGATGGAGGGTGGAACGGACATCGAATTTTGGGAAAAGAGAGGAATAGAGGGCAACAGTTGGTTTTAGAGAATAAAGTTCCGCATTCCTGAAGAAAATGAGTAGTCACCTGAGAGAGAGGGGAAGTTGCAAAGTCTAGTGTCATTTTCTGCCTGGGATTTAGCTATTTCGCAAGAGTGAGTTGATTCCTTGCCTAAGCGTTGCTAAAGTTGTCTGAATATCTATTACTTCGATCTTGTTTTTTAGACCGCAAGCGCTCTTCGTATTATCCCGAGTGTTTCACTTCCTTCTGTACTCCATAGTGATGCCGCAATTCACACCAAGTAATATATTTTCGAGGGTTTGCAAAATTTCCGAATATTGACACGTGTTACATTTTTGCCTAATTTTTCTGTGTTTCACAACTGCTAGTTATCTCCTACTCATATATATATTCTACTCTATTCTATTCTATTCTATATTCACCAACGTTATCTCGACGATAGAATAGTAACTTTCGATCTTCACTCTTGCGTAAAGCTTCAGTGATAGTGTGCAGAATGGAGAGAACAATTATTCGTCACGGCAAACCTCGTCAGCAAGCTATTCGGATGTTTCTGGTCTCTTCTTCCTCATCCCTCTGGGCAATGTGGTGATGAGTCGTGACATCTAAGACACCTGTTGACAATGAGAGAGGAAAGAGACCAATTGGCCCCCATTAATCGTCAACTAACTACTCGCAAGTTGTGACTTTGTCGGGGTTCGAGTGTTTCGTCCGGTGGATTTTATTTTGGATTCCCATCGTGATCTCAAGAATCTCGTGCTCATTATCTCAAGAAAATTGCCCAAAAATTGAATATGATCTGATACCTCAGTTCAACAGGCAATTTTTTTCCCACCCCTTTTAGAATTTTTTCCTTTAAAAAAATACATGTTTTGTATTTTTTGGACCTACGATGTGTCATTGATTAGAAAGATTTTCTCTCATATTGAATAACTCCTGCAGCCGCAGTTCATCAAGTAGTTTCCTCCTCACCCCGACCCACTTGCAAACTCCGAATCGGTCAACTGATCTAATCAGCGTTCCATACTCTTCTCTACGTAAATACTGCTATTCTCTACCTGTCTGCACTCTCTCAATTCGCCCTGTTCTCTCGCGCCTGCTCTCTCCTCCCACTGCACTCTTTCGCTAGCTCTCTGCTTCTCTGTGCTCTCCGCCGTTCGCACACTCTCTCGCTCCCGTCCCCTTCGTTTTTCCACCCGATTTGGCAGTAATTTATCGTTTGCGCGCCGCGCCCAAGAGAAGGAGGAAATCGATGCAATTAGCGAGCAATTCTCGTTGAAATTCCGCTATCGACATCTGTGTTTTTCACGTTTTCTTTAACCGTGGCGCGTAGTGTGGTCACTAATGGGTGATTGTTTGCTATTGCAAAAAAACAATCATTTAAAAAATTAATTGGTGGTGTTTGATACCGTGCACCGGTCGCCTGGTAACTTCCGGTACCACACTTCCGCTATAGCTTTGTTATGTGGTGCAGTCACTAATACCAGTTCGGGTCTCTTTAATTCAAACAAAATATAAATAATTAGCAGCGATAAAAGTGCGCCTGACTCAGTCGTGAATCAGCGCTTTTGTTAGCATTCCTCATCTCTCTCAGTGAACTTTTCTCCCCCTTTTTTCCTCCGCTCTTCGCTCTTTTATTACCGGTTTGCTCCTCATTGTGTTCATATGAGAAACGCGAAACAAACGTGCACTTTTTGCATCTTTTCGCGGTCTTGTTTCGCCCTCTCATTGCTCCTTGATCCCTCGCCCTGCTCTCTTTCTCTCGCCACTCTCCCCATTCTCTGTGCTCTCTCCCATTCCCCCTCACTCGCAGTGCACATATTCTAATCAGATTCAATGCACTACCACTACGTCTTCTTCTTCCACTTCTTCCACTGTGTTGATTGAGTGACTAGTAGTGTTGCCGGGTCGAATAGAAGATCTCTCGATTCCGCACATACTGGCCGGTTAGAGAAGTGAAAGAGTGTGCTGAATGGAGAGAGCTACTCCGAGCAATAGTAGTCGGAGGATGCGCGTTTCACCGGCGCATAATTTCATGCGTTCGCGTTCCTGTCGATTACTGTTACGAATCCGCCGTTAGAAGTAACTATAATTAATTCTGGATAAATTAATTTGGTCGAAGTCTCTAGTCGCAGTTTTGCGTTTCAATCGCATCATATTTGTCGTGCTCGCGTTTCTCTCCGATTAAATCGCTCCTTTGATGAGAACATATTAAATGATTTCCAGATCGATAATCGGGTAGAGCGACGAGGTCGGGTAGATCACCACCACTCAATCAGAGAAAGGCCAAGGATGCCCGAGGCGCCTACCATTATTCATGGTAAGCCAAGGTTCAAACTATTTCAATAGTGTTATAAAACTTTTTCTTAAAATTTGTGTCAATCTGAACTGATAATAAGTTGTGGATGGGTTCAACTGGTGAGTGGGTGGTTCATGGTTAAGACATCTTGTGAAAGTTTCCCAAATCGTTGCTAACTGCAATTACACACGTATTGGCCATCCGAACTTATCATAGAATTGTTTCATTTGTAGTTACCGCCGATTGTAGTCATCATGTTTAGTGCAAAACAAATCTTGAATAGTTTTTACAATTTTGTGATAAGGAAATCTGTGCTTCAATTTTATTTTAACATAAAATCTGCGAGTGATTTTAATATTTATATTATTATTTCTTCAGCCTCAATCTCCCTTCCCTCGTCTACCTCTGGCAACAACGTCAACGGCATCCCCTCACTGAAGACACTACTCGATGCGGCAGATCTGCTCAGGTAATAGGGTAAGGGTTACGGTAGAGGCCAGCAGAGGTACGGTCGCTCCGTCGCTCAAAGAGTAGCTGGAGATCTGCGCAGGTATACTGTAGATGTATGAGGAGTTTTATAAGTAGTAGGATAGCGTAGCTACTGAAGTGGTGCAGCTGACCTGGTTAAGTATGGGGTGGAAAGTTCTAGGGCATATTTGTGCTCCTGAAGGATACCGTATGAGGCTGACGGATACGGTAGAACTAATATAGAAGTTGGGTAGCAGTTAAATTATGCGCTTTGAAATAAAAAAAAAAATTAAAACTGATAAGGAACATCCATTGATGGGACATTCGCGCTGCGCTCTTGTTTGATCACTGAAACGTAGATGTTCATGTCTGCAAATAGTTTCAGCTGGCTTTGTTTTTTTCAAGTTAAGGTTACGGTATCACAGGAGTACTGTATCACTGGAGGTTACTGTAATCAATCAATCGGTCGTAGCTTTGAGCGCCCGTTTACGTGGCTACGGGGCTATGGTATAATAGATTGGGATTACCGTACGTTGGATTACGGTAACAAATCAATAAATTGATTTATTTCAGTTTCGAGCATCCTCTGACGTGTGTGCTGCACCTGCGACACGCGGGAGATATCGAGTATGTCGACGAGAATGATCTACTGGGCATCGGTGAGTTGAGATTATCGATTTGTTGGATTTTTGAGCATCAATTGCAACATGATTGATGACGCAGTCTCATAGTGCTCTAGTATAACTTAAGGAACGTAAATGCGCGCAGTGCTCGGGATATATTTTCTCATTGATCAAGTGGTGTATGAAAGAACGTTTTTTTGGTGTATGATAAAGGATTGTCCCAGGAATTGATGATATAGTTCCCCACTTGTCTTGGCTCACTACTGAAACTTAGATGTTCGCAGTGGAAGTTAGTTTCAACTAGCGATGTGGAATTCGAGATGGCTGATGTGATGAATATTGAGAGCAGTTTCAAACGACATATCAAAGTTAAATGCGCTCAGTGCTGTTGGAAGATCGGTGAAACTCCAAAGCGCATGGCTGTCAATGTTATCGGCTAGCTCATGAGAGAAAGCTAGTTAGGTTTTCTCAATTCGGCCTTCGCGCTTCTAATTGTCAAGTGAATTGGGCTGAACGAAATCTACAACAATGCTCGTTAGCACTTCTCAGCAGGGGATCACGAAGGGTGCCAGATCGCACAGTAGCTCTCTCCATTCTGCACACTTCCTTGGTGGTCAGAGAGACGGGTGAGTGTTGCAGAATGGAGAGAGGAACATTGCGCACCACAAATGTTTTCGAGCTGAGCAAGTTTGCTGTTCGTTTGCCGGGTATCCACTGCGTTTGCGGTAGGCGGTGTATGTGATTCGATGTTTTTTTTCCGTTCGGTATTTTGTTCTCTCCTCTTGGAAATGTGGATAGACATTTGGGTTGCTTAGTTCAGACGAAAAGTGTGTAATTTCGGCAGATGGGCGCTAGTTTCTTTCCCTGACTAGCCTTCCAGTTGCAACGCAAGATTTATGATCACCGGTTCTTTCTCTCTTCTTCTTTCTTTCCATTCGGACTTATTTTTCTAGTGGTGACTTTATGTTCTATGCTGGAGTTTTTTTCGACTTCACATCCTGAGTCATCGGCATTAGTCCAACAACATGATCATGCAATTTTTAATGACTACGAAGCCCAAACTCGTCCGGTCATCATTATTTTAGTACATTCATAAAACAATAGTTTCCCTCAATTCTTCGCTGATTATCTAAGCACTTTCGCACACTCCGGAAAAGAGTGGGAAGAGGAGATGAGAGAGTGTGTTAAAGTGAGAGAGGGCAGAGAAAAGCGGGAGAATGATCAGGACTGCTCGTTTTATTCCGAGGATGAGAGGGAGGGAAGAAGAGGGGGAAGTCGAAATGACCACTGAACGGAGGATGGGAGATGAGGGAGGGGTGTGGGGTATTAGATGGGGGATTCTAAGTTACAATAGGAAGGAGAACTTTATTGACGCTGTGGGAACTTTTGAAAGGGTATAATGTAATTGAAACGAGAATGAGCATGGTTCCCTGTTCTACATTTTCGAGGCAAGATGCGTATGGGAGGTCGAATGAGAATATGAGAATTAAATTTTGAAGAAGGAAGCAAGCCCGTATCAAAGTTACATAATATTCTGAATAGGCCTATTGCGCGTGAAACGAAAATTAGCAGGGAGCGCTTTATGCATATTTGGGGCGATGCGGAAAAAGTTGTCGCATCGTGTGATCTTTAATTTTTGTTTAAGGAGTATGATGGGGAGGCATCGATGGTGGGCATTTTCATAGTTCAAGATTGTATCATGAAACTCAGCTCGAACATGAACAAAAAACAGCTTTTTCTTTTTTTTCAACTTCTCAAAACCTTTTGCGATAATATTTTTCTTCTTGCAGGCATGAGTCGTCCCGAGCAGAAGAGACTGCGCAAGGAGTATACACGGATGTTCCCCAAGGTGAGCCATATTATCATGTAGAAACTTCGTTAGGGCGCTCTCCATTCTGCACACTCCCTTGTCGATCAGACAAGTGGAGAGCATAAAATAGGAAGGGAAACATGGTCACTCTCCGACATTTTCTTCTTTTTATTAAATATTCATAGTTCGCGCCCTACTATTTCCCGTTTCAATTTCGCTAGATAAGAAGCTGATGTTATTTTGCTGTTGATGTAACTGCTTCCGATAATTCGAAATAGTCATACTATCGACCCTTCCTTGCTACTTTGTGATCATTCACGTTCCTTGTGATCTCGATGCACCTCCGTTTCAGATAAATATCTAAAATATTTAATTAATTTTTTTTATATTTTAAAATTCAATTATTAAGGCCAGCGTATTCGGGAAGCTGAAGAAGGCATTCGGAAGGGAGGAAACCCGAAGGTACGTTAAACCGGGGGAAGTGGATACTGTAAGAGCATGGTGGAAGAGGGAGAATTTTGTTCAGGCGCGGTAGAAAGAAGAGGAGTATTGATATACAAAAAGTACCGTAGGGTTACTGTTTGGTTGGCTTTTTACCTTACCGGACCAGGTGTGTTGGCGCTGCTGAATTATTTTAAGATACTCAATTTGTTCGTTGAAACAATGAAGGTGCGCTTGCAGGATAGAAAAAATCTTAATTTCTGATATTTTGAATACAACCTGTCATATTGGTGCAGTATACTTCTGGGCAGATTGTCGAATCAATGAGTTGTCGCATTTCGGTCAAAAAATATCCCACTCCAATCACAATGACAGATATGGTAATACAGACTCGCATATGATTTGTGCTACGCAGAGATTATAAACTTCGTAAACACTGCGCTCAGATAATCTGTTCTCCATCTTTGTGACTTCTAAATCATAACTATTAGTATTTTCAGAGCCGAGGATCGCTCTGCAGATCAGCACCAGCACGTTATCCCTCTGGAGAAGATCACGCTAGCCAAGGTACGGTAGGATACGGTAGATATGTGAAGAAAATGTAGGATACTGTACTTTGTACTGAATCTATGGTATCTTGTGAAGTTATACTGAAATTAAGGAATAGTGATCGGCAATCGTGTGCTGTAGTTTTTTGGCCTCGCGAAGGGTGACGTTGCTTTAGTATTTTAATAATTGGTTTTAATTGAAGGAACTTGGTCGAGGCGAGTTCGGTACAGTCCACATGGCGTACTGGAATGACGGAGGAGGGAAGGAGGGAGAGGTCAAGGTGAGTTCTTATTTAGTAGAGGAAAATGGAAGTCAATTGCTCTTGGAAGTTTCGTCTTACAATATGAGGTATGCGTGTAACGGAAACGTCGCGGGATGAGATGTGATTCGAATGTTGTTATCAAGAAGTATCCAAAGTTGATTGGTGATTGCATTTGTCTTGTATCAAGAGGGATTTGTGAAACGGGAGACTCACGGGCTGATAATTTTTGTATATAGATTCTTAGCGGAAATAGAAAACAGTGGGAATAAAACCTATCAAAGCCAGATTCTTGTTTCAAGATGGCTTTATGAATCACAGTTGTAGCCAAATTCGTTTAAGCAGAGATTGCTGGTTAATAAATAAATAAATCATCCAATCACAGGTGGCAGTAAAGTGCATTTCTTCCGAGAAACTGCTGTCCAATCCGACCTCGTTCCTGTCCGGTGAGAGATTCAATTATTGTATTTGATTTTTTCATGATGGTAAAACTGCGAAACTACGGTTTCAAATATGAGCCATATCTATTTGCGATTAAGTCCAAGCTATATATGCACATTCTTAAAGCAGTACAATTTGTTATTGAGAGTTTAGGGGTACGTACAGTACGGTACTTCCAGCGATCGATAATTTATTTTTATCCTCTTGTGATTACGGTATTCATTCGTTTCCAGAGGCGGCGATCATGCACCGAATGCATCACGACGATGTGGTCCGTCTGTATGGAGTAGTGCTGGACACGAAGCAAATCATGATGGTGAGGGTTACTGTAGTCTATCGGGATACGGTAGTTGAGATATTACCGTAGTAAGGAAATACGATTACCGGATGTGGAAGATTCAAGCAGTGTAAGGTAGTGTTGTGAAAATTATATTTTGCATGATGGCTGTATGTAATCGTACTAGCTTTGTTATATCGTACTTAAGGTCAATGTGAAACCTAGATGCGATTGCCCGAATCGACAATTTTTTCTTGTCTCAAGTCCACTAGAAATTGCCTGTCAAAATTGAATTGGTGGTATAAACAATCACTGAGACGCCAGTGTACCTGGTTGTTCAATTTGAGTGAAAAATAGTAATCTCCAACTTGATTTTTGATCTGTCTCCTCGTCAGGTCTCGGAACTAGCTTCCTCTGGTTCCCTCCACTCATGCCTCCTCAATCCCTCCCTACGAGACTCATTCCCCATCCAAGTGCTGTGCAACTTCGCCATTCAGGTGAGGGGTTTGATCTGAATTTTCATTTTTCACATTTAACGATTGGTAGTGTGTAAAGTATATTTTGAACAGTGCATATTCTAATAAAAGAATTATTCTAAATTGATCTTTGATCTTTTTTTTCAGATCGCTCGAGGAATGGCGTACCTCGAGGCGCAACGACTCATTCACAGAGACCTCGCAGCCAGGAATGTGCTCGTCTTCTCGGCCACTAAGGTTGGTTGGTGGTTTGAATTGTACGAGCGACACAGATTGGAATGAGAAGGTTGAGAGATACTTGATGACAACTTGAAACGGGAAACCAGTAGTCGTCTATTATTTTCTACTTTTTTTTGGTGAACGACGAGCCTCAGAGACATTGGTTAGTACAAATGAACGCTATCTTGTAGTCAATGTGAAACTTATTTTCACCTTGGTGAGTGCATTGATTGACAGTTTATTAAAATTAGAATAGAGAACGATTTTATCGGCATAAGTAATCTTTCAATGATCACATATTCAACCTGAAACGAGAGAACTCATGGGCATGAAAAAAAACGAGAGAACTCATGGGCATGAAAAAGTTGACTAAATGTTCAATTCAAGGTGAAGATCTCCGATTTTGGACTCTCGCGCTCGCTCGGAGTCGGCGAGGACTACTACAGGTCAGTATTTAATTATTTCATTATTGTTTAAAAAAAATAAATATTTTTTAAAAAATTCGTGTATGAATCAATAATTGTAACCATTAGCGCCGATTCTGGCACCATACTGACTTGTCGTGCGCGCTGAAAATGTTAGACTTCACAATACTGCTCTTCTCCTTTTTTCTAACTAAGGAGGGAAAATATGAGGACTCTTCATTACACTCATTCTCTCATCTGACAGTCGATAGTAGAGCTGGAACTTCGGGTTGCCCTCTCTTAATTCCGCACACTCTATCGCCTTTCGAGCGGTCGAGAGAGTGTGCAGAATGGAGAGAGCCAAGCCGAAGTGACTGAATAATGTATCTCTCTTCAGAGGCGAATTCACCCCAACTCTCCGCCTACCGATCGCCTGGTGCGCGCCCGAGTGCATCAACTTCCTCAAGGTGGGGAAATGCCTAAATAAAATAGTTTAATTTGTTACTGGGGATCCTGAAATCGTTCCGGGAGAATGTCTGTGATCTAATGCTCCTAGTGAAACCAGTAAGTGCAGTGGAGGCCGGAAAAATATTTTTAATCGCCGGGAGAACTCTTGTGATTTGCACCAGATTGTTCCATGTTTTCGCAGACATAGTTCTAGGGTGAGTAATACGGCGTGCAATAGGAAGAGCGGATCCGATTTTGAACCATAACAATTTAAACACTATCGAACAATTGAGCTTGATATTCTACATTCCGATTCTTTGCAAGCAACGGAATATTTAATAGCCGATGTCCGTCGATTTATTTGTCAGCCAGGAAATGTCTAACTAGTCCGAACATCTCGTCATACACTGATCTGTTGTGGATTGTTGGACTTTATTTATATATATATATTTTTTTTAAAAATATGAAATAATCAGACCAATTCGCAGTTCACTCATTCCTCTGACGTTTGGGCGTACGGCGTGACCCTCTGGGAAATGTTCTCCTATGGGAAGATGCCATGGGAGGGAAGGAGTGGGGCGGAGATACTGGAGGCAATCGATAAACAGAGGAGGTATGGTAGGAAATAATACTAATTGAGGAATTGTATCGAACGGTTCCTAGGACTATTGCTGTGCAATCATTCCACAGAAATTGAAGATTGGGTGAAACCGAACATTCACTGGAGAAATATTTTTCCCAAAACGAGGCACTTAAATCTACGCGATTGGTCCACCATCCAAATATGTGATGCATGAAATCGCCTGGCCTCGTTAAAGTTTTACTCTTTGATGCAATATCATCAGGCTGTCAGGACTAGAAAAATATAGAAATTGAAGACCAAAATGTGTTTTTCCCCTGCTGATTCGTGAGCCGTCACTTTTCGGTTTTACTAACTACCCAAAGTCTGCGGTTCCGGTTTGGCAGCAATTCTTGAGTAGTATCGTTCCAATCCCTCCATATTCCAGACACCTCCCCCGTCCTCGTCTCTGCCCTGAGGACATGTACTCACTGATGGGCGAGTGCTGGGCGCACGACGGAGCAGCCCGACCGACCTTTGCAGCACTCCTGGCACAGCTGCCGGATAGGTACTGTAGGGATACTGTAGTGGTGGGGTGGGAGGTGGGAGGGGTACGGTAGAGGTACACTATTCAGTTACAATATATTTTTGACTCAAACGACCCGATCTTAGCGAATTTCCTTAGAAGGCAATAATGATGAACCGTGAATGAAACCGAACAGTCGATGTGCCTTATATTTCTTGGAGATGGATATGCAAATGAATATTATATTTAAGCTGGGCAGACGTACAATAGTATCATTAAGTTTCAAAATATGGAGTGCAGATGAAACGAAACCATCGCTGCACCTTAACTTTTCGAAATTTGGCACTGTAATTTATAGGCTAATGATTATTTACTTTTGATTTGACAGACAAAGAGTCATTATATTCCATGCCAAGCCTCAGTATGTGAAAGGTTAATGACACCGAACTGTTGCTTGACTAAAATTGCACACTGGAATCTGAAAGAAATCGCAATTGTTTTGTCTGATAGACGGCTGAAGCTGATATTGAATTCCTATTTTAGTCTCAGTATGTAACGCACTGCCGAAACCCGAACAGTAACTGGTGAAAAAATAAGGCTCGGGCCGGTTTCCGGTATTAAACAAAAATCTATACTCATCTCGAATCTTCTCAATTGATTAACAAGGGGGTTGCGTGCAAGATATCCGTCGACGTATGAATCAATAATCAACCAATGGATTACAGAGATATCGGGGTACGGTAATAAATCAATCAATAATCTCTGCATCTCTCAGACTTCCTCTGCACGTTCGGGCGATCGTCACCCTGAGCAGTGCCGTCTCAGCCGATCATCTCGTGTACAATAGAGACGATCTCATATATGTCATCGATAAGAAGTCAGTTGGCGATTTATTGAGGGATTACGGTAGATGTATACGAAGTCAGTTGGCGATTTATAGAGGTATTGCGGTAGACGCATAATAAGTCAGTTGGCGATTGGGAGGGGATTACGGTAGATACATAAGAAGTCAGTTGGTGGCGGGGGGATACGGTGGTACGGTGAAAAGAAATAACTATAAAAATAACATAATTGAACTACTGTAATGTTGTTATATTTGAAGAAAAGGGTGGCGAGGATCATCCGATATTTCAAGAATGAATCAAAAAGAGTAGCTGTGACCCCTAATCCACTAGATGCAGTGACTGGGTGTTATTGACGATGTGTACAGATTGGAAAAGTAATTGAGATTGAGGGTTGAAGCGAGAACTATGTTGAGACAACGTGACCGCAATCGCACTGGTGAGCTTGGAAAGGTCTAGGTTTACATTTCGGGGGGAGCCCGAACGTTTGCGGGTAGCCCAGGCTAAGGAAGGGCTAACCGACAGATTTTTGAAGATTTGCTAAAAGGGTGTGGCTTTACTCCCACTGGCTGTGCTCTCTCATAGAGTGAATGTTTTTGATGTCATTTCGGCCTTGGCGCCCTCTTTCTCACCGATAAAAGAGACGATAAAGTGTGCAGAATGGAGAGAAGTGATAACCAATACGACATTCCTAGTCAGCAGTATCAATACTATGCAAATTGGTTATAATTTTTTTGTGTTGAGTGTTGGGCTTCATTGAATTGAGGTGGTGTGATCAAGCGCGAGTAATGACGATACATTGTGACTATAATCTCACAAGTTGCGAAGGAATACGAAAATTCTTGGTTAATTATTTTGATTTACGAACCTTGGGACTATTGAGATGGAAGGGTCGCGTAGCAATCATATCGAGACACTGCAACCTCAATCTCATTGGTTTCATTAATTCAGCCCCGAGGAGTGTCCTGACGGCAGTTTCTGGTTGGGATCGTTGAAGAATGGAAGGACCGGACTATTCCTCCCCAAGGTTGATCTTTGATCTCTTTTGAATGGTCAAGAACAATATTCGTTTGTCTTGAAGACGGTTTGCTACGACATGACTGATTTTGGTAGAGTGGTCGTGAGGGTAGGATGCTGTAGATGGGGTTGCAGTAACCCTGTGGCTCCAATGTACGGTAGTATAGTATTGTATAATTACAGGATACAGTAATCCTGAGGGTCACTAGGTTACAGTAATTGATGAGATAATCACAGGATACGGTAGCTCACCTGGGCGCCGAGCCTCCCGCTACCAACAAAGGAGAGACAGAGGAGAAGAAAAGAGAAGAGAAGGAGAAGAAAGAGAAGAAGAGCAAGGAGAAGGTATGGTTGATGGATGGGAGAAATATGGTTTCTTAATTTGATATTTTGATCATAGGCCTCGGACATATTACCCATTCAGCTTCGATAAGGTATTTCATTGAAAATCAAAACACAAATCGCGCTGGTTATCGCCTATCTTTCTTTGACTCCTATAGTACGTGACACCGTAATCGTTTATCAACTGAATGTTTCAACTCAAATCCTTATGTGATTGACTATCACATATTACTTAGTCACTTACCAAGTTCTTGCGACGCAAATCCAGCTATTTGGAATATTTTTATATCTTAGATATTTTGAATTTGTCTCAGAACGATGGTGAAAGAATCAGGTGTTCCGCATCGCCAAGTACATTACATTATTGCTGAAACCTGAACCTCACGGGAACTTCTTTCATTAATTAATTAAAATTTAATTGTAGGATCGCGAGCAGCGCAAGGCGTTGATTGGCGAGCCACAGGCAGTACGACACACGGCGCATCTCGGAGTGGATGGAGCCTATTTCGGATTGCTGCAGGTCAGTATTGTATTTTAAATCGATATGGTATACAATTGGGGAAAAAAACAAATTTTATTTTGAAACCAAAATCTCTCCTAAATCTTTGTACTAACTGGAATGGTGGTTTGATGGTGCGTCGAAACGGGAAACGTGCATGTTTGAAAATACACGAATTGGCCGAATAGCACGGTGCATCTCGGAGTGGATAGAGCCTATTGAGGATTGCTGTATTATAAATATTTGATTTATGTTGACGAGAAGAAAACGAGAGTCACACGGGTAAGAAAATGTTATGTGAACTACTTGATACTGTGAGGGCATTCAAGATTAGTTTTGCAACGTGGTACCAAAGAATCATCAGTGATCCTCGGGACTTACTCTCTTGACGAATGGCTGGAACAAGAATCCTCATAGTGTTTTGAAACTCATAAAAATTTATTTTATTATTGTTGCCAAGTTGAATGCACGTAGGAGAATCACTGTTATTTTGATAGTGTTCTTAAACGACTAACGTGATGGTTCATCAGTTATCAGACGGATTCGTAAGCGCGGGTTTCTATTATGGGCTCATGAGTCATGCTTACAATCAGTCATTGCTTTCCCACGGGATATTTGTGAGTCATCAAGTCATCAGAGGCATGGATTGGGATTCCAGAAGGCTCTCGCTCTCTGCATTCTGCACACTCTTCTCGATCAGTCAGGCAAAATAGTGTGCAGAATAGAGAGTGAAACCGAAACAACTGAAGTGACATCGCTAGTCATCAGGCCATGAGAGCCATGGGTTTGATGGGATTCCAGAAGCTTCCAGAAATCTTGGATACTATTTGAATAAAGAGCAGAATGGGCAGAATTCCGTCCATTCTTGTGCTGCTTTTCTGCTGATTCTTTGCTTGCGTCAGTTGCGCTCTCTGATCTCAATAGGCATCATAGGTGATTAGCATCGAGACTCTCCTCGTTTCGCACGATCTCTCGTCCTCTCTGACTCTCTCCATTTCGCACACTTTTGCCCCCTACAATGATCAGAAGAGTTGGCAACCGCGTCTTTCCATTCTGCACACTCCCTCGCCGATCAGATAAGCGTGAGAGTGTGCGAGATGGAGAGACTCATGGAAGTGTCAACCTCAGTCACGAGTCACAACTGATAAAAGGGACCAGAGTGATATCGCCGAGTGTAGTCAGTAGGGGATAAAAGGCGGGCGACGCCATACCACGGGTTTTCCTTCTGCAAGAAAGGCGATCAGTTCTTGAATTAGAATTTGGACTGGATTTGTACTTATCTTCGAGATGATCCTGTTAGATCGGATATTCCGGAGGCGATTGGTGAGTCGGTGACCTACCAATTTAATATTTTTGATATTGTCATAATATGTCCAGCTAGTTTGGTGACTCAACAGTGATTGTTTAGAGCATGACCCAAAGGAGCGCTAGTAGGTAGTACATCTCCATTTTCCAAAAAATAATTTCTTATGATAGATAAAATAAGTGACCCACATTCGGTGTGCCATGACCTACCATTTCATTCTTGGTTTTAAAATTATTTGTGTTTTAGCAGACGCGAAATTTGCTCGAGTCCTCCTCCCAAGGTGATAGCAGTTGAGGAAGGGAAGTAGGTTGTTATTGGGAAGAAGGTCAGAAGAAAGAAAGGGACACCGGAAACGGGGCTCAGTTTCCGGTGCGGAAGGATTACGATAGGTGGGCCTTTGTTCCAAAATGGATGGAGAGATCGTCCCGGGTTGTTCGGTGTTTCAGTGATTCTATTTGTACGCGTTATTGTAGTGCATATAATAGTCTCTTCGAATGGTGATCTCACAATTAATGTGCCCTAGTGGTTTGGTGACTCAGCAACACTATTATATCGCCTATTCACGGGAGTGATAATACATTCTATCCACACATTGCAACCAAAATATCCCACAAATGAAAACATCTGACCAAGAGATGACTTCTTTCAGTGTCACTTTAGTAGCGATTGTCGACGGCTAAATCTAATGCGGTATATTTGCCATAGGAGTTCTATACTGGGTTGGCATTTTGAATCCGAAATGACCGCGCCGACGCGCAGTTTCGGAATCGAATTTTTTTCGGAAACCAGTTTCGGAAACCCCTCTCCCTCTCAGCTCGGTTCCGAATGAATCCCTGTTTTTGAGCTTCGGATTCGAGGAATCCGGAAACTTTTAAAACGGAAAATTACTCTAGGGGTAATAAATAGACATTGAAACGTAACCTTTTGTCCACACTAAACTTGTGAACGCGGTTTCGAATTTATCATTTCTCGCCTTCTGAGTGGTTACCGAATCAGGTTGGAGTCCAGCATGGTCACAACATTATTTTTTAATTGTGTATAACTAAATATACTTTCACTGGAATCAATCATAATAGATTTTTTTTTAAATTGTGCAATCACTTCAAAATTGAAAACATAAATTGGACATGTACATGCGAACATTGTCTCAAAATTTATATGTGTTTGCATGAATCTAAGGTGACTTATGGCCTTCGGATTCCGGGAATCCCAGATTCGCACCGCGCAGAATGATCGGAACAATTGAATCTGGGATTCGCCAGGGATTCAAAATGCCAACCCTACTATACTCCATATGAATTCTTTGTACTCTAATCAAAAAAGAATAGTTTTCTACATAGATTATTAAAAAAATTACCTAGCAATCATGTGTTTCATCGTTACTAGAAGCGCTTTTTAATCCGCGGTTGTCTGATTATTTCCTGGTAGAAAATCACGTAACCAAAATACACATTCTTTACTGGCTGTACTTTATTACAAATTCTCGTGAATTTTTTTGGACTAGCACGAGTTCCAGTGATGCTATTATATCCTGTTTTGACCTCAAGAGCTAATGGTCTTTATCTGCAGCCTACACATAAACACATCCTCGAGAGAAATTATGTGCCCTGGCGACCATGCGTTTCAATTTGTCATATTAACACTTGTTGACGGCTTGCACTAGTGAAGATTTGTTGTTCTTGGGCAATTCAAATAATCACCGAAAGAAATTATCTAGCCGGATGATAGGAGGTTTCGTTGATGCTATAGACTCGAATGTTAGTTCAGTTCTCTAATAGACTCCCGTCATCCCTTTCAAAACTTCCAATTTTTGCAGATGGACAAGAAGGATCTGCTCACCACTTCATCGATCTCTCCCTCTGGTGGTGCGACTACCGTACCCCGTAGTGCGATTCTGTCCGAGAGAGGCGAGATGTCGCCCGCCTCCCTGCACTCATCGCACTCATCCGGCAGCAGCCAGTCGATTGGTTAGTGAGGGAATTTACGAATTGAGAGGGCAAGCACACCACGGGTACGGTAGGAGATACGAAAGAAAGCCGAGTGGTATACGTGAGTATCGTTCTATAATTACGTTTCATGTTCACAATATGCCTGCCATTTTGGGAGTCATCGCCAATAACTGACGTCATGTTGATCAATATGGTTACCGAAAGGCCCGAATCGAATAAATGCTCTCTCCATTCTGCACGAATAAATGCTCTCTCCATTCTTACTTTTGAGACAGTGTGCAGAATAGAGAGAGTATTATTCGTTCCGGCCACACTACTGACTATGCGTCGATGTAGGGAATTAGACGGGTCAGAGATGAAAGTGATGGTTGTACTCGAGGGGGAACGGATCAGGGTGTAATCCCCCGCCGGACTATCTCTTTGAATCATCTGTTGGTGGAGATTGAAAAGCGATGTAGAGCTGATATCGATTCTATCACTTCCGACCCGCCTTTATTGTTCTTTGAAACATCGTTTTTACGGGTTAGGTTTTTCTGTGAATCACATGGAAGGATATTGCATAGTGGGCCGCTGTTTTCTGACCAGAGTTGCCTGCTCGAGCGCGATTCCTTATTTTGATCTAACTTTGAATAGTAGTGGTTTTTTTCAAAGTACTTGTATTTTTATATTTGAAGCAAAATCCTCGACGAAATTGGCTCAGAGAATAGCGTTCGATATTCGTCATTCTCTGAAACATTTCAATCGCGGGTTCAAATCTAACTTTTTTCCAGCCGTTCCCTCCACCTCCTCATCTCCCTTCGCTCCTCACTCTTCTCCGCTCTCTCCGCCCAACTCGCGAGCCCATTCACAGCACAATAACAGCAGCAACGGGAACGGAGTGAGTCGAATTTTTAAATTATGGTCTTTTCGAATTAAAGATATTGCTGGTGTGAGCGAAAATTGGCGAAATTTTAAAAGCGAGTGTACCCAGTTGATTCATTGTTTTAAGCAATAGAGAAATCTGTAATAGCACGGCTTCAGCGATTCTTCTTGTCCATCTTTGTATTAATTCTCAACCAATTGAGCTCTTTCTCGCGCAAAGTTTTCGAATGTGCGGCACATTCTGTGCCCAGTGTGTTTTTGCTTCAAGTAGCGTACTAGTCTCCGAGAATGCTACTTCGAAGATCAAGTCGTGTCTTCGTCTAAACCAATCCTTCTCCATCCTGATCCACTAGGCATTCGCGTGTTTCACGCAGCCTAGTGCTCTGTGATCTTGCTCTATCGTAGATCATGGACGCGTTGCCTGTAAATCATCCTCAACCCTTCAGATGTCCACCTCCCTCCACTCCTCCGGCTCCTTCACCTCCTCCTCAGCTCCCACGCTTCCGCCGCGTCAACCTCCCCGCGTCACGCCCGGCGGCCACATTGGCGCGCCACTCGCGCAACGCGAGCCATCCGCGCCCCCGCTTACGGTGAGCTCTAGGAAGCCACATTTCTCCATTCTGCACACTTTGTCACGTGTCCGTCAGACGATAGTTGAGTGTGTAGAATGGAGAGAGCAAACTAAGAAATGAAAAGCATACCATATTTGATGATTCAGAGATACTAAACTATCTGATACGTGTCGGTGGTTATAGCGCATTTGATAATACCTAGTTTAACGAGAACGAAAAATCATACAGGCGATTAGTTGTTTCAGAGTCAACCCTTATTCGGTCGTTTGTGGTTCTGGCTGATTTATTTATCTCCTTAAGGATAAGTTAGATTAATAAATCAGCCTCATCTATGCATGATCGGATAAGAATTGAGGCTGAAGCAAGTATCCACCTGTTTGATTTTTACCTGATATTCGGCATGCTCAAATAATATAGCGATATGGCATCGAGAGGGGTGCAACATGACATGATGTTGATATGTAGTGAATCCTTGTGATACGGTAGGGGCAGGGTTACGGTATTTATCGATTCGTTTCCAGCCGGATCTCTCTGGATCGGACACATGGAGCAGCAGTGACGGCTGCACGACTAGCACGAGTGTGGATACGGTGATTGGAGTGGCCAGAGGTACGGTAGTTATGAAAGGAGTACGGTAGTAAGTGGTACTGTAGAGGTACGGTAGGTTGGAATGGATATGGTTACGGAAACTTGAATCGGACAGGAGCACGGTATGATGGAGCCGCGTTTATTTAAGTAGCGAGAGGTACGGTAGATTCGGAGGTGATTGCGTACGGACGGGGTTTTGGTTTGTGCAGCCCGAGAGATTTTGGTTTCCGCGATACCGGAAAAGCAACACAAAGGGAAATGCGTTGATGCTTTGGAGGAACTACTTCGAAAAAATTCCACAAAGAAAAATGGAACGACTTCCTCGTAATCTTTTTAAATCATTATTTTAATATTAAAATTTAAATAATTTCTCCAATACAGGTCTGGGTGGTGGGACGTCTCTCCGACCGGGTGGTCCGCCCGTGTGCGCAGTCTACGCCAGAGGAACGAGCAATGGGTGAGTGGAATTGTGATAAATTTCTTGGCAGATTGAAGTTTCAAAGAGCGCGTTTACCCTGTTCTGGTTGGGATTTTCTGATCATTTCTTGAAGAACTGATTGATAAAAAGTAAAGACGAGTAATGGTTGATATATGTGGGAGAGCGTTTAATGGTCCTCTGACGGAATGGTATTGTGTTATGGTGTGCTCTTTTTCATCACATACGTTCTTCTTGCTAAATTTAGAATAATGCAATTTTCCTATGTGTAATGTTGTTTCAAACCGTATAGAAAGTAGACGTTGTGATTAGTCTCTGATCAGCTGGTAATAACAACGAAGTTTGAACAATTAAAGGAAAAAAAGTCTAGATGATTTGAGGTTCCGTAGTATCCTTTTTATTCTGCGTTTAATTCAGTTTTCCAATACGGTGGTGCTGGACTTACAAAAACATTATCTTACTGGTGAAAACGAGCAAATCTAGATGACAGTGATGCCATATTACAGTACATAAATAAGCGCGGTGATCCATTTCAGCATCGATGGCATTCCTCGTCATCACGTCGATTCCTCCTCTCCCTCCTCCTCTCCTCCCTCTTCTGATCCTCTCCTCGATCGATTGGAAGCTGTCCAGAGGGATCTAACCGATTTCTCCATTGATAGCATGGTGAGAAGATACTATTATATTGGAGAAAAAATAAGGGAAGAAGGATCTCACGATATTGATTGCCCGATGACTTCACGCTTTGTGGGTATATGATGTCCGGGCAAGCAATGGTATTATCAATGCATTCATGATTGGGTCATTGTCAGCTAAATAATCTCATTGATCAATGGATGGACCAGCTCAGTCACACAAGTTGACTAGAGCAAGCCCGGAGGGTTGAATATTGATTGGATGGGAGCGCGTCTCGATTACCAGGGAGGGATAATTTCCAATAAGTTACCACTTTATCGATAACATAACGCAATAAAGAATACTAGAATGGTAGCTCACTCCATTCTTCACACTTTTTCGCGGCTCTGACTGTCGAGAGAGTGAGCAGAATGGAGAGAGCAGGGCACCCAAACACCGTCCCTAATATCCTGTACTCAATTCGGGGTCAGACCATCCGATAGCCGAGGCTTTAGCTGAGGGTTTCTGGTAAAGGATGACTGAGAAATCGCCCAGGTAGGTCAGAGCATGCTTGAATTCGTCCTCTTTGTTGATAACACACCAATCCATCTCTCGATCTTGGTAGTAAATCGGCAGCGAAATATTATATTCTGTGAGCTGAAAAACCATAATGCTTCAACCGGTGATTTTTGGCTCCGTTGATGCATGATATTGAGGCAAATCGGGGATCAGAGATCAGGGATTAAAAATTCTCCTAAAATAATACTATAATTCACTTGCCTTATTATTGAGATCTTTCATGAGATCGTAGCGAGAAATTGAGAAACGAACGAATGTTGTTGGCCCAATGGAGAGCTTGACCGAGACGGGAGTCAGGATGTCTGACATGATGACCTGGACAATGCGAATGGGCTCGATTTCTCCTAATTAATGGGTATAAAGGAGCTGTTGTGCGATAGGATCAGCATTGCCAATGGGTGTTTAAAAATACATAAGAGGCATCATTATTGTTTTAAAATATTTTTGAAAATCCTTTAGCTAGAATATTCGAGATAGCTTTCATGGCAAAAGCTAGAATAGTTGTCTGAAAGAGGGAAGGCTTGAGAATATCGCCGTAGATTCGAACAGAAGGATAAAATTATATATGAGAGCGACGACGGGGGAGTGATCAAAATGGGGAGAAAGTAAGCGCTAAAAGGCATTTAAAATTAAACACGATAAATTATTACTATTTTTCAAGGTCTCATCGACTGCTGGTGACACGGTGCCACTGCTGGGAGATAGGGGAGGAAAGGATCCCATGAGGTGAGGGGATTACATCATCACTAGCAGAGGTGTCCGAAAAAAAATCACTCACTCCTTCACTCACTGCTCTCTCGCCGATCTGAAGGACGAAAGGGCAGCAGAGATGAGGAGTGCGTGAAAGGGTTTGCACACCCTTCATATCTAGGAAATTTATGTATCGTATTGCTGCCGAACCCCAGAGAATCAATGACTGGTTGAGTTTGAGTTCATTCGTCAAATGGGTCTCGAAAAAGCGAGAGGGCACGTCGACACTCCGGCAAAACCCATGCCGGCAAAGCGAGAAAAACAGCGTAATGTATGGTAAAAATCGATTGTATCGAGTAGATCACGTCGGCAAACTTATTTGGGCACATCGGCAGATATTTCTTGGCCAGACCTCATTTGACGTATGTTTGAGTTTCATACTGTCATCAAGTTCACGAATTCGTAGTTGCCAGTGATCTTGTTTAGCTCCTTTTTTTCAAATACCCACATACTTTATACGTATATCACGCCATTCACCTAATTCTCGACCCGAATACGTTGATTCTTGTCAGCAAGCCATTTTTTCGTGATCCCGTTTTCTGCTGTTTCGGACTCCATCCGACCCCCCTATGACCCGTGTGTACGGAATAGTGTTTGCGATCATTTCTGACTGCTCGGCAACACCTGTTGGGTGCAGCCTGCCAACTTCAACCCAACTTATCTACCCTTCAAGTTGGTCCCTGAAAAAACTTTTCTTCGCGAGCTAGGGCTACTTTTCGGTGCTCTATCGACCTACACAAACCGTGTGTCGAAAACGATCTTCTGAACAGTGCTAGAAACAACGAGCTCTATCTTGAAAACCACTCGAAAAACTGTGAAAATTCTTGAATAGG
The DNA here is from genome assembly GCA_036245825.1 of Pristionchus entomophagus. Classification (NCBI taxonomy): domain Eukaryota; kingdom Metazoa; phylum Nematoda; class Chromadorea; order Rhabditida; family Neodiplogasteridae; genus Pristionchus; species Pristionchus entomophagus. Next base: position 45,735,703 of record BTSX01000004.1, on the reverse strand, counting down.
GGAGTAGATCTAGTGACGAGGATTCGAATGATAGGTCTGCGCTCGCATATCGAGGGTATTGAGTTGGTCTCCATACCCAGAAACCGCCTCGCCAATTTTTGAACTTCATTTTCAACTGCTCTCACCGAGTCATTCCGCACTCTCGCCATCAATGGCTCGGTCTCATCGTGCGATTTCGCGTTATGTTTCAATGGAAACCGGGTGATTGCCCGCGAAAACGCCACAATGAACCGGTGAGAGCAGTTGAAAATGAAGTTCAAAAATTGGCGAAGCGGTTTCTGGGTATGGAGACCAACTCAATACCCTCGATATGCGACCGCAGACCTATCATTCGAATCGTCGTCACTAGATCTACTCCCCTATCCAAGAATTTTCACAGTTTTTGGAGTGGTTTTCAAGATAGAGCTCGTTGTTTCTAGCACTGTTCAGAAGATCGTTTTCGACACACGGTTTGTGTAGGTCGATAGAGCACCGAAAAGTAGCCCTAGCTCGCCAAGAAAAGTTTTTTCAGGGACCAACTTGAAGGGTAGATAAGTTGGGTTGAAGTTGGCAGGCTGCACCCAACAGGTGTTGCCGAGCAGTCAGAAATGATCGCAGACACTATTCCGTAAGTCGAAAAAGTCTTCACTGACAGATTCAGGTCGAGAATTAGGTGAGTGGTGTGATATGTATTGAATAGTGCTGATGATAATCATTATTTAATAAATACATTTAATATCAGACACAACGGCCTCGGATCAATCGCTTGGAATGGCGAGAAGACGGCGGTTCGATTGATGACAGATGAGGAGATGGAGAAATTGAATGAGAAGAGGAGGAAAGAGCATAAGAAGGTGATCTAGCGGTAGATGATGTTACATACATTGAGAAAAGGCGATCTTTTAAATTTTAAATTTTCCCAAACAATCACAGTAAACTACTTTTCCATCTTGATACGTTGTTCGTATTGTTCGTGCAACATGAGATGTACGGGTCTCAATTTAGATGTTTCCTTTTTTTTATAAATAAATATCTTCTTTAGTTGGTTGTTTTTTCATAAATATATATTTTATAGGTCGAGAAAGAGTTGGCTGATCGTGCCAAGTCGTGCGTCCTTCCATCAGCTCCGCCTGTTGAATACTCGAGCATTCGGAAGACGAATAGCAAGGTACGGTAGGGAAGGAAGTAGTAAGATATATAATGTTATACCGGTAGGGATCTCATATTTTACATGCATATAGGAATCGAACAAGGTATTACTGAGACACGAGGGCTATGTCCTTCAAAAGGCATTTGAAACCATAAATGCGTGGTTGCGTTGACCAAGAATGCATTCTTCTGTTCGTTCCCGAATGCTATCCCTTATCCTAATCTACTCGCATCTTACCATTTTCATGTTTCCTTGTCAGAGTGCGGTTATCGTACTGGGGTGAATAGTGTTTTGATAGCGACCCTCAGCGGCATTATTATAACACGATTTTTCTGTGTTTCAAGTACTCTGTAAAACTTCGAAATGCAAGGTTGAGTTGATCTCTGAGTAATTGGCTTTCCCATTACAACTCAATCATAGCGCGCACCTACTGTCACCTACCGTACCCCAATCCTACCGTATCCTAATCCTACCGTATCCCAATCTTACCGTATCCCTCTCATCCCTACCGTATTCCAGTCCCGCATCGAGGATTCATGGACACCCGAGGCACAGGAGGCCTATCGTCTATTCGTCGAGTGCGGAGTGAACCTGCGAAAGTCTGTCTCGCCTCAACCACAGAGCAGTCCCGGAAGGAGCAATGGGTACGGTAGATTTATTGATTGGATAGATACTGTATTTATCGATTGAGTTGAATGGTAAAAGATGATAAAGGAAACTGTAGTTATGAAAGTAAGGTTTAAATGGGATATTTTGCGCATTCGAAGGAGGTAAAGTTATGCTCCAAGTATATTTGATAAGCTAATGGATGTGGGGTTTGTCGATGTTATGTGGTGCAATGCGCAAAACGGCTAATATTATTTGGTCCTTGGTTGAGAGCGAATCTTTCTTGGGGGGAGGAAGCCGAATCTGTGTCTCAGCCTGTCATGATTCAATAGTTCCTTTCGATTTAATATTTTTTTACTTCCCTATTTTCCAGTGGCTCAGTCTCTCCCCGTCCTCCCTCCCTTCCGCCCCGATTCACTGCTGTGGATTTCGCGGCCCCGCCTCCCGCCCGACCGCCCAAGACGAGGAAGGTGAGCAAGAATAATTATGTATTTCGATCAATTAGTTCCTGGTAAAATGGCGCTACATGTAGCTTTGATTACGGAATGGGAAAACAAAGTTTAATTTCAATTTCTCTGTCAGATCATAAAAAACTGGGAAATATAAGAGGAAAAAATTCGCGGTGAGCGATCTAACTGGTGAATCGACGCTGCAGGCAATAGTGTTATACGGAGATTATGGGTGAAATATAGTACATTCGACAATTTCGGTGTGAAATAAATGAATAAATAATCATTTCACTTGCTGCAGGTGTCGGAGAGTGCGGCGCCGCTCGACCCACGCGACAATTACGACAACCTGAATGGATACGGGGCCGGAGCTGCAGCTGCAGCCAATGGAGGTGAGGATTTGGTGTTTTTCATTCGTAACCTGTATCGTGAGGCCGAGGAAACCTCACTGATGTGATTAGTAATGTCCTGGTGAGTCGGCGCTTTGAAAGGTGTTAAACTTCTGTTCATTGTCGATCAGGATAATTTGAGGTACGATATTATCCCAATTAAATTGAAGAAAATAAATCGATATTTTCAGCAGCCAAGAAGCCGCCTCCAGTGCCGCCCAAGCCGAAAGTTCGGTGAGTGATCTTTGATCTTTGATCTTTAGCTGGAAACAGATCCTTGCTAGTCGGAATTTTGCACCTCGTGGTTCAGTGTTTTGCCGATAGACCTAGAGTTACGATCATTGTTACGATTGACGGGTATCACCATGCAATTTCTGGTTTCCCAGATACTTTTTAGTTTTGGATTTTGGTTTGACTATTAGTCTTGAGCTCGTACATTGTTCAAACAAATCAATATTCGATTGCAGAGTGACTGCTCCCTCCAATCGGGTTACGGTACTCAATGGTGAGGGCGGCTGCGGATTGGGAGACGTCGGCTCGCCCTCGAAGGACGACTACCGTACCCAATTCTCGTCGGCCATCAGCCAATCTGCGCTCACCAAGCGACCTCAGGACGACGTCCTGCGCTTCTAAATCGACTACCGTATCCCCCTTTGCTATGTGCCACACCACCCAGTAATATCGACGACTGATTTTATTTTGTTTTTGCCATAATAGCCGATAATCTCCACACACACGCCTAGATTTGTAGCACGTACAGGGTAGATTCGATCAAAACGAACCAACTAATCTCTAACCCGAGTTTTCTAACATATTTATGCAGTATCAACACATCAAATCTCAAATTTCAAGAGATTTTCATTATATTTTTTCACAAATATATTGTGTATATTCCGATTTGTATGACACGCTTGTTATATTCACCAAGTGCCAGACCCCGGATGAAAATTGCCAAGAATTATCGATTAGGGTACAATGCCTGAGATTTCTAGCCACCACTCTCTCATTTCTGTGGGTTCTCTCAATGATTAGAGAACCCTAGAGAGTGTGATTGGGAGAGAGATTCCTAACACGATCGATTTCACCGTTTTACCGTGCCTTTGCCCTTCGAACCCTGAAGATGTTTTATCCTGTTGAGATGAGAATTGTGATAAAGTAAATATTTGAAACGTTTAATATCTGCAGTATTTACAAGTGTTTCGGATCGAATAATTTTCATTCGCGAATTGCTGACTGAAAATGTGTGTAGAAATGAAGGAGATTGAATAAGTTTCAGTCACACTTTGTCAGGGCAAATGAACGGAAGCATTTATGCATAGTTATTCGAGATTATAAATTATTCTACCTAGTATTTATTTGATGTTTCTGATTTCTCCAAACAGTATGTTGTTACCAGTTCAAATCCAAGCAAGAATGCGTGCAATAAGGTTTATCTTTTGTTCAAAGATCAGAGTTTAAAGATCAAAGATCAGGGTGGATCTAGTCTTCTCGTGATCTTTTTCTTCTGTATCATTTCAGATACTTGTGATAGAGGAAGGGGAAAACGAAGTAGTGGATAATGTGGCAGGAGAGGTGATTAATGATGATGGGGATGAGGTAAGCGTCAAGACCGATTCAATCGTAAACCATGACACAGTTGAGGAGTGGCTTGACCGGCTCCTAGAACGAGATTTTATTTGTGCCTCACCATTTCAGTTTCAAATCTCTCCGTTTTGCACACCATCGCTGGTCACCAACTCTCGCTACATTTTGCACACTTTAAAGAGTGTGCAGAACGGAGAGGGCCGAAACAGATCTCTAATTTAGTCACAATCACCCATAATGGATGTCGAATCAAAGAGTATTCTCTCTATTCTTCACACTCTATAGTCGGTTAGACAAACGAGGGAGTGTGCAGATTAGAGAGAGAGTGTGCAGAATGGAGAGAGTGTGCAGATTGGAGAGAGTAAGTGATCATCACTACTCACCTCATCCACCAACAGCAAGTGACCGGTGTTCGCCCGACAGAAGGGACAGACGAGACGATCCGAGAGACCGGACATCACCTAAATCAATATCCCAATATAATCGACTACAGTACCCCTCTACAAGAGCTGGCACCGCTCGTTCTATCGATGACTGATTTGTTTACCGTCATTTGAGTGATTAGTCAACATGTATCATTTTTTTAAAACTAGGAGAAGAATTATCACACAATGCGCGCTATTACTGCGAAAATGTCGCTTGATCTGAAGAACCGGCCCGAAATTTGAATTTAAATTATTACTAAATAACCTCGACACAGGCCGCGCAAAGCAGATGGCCGCAGGCATTGAGGACGGAGAGCTGCAATCAGTCTCGTTAATGGATTGATCGTTAATTCCAAGAAAAAAAAATATCTATGATGGACCTTGGAGGGATTCTCCTCAAAGCACACACCGCAGAAGCGCGAGAAGGACGAGGAGGAGATGGATCTGAATGTAAAAACGAATTTTTAAATAGTTTAATTTTCTAATCTTTTTTGTAAACAAAAAAAGAACACGGAGAATGCTGCAATTTGTGGGCTAGATCCAGAGCAATATTATCAAAATAAATATTTAAATTATAATATTATCGATTCATCAACCTCTGCTTGTCCTCAGCTCTCAGCAGTCTGAGACGTTCCGCCTTCTTCTCAGCATCTTCTTCCACCTTTAAGGTCGTTATTATATTTTTTAAGTTGTTAAGTTTGTTTGAAAATCATTGTAAAATTTTTGCTGTCTGGTTGAACCAAATGTTGTCCGAAATACGATTGAATGAAAATGTTTTACTTAAATGAAATATTATTGAAAATAAATCACCATCCACTTCTTGCGCAGTTCCATCTCGTCAATGGCGTGACCGAAAGCTGAAAATGTAAAAATAAATATTTAAATTAATAAATTTAAAAAAATAATTCGGTTCAGTCAGTGCAGTCCAACTCTTAGACCACAGTATCCTTCAACGCTTCAGTAATCTGTCAGGTATTCTAGCTCATTTCGACTGTCCCTTAGTGTTGCCAGATCGAATAGTACTATCTCCATTCTGTACACCCTCTCCCTCTTTTCGATCAGACAAACGCAAGAGTGTGCAGAATGGAGAGAGCTGCGAACCGAAACGACAACCCTTCTGACAACCTCGATGCAACTCGATCGGCGTGCAATTCGTGATGTTTCTCCTCTTGAAATAGTCTAGGATCAGATCGAAGTAGGGAGATGGAATGGCATTTCTCTGTAATAGTGACGTTGTTTCAGTTTTGACTCTCTCCATTCTGCACACTATCTCGCCGATCAGACACATGAAATAGTGTGTAAAATGGAGAGAGCTGAGTATAGAAACGAGAGCACTACTGAGCAATAATCGCAGGGTGTCAAGTATTTTGCACTAGTCATGGATCTCAATAAGTAAATCCATTCCAAATCCCTCTTTCGAATCACTCCAAAGTCGATTCCAAGACCTTCTCGAAACACTCCAACCAACTCACCCAATCGCCGTGCGCCGGAATTTCCGGAAATATCCTCACTGTCAACTCGCTGGTATCTGAAGGCAAATTTCATTCCATAGACTACCATATTCAGCATTACAGTAACCCATAATGACTGACGAACCGAAGTCCGTCTCAATGTCGGAAATCCTAGGAGAACTGCACAGCGTGTCAGTGAGTGATTTTCCCGGCGCTGCGGGATTGTGAAACGTATCTCATTCTTCAGATTCTGATCGATTTAATCGGTCGGAACATTGAATTCTGCGTCGAATAAGCTAATTTAAATGAAAAATAATTTGGGCCCCTTTTTTTAGATCTACAGACTTGAAAGTGCATTTGAAAAAAAGTTCTCAGAACCTCATCGATATGGTGCGCATTTTGAAGCCCACATCGAGTACGTAATTTTTTTGTGTTAAGAGTTTGACCTGAAAGTCATGTTTGAACCGGTTAGCATCATAAAAATTAACTTTTTAATTTTTTTCAGTTTTTGAATTTTAAAAATATCCAAATGAGAAATGCGCTATGAAGCATCAAATTCATCTTGTAGAGCATTGAATTCTGCGTCGAATAAGCTATTTTAAATGAAAAATAATTTGGGAACAAGTTAGCACCATAAAAATATCATAAACAGCCAAAAAAATAAAAGTAAAATCGTTCAAAATTTTTTTTAAAAATCAAAATTTTGTGAATTTTCATGGTCCTAACCGGTTCGAACACGAATTTCGGGTCAAACTCTCAACACGAAAAATGACGTACTCGATGTGGGCTTCAAAATGAGCACCATATTGCTGAGGTTCTGAAAACTTTTTTCTAACAGATTTTTCAAGTCTATAGATCTGAAGAGGGCCCTAATTATCTTTTATCTCAAATAGCTCATTCGACGCAGAATTAAATTCTCTACAAGACGAAGTTGGTGCCGCATAGCGCAATTCTCATTTGGATATTATTTAAAATTCAAAAGTTAATTTTCATGATGCTAACCGGTTCAAACATGACTTTCAGGTCAAACTCTCAACATAAAAAATTACGTGCTCGATGTGGGCTTCAAAATGAGAACCATATCGATGAGGTTCTGAGAACTTTTTTTTCAAATGCATCTTTCAAGTCTATAGGTCTGAAAAGGGGCCCAAATTATTTCTCATTTAAAATAGCTTATTCGACGCAGAATCCAATGCTCTACAAGATGTACGTAGTGCCACTTCCTGCTTTTCTCATTTGGATTTTTTTAAATTTTGAAAACCATTTTCGAAAGTTGAAAAAACCAGTTTGTGATCGAAATCTTGAACCAACTTATAGCGTGTTTTTATTGTCTAGGCATGTATGTAATACTGACACGCTAACTTTGGACCCAGATCGTTCGGTTATTTTTATCTGATTTTCGAGTTTTCAAAATTCGACAACCACCGTTTCTATGTTTCAATGATCTCGACCATATAGTGTCTCGTTTGGTGATGGGGACCCATGGGGGTATCCCGAGAAAAAGTTTGGGCCCTGAAAAATTCTCAAAACATTCATACAGGCTCGTTAAATCATCAGAGTAGTTTCAAAATCATCAAGCAGCATCATCTCACATAACTCCATCGATTCATTTGATTTACTTTATTAAGAGACAGTCCACGTTATTTTGGAAAGGGTCCACGGACTGCCAAATAATCGATATTCTCCATTCTTTTTTCTTGAAGTAAGGGTCCCGAGTACTTATCGCAGGCATATCTAACTAAGGTCTCAGATCGATTTTGCTTGAGAAAAAAATACACCCCATTTCCGGTGTCGAAAAATAAATAATTCGAGAGACATACCACGTATAGATTTTCTTACGTATTTTCACTTGTAGAAACCGAATTCCGATACTAGAACTCATGAGAATGCGAAAGAAAAAAGTTATGCCCGAAAACCCGTTTTTTTAGGCCCGAATTGAGACATTTTTTGGCATAACTAATTTTAAAAAAATATGAATTTGGGTGATTAGCATTTTTATGTAGTACATCCATTGGGGAATCTATGGTAATTTTTGTAGAATTTTAAAAATGCGGATATGTCTTTATATTTGGGCTGAAACAGTATCTGAGGTATCGATTTGATCAGGCTCATTTCTGGCCCAAAATAGTTTTCATCGGACAACCACCATACAAGTAGATTTTGTGGCGTATTTTGATGCGTAGACATCGATTTTCTATACTAGAGCTCATATAACTGCGAGAGAGAAAAATTATGCGCGAAAAAACGCATAATAAATTTTGAAAATCGAGATTAAATATGACATTTAAATCCCAAATAGTAAAAAAAAATTTTTAATGGGCATGGTGTCTGACTGGCATGCCGGCGCAGGCAGGTTCGACTCCCTCCCGCAGGTGATGTTTTGCACCCTGGCCTAATGGGCATGGCGTCTGACTGGCATGCCGATCAGGGTTGGGCGTAAAATTTTTATTTTACGGATCCGTAAAAACGTAAAAACGTAAATCTTATAACGTGATTTTATTGTCTAGGCATGTATGTAATATTGACACACTAACTTTGGACCCAGATCGTTCGGTTATTTTTTAATCTGATTTTCGAGTTTTCAAAATTCGACAACTCACCGTTTCTATGTTTCAATTATCTGGACCATATAGTGTCCCGTTTGGTGATGGGGACCCATGGGAGTATCCCGAGAAAAAGTTTGGGCCGGATCGGTGATATCGATGTCCGGCCCATACTCCAAAATAACCGAGCCGGTCTCTTAAATCTGGTAGTGTTGAAGGAACGAATAGTACGCTCTCCATTCGCCACACTTTCGGAACTGGTCGGAGAAATAGTGAGTGTGCAGAATGGAGACAGCTACTATTCTACTCCACAAAGATCAAAGATATATCCGGATCACGTTAGACACTTTGAAAATGTGTGATTGGGCGAGGAAAATGCCAATCTCTCTTCTTCAGATATTAAAAAAATGAGATCCACGCTTATTGCTCTGTTGAGATTTGGTTGACTTTCATGCGAATACGAACATTCTCTTATTTATCTTTTTATTATCACTTCTTCGCTTTCGAACAGGGTTGATCAAATCTCTAAACACGATAATATTCCACTTACAAGGGAGATAAAACATAAATACTCTTAATTCTAATCTTATTTTGTTCGAGAGCAATAATAAAAAGTGGTTTTTAAAAAATCGGAACGAAACCTAACGATGGAGAGACGGCAAGGGAACTCGACAGATAAAACGGATGGGAGGGGAAATGAGCAAATTTTGTTTCGACGATTTGGCGGATTTTAGATTCACTTCTACTCGAAGCACCAAGCGAAAGAAGAAGAAGAAAACTAGGCAGCTTTAAGTTTCAAAATGGAATTTGAATGATTTCGGGGAGGGGAAGATATTGCGTGTTAATATGAGTGTGGGAATAAGGCACTCAGATACGGTATCACACAAAGCGGGTAATTTAAATATGTTGGGTATAAGTAGGGGCGGATATATAAGTCTGTTGATGATAAATTATTAGCGATAATAATAATGTGTTTCTAAAATAGCTACGGGGTACAGTATTAAGCCATTCATCAATAGCTTAGCATGGCGCTTAATACTGTGGGGGATAATAGGGATGTATTCTCGGGTTTGGGTCTGTCCATTCAGAATTCTATCTCGCCGGTCAGAGAAACGGGGGAGTGTGCAGAATGGAGAGAGTTGAAAACCGAAACGACATCACTAGGGGATAATAAAATCAGTTGCCGATTGCCTACGGATTACGGTAGGTCGTCTTGTGCAGACTGCCTGTAGAGGGCGTGCGGGGGAGGGAGGAGAAGGCCGAAGGACGAATAATGGTAATCTCAACCCGATCGATCGCCGCCTTGAGACGCTCGACGATCCGGGCGGGAGTCTCGTCCAGGACCTTGTCAGAGTCGACCTGGGCAGATATCAAAGATCAGATTGAGGGAAAGGATCAAAGGTCAGATATGAAATAACCTTTTCTCTGATATATTCTCGGAAAATTACTAAATTTTTATGCTGAAGATCAGTGCATAATCTACTCAAGAATGTCAGACATTTATGTATTCTCGGGTATGAATTAGGGTTGCCCATGCGAATGCGAAAACAAGAATTCGCAAGAGAGAGGTCAGTGAGTGCGAATTCGCGAACTTCGAATGGCCAACCCTAATATGAATGAAATGATCAAAGATCAAAGACCATCGACACACCGCCACTATCCTATCTCCGACCCTCAGTCGTCCCTCCTTTTCTGCGATCGAATCAGCCCCGATAGCACGGACTAGAACGCCGTCGAAGCCCATCTTCTTGCCAAGGGAGAGACCTGAAAAGATCAAAGATTAGATTCGGTGAAGATCAAAGATCAACATGATCTCGAACTACAGATCACAACATTGAGCTACAGCCCTGGAGGAACTGGGCATAGATCACAGATCAAAGATCAAACTACGAAACACAGCGCACAACATCTAGTCACATCACGACGGTTTGCATGACTTACCGGAGAGAAACTCAGGGGTCACTCAAGACTCCCCGTAGCGCTCGTAGAAATCTGTATGGCTTTTTGTGAGCAGAGCCCATTTTGAGAAAACACAAGAGATTCGCATATATTTCACTCGTCTCTGATAGTTTGAATCAATTTCTCTGATTCGATTTGTCTGTCGTTCGGAGTGGAAATAACATTTTTTTGATCTATCGATTTTCACACTCGATTCCGAAACAATGACTCTCTCACCAATCAGATATGTTTCAGTGCTGCTTCATAGGGAGTTAATATTGCTCAAATTCGATCTCGTCATGGCTATCGGTTGTAAATCAAATAATTTCTTAAGTTTATTTTTTTCAGCTATCGTAACCCACTTACCGATAGCTCCGCCTCCACTCTTGTCCAGCACTATCCGTATCCGCTGGTCGCCGTTCACCTTATATTTATATTATTATTAATGTTACAATATTTTTAAGATAGTTTTTCATATTGTCTAGTCGCCAAAACCTTCAGAGAGTAGGAACAGTGTAAACATTGTTTTTTGGGCGCGCGCAAGCTTGTTTAGGTGAGTTTGTACGTCAGTTTCCGATCAGAGAATCAGGTACCTTTTTCAGTCCGAGGGTTACGGTAGCCCCGCCCCCTCGCAGCATAGCGACGATTTCCTTGTGTCCGCAGCCCTCGGTCGGCGCCCCGTTGACCTACCAATCGATCGATAGTTACCGTAATCATTCGATAATAAATGAGAAAAAAGTGATCTTCGCTGTTGAAATTTGAACAGTCGAGATGCGACCGGCAAATATAACACGGCTCACCGAGACCAGGAAGTCTCCCTCTCTAATTCCCGGATGGCCTTTGGCCGGCGGCGCCGTCATGGCCTGGATGCGGCAGCGACCCTCGGATGAGGCCACTTGCACGCCCAGAGAGCCCTGTTCGTTGCGATTCAACGTCACCTGGAGAGATCAAAGATCAGAAGGGGCGTGGCTAGGGCTTGTGAAGAGGCGGGGCTCTAGAAAGGTAGGGAGTATGAGGAACTCATTGAAGAAAGAGATCTAACAAGATCAGAATGGGCGGAGTCAAGAGAGGTAGATGGTATGGCCTGAGAATGCAAATAGGTTCAGAGATCAAAGATCAAAAGGGGCTGGGTCAAAAGGGGAAGTGGGCGGAGTCTCTCTCTCATCTCACCTCGACGACGTCATCGTCGTCCTCCTCGCTCTCTTCGCCAACCTCCTCCAGCTCGTCCGCCCAGTCGAGGTTCGACCTCCTGGAGAAGAAGTTTGATCTTTTGTCTTTTGGTCTTTGATTTTTCTCTCTCTCTTAATCTTTGATCGTTTCAGCAATCTCGTTGTCAGTTATCAGAAATAAAGCCCCTTTTCTTGTAGAATAATAATGTTTATTTCGGATATGCTTCAACGCGCACTAATGAATGTGAAGTTGGTTGATCGACAATGCTGCTCCGTCGGACATTCGAAAAGGACAATAAAATTAGAGACCACAGGGTGATCTACCAAAATGCTTGCATCTGTTCGAATGTGTGCTCAATGTGTTGGTATGGTTCTGAATAACATTTTTGCTTTTTAGAGTTAGTCTCTATCTCATCTCTCAGCCGAGTTCTCTCTCGAAAACCACGCGCGCGCTGGCAAGGGAGAGGGGAGGGAAATCAGGTGAGAGAGAAAAGGGGCGGAGCCTCTCTCGCGTGTGTCTCTCTCGCTCCCCCCGCCCTCTCGCTCGCCTCTCCCCGCGTTCGCCGACAATTCGGAGAAAATTATTAAAATTCCAAAAAAAATCTTAAAATTCTTCTAAAATACAAGTGAACTGAATTTGAGTGGCGGAGCTAGCGGCAATCACAATAAAGCCTTCAAATCACGTTTTTCGACCTTAAAAGACGCGTTTGATCTACTTAGAATGCACCGACCACTTTCCGCATTACATGCTTTGTAGTGGCTGCTGAGACCTACAGAAAACGCTTTAGAGCGTCCTGATTGATAAAGAACTAGAATTGTCGAGTCGCGCGCTAGTTTTGTGCAATTCTCTATTGCACCCAAGTGGGCGGAGACTGCGGTCTCTAAATAAAATCAATACCGTACCTCGGGAAAGTGGCGTAATTGTTGGCGCGGGCGGGTTTGCTGCTGCTTCCGGGCAGTTTGTCCAGTGGAGAATCGAGATCGTCGCCTATAAACGGAATGTTGATCTTTGATCTTTCATTAAAGGTTGAAGACAGTGTCGTCGTGCTACAATATCATATGGGACCGAGATCGCTGCCTAGCTTGAGAGGCCATTTCAGAGTTCAGTTTTCAGTGCACAATTTCTATCAGTGCCATCAGGTCTGTATCCTGTTCCGAAATTTCTGAGATCAAAGATCACCTTCTCCATAGAGCGAGGTGTGCTTATCCTAAGGTCCAGAATTCCTACTTCGATGAAAGATCAAAGATCAATAACCGAGTTCATGAAGATCAAAGATCAACGATCACCTTCTCCATAGAGCGAAGTGTGCTGAGGCAGTCGGTACTCGCCCGCCGTCTCTTCGTCCGAATCGTGCATGTGCTGACTGACATGGAAATGATTATTTATAAAAAAATATTTATTTATAAAGATAAATAAATCCCTGAAGCGTTGTTGAAGTATTCGAATCACGTTGCGCTTGAGGCAATGCTAATAGTAGCACGGTTTCGGGTATGTTTCACTGCGCTCAGAAAAGCCGGGGGGTACGATGGAAAATGATGTTCCCCAGGACGATCTTGCTATAACAAAACTCAAATCATGCTCAATTTTTTTAACATTTTCTCTTATATTGTTGAGAAAAATATACTGACTTCGCCAGATTCTTCATATCGGCCAGGATGTCCTCGCTGTTCAACTCGGGAAGAGCATCTGTTACCGCGCTGAAATCGTAATTGTATTGATGTGGGATACTGATGGCAACACGGAAAAGACTCTCCTCAATATGCATGCTCTCTTGCCTCTCTGACCGATGAGAGATAAAGCAAACTGAGGAGAGTCGGATGCCGATTTGTCATCACTAATGTGGGATATCTCCTTTATCCATACAAAAGTGGGCTATCCCGAGAATAGTCTCTGTACAATTTTTATATTGTAGTGTTACGAATAAGCGGCTCAAGCAAGGCTGATGAGATAGGGTGTGCAAAATGGAGAGACCATATTTCATCCTTACCCGAAGTCAGACAGCGTTCTCTTCTGGGTGGCTTTGCGGGGCGCTGGGGGCGTGCGAGAACCGCCCTTCGACGTGGCTAGCTGAAAGATCAAAGATCAGATAGCGGAGATCAAAGATCATCTTTCTCTATTAATTTCTATTTCTTCAAAATTTAACACAGAGAATGCGATCGTTAGCGCGTTTCTTAGTGAGAGGAGGGAGTGCGAGAGATCAAAGATCAATCACTCACTCTATCCTTGGGAGGCGCTAGCGCTGCCAGACTGCCCTGCTTGAGATCGATGGTTGAGATCTTCTTTGAGGTTTCGAGGGTGCCTGAACAAAAGCCATCGCAATAGCCTTTCTTGATTGATCATTTGGGCTCGTGATTTGGTGGCGAGTGCGTTTTGTGCTTGCTCGATCTCGCTTTCGAAGGAAATTGGGCGGGGCTTGTGGCCCCTAAAGATAAGTAGAACTTTCTCCTCGGAAATTGTTAGATTTTTTGTACAAAAAAGAGATCTGGCACCCATCGCTTTTTGAGGTATTTAATAAATTAATAATAAATATAATATTTAATAATAAATACTATTTATAGTCCTTTACGTGCGTATTGAAACATAATTGCATAAATAAGCAATCGACCAATCTACTCACCAGTCTTGTGCTGCGTGACGATGCCGTGGATGCGCGACACCTGGATGGCCACTAGTGACGCCGATTCCTGAGTGGAAGAGAGGATTACGATAGGGTTACGGTAGGGTTACGATAGCCATCGATTAGAGTCAGTTTGCCGAAAACGATGGTCAAAATTTGAGGAACAAATTCCCTGTTGATACAGTATGCGCATTCGAACACAGCAGTAACTCGCCGCAAAAATTCAATTGGCTGACTGTAGATTATTGTGGTGATTAATTATCGAACGCGCTCAGTTGTCGATAGCCCACGACTACCGTACCTTGACCAGTTGGACGGCCCGATGGCGGTCCTTGCCCAATAGGGATTCGCCGTTGACGGACAGAATGCGATCGCCCACCGCCAGACCCTGAAGATTACGGTATTGGGGCACGGTAATCGATTATCGAGGTACTATTACTGTAGGAGGTTGCGGTTGGATCCAGATAACGATAGAGGAAATTGCAAACGAAGCACACGCTAGACATCGAAAGCCACAGATTTAGTGAGAAATAGAGAAAGAAGTATCTTTCAGAGATTACGGTAGATACCTTAGTACTCAGTTATCAAACGGTAATTGTTAACGATCCGATCAGCGAGTACTGTAGAGAAAGATGCTGTATCGTCAATTATTGATAAATCGATCGATACGGCAGTACTCAGTTGTCGATCCTCCTACCGTATCCACTCACGCTTTTCTGCCCGGCTCCGCCCTCGTTGACGCTCTTCACGTAAACTCCAGTGAGACCATTGAGTTGACCGTCGACCAGCGTCAGTCCGAGACCGGCGTTCGGGTCCTGAAGCGAGAATTTGAGGTACGGTAGCTTCACTTTTGAGATACAAACAGCGTATGAGGTCCTGAAGAGAATGATTGGGGTACTGTAACCTACAGCATAATTCATTATATTAGTAGCGTTAAAGGTACTGTAACCCCATCGTTTCAACCGTACCCTGCTACCTACAGTGTCGATTTTCTGTGTTACTCGCTTCTGGTCTCTCAAAACGTTGTACTACTGTAGACTCATCGATGTTCCCTCACCATGTTGTTGTTATTGTTCAACACACATACTACATTTTTTACTTCTTTACGCCGATTGATCAATAATCCCTTGATTTTACTGTTGTTTTTCAAGCAAATCAACGCATTTCCCTGCCTCTCGCCCTCAATTTCGCCCTATAAAAGGACGCCCTCGCGGTCTCCTCCTCACAACCAAGTCGTCGACATGGCCCAGTCCGTTCCTCCCGGAGACATCCAGACCGCCCCTGGCACCAAGATCGTCTTCAACGCGCCCTACGATGACAAGCACACCTACCACATCAAGGTACGGACCCCCCTTCCCTCCCCTCCCTACCGTACCCCATCTTCTTTCTGATCTGTATCCTCAGACCACCTGTGTATCAACAGTAACCCCATCCTTTCCAGGTGACCAACTCCTCCGCTCGTCGCATCGGATGGGCCTTCAAGACCACCAACATGAAGAGACTCGGTGTCGACCCCGGATCCGGAGTGCTCGACCCCAAGGAGAACGCCCTCATCGCCGTCTCCTGCGACGCCTTCGTCTACGGACAGGAGGTACGGTAACTCCTCCCTGATCAATCATAGTCTACAGTAGAACTGCCGTTACCGTAGTCTCGCTGACCCAGTATCCTACCGTAACCTACAGTACCCTCTCTAATCTCCATTCCGTTCAGGACACGAACAACGACCGTATCACCATCGAGTGGACCAACACCCCCGACGGAGCGGCCAAGCAGTTCCGCCGCGAGTGGTTCCAGGGAGACGGCATGGTCCGCAGAAAGAACCTGCCCATCGAGTACAACCCTTAGATGCCCCCCTCTCCCCTCCACCTATCCGAACTATGAATAACAAGTCCCCACTCCCCCTAATAGGACGAATAAAGATGTCCCCAGGCCCAGTCTCTCGGTGTTTGAACGCATGGAAGGAACATATGGGAAAGGAAAGTCCAACTAAGTCCAAAGGGAATGGGTTACGGTAGTCGTACCTTGACGATTTCGAGATCGACAATCTCTCCTTCCACCTCGTCATTTTGATCCATTGAGTCTGAAAGATGTTCATTGATTCTACAGTATCCTTCGGATACAGTATACTTGTATGGTTTCTGTCACTGTAGTCTAAACCCTACAGTATCCCATGATACTACTGTAGTGCTCCTTCTTATATCCTTGTAATGCTTCTGTCTCATTTTCTTCTCTCTCTTGATTACTTTAGCATACAGTATCCGGACTGTCCGGTAGGTCATACTATTGATACTCAATCAGCTTTGGCTCTCTACTTTCAGCACACTCCATCCACTGGTCGGCCAGAGAAACGAGAGAGTGTGCAGACTGGAGAGACCATTACTCATTATTTGTAACACTCCGTTCTTCTTGGCAACTATAGAGTATCCTACGGTAGCCTACAGTATGCCTATACGGTAGCCTACAGTATCCCTTCAGCCTATCGTATATCACCCACCATTAACGCTCTCATCCAGAACCGATGACAGGAAACTGCGATCGTGTTGTGATGGGAGAGTGTCGAAGGCCTGGAAGGAGCAAGGGTTGGAATTTCGAAACTAATTTAATTCAAAATATTTTTCGACTCCAAATGATATGAATGATATTACTCGCTTCAATTCTTCCAATATGATCAATTCCCTTTGAAACTCATTCTTTCTTCCAGAAGAGAACAAGCGTTTCACTGTTCGAATTTCGCCTATGTTTCACTGCGCTTTCTTCTCTAGTACTTTTAGCAAAAAATCAATTATCCCGGGATATCCTTTTGAATATTACCAATCTTTTCAATTTTCGTCCTAACTTTCCGCTTCGGAGAGTTGAAAAGACAGAGAAGATTGGTATCATTCACAAGGAAAAAATAAATTGCAAATCCTGGCATTTCGAAAAGTAGCAGTGAATGAAAATGCTGACCGCCACAGCCGGGGGATGGTGTCCGTTGCTCTTCTCCCTGGCTGCAGCTGTTGCAGACTTTTCTCTTGCTGCAGCAGCTGCAGCAGCCGCGTCGATCGATTGTCGCCTGAAACACAGTAGTATGGATTGGAATGAATGAGGGAGGAAACGCCCAAGCTAAATCCAAATGAGGATGCCGTTTCAGATCTTACTAAGAATGAAGAGAAAATACTGTGAATGAGGGCAAGGATGTCGTTTCAGTTGTTAGCTGTCTCTCTATATTGCACACACTCTCCTCGGAGAGAGAAAAGAGATAGTGTGCGGAGAGGCGAGAATGGGAGCCGATTTTACATCACTAGATGTTACCTCCTGTCAATGGTCGTTGGAGGCGAGGGGATCTTGTCGAAGAGCCGTTCGGCGTTCTCGAGAGGAGAGTCTGAGAGGAGAGAGAGATCAAAGATCAAATATAAGTTGAAGATCTTCAACAGCTTTTTATCGGTTTGCAATGCATCGGATCGCAAATTTTCTCCAGATTTTGCTCGAAAAAAGATGTTCCCAGAAACAACTAACTACCTTCCCTATGCATTTAAATCACTGACGGAAGATCAGAAATCAAAGAGTAAATTAAAATCATAACATCTCAAGATATCAAATATCGAATCGCAGAGTTTGAAATGTTTTCCTTGATTTTATCATTTTCCGTTGCATTTGTGTTTCAAGTGGACTACGAAAACGTTGGCGAAATCGTTCTTTAATTTCTTTTCTCTAGACTTCTAAAAAATAAAGCCAGAAAAAGTGATTTAAGAGAGCGGATCGGTAATTTTGGACCACCCCCGGACACGTCCCCCCGGAATAGGAACTGCAGGCCCATACTTCGTGCATGTACACCACTTGGCCCCTTTTTGCACGTAGTACTACTGAATTGCTTGTTTGGGCTTTACATGGAAAAATAATTGAGTGCAAACTTTGAAAATCGAAAAATCATTATTTTTGAACGCGGACAAGTTAGACTCAAAATCTCTATTGCGTTGTACTAGGCATGACCAATGATGAAAAATTAAGCACCCCGATCGATCCCCACATGATTGGAAAATCGATTTTTACATCTCAATTTTCAATTTTTCGACCACCATTTTTCCATGGCGAAAAACTCTCTCACTATGTGCATTTTGTAGCCCGTGCAATTCTCTATCAAAAACCCATAAGTTAAATGAATTCGTTTTACTTGTGGGACTTTTCGCGGGAAAGAGTGTGCCGGACTGCCGATTTCAACAGTTTTTCGAGCATAACTTTTTTCATTCGCGACTTCATGAGGTATCATGCCGAAATTTGAAATCTACGCGTAAAAATACCCCAGAAAAAATTATAGGCAGAATATTCGGAGACAAAAAAAATTCAACTTTTTCATGACCCCGGGGTCATGGTCATTTTTGTGTAAAAAAGTCGAGAAATCTCAGAACTATGTCACTATAGGAGTTTCAGACGTATTTTCTCACGTAGAAACCGAATTTCTATACTAGAGCACATCAAAGTGCGAAATAAAAATATTATATTGCATAATTCGAAAAATGTTCAGTTTCCTGGTCATAACTTTCTTCGATCGAACTTTGAAGAGCTATAGTATAGATATTCGGTTTCTACGTGCGAAAATACGTCAGAAACTCCTATAGTGACATAGTTCTGAGATTTCGTTTTTTCGACCCTCGATACCGAGTTCATGAAAAAGTTGTGAAAACAATGTTTCAGAACTCTCTCACGATAAATGTATTAGACGCATTTTCGTGAGGAGAGTTTAATTTTTTTTACTTAGAGCTCATGACATCATGACAGAAAAAATTTCTGCTCGAAAATACTGGTAAAAGACCATCAATCAATCAATCAATCATTTATTCAAGCGTCAGGGTCAAGGCCTGTTGAATGATGCATGTTCGCCAGGCATCGGGGTATCTTCGGCACGTGTTTGCCCAATTCATTCCCACTCGGTTTGTAATTTCGTCGCGCCATCTCGTTTTAGGCCTTCCAATGGGTAAAAAATGTTTAAATGTTTTTTTAAAAAAATGTTTTAGGCCTTCCAATAAAAAAAAAAGACCACGACCAGTATTTTAGAGTGTCAAAAAGTCGAAATCTCAGAACTATGTCACTATAGGAGTTTCTGACGTATTTTCGCACGTAGAAACCGAATTTCTATACTAGAGCTCTTCAAAGTTCGAACGAAGGAAGTTATGGAAAACTGAACATCTAATAGGGTCATACCCAAAATGTCCCCCCCCCTCCAAGAGAGCATGCCCAAAATGTCCCCGGAGAGCATGCCCAAAATCTCCCCTACCCAAAATCTCCCCCCTGCTCGAAATATCCCCTGCCCAAAATGTCCCCCCCCCCGCTCTCTCCATCCTCCTCTGGCACATGAGTTGGGCCAAGGGTAACTTTTGATTCTCTCGAGTATTCGTTCTCTCTTGGTCTTTCAGAAAAAGAAAACAAGGTAGTCGTTTTGATTTCAATACGATTGTTTTCTTATCTTGTTGTGTTCGAACTGAGATATTTGGAAAGCGTTGGAATCAGATCGTCAATTGAAATCAGAAAATATTGTATTTCAAGAGAAATTAATTTTTTTATAGTATTTTATATCTCAACATTGAGATTGCACATAATGTATTTTAATACGCTTCTATTTTCAAGTTTCCGTTGATCCATGTCCAACGATATATCAATTTCAACTGGCAATTATATTTAGGAGACACGTGATTACAGTACCGCCGAATTTCCGTCACGGTGAGTCGGCGTGTGTCACATCATGTCACCTCGATCCTAACACTCTTTCAAAGTGTGTGAATTTAGTCGAATTTTTAGCTGTGGATTCTTCTCATTAGAACTGTGAAGCAGATTTCCGAAATGTCTATTTTGAGCTGTTTTCCTAGATGTCATATTTTAAATCTTGTATACTCCCATAACCTCTCCATTCCTCATTCTCATCTGGTGAGCGAGCGGTCGTCTATTTAAATGAAGGGAGAGGAAATGTGAAGTCTCAGAAAGCAGCTCGAAAGGGAGATTTCGGAGATATGTTTTCACAGTTCGATTGCGGCTAGTGGGAAGTGTCCACAGCCAAAAATTCAACTAAATTCACACATTTTTAAAGGGTCTTAGGATCGGGGTGACATGATGTGACACACGCAGACTTACCGTGACGGTATCAATTTATCATCAGTTTATTGCCGGCTTCCATTTGAATTGTCAGAAAATCTCTCGTTCCTTTACCAGACAAATCTCATCTGGTTCCAATAACATACTGACAATTCATTCAACGTGATCGGTAGAAATACGACAGAGTGACTGGGATTCGTTGCTGTAATTAGAAAAAAAAACAAATGCACAGACGCACCACTATATCGTGGATCATCTATTAAGACCAGTCGGAGAGCTACTCAGAAAAAAATGAAGTTGCTACTCAATTGCATCTTGGCTACAGAATTGATCAAAAAACGAGTCCCGAAAAATGAATTTTATATATCAGGGTGATAAGAAAGTTTCTTTATTTTTCTTTAATTTAATTTGAGCCCTTCAAATTCTCTAGTTCAAAGCACCAATATGGCATAGTTTAGGGGTGACTTTGGGCATTATAGTTGTATATTTGAATCGAGCCCCGCTCGCCTAGAATAAGATAAATATATTTTAAACTGGCAATTGCATAAAATTGTAATTTTCGGTATACACTTCTAATAGATGCTTCCTCAAAAACTTGTGATCGCTCAGTTCTACCCAGCTAAGGAATGATAAAACGAGAGTTGCTTATTTTATTAACACCGAAATTTGATGACTTCTGACCATATAGGAAAGATAGAGTATCAAGATGTATCGTTTTCGGGTCATACCCAAAATGTCCCCCCCCCCCTCCAAGAGAGCATGCCCAAAATGTCCCCGGAGAGCATGCCCAAAATCTCCCCTACCCAAAATGTGTTTGGCATGAAGCAATTTTTTTACTGAACACATTATTTTCAGGAAATCTATGTCCATAGAGAACGCGGAGTATTCGAAACTCGGTCATGTGAAGAAGCCAGCAGAGTCCAGAAAGAAGGAAATGCCACAATCGTCAACAGAATGGGCAACCTTCAAGATCTGATCCAGCCCAGTGAAGTTCAAGATGTTGTGGATGCGTATTCTGGAGGAGAGAACAAAAGAAAGAGGAAGAGGTAGATCGCAGCTGATTTGAAAAGGTATATTTTATCAATTTTTAATAATTTGTTATTTTTTCCTAGAGATGTTTATTGATATTTTGTAAATTCTCAGATCATGCGGAACGATGGCTGTCGGTGCTTATGAAGAAGTGGACGATGCTGACCTTCTTGCCCTCGGAACCAATCTCAGTCTGAGAATCAGCGATTCGAATGATCCCAAGCGAATCTACCTGGCTTCTCGCAGAGTGATGGAGTGGGCAATTGACGGAGGAATTGAAGCACTCCAAGTTGATGGAAACTTCTCATTCACCCCCACTCCTTCACTTCCCAAGAAGCTCGCATTCCAGGTATGACAACTATTTCTCAGAACTTCTTCTTGTTTTTTTTAAAATTAAAAATAATAAAGTTTAAAAAAATGGAATTGTAATTATAGCTCTATACGGTGCGAGTTTGCTCGAGAGGAACCAGCTTCCTTCTCATAGCCGCTCTGCTTCCTTCCAAAACGGCCCGAGAGTACTCCAAACTCCTCGAGGTGACTATTCTAAGATCATAGTATTTCTCGAAATAGCATCAATTAATCAACTGTTTAACTTTGAAGAGTTCGGCTGGACTATTCCAAGAGTTCAACCACCCTCTCCGTGGCATCCGCATTGTGAGTGACTGGGAGAGAGGCATCATCAAAGCGATTCGCGATACTCTTCCGATGCTGTCTCACCAAGGTAACTAGAACAAATTCTGGAAAATATCTTCATTTATTTTTTCGAATTGATAAATTTGGAATATAACTTGATAACAGATTTCTTTTCCAGGTTGTCTGTTCCATGCTCTCAAGTGCACAAATCACAAACTGAGTCAGTTTGGTCTGAAGATCGCGGGAACGACCTTCCCCATCATCAAAGAATGGACCAACCGAGTACGAGCCTCGTTCTTTCTCCCTCGCTGCTTTTATGACAGGTAATATTTTTTCTCAAATTTATCGGCGCATATCAATGAATTATTTTGAGTGCCAGAATTCTCGAGGTGCCGAGAATTCCTGCACACTCGCAGTACGCAGCCTGCAAAAACTTCCTGGACTACTTCAAGGAGGAATGGCTTGTCCACCCTGAGACAATGACCAGCAAATTCATGGTAGAAAGACACAGAACAAGCAATCTCGTCGAGGCATGGCACAGAGGAGCGATGAACCGACTCATCCACCTCTAATGGATCTAGTCCAGTTCATCCAAGTAAGAATTGAACAACATATAACTGGATTTTATGTTTTCTTCAAAATATTAGTTTTTTCTTCATAATTTTCAACAAAAAAAATTTATTTGATTTTATTCCCTTTTTTAAAAATATTAGTTAATTGTTCACATTTTGCAGCAGACCGAACTGGATGACTTCAACTCACTCCGTCACTATGTCAACAAGAACGAGTACGCCAAGCAGTCCAATACTTCTAAGGAGAGATCTGAGAAGACCCTTGCTCCCATGATAGAATTCGACGCTCTTGTTTCACTGAGAGAATCTCAGAACACTGACCCCACTGCTGCCGAGATTCACACTTATCTAGATAAGATGGTGTCTTTCTGCCACGAACTGACTAACTGAGTATTGACTTTTTTGGTTACCTCGAGAACATTTGGCCATATCTCAAATGTATTGAATTTACGGATTCTACTTGCAAAACTACACGTGGATTTAATTTTTCACTCTTTTTCGCTCGGATTCTACATCTTCCCGTCCGAGGATGTCTTGCAAGCTGTCGGGAGAACTATGACGAGAAGCTTCGATGTTTCGATGCACTACAGTCACTTTTCATCACGTTCACATCCCATTAACGTTATTTTTGCATCTACGTTGATGTTTTGAATTGTGATATCGATAAAAATGACTCTAAACTCCTAAGCACTTGAGTGAGTTCGGGAAAAAATCTTAGAGTTATCTTAGAGAGAGAAACAATCTTAGAGAGTTTGAAATGTTTATTTTGGATGATTGAGAAATGTTTCGACCGAACCTTTTTTTTCTAGAAACCTTCCCAAAGCTCGGATATTGTTCATAGCTCATATTCGAGTGGTTTTCTGTTGAAAATACATTAATTGAAGCCCAGATACATGACTTATGAAATATTGAGATTTCGAAAAAGTGATTTTTGCTTTTCACTTTTACGTGTTTTATCGATATCATAACCCCGTAACATCAACATAAAACGCTCAATAACTATTAATGGAACCAGAAACTGATGTAAAAGTGACCTATCATTAAAAAAAAAGGAGAAATCTCTCGTCATATTTCTCTCGTCAGCCTGCGAGAGACCCTTGGGCGGAAAGCTGCGAAATCCGGGTTCCTAAACTCGAAAATACGTGACGATTTGGCACCGGGAGTATTTTTTCACGTAGATTCCGAATCCGCGATAAAATCTTGGACATGTCGAAAATAATTTTTGAGGGCGACCAAAAAGGACGAAATTTTGAGTTTTTGACTTTTTATCGATATCCTATCGCTTCCAAACGAAATTTTCAGTTATTTTCATTGAAAAACACATCCGCAATATCTATAAGAACGCATTTTTTCGGGGATGAAATTTCGGAT
The DNA here is from genome assembly GCA_036245825.1 of Pristionchus entomophagus. Classification (NCBI taxonomy): domain Eukaryota; kingdom Metazoa; phylum Nematoda; class Chromadorea; order Rhabditida; family Neodiplogasteridae; genus Pristionchus; species Pristionchus entomophagus. The sequence goes on along the minus strand of BTSX01000004.1, from coordinate 45,711,734 downwards.
TTTTTGGGACTTTCTGACATTTCCCGGAGGGTGCACCCAACATCTCATATTGGGTCATATTTCCAGTAACCTTGAAATGCAAAAAAAGTGATCTGTGATGTAAGTGCAAAATATCGTGAAACGTCTCCTAAATATAATTGCCAGTTGAAATTGATAAATCGTCAGACATGAATCAACGGAAACTTGAAAATAGAAGCGTATTAAAATACATTATGTGCAATCTCAATGATGAGATATAAAATACTATAAAAAAATTAATTTATCTTGAAATACAATATTTTCTGATTTAAATTGACGATCTGATTCCAACGCTTTCCAAATATCCCAGTTCGAACACAACAAGATAAGAAAACAATCGTATTGAAATCAAAAAGACTACCTTGTTTTTTTTTCTGAAAGACCAAGAGAGAACGAATACTCGAGAGAATCAAAAGTTACCCTTGGCCCAACTCATGTGCCAGAGGAGGACGGAGAGAGCGGGGGGGGGGGCATTTTGGGCAGGGGATATTTCGGGCAGGGGGGAGATTTTGGGCATGGGGGACATTTTGGGTAGGGGAGATTTTGGGCATGCTCTCCGGGGACATTTTGGGCATGCTCTCTTGGAGGGGGGAACATTTTGGGTATGACCCCATCTAATATAATCTCCAATATAATATTTTATCCAATATAATATTTTAAATATTTTTACTTTGATGTGCTCTAGTATAGAAATTCGGTTTCTACGTGAGAAAATACGTCTGAAACTCCTATTGTGACATAGTTCTGAGATTTCGACTTATTTACTCAAAATGACCCCGGGGTCATGAAAAAGTTGAAATTTTTTTGTCTCAGAATTTTCTGAGTATGATTTCTTCTGGGGTATTTTTACGCGTAGATTTCAAATTTCGGCATGATACCTCATGAAGTCGCGAATGAAAAAAGTTATGCTCGAAAAACTGTTGAAATCGGCAGTCCGGCACACTCTTTCCCGCGAAAAGTCCCATAAGTAAAACAAATTCATTTGACTTATGGGGGGTTTGATAGAGAATTGCACGGGCTACAAAATGCACATAGTGAGAGAGTTTTTCGCCATGGAAAAATGGTGGTCGAAAAATTGAAAATTGAGATGTAAAAATCGATTTTCCAATTATGCGGGGATCGATCGGAGTGGTTAAATTTTCATCATTGGTCATGCCTAGTACAACGCAAAAGAGATTTTGAGTCTAACTTGTCGCGTTCAAAAATAATGATTTTTCGATTTTCAAAGTTTGCACTCAATTATTTTTCCATGTAAAGCCCAAACAAGCAATTCAGTAGTACTGCGTGCAAAAAGGGGCCAAGTGGTGTACATGCACGAAGTATGGGCCTGCAGTTCCTATTCCGGGGGGACGTGTCCGGGGGGTGGCGAATATGGTCGAGAATTACCGATCCGCTCTCTTAACTCTCGGATTCTCACCAATCTCTACGCAGCCAAATAGAGAAAACTATCAGAGATTAAAGATCAAAGATCAAGCCCAAATTAATGTTAATAGCCCTTCCTTTCTTAGTAAAGTAGATCAAAGATCAATGATCATCCTCACCAATGGCTCTTCCCTCCGCCGCGACATCCGGCATTGCCGCCACCCTCTTCTCGTTCTTCAGCTGGTTCTTCCATTGGCGCATCTGGAAAAAGCTACTGTAGCTGCAACTGAGGAAACTATCGATAATGGAGGGGCACCGTACCCGGCTCATTATCGATTGGGGATTGGCTAAGGTAGGATTTTGGATGGATTTGGGATGAGTCACGAGGGGTACGGTAGACGGTGGGGGTTACGGTAGGCACACGACAAACCTTGATCATGAATCGATGCTGGGAGGCGGCGAAGCGAACGAAGTAGGCGGATCTGAAGAGGAATTGATGTTGGAATGATCAAACTCTCTCCATTCCTCACACTCTCGCGCCCTGTCAGACCGGCGAAAGAGTGTGCAGAATGGAGTGTTCCCAAGATTTCAGAGAAGAGAATGGAAGAAATGTGGCAAAACAGCAGCGTTTTTCTCATTTTCGAAAACTTTTCCGGGGTGAATCATGTAAGAGAAAAGCGCGTGAAAGTCACGTCACGATCAGCTCTATTTCTTCCTTGCAAAAGTCGTTTCTACAGGAATTTGACAGAAAAAAAGTTTCAACGTCAACACTCAGTCTCAGGCTACAAGTCAATCGGGAGGATCGTGTTATTGTATTTTTTTCTCATACAGGATGGCGGGATGTTATTGCAATTCAATACTTCCAAGCCAAATCAATACTCCCTGAAACACATTTCAACCTACCTTTAGCAAAGTGTTTTAAAAAAGTATATTTTATAAATTATTTTAATAATAAAATAGATTAATATTTACTTGGAATGATGATCAACGAAGAAGGTGGACTGCTTGCGGTCGCCGTCGTTGTCAACTGCGAGGTCTGAAGAGGGGGTAAAGATCAAAGATCTGAGATCATAGATCAAGTATCAGTAATCAATAGGTGCAGCCACTATATTCAAGCATAATCAGCCATCACAGATATTGCTGTCGGATCAAACAACTACAGATAATTCACGGAGTATGAAGGCTCTGTTCTCACTAGAAATGACCCCAATCGATGATTTTTGTGGCAAATGATAAATATCAAAGATCAACTTCCACCCACCAACAATGACGAATCGCTTCTTGTCGAACTGCAGTGTGTGCGTGCGCTGCCAGGGATGCTCGGCGAATTGCGCCCGTTGACCCATCTGGAAGAAAGAAATTTTTAATAACGACGATTTGTATATATATTTTTGAATATTAAATTAATTGTAAAATAATTACCGTCGGGCATCCATGGGACTCAGAAAAGCAGCTTATTTGTATTGTTTTAATCATGACAAGATGCGGCTGAATCGCTCCCTCGCTACTCGGTCTATTTTAGTCCCCCCCATGAAACACGAATGTGACATGTCATTTCTAGTTCTCTCCAAGAAATCTAATGGAAATCGCACAACCTGGCGGCACACGTCGATTTGCATGAGCGTTCTTTCTCTTTATTTTCTCGCCTCTTATTAGGGCCTAGCCTCGCTTGTCATATGCTCTAGAGGAAATGGGAGCAGTATCTCTCAGTGATTACAAATCGGATCTCCTCAATTCGCCTGTTATCTCGTCGGTCAGGGAGACGAGAGAACATGGGAAATGAGGAGAGTCGTGGTTCGATTCGTCATCCCTAGTAGACAACTATCGATGACTGAGTCAGCCATATACTCATTCCAATTTTTTGTTCTCTGGATCGAACTCCCACACCTCGTTCTGCTCTAATACCACTGTTGAAACTCAAACAAGCCTTGCGCAAACGATTTTCATTTCTTCAAGATAGTGACTAGGCAGAACTATGTTTCACGGGTCCAAAAAAATAGCCACCAGGAATTGCAGCAATCGTCGCCCTAGACCTATTTCAGATAACGAAAAAAATAATCGTTGATGCTCGAATCGGATAGTATCTTTCTCCATTCCTCGCCCTCTCTCGTTTTTTAGGCCGCTGAGAGTGTGCAGACTGGAGAGACCATTCGATCCGGCAGCACTAGTTCAAGCTATTACCTGTGGCTCAGAAACATAGCTAGAGCTCGGCGTGTAATCAGCCCTCATATCATTCGATCATAATGATCAAAGATACACTTCCCTCCCGCTTCCTAATGTGTTGGTAAATAAAGAATATGAATATGAATAATAAACGATCAACTCACTTGTGACTCGCTCACGACGATTCCTTTGGGCATAATTCCGATCCAGAGGGCGGCCCCGCTATCCGAGTCGAAGGGAGAGGGAGAGGAGGTCGCCGCGGCCTGTAATTTGTTTTAAAATATTGGAATGAGTAATTTGGAATGAGTATGTGCTTTGGACTGATTATTTTGCATAATTGGATTGCCTAGTGATGACACAATCTCTTTCTACGCAGAGGTTTTGGCACTCTATCCCGCTCACTATCTTTCCGGTGAGACAGGCGAGAGAGTGTGCAGAATGGAGAGAGTCTTCCCTATTTCTCACCTTGCTGCGGAACACGCGGTACGAGTGACAGCCGTAGTCGGGCATGCGCTGGCACATCTGGAAATATGAGAGATCAAAGACCACACTACATACTATAAAGATCAAACGTCAAACTGGCCTCAATGAATTTCTGCTGTGCCTCTTTCTCCGTCGTTCCCGAGTAGTGGGAGTGCAACTCAGAGAGGAGGGATCGGAGACGGGCCGGATCTTCCGCGGCCACGAATCTCTGTAGGAAATTATTTTTTTTTATATTTAAATACAATTAATACTTTAATAAATAAAAATAACGTCCGTTTCGTTAGGATTTTTTTGAGAAAAATTGGTTTCTTCTTTTCAGATGTTTTGATTTACAGGTCTATCGGCAGAAATGTGTTTCACAGCTGCTTCAAATGCGGAGCGGATTTTTGATTTTCAGTTTTCCCTTATCGATCTTTCAAAAATAAACACACCATCAATCGATAAACGATAACTTCGAGCTACCATAACCCTGATCTACTGTATCCCTGATCCACCGTACCGGCGCGAGGTAGTGGCCGGGCGAGAAGTAGTCGATGACGGCGGGCGGCGGACGGTCGCCGAACTCGGCCTGATCGATTATCGATTTTATCGATTACAGTAATCCAGACAATTGCTTCGAGACCCAAATCATTCAAATCTATTCTTCCGTTCCGTAACTAATAGTGTTGTCGAATACAAAAGTAGCTCTCTACGTTATGCTCACCAGGGCTGTGCGGAAAATATATTTTCGGAAAATCGGAAAACCGGTTTTTCCGAAAAATATTTTCGGAAAATTCGTAAAATTCGTAAAATTTTCGAATTCTGTTTAAAAATGTATTTTCCGCTTCCAAAATTTTTCAGAACTGATTATGGCATGCAATTTTGAACTTGAGATTGACATTTTTCTCTTAAAAATTCAGAAAATAAAGAATTTTTAAAAATTGGATAGATAAAATTTCAAAATTTCTTTAAAAAAAATTGTTATCCTATTATTCAACTGCATATTAGCTCAAATGAAGTCAAAAATTTTTTCGGAAAATAATATTTTCCGAAAAAGTTCGGAAAATCGGAAATTTCGGAAAATCGGAAATCGGAAAATACCAGCCATGCTGCATACCCTCTCGTCTCTCTAACCGACAAGAGTGTGTAAAAAGGAGAAAACATTATTCGAATCAGCAACACTACAGTAGAGTATCAACAGCGTCTGGTGCTGCATCAATAAGGGCTACCGTAACCCGGAAAGTCGCTTCGGGACCAAGGATACCTGAAGGGCCAGAGCTGCCAGATCAAAGGCGATGTCCCTTCTCGGCTCCACTCGCGAGTCGAGCAGATCCCTTCGCAACTGGAGGTAGAGCGCATGGAGAGTGCCCGGGGTTCTGCAGAGATCAGAGATCAAAGACCAAAACTCCTCGAATTCGCTTTCAATTTTCTCGAAAACACTTTGAATTGAGTTTCACAGCACTCATAAAACACCTATCGGTTGTCATTGGCAATCATCCACACTTCAGGCGTATTCACAAATCAATATTTCCAATTTTATGATCTCTGATCTCCGATCTTTGATCTTACAACTTACTTGATGAAGTCCACGTAGGTCGGGTAGAAGCGGAAGCGCAGGTGCAGAATGTACTGGACTGCGGGCACACCACGGACCTGAAAGAAAATCGATAATCAATACCGTAATCTATCAATCGATACCGTAATCCAATATATCGTGCCCTACAGTTTGTCTCCATTCTGCACACTCTGTCATCGATCAGAGATGTGAAAGACTGTGCAGATTGGACATATATGACCGACATAACTACAGTATCCAATCAATCGATAATCTCTCCCACTTACCGTACTCTTCCATCCCGGAGGCGCCATTTTCTCCAGCTTCTGCTCGTCATCGAGGAAGAATTGCTCGCCGTCTGGAATGGATTTGGAAAGGATTATCGATTGAACTTCATTACCGTAATCCCTAAATATCGATTGGTGTCAGATGCACTAGTGACGCTTTACAATTCAATGACTATATTTTGTCAATCGCTCATGGATTTTCTGTCCGTCCCCATCCCATCCAAATGCAGAGTTGTGTTTCACAGATGATTCATCAAACTAGGAAAGATTGAATAGCGATCATGATTAGCGCGTCAATTGAACAAACACCAATACTTCCTAATGTGAATAAAGCTTTGAAAATATGTGAAAAATTGCCTTGTCGCCGCGCTCTAAAACCCGGCTTACCTAGAGCGCGCCCATCCTGCTTGACCCTAGTTTGCCTAGATTCTGACCTCTCAACGTGCACAACCCGAAGAAGACGTGTTCGCTCAATTTGGTGTGGGTGACGATGAGAGAGAAGATGTCTGAGGTGATGGCGTCGGATCGGCAGGCGACCTGAGAGGGAAAAAAGCTGATCTTTGATCTTTAAAGAAACGTTGATCTTTGAACTGTTGCTACACCAAACAAACCCATATCAAAACAATTTCATACAGGAAACAAGCGCTCCGTTTATCGCACTCTTTCAACGGTGAGAGAGGCGTACTTCTGCACTCTATTAATGCCTAATCACACACAATGATCGATCAAAGATAAGGAACCATTACTCACTTCGACAATCTGTCCATCCAGTAGCCGCACCTGCGCCGAGGTGTTCTCAACGCGAGCGAGAAGAGACTTCTGGAAGAGATCAAAGATCAAAGATCATTCGCAGATTAGAATACAACTCGACAGTCGTAGACAGAGTGGGAGACATAGAGGGGGGATGAGAGAGTTTGGGGAGTTTGTTTGAAGTTCGCGCGGACAAGGATGACGGAGATTGGGAAACGAGACAACAAGGGAGCTGGGAGACGTCAAAACAACACCCAATACCTTTCCAAAAACCCAATGAATTGGGCCCAATACCAGCAGTTATTGGGTCCGTATTGTGGTCTAGATAGACAATAGCATGGTATTGGGTTGACATCCCTAACTAATGGAGAGAGCTACGATTCGATCCAGCAAAGATCAAAGATCATCCGGACTACGGTAGACAGGACAAGGGAGCCGTGAGACAAAAACAGGGGAAACAAGGGATGCGTTTCAAACTCGAACCATTTTGGAACACGAAGCTGCTTCACTCTGAAGAGATTGTTTTGTGTAAGAATCCAAAAAAGATATAATTGAAGGAATCTCTTGGCTGTTGGTGTATAACTGTCATGAAACACATTTCTGCTCAGTAAAATTTGATGTTTTTTGGAACTGAATTAGACCGATTGGATGGAATGACTATTTTTTGTTAGATATAGCAGTCGGATTACCTTTCTGCTCGAGGGAGCTTTGAGTCTGATGGCCGGTAGCTGTTCCTTTTCGACGAATTCCGGTTCGGCGCGCGTCTGAAATGAGGTGGGTTATGGGCGACACCAAGAAGCGAGACACACGACTGCTTGGCGCAATGATATGGTGTTCGACTCCAGATCGAAAGGTTGGGCGTTCGATCCGCTCAGTGGTCAGAATCTTTTGCCGGAATTTTTCGCTTTTGCTTATTGCTGATTGATTGACCATTTGCGCTTGTGCTTTCGCATGGAACCGCTGGAAACTTCCTAGTGCCGTGCTGACCGGCGAGAGTGTGGGGAGAAGTTAGAGAGGGCAGACAAGCAGAGAAATCGTACTGGATAGAAAGGACGCTGCTGACCACTCCTCACCGTGCCGGAACGAACTTTTTAGCGGTTCTATTCCTTCCGATCAGAGAAGCTAGAGATAACACCTGATCGAGAGAACCCATACAGTCAGAGAAAGGTCAATCCGAGTAGATCTCGTGTAGAACTGAGAGAGATACCGATGAAATGAGATGACGGGAGTGGGATGGGTATAAAAGGCGAGAAGGAGAAGAGGAAAGCATCAGCAGCTCATTCCAATCCCCTCCAAGCAACCTCAAAACTTCCAAGAAATGGCCCGAGTACTCTCCCTCCTGCTCGCCTTCTGCATCGCCTGCGGATCTTGGTAAATCCCCGTGTTTTGGCTTCTAATTACCTCTTTTTGGATAGAAAAAAATGCTAAATATTCTATGTTTTCACCTACGCGATTATTACCAAAAGACGCAATGCCACATATTCAGCCAGTTCCTATCATCGCCCTACGGCTCCTCCTCCTTCCTCGGTTCCGGTCTGTATGGTCAGTTATATTTCTTGGAATGGAAGCTCTCTCCATTTGGCACACTGTCTCGCCTATCTATTCGACAACATGTATAAAGCCTATTATTCCAGGTCCATCTCTCACGGCTCAGTTCGGCCGCGAAGAGAGCTCCGTCGGGTACATGTTCCCCTACGCCCAGGGAGCCATGCGAGGACCGCTCGTCATTCACAAGGTGGGTGCTTTCTATATTGTAATTGCTGAATTGGCAAATATTCTCACTATCAGTAGTAGAGATGCAGTTTCGGCTGTGGCTTTCTCCATTCTGCAGGTCAGAGAAACGAGATAGTGTGCAGAATGAAGAGAGTCGAAAACCGAAACATCACTCTGAGCAGTGCATGACTACTAGGTTGCTGGAGAAAGCAGTTTGATCAGGACAGAATTTCGAAATAAGTCAAATAATTCATTCCAGTCCACCCCGGAAGCCGAGAAGTACGTCATCATCTCGAACCCCGACCGATTTGCCGAGATTTCGAGAGCCGGAAAACTGCTCAACTAATCGATCGATGATCTACCGTACCATTACAGTACCCTCAGTCATATTGATGATCTCATGTACACGATTCTCTTACGATAAAGCGCGTTTACCGTACTCAATGATTGGGGCATGAGACCTACTGTATCCAACACCTTTCCATCATAGCTACAGAAGCAGGTTCGATCGATTGCTACAGTACTCTGATAGTTATCTACCGTATCCAGGTCAATAGAGTATTGATGTAAAGCTACCGTAATCGAATCGACAATCCACCGTACCTTTCTGGGGCGTCGTTTGCTGGCGCGCCCGCTGACCCTGTTGCTGGCCAGTGAATTACGACGGTTGAAGGAGCCGGCTGGAAAGTGGATGATGAACGAAGGAAACAGAGATTTGTTTGCCCTTTTTTTCTCGATATTTCGTGTTTATCACAACATAGCCAGTTTGAGCGATGCGTTATGCTTCAGAGGGGATTGATCAGGCTGAGATTGGGAATTCGGGCAATGAATCTCGCGTGTTATTTTTTAAAACAATTTCAAGTTGTGATAAATTTGACTCTCCGGGTTGTCTTACTCAAAAAATAATGTGAGGTCTCTATCTTGTAAGCATAATTACTGATCCTCTGAAACCACTCCGCATCTTTACATTTCGAGTTTTTCGATGTTCAAAGAAGCACTGATTCCAATCTCACCCCTGGGCAGAGTGCCGGACGGCGAGGGGGTGGCTGCAGCAGCTGCAGCTGCAGCCGGCACGATCAGACCGGGCGTGGAGGCCTTCCGATGATCGATCGCTTCCCTGTCAATTGATATTGTTTTACTCAACACTTTGCTCGAATAATCAATCGTGTCTCCTCAATGGCACATTAGAACACTCGCTGAAACTCAGTCGATTCATGCGCGGGAAACGCATTGCAAATAGCGAAGTCAGAATAAAGAACGACTTGCTTCATTCCGCACACTCTCTGGTCAATCGAGCCGCCGAGAGAGTGTGCACAATGGAGAGAGCCATTCTTCATTCTGACCTATTAGGGAAGTTGCTAGGAAAGCAGCTAGAAAATCTAGTTTGTTTCCTTCGGGTATAGATCAAAGATCAGAGACTAAAGATCAAAGATCAGTGACCAAAGATCAAATATCACCCCCTCTCACCTGAACGCATCCTCCACATCGCTCTCCTCCTTGTTCGTGTTCTTTCGCGCGATTGAGGGAGGTTCCACCTGTGAGTGAGAGATGAAAGATCAAAGATAACAGCTCTGAAGTTGTGTACTTTGATTTGATGATTTTTCCAGCTAGAGCGAGTGGTCCAACACCACCCTCGGCCGTCTTGGTCTCTTCTAGGTTCTATGAAACGCAAAAGATTTTTTCTCTTACTCCTGCACATATTTCAAGAGTGATCACACTCCTAACGAGAAAATGCCTACAATTGTACAGTACCCTACAACAATCGAGATCTTTCAACCGTAACCGAACAGAAGTTTTGCTACTCTATCCACCTCTTCTGCTATATACCCTACCGTATCCTACGATATCCATACATGACTACAGTTCCCCCTCATCACTACTGTACCCTGGCTGGTGGCGGAGCAACAACCCGATCCATCTCCTCCTCTCCTCCGATCTCCTCGTCCGATGTATCCATGCCATCCGTGTCTATTCCTCGGACGGAAGAGGGCGTGCGCTGCTGAAACGGAGTCATTTATCGATGGGGTTCGGGATCAAGCGTTTTCACCCCGAAACAGTAGCCCATCTAAATAACGCATTTCTAAACGATCTCGAGAGAAAGCGCATAGTTTCAGTACAACTATTTCAGGTGATGTCCTTAGCTACTGTAATTACCATAATTCAGAAAAAATGCAATCGCAAACTGACATGAATGACGACCGCATCAACATGCTTCAGCGGCCTCTCCTCCTCGTGCTCTTCGTCATCGAAGGGATTGGAGGAGGAGGATCGGTGCTTGGTGTCGATAGGGGCTGGCTGCAACAAATAACGTCAGTTATAAATCGTATGTGAGGTACGGTAGTCAGAAATTGATTTCGAATATTGAATACAGTAATGCTTAGCAAACGGCTGGAAGAAAGATAGTTGTCGATAAACAAGTCTACAGTAAGCGAAAAAATGAACCTGAGGAGCGGGCTTGAACCGAGATGATTGCGGGGAGTCGACCATCGATCTGCAGTGGGTTTTGAAGTTGAAATACGTTTTATGTGGTTTATAGATTTCCAGACTTCTGCTTTTGAAGATTGTACCGAGCTTCTCATTCGAAAAATACTAACTGATAATGCATTCTTTCATAATTTATTGCAGCTCATTACGCAACTCTTCCATCGATTTTCCTTACGAATGACGCAATAGATCTACAGTAGTCGAGCCTCTACCGTACTCTGAATCTTCGGGACTCATACCGTACTCCTAAGATACAGTACCTGCTGGGTTTGGGAGGGGGCGGCGAGGCCTGTCCCTGATTATCGATTCCTCCTTCCATCGAGGGCGGGGAGAGGGTGGAGGAGGCACGGGAGGAGGGAGAGGAGTGCGGAGGAGAGGCGTGACGGGTGATGATGGGAGTCTCTTCTGGAATGGAGGGGGAATTCGGTAGGGATGAAGAATCGATTGTGGTTCTCTCCATTATGCACACTCTCTCGTCACTCTAACCGGCCAGATAGTGTGCTGATGAAATGAGAATAAGCTTCAATGTTGAATACAGTTTTCAGTGAAAATTTATGTTTCACATTGTTCTGAAATTGCTAGTTTTCCGAACTGAGATAATGCTCTGCACCCTTCTCAGTGCGACAAAATCACGATAATGAGGACAATTTTAGATAATTTAATATTGAATTTATTTATTTCCTTTAATTGTGTTGCAGTTTCCAAAAGCGATTCAAAAAAGAAAACTATTTTCTTCTCAGTTGCTCGATAATGAGATACGTTTCATATGGACGGGAAATAGCGAAATTTCCTTGCTCGCAGATCTTTCCATACTTTATTTTCAAATCACTTAAGTGCCTACCAATGACGAAACTCTTCTTCCTCTTTCATATCCTCTTATTAACGCCATACGTCAAATGGGTCACGAAAAAGCGAGAGTGCACGTCGGCACTCCAGCAAGACGCAAATCGGCAAAACGATGAAAACAGCGTAATGTATGGTGAAAATTGACCATATCGACTAGACCACGTCGGCACACTTGTTTGGGCAGATCGGCAGAAAATTCTAGACGAGACCTCATTTGACGTATGATTAACGCAATGACGTCACTAACTTTTCAGCCTCTGCCTCTCCTCTTCCAACTCCTGTCGCTTGAGTTCCTCTGCGAGATCGTCCTGGAATGGATTTGGAATTGATTAAGATGAATTTGGAATGATGTTTGGTTTGGGCATAGATTAAAATATATTTGGAATTGGTTGGAATACATTTGAACGAATTTGGAATGAATTTCATATTTTACCTTGAATGGCCGGAAGGAGGGCAGAGCGAAGGAGTCCTCTTCGTGAGCAGCCTGAAAGGGTCAGAGATCAAATAACAAAGATCAAAGATCAATGCACTCTCTACAGCTCTGAGAACGAGTTAGATAACGGCAAACTCGATCAATAAATATTAGTTGGTGAAATCAGTTTCTGTTGCATTTCTGTTTCACGAGGACTACGAAAGCCTTGAAGATAAGTCTCAATCCACAAAAAACGTAAACAAGCGGATAAAAAAAGTAGACGAACAGCAATTTAATTACTAAATAACTATTGAAATTAATAATCAACGAACATGCACGATGTCCTCATCATCGAACGAGCCTCGAGGGAGGATGGAGACGGGCGGGGGAGGAAAGGAGGCGAGAGCGGCTGGAATGATGTATTTAATCAACACTTAATAGTAAATCTCTCCATTCTGCACATCCTATCGTCTGCCTGACCGGCGATAGGGTGTGCAAAATGGAGAGAGTAACTAGTCGATCCGAAAAAAACATAACTTTTTGCATGAAAAAGTTTGAAATGCGGATAGAACTGAAGGAAAGACGATTGATAATAATATTGATTAGTTTTCCCTTATGTCTGGACTTGCTCTTCCTTTCGCCGATAAATCATTACGAGATTTGTATGTAATTTTGGGTCTCAGCTATCTCCATTCTGCACACTCTCCTGTATCCCTGCCCTGCGAGATAGTGTGCAAAATGGAGAGAGTCAAATTGCATCACTACTGAAGACGTATTTCGTCATCACTTGGCAATCACTCACTCTTCCTCTCTTCCTCTTTCTCCTCCTTGCTGAACTTGAGGCGATCCAGCACCTCGGCGCGCGAGGGAATGGGAGAGGGCTGGAAGAGATCAGAGATCAAAGATCATCGGAAGCAGTTCTTCCTAATCAATCCTAATGGAACACTTTATTTTGATGAAATATGACCAAGTAGCTCAGTGATCAGAAGAGTCCTATCTAATTAATCTTATTTCAATGAAGTAAAAAAATTTCAGGTGAACTTGAGTTTCAACATGACTACGAGAGCTTTGGCGTTTTGTCTTTTCGATCCTGGTGTGACTGTCTAGAGAAAACCTCAAAATAAAACGTGCGTAACTGATGCTGAAAAATATAACAAAGACCAGTGATCAAAGATCAAAGATCAAACCTGTCTCTCCTCCCTCCTCTCCTCCTCGTGATGGTGGTGATGGGTGATGAGGAGAGCAGCAGCTGCAGCTGCGGCCTCGTGATGCCGCTTCTCGTTCATGTTAGCGTCACGGATCACCTAATGGATCGATGGATTGGATACGGTATGTTACAGTATCCAATCAATACTACAGTATCTTACACAGTATACGTTAGTCAGATGCTACCGTAACTTGTCAATAATCTATGATACAATCGTTTTTCGTCCATGTTGCCCTCACGAATCACTCGGCGATTAATTGATAAATACCGTAACCTACCGTAATCAATCGATAATCTGATCGCGATAACCGTATCATTTTTTTTTCAGTACATTAAAGGTGAAGGCGTCTTTAACACTTTTCGTTCATGTTTGAGGATCACCTGCTCGATCGATGGATTGGATACTGTAGGTTACGGTATCCAATCGATAATCGACTTCGTGTTGAGATACCAGCGTATATTTCTAGATACAGTAATCAATAAACTACCGTACCCGCATGCGCTCCTCTTCCTCTCGCTGCTCCCTTTCTTCCTGTTCCTTTCGTTGTTTCGCAGCCAGGAGCACCTGAGATCGATACCGTATTTCAATCGATACCGTACTCGTTTTGATACTGTACCCCGATCAATACTCTTCCCTGTACATGGACTACCGTATCACTCCAACCCAAGCCGATTTACAGTTCATGCTAGCGACCGAACGTGGATCGATCATGGAAATATTGTGATAGTAGTGATGCCGAATCGAATAGAGCTCTCTCTATTCTGCACACTATATAGTCTGTTAGAGATGCGAGAGAGTAAGTATTCCATCTGGCATCATTTATGCATAGCAATGTGCAGATTCACGACTCGGTTTGTGATTATTTATTGCTCTACGCTAGGGTTGGCATTTTGATTCCGAGGTTCCGAACCGATCCACTCACTTTTGGGAAACGAGGAATGAATTGAAAAATCCCTTTAACAATCATCTGAAACCTATTCAAAATCTTCTTGCAGAAGTGATTTGTAATTTATAAATCGACTTAGATTTTGCCCCTTGCAACTAATATGTTTAATGTTTCACTTATCTGAATAATTATTACATTATATCCCATACATTTGCACTAAATAGGAAGAAGATTGTGAGAATTTCTTAAATTCAAGTTACTTCAATCACGTTGTAATTAAAAACATAGAAATAACACTACAAAGGGAATGTTGTCTAAAAATTTGAGTTAAATTAGAGTTATTTCCTTGCCAACAAATTGAGATATCACCTTCGGAATCATTGATTCCGAGAATCGATGATTCCCAGAATCAACGATTCCGACCGTTCGGAATATTTCATTCTCAGAATCATTCGGAATGAAAGGCTGTTGGGAATCAAAATGCCAACCCTACTCTACGCTACGCCTTTCTATCGAAGAAAACTGGTTTCACAGCAATAAGAGAACGATCTGAAACTCAAAATCAACTTCGTTAAACGTCGAATTGCGCGGAACCTAACTCTACTCAATTCGCGTGCTCTTGCTTTTCTCTGACAGGCGAGAGAGCACGCAAATGATGAGAGTCGAATGCTGATTTGTCATCTCTACACGGATCCCTCCCCACATCTTCCAAACTTTGCACTTTGACCGCCATTTTGCAGGAGCCTCTTCATTTCTTAATTTTTCCATTTTCACCCTTTCAATTGTGCGGGAAGGTTTGAGTTTCACTGTGTATTTACCTCGAAACCCATGGGGCTTCAGTATTTTAAAAACCACAACGTTGAATAACAAACAATCAAGATAAATCAACTGGTTATAGTTTTCTGGTAGCCCATCCCAATCAATACTGTACCGTACCCGAATTCGCTCTTTCTCTTCCCGCTCTTCACGCTCCTTAGCTTCCTTGATTACCTGAAGAGAATCGATAAATCTCTCTCAGAGAATACCGTAAACTAGTTATTTCGTTTCAGTTTTCGACTCTGCATTGTGTTCTCTCACTGGCGATATAGTGTGCAGAATGGAGAGAGCTATTACCGAAATAACATCCATACGGTACACTTTACTGTTGATTGATAGTTGTTTCAGAAGTTTGACTATCGATCACTGTTATATTCAGAAACTACCATATCCCAATCAATAGAGCTACCGTACCCTCAATCGTTCCTGATCCTCACGTTCCTTTGATTCCTTGAGCACCTGCGAGGAATCAATAGACTACGGTAATCAGAAGCTACCGTATCAGCCATAAATCAATCAATGATGTGTCATTCATATTTTTCGTACATCAGTTGTGAAAATTATCACAAACGACGATTACATCTTGCCTATGAGTCACTGTTGAAACATAATTGTCTCTGCTTTTCCGCCGTTTTCTAATACTGCTAATTAGTGATAACAAATCGGCCGCGACTCTCGTCAACTCGCATGCTCTCTCGTCGGTTAGAGAAACGAGAGAGCATTGGAAATTAGGAGATTCGGATGCCGATTTGCCATCACTACTAATAATCAAGAGATCGACACCGTTCACAAACCCTCATTCGCTCCAGTTCCTCTCTTTCCTTAGATTCCTTGAGCAGCTGAAATCAATCGATAAGCAAGGAACTCGTAATGGAGAGGTTTAAGTTTCAATAATGATGGATATGCTGCCTAAAATATGTTTCAGAAAGTGATGAAATTGATAGAATTTTGATCTCGGAGATTTTTCTCTTTCTGGTTTCGATAAAAATTCAAGATAAAAATACAATGAAATGAGAAAAGTCTCACCACCCACTACGATCTACCGTTCTCATAACCTAAATACGCCCAATCAATACTCTACCGTACCCGAATTCTCTCCTGTTCTTCGCGCTCCTTCGATTCCTTGAGCATCTGAAGTCAATCGATAATCTACCGTATCAGTTCAATCGATATCCATAAGTCACCGTACCCTCATCCTCTCCTGCTCCTCCCTCTCTTCCTCCTCCTCCTCACTCGTCTCCATGATAACGTCATCGTCGGAGACGTACTCCACTGCCTGTGAAGGGATACGGTAAGTGGGAGGAGATACAGTACGATTATCGATCGGGAGACATTTTGAAAGGAGTATGGTCAGTAGATATAATTTCCAGACGAAAAGTTGATTACTGCTAGGAGAGTTTCAAGCCTTTGAATGATCTCGTTCCGAATATGACGCTTGGTGTCGGAACTTCAATTGCCGTTTCGAGACTTCCAGTATTCAAATGATTATTGATCGATACCGTACCTGCTTCATCGCACTACTAGTGCCCGGCTGCAGTACTGGTAAGTCACCGTCGGAGGAGGAGTACGAGACGTCATCGTCTTCCATCTGGAAATATTAATAAAATTAGTATTTGAAAATAAGACGAAATGTCCGTTCTTGATTGTCAGTCGGAGGCTAATTTCGACTATGTTTCACTTGCCCTACAAAGGTGAGGCAGAATGGAAAATACTGATAGTCCCTTGACATTTGGCCAAAAAAACAATTAAGCTTGTTATTAGTTTTTATTATTGATGTGTTCAGAACCACCTCACATCGTTTTAAATAATCTATTAATCCTACTGCCATTTCTCATGATCTCCAGGAACATAGTTCTCAACAAATATTTTCAAGTGCACATCGCTAGCTTTTAATTATGTTTCACAAACAACACAAAATATGTGAAGAATGAAAAGAAGTATCTAATTGTTGCTTCGCACCGGTTACCATAACAACTTCGACTAGTGTGGAATTAGAATGGTAATCTATTATTTTTTTTAAAGTATGTTCAAAGTAGAATGAGTTTCTGAGAGAGATGCGCAGGTTTTTTGAATATGCTTCCCAAGGAGCTTATAGCATGTAGTGACATGAAAGATAAAGGAAAGATGTAATCGTTCACCTTTGTCAATCTCAAAATCATTTCAATAGCACAATGTATTACAATGGGGATTAAGTTGCTTTCAACAGATCGCTTATAATCTCTTGATACATCTCTATCTGCATCATGCTTTAATTGTCAAAGCTAGTTAGTTTCCGAATATGTTTCATGCGCGACTCAAATATGTAAAGATTGACAAGCAGCGATTCACCACTCTTCTCCATTTCAAAAATAAATATTTTCTAAAAAACCGCAAGAGTACCTTACCAGATCACTTCCATCCCCCATGATCTCCTGGTACATCTCCCTTAACATCTCGGTCGGATTGATCGTCTTCAGCTGGTTCTTGGCCATCTGCCCCATCCGATTGGCGGTGGGCCGAGTGCCGACCTGAGAATACGGAAGGTCAGAATTAGCGGATCGGTAGGTCAACACGCTGACTCATTTTCTGACATACTGATACAAAGTGATTGCAATGAAAGAAGCCACTCTCGAAGTACGGTCTTGAATGAGCATGAACTGTGCGACGAGATTCCTGATTGATTCGGGGCCAGAAAATCGATAATGCTCTCACCATCGCTACTGTCAGAACATTAACGAGCGAGAAGAGATCGGCGTCCTTTGTCTCCGCGCCGCCCGACCAGCGAAGCACTGGAATTAGTTTAAATTAGATAAGTGAAAAACTTATGAACCGGCTCTCCTCAAACCTAGTGATCTCTATCCTGTCAGAGATTAGATGATCTTTCATTCAGTATGTTTGTTTCGTGTTTTCACGACTTGCCGCTCGGTTATTGAGTTCATCTCCAAACTCATTCCTTTTCACCAATCAATGAGACACACTCGAAATGATCTCCGAATACGAGAAGCTTCGAATGCGCATTTGATCAATTCAAATCTGACTTTCCAAGATCGAGTTTCAGTCCATGATAGGCATCGTACGGTGAGCAAAGATCAATGATCAAAGATCAATGTTTTTCTCACCGGCTCCCATGCAGAAAACCGCAGCCGCGGCCGCGTCGCCCGTCTCCGTGGAGGTTCGCCATTCGGGCGGATGGAACTCCTGCTCGACGAGGTCGTGAGAGACGGGAGTGATCTGGGAATGGGTTGGAGTCATCCTTGGAATTAGTTTTATGAACCGGCAGATGAAGAACCATTGATTCGAACGCTTTCCTTGTCTTTTGTCAGAATGTTGAAACATATTAAACAGTCCAGAGAAATTGAGCCAGACATTATCTGTCCAATTTCTTTGTATGAATCTTGGTTTCAAATAACGATTTCGATTAATTACTCCCGTGCACGTCTCTCTACAACAGCCGACTGGGACCTTTCAATCTATAGTCTATAGATAATTGCTGATCCAACCGCTTGCTAATCGAGTATTTGAATGATCCTATGTTGCGTACCTCTAGTATTGAATTCAGAAGAAGCTCGCACGCACATCTCCCTCTATGAATTCCCATGTGATTTTTCAATCGTTTAATCGGGTTTCTGACTGCTAGACGCGAATTCAGATAATGGACTCACATGCACATCTCCCTTGGCGGACAGGAACACCTAACTAGGCCTCACCAAGGAAAAGAAGTACTCACTAAACTAACAATGATCGCATACCTCCCTGTTTCTGTGTTAATCGCCGCAAGACCTATACACAATATGTGTGAATATCTTACATGCACATTTCCCTCGGCGGACAGGAACACCTGACTGGGCCCGAATGCCTTGCCCCTCGTGCAGGGCGGAAGGACGGAGGAGGAGAGAGCGGCCAGGGAGAGGAGCTCGGCTGAAGAGAGAATCTGGGCGCGGACCTGCAGAGAAATTGATGAAACGTTCACGGTTCGTCGCAAAAAAAGTCTTTATTTACATTGCGATTGTTAGGTAATTGCGAATAATTAATTTCAATAGACAGATTTCCTCCTATTGATTCACAATCATTTCTCATCTTTTGATCATATTTTGAAACCTAACCCTCTCAACATCTTCATGATCCCATTTCTCATTTCTTCCGTGAAAAATGATAAATATGTTTCAGAATGTCTATTAGAACTTGATCAACACCTTATTTTCTAGTGGTTGGTCGTGTGATACTTTCACACAAACAAACTATTATTTAAAAAAAATATTACCTCCACAATCTCCGCGATGCTCACTAGCAGCGGCGGCGGGCCAGACGACGTCGATTCACCGTTCATTTCTTCCTTTCCTGGATTCGCTGCGCTCTAGCCACGCCGGGTTTGAGTGGATGCAGTGTGTGCGTGCGGGGACCCGCCTGAGGCTCACCCTGCGAAAGTGTGCTGTTGGGATCACCGTCAATCGACAATATTACGAGGAAAAACGAGCGCGAAACCAACACGCGATTGATTGGATCAGGAGAATCGACCAATACTAAGGTAATTGTTATAACGGTGCAAGGAATATACTATTGGAATCTGAGTAATTCATTCGAATGGAGACAAAAAGGATTACTAGTTTCATAATTCTTGCAGTCCTGGAACGATTGCGATTATTATGACATAACTAATCAATGAGTGACGATCAGTTAGCAATGGGGTCGATCAATACTGGAACAATTGCGGTTGATTGAATGCGAGTTATTCGAGTACCGAGTTACCGAGCAGATTTGGATTAGCATTGATTATCAAATCGATTGGCGCTTGTTCAGTCAACACATTACAGATAGCGGCACAATTCCCAATGAATCGCTCCCCGATGATTCAGACAAAAGTTGCAACAGTTTGCTATGAGGAGAGGAAGAAGAGAAAGCGGGGGAGGAAGAGAAGAAAGCAAAATCTGCGATCAGATCAATCAACTAATGACAGTGGGTCGGTATTGAACCAGAACGATAGTTTTAGGGCCCTAGGGCCTAGGTGATTTAGGGCCTGGCCTATAGGGGAATTGTGTGACAGCATGCAAAAATGTGTGATTACAATATAAAATTGTTCACTAAAAGATTATTTGGAAAACGGCCTAGAGAGAACAGAAGGAGCATACGCCAATACTTCCTAGAAGACGTTTCTGTTTAGTTCGAGAGAGACAAAAGTATCTTTTGGACTCTTGCCAATAATGATCAATCAACTAATGAAACGGGCGGAAAATTTAGCCAGAACTAGAGAGAAGAGAGGCGAAATACCATGATTCAGCGAGGAATGAATCAACCCTGCGATAGGGACGACACCATGGTTAGAGAGGAATACCACCTGATCTAGCACGCGTGAGCTATCCGATTATCGATTGATAATTAGCAAAATGGTTCTGAAATCCCTCTAGGTCTCTTGACCTCTATGGATCACTCAAAAACATTTATAGAGGGCACACTTATGAGAATCCCATTTTTCGAAGATTCTCAGATTCATCTCCCTTCGTGATTAAGTAGCTAGATGATTCAGAAAAGTAAAACACTCGCGCCTCCCTGTTTTCCTATCTGAACTGTAATCAACGTGCAGGAGGGATCAGGTGATCCTCAATAAACCGTACAAACCCTCACGTCCCTCTCGCCCCCTATTAGTGATGTCGTTTCTAACTCTCGGAGTGATGAGAGAGTTTTCTAACTCTCGGAGTGATGAGAGAGAGAGAGTTATCGTCTCCGTAAACGCGATTAGCAAGCGGGGAATCCGCTTTCCCCCTCGTCTCTCGGGAAGAGGAGTTCACATAAAAAGGTAAAGCACCGTAGGGGGGGGGGGAGAAAAGGAAATGGAGAGGGATCGAGTTCCATCATCTTGCTATGGGGGGGGAGAGCGCCAAGCCCCTTTTCCGGTGCGAAGTTTAGAGGAGAGGAAGGAATGAGGAGAGGGGGATTATCAATAGGATTGACGATTCAGCGAATCATAGATTCATTCACAAGAAAGTGTGAAATGAAGAGAAAGATGAGTGTTTGTTGCGTTTGTCTATCAACAATACACTAATCATTAAACTGCTCGGAATAAAATGATGAAGGAATCACCGAAAAAAACAAAGCAACATTGTTTAGGAAATGATAAATTTCTCGGTTTTGCGATTTGCGCGGTAGAAACCAAAAACGCAGATAAGCGCTCGCCTCGTCATTTTAAGGATGATAGCAATGTTAGGAAGAGAGAAAAGGGATTACTCTCTCTATTTGGAACACTTTCACTAGTCAGAGAGGCGAGAGAGCGTGTGAGTTGAGAAGAGTCGAATTGTCAAGCTGGAGAGATGAGAGGTCAGAGAAGAGGCGAGAGAGCAGGCAAAATGAAGAGACCGAGAACAATGCCAATCCATGGCTAGAGGAGAAGAAATGGAATCAATCGTACAACCGTCAACAATTTCCGACACTGTCATTTTCTCTGGCCGACTAACACCGCCAAATCCGCTCTTTCACTTTTGCATGATCTCTCGCCGCTCTGAGAGACGACATAGTGTGCAATTTGTGGAGCGTCGTCGGTCTTCTGTATATAACACCAGGGGCTTCTAATCGGGATCCCATTCTGCTCTCTCCATTCAGCACACTCTCTCATTGCTTTGGCAGCGAGATAGTGTGCAGAATGAGGAGAATGGACATCCCTGAGACAACAAGCATACCGAAATCGGAGCTGAGCGAGAGAGAGATAGGGAGAGAGACGGGAGAGAAGTCAGAGAAAGACGAGATAACAGGCAAAATGAAGAGACCGACAGCGATTTGCGGCGATTTGCACACACAGCAATTCGATCTGCTCTTGCGATAATTGGCGCGGAAGATTGACCACCGAGCCGCTGTTCGAATTGCGGATAGTTGGGCTACCAGTTGGAAGAACAGTGAAAGTCAGCGAGCGAGAGAGTGTGGGAATGGGAGAGAGCGGCAGAGAAGCAGACAACTACAAAGAGCGATGGCGATGACCGGAAGTGATTTGTAAAATGTGATTTTAAAATAAATTAAATAAAAAAAACGAGAGATAACGGGAAAGGAGAGACGGAGATGACGCTTGTAGTCAAGAGAACGCGAAAGAAAGAGAGGAGAGCCGAGGGAGTGTGAAAAACGAGGAGAGTGCAGACGAGAAAGGCGAGAAACGAAAATGGCGGTTATGCTTCAGAAGAGCGTTATGAAATCGTGTTCGAATGCGATTTCGATTGTCCTCTCTTTCCGTGGATCAAAACTCTAAAAAAAACCATTCCAAAGTGCCTGGCATTCCCTTCCTTTTTATGAACAGATTATGAAAAATAGAAAGGAAGGAGATCGGCAGGCAATAGTGCCAATTATGACGCGCCTCTAATTGGAATTTTCTTCGACATCGTGAGCATTGTTCTCTATAAACATTCTCTATGGGTGAACGACCGAATAATGGAACGAATGACAAGCCGTGTGACCTACCAATACTAAGAAACCCATCAATGATATATCCGAGAATAGAGCTCTATTCTCAGATAGAGTAGGCAGTGGATTCAATTCCCCTCCAAGATGGTACGGGGTAGCTCGGACGGAAATGTCTGGGAGGGGCTTCCAATTGGTAGCCCAATCCCTTTGAGAACAGCACTGGTCACTAGGGATTTCGTTTCGGTTCTCTGAACTCTCCATTCTGCACACTCTCTCGTCTGTCTGACTGGCAAGATAGAGAGAGAGCACTGACCGCTCAATCAACAAGGGATCGCTAACAAACACAGCGATGGGGTTGATTCTCACGGTCCGGGAGCGTCTAGTCTGATCCCCTAAATATCCCGATTTGAATTTCGCGCTACTATTTGAACAATTTCACAGTCTCCACACAAAGTTATGATTTCGTCATCACTAGGCAATACTCTCTTCAATTCGCGTGATCTTTCGTTTCTCTGACCGAGGATAGATCACGTGAAAAGAGGAGGGTTCTCCCTCAGTTTACGCTTCCCCCCCCCCCCCCCCCCAAGATGGATCAACAATAAACTGTTATACGATCACGTGGGGAGAAGGACGATTGAGATGCGATACCGGGGGACAGATTGATCGGAATCAATGGGAGAGGAGACTATCGATTGGGTAGATCAATAGGACACAAAACTACAAATTATCGACAGTAGACTCAATGAAGCTATTCGTCGAGCAGATCGAATCTAGAAACTGCAGGAACATCGATGTGGTAGGTCATAACCGATAGATCGTACAGCATGGGGGGTATGAGTAGCCACTCTGCCGCCCTCTTACCGATTACATATATGCATAACAGTAGCGAATGGTGCCATGAATAGGCAATGCGATGATTAATCGCGTTGTGTCCGGATTATGTATGGAAAACAACGACGGTGCAAACTGGACATTATGATTGGCAATGCGAGGATGCGTCTATTCGTACATTTCTTCGTTACAAAATATCATGAAACATTATATCGTACAATCAATGTGATCGAACACATGATCGATGAGATTGTACAGCGAATGGAGAGATTCATCCAATGGTGTTTCTAGACAGTAGCGCGGACTATCCGCCGCATTATTACGAAAAAAAGTAGAGAAGCGCTGACAATTTCAATAAATGTGGTTTCTATGTGCAAGAAATCATTGGTTTTGTAAAGTTTCGCTGGTATTTAGTATTTCGAGGTCAAATATTGCAATAATATGGTCAGAAGAAGCTAAGTGAAGTAAATGATCCCTGAGGCGAGGATAGAACGGAAACACCGAGACAAGAGTGATTGTAGAACCTTAGCACCTTAGGATTTCGCTAACGATGACGCTAATGATAAGGTCAAATTATCGAGGAAACGAGCCCAGAGGGAGTACAATCATCACCGAAAGGAGAGAACGGAGACACGGAGCGACAAGAGTGGTTGATAGACCTTATCGCATAAACAACAAAGAAAGGATAAGGATATGGTTTACTTTTTTGGTGTAATTGTCGTATGATTAGGTGAAAGCTCTTGGAGAGTAAAATAGTCAACGAGAGACGATAACGGAGACACGGAGTGACAAGAGTGGAGAGAGGAGAGAAAAGGACACCGTCTCTCTGATGTCCCCTTCTTGTTGGACGAACACACACATACGTCATCGCTTAGGAGAGGCTATAGCCTTAGCGCCTAAGGCTAAGGTCGACGCTTAAGACTAAAGCTTAAGGCTAAAGCTAGCGCTAGCTGCGAGCGCCGATCGATCGCCCTGTCGATAGGGGAAGTCAGGGAGGCGGTGGTTGGATCTATCTCTAAGCGATCCCCCTCCCTCTTCCCGCACAATAGAGAAGCGAGGGAGCTCGCGGGGCGATTGGTTCCTTTTTGAAAGAACCCTGTCCTTTGTAAGCTGCTTGATCCTTAGCGCTTAAGGTTAAACGCTAAGAATAAGGCTAAGTGATGCTAAGTGAGGCCTTAGCCACAACATCACAGTCTGTAAGGTTGATGTTGAAATTAAGGATCAGTGACTGTGCATCAATTATATTACGTCATCAATAGGCTGTCTCTCTCTCGCAAATAAACACGGGGTTAGCCATAATGTTTGAGATGGAAGGTAGGATGGTGGGTGGGGAATGTGAAATGACCCTGACTCAGAGCATACCCTCCCTCTCTCCCTCCCTCTGGTATATGCTATGTCCCCCGTCTCGTGTCCCTCTCGACCGGCCGTGGCGAGACAGCGCAGGAAACGCGGAGAGTCTGGTAGCTAGGGACAGAGAGATTATGAGTGGGGCGAGAGACTATGAGGAAAGGAGAGAGCTGGGACAAGGCAGAGAAAGAGAGACAGAACGCGTTCGCACAGTGGCTGTAGATCTGGCAATAATACAGCAGCGGCGCGCTAAATACAGTAAATATGATAAATACATTATTATAATTAGGTGAGTTACGTCGGAAAGGGAAAGAATATTCGACAAATGTCGAAAAATCATTTAGAATGTGAAATAATGCATCAAAACGTGAAGAAAACATGTAAGCCTCGTAATATTGGTGATATGCGAGAAAGAAAGGCGAAAGCTTCGCGCGATAAGAAACAAGGGTGTGTAGAGGGAATTGTCTCCATAATCTCGAGAAGGGGAGGGAGATCGAGAGATAACGAGAGACGAGAGAGCCCAGTGATCGAGAGAACCCCCTCACCTCCTTAGGAGCCCAGACCATCCCTAAAGAGGGGAGGGAGGGAGAGGAGGAGGGGGAGAGAGGGTAGACAGAGATGTGTTTGTTCTCCAATAGAGAGGAGGGGTGCATTGATCGGGGGGAGGTGGAGTAGGGGGGGGACACTCTACCTGTCGGCCACCGCTGGAACACGCGCATGTAAAATCGGTGTTGGCTTTCTCCATTCTGCACACTATCTCGCCGGTCAGAGAACGAGAGAGAGCGTGCGGAATGGAGAGTCTGTCTCTGCCTAGGGTGTAGGGTGGGGGGGACTCTACCTGTCCGCTGGAACACGCCGAGGGGTATGAGTAGCCGCGTTTAGCCCGTCCATTCATACCTTCCTGTCCCCCTGCCCCTCTTCCTCCTTCCTCCAATCTCTCTCCATTGTCCTCCCACGTTGCACTACTAGTCAAGAGTAGGGCTGTGTCTCCATTCTGCCCACTCTCTAGACCGCTCGAGTGACCAGAGAGTGTGCAGAAGGATGAGACGAACTCTTCACTCTGACAACTCTCGTCAAGAGAGAATGTTCCCCCGTGTCAAGTGAGAGCGGAAATGAAGTGCATAACCTCTCTGTTGTCAATGCTATCTCTTCACTCTCTAACCCCGCTTCTGAGTAGGGGAAGGAGTTCCCCTCTTACCCTAGTTGAGAACAATCATTGCTGATGAGTGCTTCTTGCAGGTTGTCAAAGCAGTTATGAAGAGTTCTGTTCCTGTGAACTCCCTCTCTAAGAATGGCAATTGACGGAGGAGAATGAATGTTTGCAGGCTTTTCATTCGCTTTTCATTAATTTTCAAGAACTTCCAGGAAAGAGTGAAAATGTTCAAATAGTGTCATCACCGTTTCAGAGTACCTTTGTGCTCTTTGGATTGGATCAGACACTTTGGGATGGTTCTTGCTTATTCCCACGAATTTCCCAGATAATCGCCTCACGTCTTACCAACAGGATTTGGCATCAAAGAAGCGATGATGCGGCGGGTTGACTCATACCTATTCTCAGTCGCAAATCACACCAGGGCGGGGGATCGCTGTCAAAGAAGAAGAGAAAGCACGCGAAGCGAGGAGAACAAGAGAAAGCGAGATAGTGTGTGAAACAAGGAGAGCGCACATTCCATTGATGCGTGCGACTAATCGTAACGAGGAGACACTATCCGGTATCGGGTGACGTCATCGCTACGCAATCTTTTGGAATGGGTAGGAATGGTCTCCGGAAGTTGTCGTCCTACATGGAACAGCTCGAAGTGGATGAATATTAGGGTGTCTCAAAAGTCTTGTCGCCGTTTTTCCTTTTATTATTTCAAGAGAACCGTAGGTAGCAATATTTCTCACTCGTTGTTAATAAGTGCAAGTACTCCTGCACTAATTTATTCGACTTCGATTAGATCATGAGATTGCCTAATGGTGAAACAATAATATAAAATGTATGTTTTTCGACCTTGTTTTAAAATATTCATAAAACAGAGGCGGTTGACATTCCGAAGCCCAAACAAATACCATAGTAGTAGTAGGAATCAGACTTTTAAATGCAATTTTCGAACTAAAAATAGCACTTGAGATCTCAGAAATAATCAAGAATATGTGAAAATCATGACCATTTTTCAGGTCGATTTTTGAGTTATCTATTTTTACCCCCTTCGATTGCGCTCTAATGATAATTTTTCAACGTTTTGATTTATTTTTAAATATTTTGATCGATTTCCGGAATCAAATTCGAAAATTTTTAGAACAATGTGTGGGAAATGGCAAGTTTCATAGTGATGATGCAATTCGAGAAGGGAAGTCGGAATGGTGCGCATATTGAGTATGGATCACTTCCTATTTGTGGCAAACATTAAACTGATTTTTATCTATTCAAAAAAGGAGAACGGATTTTTGAACGGAAACTGAACGTGGGTGTTTTTAGTGTGGTCAGTTCTACATACCGTAGCTCCTCGGAATTGTAATGATTTCACTGGCTCAAGTATTGAAACAGAAGGTCAATAGTTAATTCATCAATCGCCGCTTAGCAGGATTCGATAAGGCTCTTTACAGTTGAAAAAATATTTTTCAAAAAAAACGACAGGACTTTTGGGACACCCTAATACAACGGCGAAATTGCACAAAAATTGGTTGTTTTGTTTTCATGAAATTTCCTATCCGAATTGTCATCAATCTGGCCGTCAAAGCACTCAGAAATGCATTCTCGAGAACCGAGGAGCTGTCGCAGAAATGGAGATTGATGGGTGGCAGTTTTGACTGCATTAAAGCTCCCGCGAGACTGGGTGGAGGTCAAAGGGAGAGGATACATTACAGAATGAATAAATTATATTTAATTTAGAGCAGAGTTATTGAATGTGGGAAAGTGGATCTTCCTACTCTGAAAGTCTGAAAAATCATCAGCACAAGTAGAACCAATGAATGGAGTGTATATTTGCGTATACCTTTATATTTGCGCGATTCCGTTATTTAAACCGAGTAAAAGGTAAAATGGTGAAGGTAAATCCCGACTTCTAGACTGGGCTCATGGGAGATCATTGATAGGCCAGTGACCATTCGTCAAGTGGGTCTCGAGAAAGCGAGAGTGCACGTCGGCACTCCGCCAAGACCCATATCGGCAAAACGAGAGAAACAGCGTAACGCGTATATATGGTAAGAATCGATTATATAGAGCAGACCACGTCGGCAAACTTGTTTGGGCATATCGGCAGAATGTTCTAGGCAGGTAAAGGTAAAGGTAAAGGTGTCAGGCTTTTTCCACGCAAGGCGGGCTGTGCCACCCCATCGCCTGTGTAGCAACGAGAGTAGGGTAGGCAATTGTTGTCCGAACAAACCGATCTGCTCGCGCGGAGAGAGACAAGAATGAGTCCGAGAATGAAATGCTCTCTAGCGTCTCGGACAATGTATTGTCTCAGTGAAATGGTTGGGACAACGCGTAATGGGCATGGTGTCTGACTGGCATGCCGACGCAGGCATGTTCGACTCCCGCCCGCAGGTGATGTTTTGCAAAAGGTAGAGAAAGGCGCGCGCCCCAACCACTAGTCTCCGTCAAGCGTTATGGGCATGGTGTCTGACTGGCATGCCGACGCAGGCATGTTCGACTCCCGCCCGCAGGTGATGTTTTGCAAAAAACATCACCTGCGGGCGGGAGTCGAACCTGCCTGCATCGGCATGCCAGTCAGACACCATGTCCATTAGGCCAGGGCGGCCTACCACCGGGAATGCTTGTGGTTGGTGGTTGGGGCGCGCGCCTTTCTCTACCTCTTGCAAAACATCACCTGCGGGCGGGAGTCGAGCCTGCCTGCGTCGGCATGCCAGTCAGACCCCATGCCCATTAGGTTGGGACAACGCGTTGTCCCAAACTTTCACCGACCATTTTCGATGTTAAATGAGGAGCAAAATGTTCAAAAATGCATAAATTTTTTTTTGAATGGGTATTCTCCGCACTATGGTCAAGAAAAAAGTGAAAGTATCTCCGTGTCTGTGTCTCCACTAACACATAGAGTTCAGAGAGGGAGCGAGAGGGCGCGCGCTAGACGCGGCGGGTTTGGCGAAGAGGGGGAGGCAATGCAATGTGGTGCGGAGTCGCACACGAGAGGCGTTGCGAATTCGCATAGCTTTTCGAATTCGCATGTGCTCTCCCTCCTCTTGCGAATTCGCATTTTCGCGTTCGCATGGTCGACCCTATTTTCCACCTAGGTTTTGAGATTTGAGATAGTGATTTTTCTGGAAAAAATAACGTCTCGGATAGCAGGGGTTTTCCTCGTAATCTCTTCGCTCTACTCATAAGCAGACTCAAATACGTCTGATTTTCCATCTTTTCAAATTTAAATTTCAGTCTTTGGGTAGTATTGTTAAATGGAACGTTTGAAACGTATCATAATTTGAAAAAAATATCGGCCAAAATCAGATAAATGTCCCTGGATCGTTTTTCAAAGCACTCACAATGAAGAATAATCGCTGCTACGAATGAAAATATAATTGATCATCTGAGAATCGTTTGAAACGTTATTTTATCACTGTTTTGAAAGTTGGGACAACGTGTTGTCTGAGACAATCCATTGTCCGAAAAGTTCAGACAATGGATTGTCTGAGACAACGGATTGGACAACAATTGCCATCCCTAAACGAGAGCCTATCCTGGGACGACCAGTGGCCTGTTGCGAGGCTTCAAACCTTTCTCGAACCACTTCCAACAATTCTTAACCCCCTTGGTTTGGGTGGATCTGCAGGCACGGGGGGTCGAACTCGTGACCTTCGGATTCGCATTCTGGCACACAACCACTGCGCTACCCGGCCTACCGTACTAGGCGAGATCTTATTTGACACATGCCAGTGACAGAAATACGAGCACGTGATTGAAATGGTTAATCATAGTAATCGATAATGAGTATTAGCCAGAGCATAGGATGAAGAAATGAAGAAGGCCAAATCTTCTCAATACTCTGAAAGTCTGAAAATGTAAACTCTGGAAGTCCCACAGTGTTTAGTAAACATTCCGTGGAGATGCCACACTGCAACCGCTGTGGCCAAAGATCGGCAATATAATAAATAATCATTATATCAAAATATATTATAATCATTATATTATAATAATCTTATATTAATTCATTATATTGTAATTACATTACACTGGCAGCCTATTGCATGCACCGTGTCTTAAGTATCTTCATTTCGAGCGCTCTCTCGCTTCTCTGACCAATGAGAGAGTGTGGAAAATGAGGAGAGTCATACTGCCAACCCTAGTGTTGAAACGTATCACGCCCGTTGTTAGTAAATGCATCGAGTTGTACACATATTTTGTTTTATAGAAATGTTCTATCTTCGAATGGGGAAATAAACCCTTCCCGTAAAATCAACCTACAGTTTGAATGAAGATTAAAATTTTCACTTTGTCTTGTGAACGATCTTTGCAAAATGGTATGCCATATTTAGAGACCGCAGGCTGATATTCCAAATCGCCCGGACAGAGTCGTTAATGAGCTCACTGCTAAGACCTCTCGAAAACATTTTTGATCTCATGATTTGTTGCGAATTCGAATTGTCGCTTCGATTCACAGGTTTTGAGCGATTCCCTATCCCCTCAAAAATGGCGGAGCATGCGGTCTCTAGCCATATTATTATTTGATCTTTGTTTGAAAGAAAAAAAATCTTCTACTGGAAAAGAAGGCGGTGATGAAGCTTTGAAGGACCTTCTGATACTCATTTTGAATTTTAGTTTCAGCAAAGCACAGAGTGTTGAGTTGAATAGGTTTCAACGCTAGAGCCAAAGGAAGTGAAAGAATACGAATCAATAGTCTGAGTCTATGGTTAAAAAAAACCAAAGTCTTTCACAGCAGCGCACGACGTAGCAACTTGTAATAAAGTAATGATTGAAAAATAAACTTTCGGAAAGCCATCATCTTGTTGATTCTGATTCTATTTCTGACTATATCAGATCTCTGCTTTCGAATCGTCTAGAATGAAAGTTCCTTAAATCTCCCTTTCGCAGGTCCGCGCCCAGATCCTCTCCTCTGCCGAGCTCCTCTCCCTCGCTGCCCTCTCCTGCTACATCCTGCCTCCCTGTACGAGGGCCAAAGCATTCGGCCCCAGTCAGGTGTTCCTGTCCGCTGAGGGAGAAATGTTTGTGAGATTTCTTATCAAAAGTTTTCGAGCCATGGAGAGATTCAGAAATAACATGAAGTACGTAACAGCATCGCTCAGAAATGATAAATTTATTTGATCTTTATGTCTTCTAATTTTTCTGAAGAATATTGATTTCATAATCTCGAATACGTTTCAACGTTCTGACAAAAGACAAGGAAAGTATTCGAATCAATAGAAGAGTAGCTTCCGCTTGATAACAACTGATTCCAACCCCCATTCCAAATCAGTCCAACCCATTCCCAGATCACACCCCACAGCTTGTCAGAGTGGATGAAAAGGCTCATTTCCGCGGCGTACGACTCGTTTTCTCCTTTGTTGCTTCAATTTTATGTGAAAGATGAAGCAGATGTGAAACCGAGGCCATTTTCATTACTTTTAGGCAATTTTATTTTTTATTAAATTTTGAAACGCCTAAATGAAAATTCTGTGCTGGTCAAGTTCTAGTAAAACATTCGAGGGACATTCACTTTTTTTCAAATTTTTCAAATTCGATGTTTTTCATTACGAGACCTTCATTTACATGTTTTTTGTAATGTGTACCGTACTCTTATTCTGTTCATCTAAATTCGAAGCCTATCAATAAGCACTGAATCTTGATCGTCAAAGCAAGCTCTACAAGTATTGTGAAGATCGTTAAGTGCTATCATCATCGGAACTCGCACAAAACGCGAAAATGTTCGAGAAAACGTCAATTTCGCCTTACTGAAGAAGCTATCGTAAGGTCAGAACTAATTTTTGAGGATTCCAATAGCAGAAATAGATGAAGAAAGTCATTTCCGACAATCTGACCAGGGGCGGTATTGTTCTCACGTTTTGGGCAACGCCCAATATAAATTGGGCAAGCCGAAATTCATTTCGCACCCCCACTCTTCAACGGAGCTGTCGCCCAAAATAATTGAGCAACGCCAAAATCGGAATTTTGGGCGGATCGGTCGATTTGGGCGAGGATTTTAATTGAAAAACTATTTGAATTGCCGAAAATTTTGGGGAGGAGAACAAAGGAAAATCGAATCAATTCGCGAGAACTTGTGCAGGATTTGGGCAGATTTTCGCAGTGGAGTGGATTTGGCACTCTGTCAGGGACATCACTGCCACTCTAGTGACATGCGAGTGACATCACGTGTCATTGTCACTGCGAGTGACATACACTTGTCATTGTCACATGTCATTGTCACTGCGAGTGACATACACGTGCCATTGTCACTGCGAGTGACATATACTTGTCATTGTCACTTCAAGTGACATACACTTGTCATTGTCACTCCGAGTGACATACACGTGTCATTGTCACTGTCATTGTCACAAAATACCGCACTCCACAGGTAGATCACGTGTATTCACGTAATTTCATACAGCGATTATCGAGAATAACAAGGAATACTTGTTTTCATAAAATTTCCCGCGATCCCGGTTTTGAAGGCGGGATGTACCAATACCAGGGTCTTCCGTAATCCGGATGGTCTTTGATCTTTAACGGATCGAATCGTAGCTCTCTCCATTCTGCACACTCCCTTTCTCTGGCCAGTTTGCAGAACGGAGGTAGGACTATTCGATCCGGTAAAACTAATTGATTTGAATGACTGTCATTATCGTCCTGTTTTTATTATTTTATTTTTGAAAAATACCTCAACAATGGACGTGGATTCAATTAGGGACGGAATAAATTTCCTCTCTTCTCCTCTCCTTCCCTTCTTCTCCCCTCATTCTCGCCTCTCTCCCCCCTTCCCGCCGGTCGCTCTCCCCTCTCACTCCTCCTCCTCCCGTATGGAAAGCCGAGGTATCTACAGTATCCTTCGGTAACAGTTTGCCGTTTAGAGCATTTCGATATCGGGCATCGGGAGGTGACGCCAAGAAACTTCCTGAATTAAGTAAGACCGCGGGGGGAGAGCGGCGAGAGAGCGGGGGGAGGGAGAGAGACACGCGCGAGGGAGGCTCCGCACCTTTCTCTCTCGTCTCGCCCTCTCCCCTCTCTGGCTGCTTTTAACGCTCTCCCGGGCTTTAGAGAAGAGTTATCGACATACGTCCAAAAGTAAAAATGATATTGAGACCCTGACGGTCACATTGAGCTTATTTTTGTCTTGATTCCGCGAAGTTGGCTATCCACTTTGTGGCCCCTAAGTATACAGACTAGTCTATTACTATCAGCTCTCTCCATTCTGCACACTCTTTCGGCTTGTCGAAAACACACAAGTTCCGAGGACATCTACGATGAGTTTTGCTCAAAGGGCACGGGATTATATCGAGGTAATCTCATGATCATAAAACTATACACGTCTAAGCGACACAAAAGAGCATTACGCATATAAATAGAGCGACGGAGAGAGAATAGAGCTTTGGTTGAGAATTATTGGTGATGGAGACACAGCGAATAATCTCCGATTTCGAATGCTTTATAGATTAGTATGCTCTCCGGCTCAGGTCTGCCGGCGATTGAGTGTGCCGAATGGAGAGAGCTGGACACTGAAATTACCCCCATCATCATCATCATCATTTTATCCAGGTCGACGGTTATACAATAGGGGTCATACAATGAAAAGATAAAGAAACGAGGAAATAAATATCCTTCTTCGATTGCATTCTTCGTAATCGTAACCCTCCCCCCCCCTCCCCGTTATTCTCAGGTATGGGTCTCATTCCTATACAGTATAGGATTCTAAAAGTACTGCGATCACTCTTTGATGAGAGATCAAAGATCACCGATTCCGTTTATAGGCGACGATCTCAATGCTCTCCACTGGACAAACTCCCCGGAAGCAGCAGCAAACCCGCACGAGCCACCAATTAAGCCACGTTCCCCATAGTATGTATAAAGCCCCATGCAATACTTTCTGCAGAATTAGTGCTCGGTCTGTTTTGATACCTTCTTCCTGGTAGAAGAATATCTCTTGAAACTCAAGTGATTTGACGTTTGTGCGTCATTTTTTGACACTGAATTGAATGAGTTTCAGAAGGTATACTAAAGCTCAACTCTACCGTTAGAGACCAGGGTGATCTAACAAAATGCTTGCATCGGTTCGAATGTGTGCTTAATGTGTTGGTATGGTTCAGAATAACATTTTTGCTTTTTAGAGTTAGTCTCTATCTCATCTCTCAGCCGAGTTCTCCCTCGAAAACCACGCGCGCGCTGGCAAGGGAGAGGAGAGGGAAATCAGGCGAGAGAGAAAAGGGGCGGAGCTTCTCTCGCGTGTGTCTCTCTCGCTCCCCCCGCCCTCTCGCTCGCCTCTCCCCGCGCTCGCCGACAATTCGGAGAAAAAAATTTAAAATCCAAAAAAAATCTTAAAATTCTTCTAAAATACGAGTGAACTGAATTTGAGTTGCGGAGCTTGCGGTAATCACTAGAAAGCCTTTAAATCACGTTTTTCGACCTTAAAAGACGCGTTTGACCTACTTAGAATGCACCGACCATTTTCCGCATTGCATGCTTTGTAGTAGCTGCTGAGACCTACAGAAAACGCTTTAGAGCGTCCTGATTGATAAAGAACTAGAATTGTCGAGTCGCGCGCTAGTTTTGTGCAATTTTCTATTGCACCCAAGTGGGCGGAGACTGCGGTCTCTATCTACCGTACACTTCATTCCGTACGGGACCAAAATTCGAATCGACCTCATTCTTCACTTTTTTGAACGAGGGGGCTGGGCCAACCGCTCATTTTGTTTTTGCATGTGAGGAATGGCCAGCTTAATACTGTGTCTCGAGGTGAGATATGTTAAAATATGTATCTTTTCACCCGGGATCAGAATGACATTGGATCTAACTCAACTTCACAATCTTTAGCGCGCGTTGAAACATATCCGAACAAAATCATCATTATTGCTGAAAAAACAACTAACTTTTGTCTGAGAAATACGCCATGAACGCCTTAAGATCAAAGATCATTTTTCCTCTCCAGGCATTCGAACCTCGACGGGGCGGGATACGGTAGATTGTTGTTATCGAATATGGATCGATGCCGTCATAGTGAAGTTCAGAAAATATTTCAAAAAGAAACTAAAAATCTCCATTCCGCTCCGCTCTTGGAGCAGCTGTGAAACATAATTCGTCCTAGCAGCTTCGAGACGGGAAAAGTCAAAGTCGATAATTGCTTCGTGGAAGGTAATTTGAAAAAAAAATCGACTATTCACGTAATTTCATACATCGATTATGTTGTGATGATGCCACCGCTGAGAATAATGTTGATTTAATTTTAAAAATATTGTTCTAAAAAAACTAAAATCTACAATTCGTTACGCTCTTGAATAAACAGTGAAACTCAATTCCACCGATTGGCCCCTAGAATTGGAAACAAACAGTGAAAACAAGGAAAAAATTTTCTCAAAAAAATCTCCCGCGAGCCCAGTTTTGAAGGCGGCATGTACCTTTACCAGGGTCATTCGTAATCCGGCTGATCTTTCGTCTCGGATCGAATAGTAGCTCTGTCCATTCTGCACACTCTCTGATTCTCTGACTAGTGCGAAAGTGTGCAGAATGGAGAGAGAGTACTATTCGATCAGGCTAGACTACTACATTTGATTTGTTGTCTTTTTCGCCCCGTTGCATTCTTGCTTCTCTCTCCATTAAGCACACTATCCTGTCTCTCTGATCGTCGAGAGAGTGTGCAGACTAGAGAGAGATAGAAATGGGGCTTCTTCGGTTTCGGTCCAGATTGCAACCCCGCAGATTGAAATGAGAGGGGTGGAAAAGTAATCGAGATAGGTGAAGTAACTAACGAAGGGTTGTCTGGGCCAGAAACCGAAGAAGTGCCAGAAATAGTAACTCCCGAAGAGATATCTCGGCTCTACTTCAGAAGACGGGATTCTTTATGTTCATAATAAATATTTCTAATTAAATCCTTCTCGCTGACCGGTTGATTCACATGTACGACTGGGTATGACTGGTGAGATTGACCAAAGGCATCGTATAGTAAATGTCACCTACACTAGGACTAGGCTTAATTTGTAGGCAAATCTCCTTTCGTGAACAAATCCCGTCTTCTGAAGTAGAGCCGATATCTCTATTGTAGCTCTACATCATCCCTTGGTCCTACATCGATCTGATGCTCGCGTATTGCAAGAGGAAACGACTGAGCATCAATAACTGCACGCCAGTTGATCTGCATCGAGGTGTGATCTTTGATCTTTGCCGGATCGAATAGTTACTCTCTCCATTTTGCACACTCTCGTTACTCTAACTGACTAGGGAGTGTGCAGAATGGAGAGAGCACTATTCGATCAGTCAGAACTAGTGAACTGGATCAATAGTAGTGGTAATGCATAAAAATTGTCCCCTCTCCCTTGTTCACACTCTAGTACCAGGTGGATTGGTATTCGATACATTGCCACTGCTTATTCAATTTTTTGTTTAATCGTAATATAAACTTCTTACCAGCGCTCGGAGATGAAATCGATGAGGTGGAGCTGCGCAAGAAGTGGAAGGTAAATATTGAATTTATTATTCTATAATAATATTTAACTTAATTAGTTTATGCGAAGACTAATAATAAAAATATGACACGTCTGACTTGCATAGTTAACTAAATTATTTTTTAGTAAATTTTTAAATTGTGAAATTATTTCGTAACAGAAGGAGGAAAAAGATGCTGAGAAGAAAGCGAAACGAATCAGACTGCTGAGAGCTGAGGACAAGCAGAGGTTTATGAATCAATATTATTATAATATTAATAGTGTTTCAAATAATACGAACCATTGATACAGCCCACCAATATTATAATCCTTATCCGTAGTACGTTTCAAAAAATTGGCTAACTACACTATCTGTCATATTCGAGGTACACATTTTGATAATTATTTGGGCTTTTTTTTTAAATTTAAAATTTTTTAAAAACAATCACAGATCCGCCTCCTCCTCTTCCTTCTCGCGCGCCTGCGGCGTGTGCTTCGCGGCTAATCCTCCCAAGGTCCCGCATTTTGCTCTCTCGACTCTCTCCATTCAGCACACTCTCTGGTCTATCGACGAGAGTGTGCAGAATGGAGAGTCGATCGCTGTGAGTCATCAACATCGTCAAACAATTTGGGTCATTACATTGCTTTATAGACTCCATGTGCAGTGTATCCGACGCCCGATGTAAATTATTTAACAATTATTGTAAGATTCAAAAACTCAGTTAGAGTCATGGACTGTTTAGCATACAGTAGGCATTATGAGCGGAACAAAATATTCGCTAATTATTTATTTAGTTTTTCAATATTCCCGATCTTTCTCCTATGTGATCCTGGACGCAAAATGCACTGATTAAATACAAACACTGAAGCCTAGAATCCCTTATTAATGATTGCTAAACACAGTAGATTGGACTGTTCGTAATAACAATTGAAACGGTTTATTTTCTTGCAATAATTATCGTGACTGCTTTCAGCTCTCCGTCCTCACCACCTGCGGTCATCTGCTGTGCACGGCTTGCGCCGAGGCAATTCAAAATTTTAAAAAATATATATTTAAAATTATGAAAAAGTTTAATTTTCGATTTCTCGTCTTTTCTGAATCAAAAATAATATCAAAATGGCAAGCCACCGAACGCTTTATAACCACTTGCAACGGAAAATTGCAATGTTATGATCTTTAGTCTCTCCAATCGCTTACTTAAAATATTTTATTGAAATCAGTTATCGATACGGTTTCAGCTCTTGTAGACTACTGTAGGCGAATATACGTCAAATATTGCTCGGGTGATGTCCGGTCTCTCCGGTCGTCTCGTCTGTCCCTTCTGTCGAGCGAACACCGGTCATGTGCTGTTGGTGGAGGAGGTGAGTTGCTAAATAACGGGTGACAATCCAGTTTCATCCCTCTCCATTCTGCACACTCTGCTGTCGGTGTGCAAAATGGATAGAGGGCGGAACAAAGGCTGCAATTTATTCGATTAACACGCTATATAGAGTGGAAAGATCCGAATATTGATAGTGTTCAAATGTATCTTATTTTGGATATGAAAATCGTCAAGTGTCTATTAAGACATGTCAAGAAAGGACTAGGGATGTCGTTTCGGTATTTGCTCTCTCCATTCTGCACCCTATTTCGCAGGTCAGAGAAATGAGAGTGTGCAGAATGAAGATAGTCGAAAACCGAAAGGTCATCACGAAAAAGAACCGGTTAAAAAGAATCTCTTTCCAGGTATCCTCCGAGGAAGCCTTCTCCTTCATGGAGTTCCTTGGCCATTTGACTCTTCTCGGTCCCTTCCTCTTCCTTCGTCGCGTCATCCTCTTTCTCTACCACAAGTATCTGGGAAGAGCCGGAAGAGGAAGCCCTAAAGAACACTAGATCCACCCCTGATCTTTGATCTTAAAACACTGAACTTTGAACGAGAGATAAACCTAATTGCACTAAATATTGCTTGGATCCGAACTGGCAACAAGATGCTGCTTGAAGAAATCAGAAACATCAACGTGTTTAATAAATACTAGGTCGAATAATTTCTATACGCGAATAACTTTGAATCGATGCTCCCGTTTCTTCGTCATTATTAAGTGTGAACGAAAGTTATCCAATTTCCTAGGAATTTATCTCGCAATCACATCCCTTTCGGGTTCTCTGACAACTGAGATAACACGCAAAAATGAGAGAGTGGTTGCTAAAAATATCATGCATTGTATCCTCTTACGATTCCCCCAACGGCAAAAGATTCTGACCACTGAGCGGATCGAACGCCCAACCTTTCGATCTGGAGTCGAACGCGCTACCATTGCGCCAAGCAGTCATGTTTCTCTTGCTCTCATAACCTCATCTCATTTCAGGCGAGTAATTACCGGCGATAAAAATAGTGCCGAGTAGGGAATGTTTTTTTTAAGTTTGTAAAGTTCGGTGATCGAATCGCACTGAGATTCATCGGGAAAACTCGAGAATAATGAGTTGTAAAACGCATTTTTACAACAACAAAAAAACAGCTTCGAAGACAGATGATCTACGTTTCAGAGAATGCGGATCAGAAACTGATGCAGTATTCGAGTAATAAATTGTCTCCTTTCTGGAAACAAACTAGTTGATTAAATTCGGATTCGGAAAGCGATAGTGTTCTCCTCTCCGACCGACAATCGGCCTTTATTGATTTCTGAAGCATGTTTCAAGTTTGCTTCCTGTTTTTGTTCTATGATAAAGGTGCAAAAAACAGATATCAGGAGGCTAACTTGAAACATGATTTAGAAATTTAAAAAAAGACCAATGATTGGTCGAAGACAAAGTGGACAAATGATAGCACAAGAATACAGACTAGTAGGGATGTCGTTTCGGTTTTTACTATCTCAATTCTACACTCTCTCGCCGGTCAGACAGACAAGATAGTGTGCAGAATGGAGAGAGCGGAAAACCGAAACGACATCACTACAGACTAGTATATTACAGTCGTGATGATCTGAAGCGATATCAGCTCTCTCCATTCTGCACACTCTTTCGTCACTCTGGCTTGTCGAAAACACCCAAGTTCCGAGGACATCTGTGTGGAGTTTTGTTCAAAGAACACAGGATTATATCAAGGAAATCTCATGATCGCAAACTATACAGGTCTAAGCGACGCAAAAGAGCATTGCGCATAAAAACAGAGCGATGGAGAGAGAATAGAATTTGGTTGATTATTATTGGTGAACAACGTGAATATTCTCAGATTTTGGAGCGTTTACTGATTAGTATGCTG
Source organism: Pristionchus entomophagus (assembly GCA_036245825.1). Classification (NCBI taxonomy): domain Eukaryota; kingdom Metazoa; phylum Nematoda; class Chromadorea; order Rhabditida; family Neodiplogasteridae; genus Pristionchus; species Pristionchus entomophagus. The sequence goes on along the minus strand of BTSX01000004.1, from coordinate 45,672,443 downwards.
CTTGAGACACACAAACTCCAGGTTGCACAATTTTGGGCAATACTTCTATTTCCAATACCACATGGGAGAGGGCAATTTAAGTTAGGTATATATTTTCCATCTATCTACGATATCGCAAGCTATCAGGCTTATCTGATCCTTGAAGTACAAACGCACCTAGTGACACATCTCTAAAATCTCACAAACTTTTGACGCTCTCGATAATCAAAAACTGCAATGAATTCGAATGCACGATTCACCACTCCGTTGCTGATGTTATTGTGCTGCAGGGGTGTGCAAAAATTTTAGGACCTCCACATGTCGCATGCTCTCTCGCCGGTTAGAGAGGACGAGAGAGTTTGCATAAAGAGAAGGGCGTAAAAAAAATTGTCACACTCCTGTTGTGCTGTGAGGGCTGGAGGTAGCGGAGGAAACGACTAGAAAAAAATATATGAACCCGGGACTGAGAGGTTTCACAGGACCGATAAGATAGTTTGAAACAGTCTGAATTAATTATGGATAAGGTAGAAGGTTGAAAATCATATAAAATAAAAGTGTGGACATGGCACTATGCGGTTTCCGAGAGGCATGACCAATGGATGTAACTGGCTGAAGCGATTCAATCGGGCAGCAAGCATTACAACCTGATCCGTTTTCTTCAAGTGACACCACTAGAGTTACCCAATAGAGCGTGCTCTCTCCATTTAGCACACTCTATCGTCATTCCAACTGGCAAGTTAGTGTGCAGAATGGAGAGAGATACTATTTGAAACGGCATCTCTCCATTCCGCTCTTTCAGATCTGGCCTATTATGCATTCCTTCGAAATGATTACAGTACCCCGTAATGTGATTACTTGAAGAAAAAAAACACAAATTGGGCTTGACAAAACTGGACTTTATCAGCGTCTGTTATCTTTCAGTATTCTACTTCGTTACTCTCGCCCTCTGGCTCCTCATCCGTTCCAGTCGACTTGTACCTCCTTTAATTTAATTATTTAAATAAATAATATATTTTAAAGTAAGTTTTACGCTCGAAAAAACTTGGTTTTCGCATGATATAATTTTATTTTTATTTTTTACAATTAATTATTTAATTTGTTCAATTTAAAATAAATAAATTACGTCGATAGTCTCGTCGTCTTTACGCGGACGGAACACATTGCCGCGCGCGATCGCCTCGTTCCACAGTCTCACCTGGATTTTTGTTGTTGTTGGAAGATCAAAGATCACGTGGCCCCGAACATCGACCTAGTGTACTATTCTGATCCACCGATTGTCTGTGGAACCCCTGATCTACAGCATCCCATACCGAACGCCATCGTTTTATCCTTGCGTTTCTGATCTTTGATCTTTGATCTCTGCCCCCTCACCTCCTCTTCCTTCTTCTTGTTCACTTTCTTCTTAGGGGGCGGCTTCTTCGGACTCTTGGCCGGCAGGGGCGGGCGAGGCGGAGTAGTCTCGTTGCTGCCCTTCTGCAAATCAAAATAAATATTATTATATAATGTGGCGAATATAATCAGGCTTCGTATGCGAGTTATCCTGCATTAATCAGGAGTTGACGATAACGATCAGTGCCAGATCAGCATCAGTTTCCTTACCGTACCGTTTCTTACCCCTTATTTTACTGTTCCACCTACAGTAAACAGTATATTCATGATACCGTACCCTCGGTTTCTCACTGTCCACCTGTGTCGGCTCGGCACTCGGAGGCACAGCAGTAGGAGAGAGGACAGGCGTGCAGGGAGAGCCGTCGCGCTTCTGCTTGACTGATTCCTGTGAGATCAAAGATCAATTATACTCAACAACAAATTTATACGCATTATTGAATCAGATAAAACGATCCTCCACTCCACTCCTCCATAAGAACCCAATTAGAGATGTGCACTACTCACCATCTCATCCATCTTGTCTCTGCTCGCCATCGTCTCGGCCACGCGCTCCGTACTGGGTAGCTGCAATTTGGGTTTATGGGTCCATCCTGGATCCGGTCCAGGCTATTTATCAGGTACATGGCACCAAAAAGGTCGGTCCTTGGGTCCTGGTTTCCGCTTCTGGTACCCGGTACCACCCTAACCCTGGTTCGGTTCCTGGTTCCGCCCCAAACCCGGTTCCTGGTACCTGGGTCGGTGCCAGCAGCAGCTTGGGCGTGCCGGACGTCTTGCGCGAGTCGTCGAGGGAAAGCTGGAAAAGGACGAGTGAAAGGATGTTGAAGCTACTCTAACTACGCTACTCCAAAGATCAAAGATCAACCATCAGAGAATCTCTTCTGGTTACTCCATCGTGAATCGAGAACACTATGCAGGATTGAGAGCCTAGAGAATGCATTGGTGGACGTAAAGATACTAGTCATGCCGGATCCACCAGTCGCTCTCTCCATTCTGCACACACGGCGAGAGAGAGTGCAAACTAGAGAGAGCCCCATGCCCCATCCAACCTAGCGACATTACAAGATATCACAACAACCATTAATCTTCTTTTTTTCTCTCTTATATTTTTTCATGTCGATCATAGTCCAAAGATTAAAGATCAACTTTCACCTTGCTTCCTCCTCCTCCACCTTCTTCTCCTTTGTTGCTCTCGTCCTCTTTGTCCTTGTCCCGCTGCTCGTCGCCCTTCCTCTTCTGAAAATGTGAAAAGATCGAAAGATCAAAGATCAATCCTCTGATATCAAAGCATATCGTGAAATTGACTATAATTGTTTCGAAGACATTGAAGCACAAATTCGGTTTCATTAAATTTCCAACTGCTCAAATGCTCTCTCTGAAACTCAACACCGAATGGTTTCATAACGACGCGTTCTCTAGTCAAATTTTGATAAAAATCTGCTTCCGTTCACACTAGTAATGACAAATTAGACCCGCACTGCCCTCAATTCGTGTTCCCTATCGTTTCTCTGACCGACGAGGGATCGGGCGAATTGAGGAGAGTTTGTTTTACCGATTTGGCATTTAATATTCCCTCCTGGAGGAGGGAGCAAGGCGAGAATTGATCTTTGATCTTTCGCCTTTAAAACCACAACTCCCGCACCTTCTTCTTATTCTTCTCGTCTCTCGCCGGTCGGCCTCTCGAATCGCTGTCGATGGCCGTGGCGGCGTTGCGACCGATCGAGTTCTGGAGAGAGATCAAAGATCAACTTTTGAGATAGGGGGGTATAGATCAAACATCAATCTTGCCTTCTCGTTCTCGGCCGATGTCGACTTTCTCTTCCTTCCCTCCTTCTTGTCTCCCTGCCGCTTCTTCACCTTGTCATCTTTGTCATCGGGCGATTTGCGCTTCTGAAGAAGTAATAGTTAGTATAAATTCAATTATTTAGTAGCTTATTTAGTTTGATTTTTCATTTCCAGTGCGCACATGACGCATATTTCAAGAAGTACGTGAATGAGAGAGCCATTGATTATTAAAACATCTTGGAGATAAAAATTCAAAGATCAGGATTCGATGGACCTAGATCAAAGATCATCAATACGCTTCTCTGACCTTCAGCGACTTCTCCTTGCCTCCCCCAGCTTGTGTGCTTTTCTTCTTGGTCGGACGAGATGGAGGAGCAGAGGACTTACTGACACTCCTGGAATGGGATGGTCTTTGGCATTGATCTTTGATCTCTGATCGCAAAATATTTCTCTAAAAAATATCTATACAGAAACCAGCTAACGATAAATTGTCCCGTTTTTTCATTTTCTTTCGTAGAGTGATTGAAACTCATCTGATTCTCTTCATGAAATTTTTTTCTCACTAACTAATTAAAAATAAATTATAAACTCACTCTCTCCCCTTGCGCTTGCGCTCCTTCTTCTTCTCCTCGTCCTCGATAGTCTTCTCCTGGAAAAGAAAAGTGATTGATGATGTTTGATTTTTGATCTTTGATCTGTCCGCGGTACCAAGTGCGACCGATCCCCATTCTCCTTGACACATAGGGGGTTTCACTTGGCACCGGATCCGTCCTTCAAAGGGGTCGGAGCCATAACGCGCGGTTTCTACCCAAAAGGGCGTGTCTTAGGGGTCAAAGTGGGCGTGGCCTCAGGGGGCGGAGCTTATTCCCATGACCTTTACCTTATAGATGTTATCGCAGTCGATGGCGGTCAGCTTCCGGGGTTTGCTATCTTCTATCCCCGTCGCCATGCCGTCGTTGTCGTTCGACACCTGAAAGAGTTGATCTTTGGTCTCTGATATTTGATATCTTGGCTGACAGAGATCAAAGATCATGGGCGCATTGCATGCATCTCCAAGTGGACCTGATCTTTGATCATTAAGCGCCTCGAGAGATCAAAGATTATAGATCAGAGATCAGACAACAAACCTGATTGAAGGAGGCCTTGGACGAGGTCGGCGGAGAGCAGCAAGAGAGCACGATGAATGAGACTGGAAGCAGTGATCTTTGATCTTTAATCTATCACTTCGCAATTGAGATCTAGTACAGTTAGCTAGGGAGAACGGAAATCCATCTACTTCCACGAAACATACCCAACTACTGTGAGATCAAAGATCAAATACTGAAATCACCGTAATCATACCGTACTCACCTCCGAGTAGGGCGGTCGCGAGCATCAGTAGGTCCAGCATTGTAGAGATCAAAGATCAGAGAGATCAGAGATCAAAGATCAACGGGTGAAATAGCCCCGAGTAGTGAGGAACGACCACTCCGGAGCGGCGCAGAGACTGGAAATGAGGGGAGGAGAATGGAGTGATTGGAATGGAAATATCTGAATTTGACTAAAGAGCGCGTGCCGTTTGAGAAAAAATATCGATTGTATTATGAGACTGAAGTCTCAGCTGGTGACCTACAATGATCCTGCAGTGCTCATACACGGAATTAGGATGGAGGAAATGTAAAAAGGAAGAAATTGAAAGATTAAAATGCTCAGGAACGTCAATACGGTGTTTAGTGTACTATCGTTACAAATTTGGAACAAATAAATAGCTGTAACTTCATTGAATATTTCTGAATTTTTGGCCATTCTCCTGAGTATTCATTGTCGAAATGGGCATGGAATAAGAACAAAGCCGAAACCATAAACCTCTTGGTTAAAGTATCGATTCTACAGGTAGTACTGTATATTTTCTTACAATATTTGGGTAGGATTGAGTTGTGATCTCACTAGAGCACACTAGAACACTACGACTCTCCTCAAATAGTGCACTCTCTTGCCAGTCAGAGAAACGACAGAATGAGGAGAGTCGAGTTCCGAGGAGCGGAAGGTCGTTTAAGTGGCATGGCCATTCTCACCACTAACGAGATTAGAGAGCGGAGTACGGGAAATGTGCGACAAAAAAAGGAAAGGGGGCAGCAACTGTCATATTTATGATAGAACCAGGGTGAAAATGGGCATTGTCTACAACTATCCAAAATGTGTTAACGATCCGAATATATTGGATTAGAGATAATCTATTTTTTTGTTTCTCATGCTTTAAAAAGCTCCTCAGAAGATGCAACGTGGTGCGAAAATTTGGTCGAAATCGAAAATTCTATCAAGACCATCTTTTGTGCGATCAATTAGCTTCATTCTTTAGCTCGATAAAAAGTCAATTTCCATAACCACACAGATCTATGTTTCATCGATCAGCCTTCATCATAGAGCAATCACAGCGTGTCAATGTGGACGATTTCTTTGTGTCTCGCGGCGCTGCGCAATAGTGAAACTCATTCAATTCCCTTCATTCTGTGCGAGTGTGTCGGTCGGAATGGAGAGGAATTGGGGGAGAATAATAGTGCGAATGTGAACGAAATACTCGATAAATGATAGCAAAATGATCACGGGACATTTTTGTGATTAGATTAGAGGCTTCTGTCTTATTTTTATCTATTTAATCCGCTAAAAAGATCTCAAGACCTCGTTTTCGACGAAATCGCTTTTTAGAAGGCTTTCTTCAGAGTTTCTGAAGAGCTCACTGGGGGAAACCACATCACCATTATTATTTTCTGAATCTTCATGAGAAGCTCCACATTTTGTAGCATTTCGATTTTAAAATTTTATCTTTGTGTTCGAAATAATCGGCAAAACCATAGATTTTTATCAGTATTTTTCGTTTATCTCGAATAAAAAGACAAAATTCAAAAATCGAAATGCTACAAAATGTGGAGCTGCTCATGAGGATTCAAAAAATAATAATGGTGATGGGGTTTCCTCTAGTGAGTTCTTCAGAAACTCTGTAGAAAGCGGCCTACAAAGCGATTTCGTCGAAAACGAGGTCTTGAGATCTTTTTAGCGGACGAAATGGATAAAAAATAAGACAGAAGCCTCTAATCTAATCACAAAAATGTCTCGTAATCATTTTGCTATAATTTATCGAGTAATCTGTTCATATTCGCACTATTTCTCTCCCCAATTCCTCTCCATTCCGACCGACACACTCATTCAGAATGAAGGGAATTGAATGAGTTTCACTTTTGCGCAGCGCCGCCATTCTTTCTCTCTGACACGCTGTGAGCAATACTTTGATCAATAATTATTTCGCTTCCAGTGATCAAAAAATAACCAATGAAAAATAGCTTCTCAATTCGATGAATAATTAACTCAATCTGAAAATCTGAAATAAGACGACAAAAAAATAAATCTTTTGATTTTATGAAACACCACAAAGAATATGGATAAAAGTGTTTGGACGAATCTCCCACAATGTTTACAATCTCCTTGTAGCACCAATCAACCTACAGTATCGACGTTAGGTGATGGGCCACTTTTTCATTCTTTCATAACTTTTGACTCGTGATAGATTTCCGGCTCAAACTTGGACATGTAGTAGAACAACCATCGTGTGTTAGGAATATGCCATATAGATATCAGGTCACTCCCTGGTTGTTGCGTAGTGATGACGCAATCAAGCAGTACTTTTTCAAACAATCAAAATTCTTACATGGATTTTCCCCTGCTCACAAAACTTTCTGAGTATTTAGATAAGTCGAAGGGCTATTCAGAAAAAAAATTTGAAGTTGCTGCTAAATCGCACTTTGGCTACAGAATGATTCAAAAAAATGGATTTTCGCTCAGAGACGTGCTAGAGACTCGTCCAAAAGCTCAAAATAATCCTTGTGATAATCCCTAGTGATCCTCAAAGTTTGGTGACGATTGCTCTTCATTTTCCCTCAGGGCACGAATTTTCACTTTTTCGCATGACTCTATTTTGGATGTTTATAATTTTGACGGTGATTTTCGTTCAAATGTGGTTTCTGGATAGGAATGTTTCAAATCTATGGAATATACGATTCCCAATTTTTTAGAGCATTTAGATCCGTTTCATGCCCGTGGAAACCGAAAATCCGAGGTAGATCGATTCTTTTCATAAAAATTACCATGATATCATGGTTCATACTCGAAAAACTAAAAAAAACTTTTTCTCTCAGAACTTCCTAACAAAATTTTTTCTGGTGCATTTTTGTGCGCTGAATCCGAATTTCAATATTAGAGCCCATGATATCACTATTGAAAAAAGATAAAATTCAAAAACTGTCAAAATCGGCTATTTTTGGACAAACTCGTGGAATGATATCGTCAACATAAGAAATATTCCTCTCAGTCCTCTGATTCGAACGACATGTTCGGTTTGTTATAAGCATTATTTTGAAACGAGTTATGGCCGCTTTCCTGAAGCGAACTTAGTACAACCCTGTTTTTGAATTTTATCTTTTTCGAATTGTGATATCATGGGCTCTATATTGAAATTCGTAATCAGCAGACAAAAAAAAACCAGAAAAAATTAAGGCAGGAAGTTCAGAGAGAAATTTTTTGTCGACTAAAACCATGATGGGGGTATCATGGTCATTTTTTGGAAGAGAATCGATCTACCTCTGATTTTCGGTTGCCGCGGGCAGGAAAGGTATCCAAATGCTCTAAAACGTTGGGAATCGTATATTCCACGGATATGCTACCATCGTGTCTTGGAATGACCTTTGAACGAAAATCACCGTCAAAATTATAAACATCCAAAATAGAGTCATGCGAAACAGTGAAAATTCGTGCCCTGATGGCAAATGAAGAGCTATCGTCACCAAACTTTGAGGATCGTCAGGGATTATCACAAGGATCATTTCGAGTTTTTGGACGAGTCTCTAGCACATCTCTGAGCGAAAATCCATTTTTTCAGGATTTATTTTTTTGAGTCATTCTGTAGCTAAAGTGTGATTTAGCAGCAACTTCAAATTTTTTTTCTGAGTAGGCCTTCGACTTGTCTAAATACTCCGAAAGTTTGGTGAGCAGGGGAAAATCCATGTAAGAATTTTGATTGTTTGAAAAAGTATTGCTTGATTGCGTCATCACTACGCAACAACCAGGGAGTGAAATGATATCTATATGGCATATTCCTAACACACGATGGTTGTTCTGCTACATGTCCAAGTTTGAGCCAGAAATCTATCACGAGTCAAAAGTTATGAAAGAATGAAAAAGTGGCCCATCACCTAACGTCGATACTGTATGTACTCACATGCTAGTCTACCTTACCAGATCGTTACAGGAGTGAGTGTTTTTTGACCGAGATTCTTCAGAGATTGATTCAACAATATGCCCGAGAAATTAATAGCAATTATGTGGCACAAATATGACAAGTTGCAAAAAAAAATCATTTTCGCAAGAGATTTTTTCTGAAAGATATAGCTGAAACCATTGTTGCAGCAACCAAATGAAGCCTCATAGAATCATTCAGTAGCACCAACGTGCCACGAATATATCCCGAGTGGATACTATTTGTCATACTCGCTACGATAATTGATCGTACCTTCTGCTAAAGTGCTTCAAGGGAAAAGGAAGTCGACATTGAAAATCAGAGAGAGATCCAAGAACAACCTTAGGATGGTAGATGCCGGTCCTTCCATACTTCAACGATCCCAACCAGTAACTTCCGTCAGGAAACTCCTCGGGACTGAAGTGAGGAAACCAGTGCTATTGAGGTCGTGGTCTCTCGATTTGATTACTACTCGAACTCCCCATCTCAATAGCTCTTAGTTTGGGAATTCAAAATAATTAATCAAGATGTTTCGTATTCTGGCGTAACCAGTCCGATTGAAGCCACCAGCTCTCTTCATCACACCAACATTAACCCTTAATCTCAATTCTGACAGCATTTTTCCTTTCAAAAATATACCGTACCTCTTTCCTCTCGATCATCATCTCTCTTACTGTACCCCTCCCCCAATCGCCCACTAGGGATGTCGTTTCGGGTTCGATACTACCGAAATTTTGACTATGATTTTCGGTTTTTTTTTAACTTTTCACTAGATATGCCTATTCCACTTCTCTCCATTCTGCACACTCTCACGTCGGTCACACACAACATCACTCTGTTAACAGAGTGTGCAAATTGGAGAGAGCCCTAACAAATATCCAAACTTTCTCAGCATAAGAAATCATTCCATCTACAGTCACGTACGCGATTGCCTAATAATTTTGCAACAATGGAATATAAGTGATTTTAGAACAATAGCGGACGAAGGAACATTGAGTAACAAGATCATGCTCACAAGTTATTTGCATCTGAAGCACGAAAAGTGCGAAGAACTTGTCATGGTGGAAACATTACTTCGCCATTCAAGATTCGTTTTCTAATGGATCTTATGTAGCACAAAATATGCAGGTCGGCAATTCCCAATAATCAGTCAGAAAGAATGAGATTATAATTGGTGACAACTATCCTATCGGATGTGATTAAAACGTTCTGCATATGTTAACATGCTATTTGCATCTGAAGCACGAGTGTCCCTAGCCATTTAAAGCAAATGTGAGTACCGTCATTGACTCTTCATTGAGTAATGAGAATTGACAAAAACTCACGAATCACACAATTCTCTGCATACCAGACGCTTTGCCTAGTGATGACGCAACCAAGCAATAAAATAATGTAATAGATTTTCAGAATTGTTCAACCATCCACTGACTCACAGGTTCGTGTTCGCAATTCACTAAACTCAGAAGCGCGAGTTTCACTGGAACGCAAATTCGCACTTTATTGTCAGACAATGACACGCGAGAGAGTGCGCGAGTATGACAGGAGTTGAACGGAGATGGAGAGAGAAGACTTACCAGGAGAAAGAGAGGAGACGGCAGAAGGTGACTATTTATGATAAGAAAGTAATTTTTATTTATTTGCCGAGGAACGCATCAATGAGGTAGGCTAACCCGGAGAGGAATGGACAGAAGTGGGGAACTAGTGATAGAGTTGAAATGATTATTATTTATCCTCGCATGCGGGAAGAATATCAAAATACTGCGCCATGAGATAAGAAGTAGATCAAGAGAAACTTCGATCCTCATAGTTTTTCCAGAGCGAAGAAACTAGTGACTGGCTACGAGGAAGACGATGTCATTGAAAAGTGAATCAATGATAGAATCAATGATGAATGTCGAATCATCAATCAGCCAATCCAAGAGTGATGAGGAAGGAAAGAAACCTCCCTACTGGTGATAGAAGTTAAGGTTATTATTTTTTACTCGAAAAAAAAACATAAGAATATCGAAATATCGCGCCCCGAGATGAAATCTAGATCGTGAGAAGCAGCGATCAACCAGTCGGCAGCAGCGAGAAATGGCCAGAGCGATGGACTAGTGATTGACGATGAAAAATTATTTTTAGAGGAAGGCGAAAACCGAGAGATATCAATGAGACTCGCCACCAAAGGTGTAAGAAATGTACGAGAAACATCAACCTACCGGTGCTTATTAAACAAATTTAGAATTTGATGGGTTTGCAGAGAGAAAGATACCAGTAAAGAGTGATAATCAAATATCTGTTGCCATAAGACCCATTTTCTCACTGACAATTAGTGTTGTCAAATCTAACAGTTGCTCTCTCTATTCTGCACATTCCCTCGTCGGTCAAAGCGATGAGAGATTATGCAGAATAGAGAGGACTATCCGATCTGGCGCATTTTAATCAAGGAAGAGAGAGGAGTTGCTGACAATAGCATTGCGATAGACCGCGAACAATAGAGAAGCAATTTGATTTTATTTCTATAAATTTCGACGCAGAATCAACTACCTTATCACATTCAAGAATCTCTTGACTCTCTCATGAAACGCAAATTGACCACCGCTAAATATCTGGAGCGAAACCTAGGTGGCCCCCATACATGTTACCTGGCGGTTTCAAAACGATTGAAAAATTGTAGACCAGAGAACACGATTGTCCAGGCGAGATTAAGTATGAGAATAATAAATACTTTTAAAGTAATCGATAGGAAGTGTTTTCCGCAAAAATCTCAGAAGCGCATCGAACAAATTCCAATTTAGCAGCACTTGTACGATCGTTGAAACGAGAAGGAACCATGCATGAGATTGACAATCTCATATCGATAGACCAGGAATTTAGAAACTTATTATATACGAAAAGTACCCGTACAATTAGAAAAAAACAACCCATTACTTTTTTGACTCATCTATGAAACATGGATGGACCTATCAAATCTCAGTCTCAAAACGCTCAGCATCAACCTCTTCCCTAGTAGAGCTCTCTTGAAAGGGGGTGAAATGACGTAATCCCCCTTCTCACACTACCCTTCTGTATACGAGAATGATATCCCAAACAAGAAGAGAGTCGGTCTCTCTCCATTTCGCACACTCACTCGAGAAAGAAGAACGCAAGAGCGCGTCGAACAACAGCGAATCAGACGATATGGCAAAAGAAAGTGCGCGTTGTGTAGGGGAGAAAATGAGGTCCAAAGGATGAGTCAGATTCCCTCGTCCTCTTGAAGGAGTGATTGATCCATTCCTGCTCCCATAACTCCTCTTCAAATAATTAATTTTCTCAAACCAGAAGATTTAATAATACTAATTTAACTCACACAACGCGATATACTACTGGAGGAACATGAATCCAACTGGGTCACACTATGTTCTATATGTTCACCTAGCGAAAAATCCCCAACCGAGAGCTAAGGTTTTGCTGACGTCAGCTCATTATTTTCTGCCCATTCGAGACCGGTTTCTCCCCAATTCACATGCTCTCTCGCTCGGTCGGACTGTCGAGAGCGTGCAGAATGGAGAGAGCCAAACCCGAACCGACACTACCACTTCCTAAGGCGGCGTTCTCGCTATTGGTTTCAAACTCGCTATTGGCTTCATCGAGGATAAGGAGTTGCCGAATGAGACTTTAAAAGGTCATTTCACACCCCCGATAACCACTCCCATATAATCGGCGATTGGAGTGATAACTCAACTCCGAGGCATTCAAAAAAAAATGTCGTAAAATAGTCAAAGCTCAAAATGTCTTAAATTAATAGATTAGAGAGTTAAATCAGGTATACCATTTATTTAATAATCCATAAATATTTGCACGGCACACTTCACCACTTGGTAGGCCACTCACAATTATTGGAATTAATCGATATTTTTTATTCAATCTGACCAATCGCGGGTTCTGATAACAGGCTTGAATCAACAGACAATAATAAAACAACATGGAGAGAAAAGTCAGAACAAATTGAGTCAATTAGAGCAAGAGCGACTGTAATCCAGACCTACAGTAACCTTCAGGCTACCATATTCTACCGTAACGTTAAGGCAACGTAATCTATCGTAACCTTCAGGCTACCGATATCTACCTTTCTTCCTACCTCATCAACATATTTGAACCTCTTATCGATCTCCTCTTCTTGATCTCCTTGTGTAATTCCTACACCCACAACTTATTGCAGTGGTTGTCAAAAAGTCCAAATGCTTCACTAAACCGTGGAACGGCTCTTAATCTATTTGATTTCCTAATGACGCTATCTCTCAAAGAGTATAATTAATTAATCTTAGAAACAAGGTGGATCAATAGTGCTAACATTCTTCACAACGAGTGTGCAAATTGGAGAGACCAATATCGTGATCCGACAGTGAGCCAATGAGCACAATTCAGTAGACACAATGTGTGGAAAAATACGGATATTCGACCACAAAAAATAATTTCTACATTGAATCACGAAGAAGCGTTGGAGAGAGCTTTTATTCCATTGAGGACTCTATAGTGAATCCCCAATCGAATAGTAGCTGTCTCCAAATCGGACACTCTATTTGTTTCAAAAGACGAGATAATATGCAAAATTGAGAGAGCGACAATTCCAAAAGAACTACTACTACTCTCTACAGTTCTACTGCTTTATCTGATATATCTTTCACCACTCTGCACACTCTGTCGCCGGTCTGACGAGAGTGTGCAGAATAGAGAGACCTTAAACAGAAACAAAATCTCAATTCTCACAGTACCATCTTGGGCGGTCGGTTGGGGGCCTTCAGCATCCGCAGCAGAAAATCACAGCGAAAGCTAGGGCGAACGGGGAGATGCCGAGCCACTGAGAATGATAGGGTTAGTTGAAAAATAACCAAGAGATAACACAAGTAACCAATTTTTGCCAATTTCATGCCTCAGCATAAAACTCTGATTCTTTTTCATCCCCTACCCTACGAAGGCCACATTTAACATGAATAGATGCGTAGCCATTAAATGAATTTGTTTGGTAGGAACCATAACATGATTACCAGAAATTCATTTTCTCCAAATCATCTGTTGTGTTTGAAACCTATATTCACGTGCAGTCCCACTATCTAGAAATTGGAAGACTAAATGAGTTTGAGTTTTACACTGCATTTTTGATCACTGATTTTCCGTTCCCTACGATTTCTTCAGGTTTTTGGGTCACTCAAAGACACTTAGAATCGACATGCAAACATCGTGTCAGAGAGGCCAAAAAGCCTCATCTGCATGGCGGAGCCCGTTAATCACAAAATAAGACGGAACTGCAGACGAAGGATTGAGCGAATATTGGGATTGAGAAGACCGAATAGGAAGGCATCACTGGATAGCCATTTCCACCAATTGATAATTTCTGGATGAAACATAAATTCAGTCCCATCTCTCCACATTTTCTTATCATACCGAATCAAATATTAGCTCTCTCTCCATATCGCAAACGCTCTGTGCATTTAACGCGAGATGGTGTGCGGAATAGAGAGAGCCACTAATAATCCGGCATTACAACTGATCTTACATCTGTGCGATTTTATGTTTTAGCTCTCTCCATTCTGCACACTTTGTCGCCGGAAAGATGAGTGTGCAGAATAGGATATTTGAATTTACGCGTGCGATGCTAAATCGAAAACTGCTGTCCTGACTTCGCAACGCCTTTAGCAGATCAGTGATACAAGGGAACACGCCAAATGATACACCCCCTCTCCTGGATGAAGTCTGGATTCACTTGCACTGTCACTTTCTGAATCACAAGTAGACCAGACCACTGAGAAGGAATGAAATGAATACTTGGGATTGTAAATGGTAGGATTCGAGGAATCATTGAAAACACATTTCCATCAACTGATAATACCTGGACGAAACACAGATTCACTCCCGCACCCACTCTAAAGTGAATCCCGAAAAAATAGTAAACTCTCCAAATCGCACACACTGTATTTTGAAAAACAAGATAGTGTGCAGAATGGCAAGAGCGACTACTCGATCGGTAAGAAATACTACTGTTCACAGTCCTACTGTTTATTTGTGATATAGCTCTCTCCACACTGCACACTCTGTCGCCCGTCTGACGGGAGTGTGCAGAGTAGAGAGGCCCAAAACAGAAACGATATCTCAGTTCTCACAGTCATCCTCTTACACCGGTCCCGATTAATCTCCTCATCTCAATTTTTATAGCAGCCCCCGACCCGTGTCCATTTAGGTTGTCGCAATTTCCGTGTGGGTAGAGCGGCGCCGCACTCTCCGACACGTGCAGCAAATTAAAAGATTTTGATTATCATAATTTACTTTTTCTCTAAAGCTCCAGAAATTTAATAACGTTTTCGCGCAATCTCTCTTTATTATCACGGTTCGAAACAAGCGTTTTCTTATAAAATATTTATCAAAATACAGCTCTTTTTCAACTCCGCACAATGAAGGTAGCATTGTGATTGCCTCGAAAATCCCATTTAAAAAAAATCTTTGCTCACTGAACAGACACAGCCGCCTACAAAAGATCAACGATCTTTCTCTTAGTGGTGCCTGATCGAATAGATTCTCTCCATTCTGCACCTCAATTGCCGGTCAAAGATACGAGAAAGTGTGCAGAACGGAGAGGGATGTGAACCGAAACGACCTCCTACCATCTTTGTCTTAAAATACTTTCTAAGACTATAACAGAAACAACTATTTAATAGATCCTTCTCACATCAACCGTAACCAAACGGTACAGCCGCAACCCACCGGGTTCCAAACTATCAAAAATAACTTTTTAGATATTTCTCACATTCCTCGTTTTGAGTGGTCCGGGGTTGTAGCAGCCACAGCAGTGAACCGAAGCGGCTACGAGGGAGGAATGGGAGTGATGGAGTCACTGAGATAAAAAGGGATTAAAGGTAATGAAAATTCGGAAATTACAAGAAGAGAAGAAGATTTCGGGGGTTTTAAAAAATTGATCATCACTGGCTGACGCATAGATTAATTTGACGTGAACGAATGACTGTTTCGATATAAATAGTACTTTCGAGCACAAGCACTATCACTCTCTACGAATTTCTTCTCGCTCAACAACCACTGATCACCACTGCTAGCAGCAGAAAATCTGAAAATGCAATGCAACATTTGCCTAGTCGCTCGTACAATCAGATCAATAAGTTATCTAACATTTAGATTTTTCTTGGAAAAGGCCTACAGCATTAATCTAACCTTCCCACTCAGGATATCGTTCGGATTCAGAACTCAAACAACCAGGCAAGCTTAAACATATCTGCCTTGTTTTACGCTCATTGAGGGTCGGAATGAAGAAAATTAACAACTAGATTGAAACGCATTTCAACACTAGTATGGATCGGTTAGCAAACCACTACCGAAAAGGCAAAAAGCCTATAATTCACCAGATTATACAAAACAGTATACATTCGATACCCGTCAAAGTCTGGTCTCACACCAAATTAATATCTTCATTGCAATTGCGCACAACAATCCTTGTGGCTTAGAACAGGAAAATAACGACAATAAATTACCGCATTCGTAAGCATCGTTTATATAATATTTTTGTTCAGATTTGGGAATTTTCAAAGAATCCCCTTTAAATTGAGTTACATTATGGCCCTCTCTATGGTTAATTTGCCTCTCTTTAAAAACATGGACCGATAGTGCGAAAAATTATTTCCGAATGAGTGTGCAAATTGGAGAGAGCTAACCTCCCCATTTTGAAACAGGAAAAAGTGTTCGGTAAGTGTTCCGGATGTAGTTTCGGTTCTCTGATCTCTCCATTCTGCACACTCTCTGATTGAATGTGCAGATTGGATAGAGCGCTATCCGATCTGGAAGCGCATGCTCTCAGTAAATACCCCCCTTTAGCAGCTTAAAGTGTACAATATTTCCATTCCGGTCTATTACCGAAATCGCGAAATGGATTGGTGCATGATTAACAGAAAAGACGAGTTTGCACATGCAATTGAGCAATTCGGAGTGTGTCAAACAATCAAGGTATACTCGACTCCGTCGAAAAAAATGATGGAGAACTAGCAGAAATGGGACGCTCCTTGATTATATTTCGCTGTGTAACATGCTTGATATTTGATAATGTTTCGATCATATTTGCATTGCAAACTTTTTGCCTCATAATAATCTCCGCTAAACGTGATCCAATTGAATCAATATTATTTCCTCTGGGATTTCTCTTATAATTTTGTTGCAGTGAACGCGTCATCGATAAATTTTTATTTGAAATGATTTTCGGTCCTGATCCAAGGTCTCATTGATGAGCTTGTTTTCAACTGAACACCATATACCCATGGAGCGAGAATTCACCGGTCACGCAAACCTCCATTCTAGAACCGCAAACCACGTCATTGTCTACTCTAGCAATGAATCATTATGAAATGCGAGAGAAAATAAAATCAGATCATAATGTGAGCCCGGCACTAAGCGGTTTCGTGGAGCTATGAAATTGGAACGGAACTGCCGAATTAATGAAGAACAAGGTTTTTAACTGGGATTTATCCATTTTAAAAATTTTCATACAATTAAAAAAAAATTCTTATGTTCTCTCAGCAATCGAATGCTGATAGAACAACAGAAAACAAGTCCAAATGATCATGTCTTAATATTCATTCAAAATAGTTCTAAAGCGATTGAGAAAAAAAAGTGAACGAATCGGTTGCATCAAATCTCCTCCAACAAATAATTAAAAGAGATACTGAGAACAGAAATCGTAGCTAAGTTGTGTGGGCCGGAGTTTACCTAATCCCCGGCCCATTCGTTTATGGTGAGGTTGCACGCGGAACGGATATTTGTTTTGATTTCTTCAAGTTCTCCTATAAACTTGTGTTTTATTGATTTTATTCGCGTGTATTTCATTTAAATAATGTAAAATCAATTAAAACACGAGTTTAGAATTTGACGAAAACAAAATAAATTCTCGTTCCGCGTGCAACCTCACCATAAACGAATGTGACGTGGATTAGTTCAACTCCGGCCCACATCACTTAACCAAGATTTCTGTTCTCACAGTAATCCGACGGGAATTACACCCTGATCCGTTCCTCCTCTAGTAAATCCATCCGATCAGTTCTGAATCATTGTGGCCGAATCAAGTAGTGCTCTCTCCATTCTGCACACTATCTCGCTGGCTAGACAGATGCGAGTGTGCAGGGTAGAGAAAGCTGAGAAAGTGCCAACATCACGGGGGCATGACAGAAGCGCCAACGACAAAAGCGCCAACATGGTAGGAAAATCGCCAACGACAAAAGCGCCAAATGCTATAACTCAGTCCGGAATGATGATAGAGACTTCTGGTTGGGTTCATTGGATAGCTGGTTAAGGGCTATCTTTTTTCATTTTTTTTATCACTGATAAGACCCTTATCAGTGATTTGGTGATAAGGTGATAAGTCATGAGGGATGATAGCCCTTATCACCAGCTATCCAATGAACCCAACCAGAACTCTCTAGCATCATTCCGGGCTGAGTTATAGCATTTGGCGCTTTTGTCGTTGGCGCTTCTGTCATGCCCCCAACATCACTATACCGTACATCGTGGTGTACCTACCCTCTCAAATCAAAAACTCCCACACGTACCAGCTCGTTTCGAATATCCGCCAAAGCACCGAGCAGGCTAGCGACCGGATTGCTTTGCTGATTACCATCGTGACAAAAGCAATAAATACATTGTCGTTAGGGTTGCCAATTCGCGTCCATTGAATTGTTTTAGACAATAATTGCCCGAGAATTGCTCGGACAGCACGATGTCTCAGATAATGAATTGTCCGAACCTTAACATCGGAAATATTAAGTTTTTTCGACACCATTTTGTTTCTGTGTGATTCCTTGTCTTCACTGTTGGGTCCTAACTCCTCATTATCACCGACTCCTGCAAGATGAGATCGAAATTAGTCTATTTCGAAAATTTTCTATACTGCGTTGTGTGTTTTTCGGTCTAAATTCGCGGTATGTTCAAACATGCGAGTTTCCCGTTTCAACGCGCCATTATCGACCATTTCAGTTAGGAAAATGATTTCTCAGAACGTCCTTGTGAACAAATTTCAATTTGCCTCTTGTAAACCCAACCACTTGCGCGTTTCTCGTTTCGCCCCATTAATGGCCATTATCAAAACACTCGAGAGCAATAGCTCTAAAATAGATTTGAGCGCTTGCTCTCATACTCATTAAAAATTATGCAATACTTACTTGAATCAATCCGAAATATTCTCCATCCACTCCGAGATGCGCCGTGTGTCTCACTGCCTGAGGCTCGCCAATCAACGCCTTGCGCTGCTCACGATCCTTATTAAATTTATTGTTAGTAATAACTCATTATTAAACATGAGAAAATAATAACCTTGCTGTGTGAAATTCACAGAAACTTGCCTGCATCCGGGTTCACGTATAATATAAGAAATTAAAGTATTTTAAAGATAGGCGATAACGGCACGGGTGCTCAAGACCAGTCATTAAAAACGGCGGTGAAATCGGGCTGGCATTTTGCCAAGATGAGCAATGGGAATGGCTAAAACCGTATCTGAACATGCGCGCGAAAGTTCAAAATGGAGGAGAACGCGTTGCGTGTCCGCAACGCAAGTTGGGAAATATGCCAAGTCACGCCCCTCGCGCTCATTGGCCCGCCGCGCTCCCTTGTTTTTTAATGCTGGTATTTGGTCATTTTGAGCTCCCGTGAACCGATTACGGCACGATTGCGGTTTCAACATTCCATTAAAAAGCTGATCAGTGCAGAATGTCTAATGTTGTTGTGAGACTGGATATTTTAAAAAATCGAATTCAGAATCCATTCGTCTCCCATACATTTACCCTACCTTCTCCTAGCTCTTCTTCTCATTTGTCTTTCCTCGGTTCGTGGCGGGTGGATCGGCGCTCAGGGGCACTACCGTATCCTGCTATCATACGTCTCTTCTACAGTAGCCATAAACTGCCGTACCTTCCTTGCTATTTCATCACCTGCTACCGTATGCTACCAGTTCTTCAATGCAATAATATCTCATCAACTGCGACATAAACTTTAGGCAAGTTCATCATATTTCTACCAAAGGGATATAAAATCTCTAGAAATATATAAATGAAAAGAAAAAGAAATCAAAGATCAACCTTGAAAATTCGATCGAAAAGATTTTTAAAAATCTACAGTAATCCTTTCGGGTTCATTTCGCGCTCAATGGTGAGGGGAGTGCGGTTTCCCGTTATTGCTCATTTTTATTCATGTCTGAATTACCGTGATGTCTCGTCATCACTCGAACGTGAACCCTTCATCTCAATCGTCTCGATTTTTTACAGGCTAATTCTAGCTTCAGCTTCAAAATACAGGCTAATTCTAGCTTCACCTCATCGTCTAATTCGAGAACATAACAGTTGTTCAGTTCTCTCCTTAATTCGTCTTCCAAAAAAAACTTACCACACGCCATATCCTCTCGATCACCAACCGTATATTTAGCTTTTCTACCGTAGCCCTTCCCCAATCACCAACTGACTTCGAATCGAAGGCACATAAATTTAAAACAACCAGTGAACATGTTTTCTGAGCCATGAGAGAACAAGTCCAAAGTGATACATTGGCTCAACATAATTCTCTCTTGAAACATCCATCTCAATTCCTCCTTATTGTATTGTAAAAAAATATTCTCCTCTTTGTATTGTAAACATCATAAATATCCAGTAAAGAAAAACACGTCCCACGCATGGCAGCTAGTGGAATAGGAGTCACCAAAACAAATTACACTTTTGATTCACACTCAAAATACAGGCTAATTCTAGCTTCACCTCATCGTCTAATTCGAGAACATAACAGTTGTTCAGTTCTCTCCTTAATTCGTCTTCCAAAAAAAACTTACCACACGCCATATCCTCTCGATCACCAACCGTATTTTTAGCTTTTCTACCGTAGCCCTTCCCCAATCACCAACTGACTTCTAATCGATGGCACATATCAGATCGTCTCTATTGTACACGAGATGGTCGGCTGAGACGGCACTGCTCAGGCACGGGTGCTCAAAATCGCCTTCTACCAACATCTAAAATGCACTTGGTGCAGACTCTGTAAGGACCGCGACGCGAGGTCCTCGCGTCGCGTTCCCTCTCTTCTTTTCACACACTCTCTCGTCCGTTTTTGGAATGGCCTCAAACGCGCGTTTTTCAATTTGAATTGTTTTCCAAGCCACTTGTAGTTACTGCTTCTGAACCTCCGTGTCAGGGTGACGATCGCCCGAACGTGCAAAGGAAGTCTGAGAGATGTAGAGATTATTGATTGATTGATTGTGTACCGTATTCCGATACAGTATCCTCCGCGTATACCGTAATCCTACAGTACACCCCTATTAACGTTTATCGTAGTATTTTGAAATGTGATCGGCCAGTGAAAGACGGCTCCGTCGTGTAAATTTAATATTCATGCGCATATCAACTCTTCCATTCGCGCTTTTCTGTTTCACTAGGGACATTTGATCGCAACAATCTCACACTAGACGATTCCTTCTCACTCTTCTCAACAACAAAAAATAGCAGGGAGGGATTTAGGAGGCATGAGTGGAGTGAACCAGAGGAGGCTAGTTCGGAGACCTGTGAGACCTGTGGAGAAATCAACTTGGAGAAAATCCGCTTCGTCAGCTGTCCCAGGCGCATTGGGGCCACAAGGGTATTTTATGAGCGGAAGACGGCAGCCGTAATCAATATCGCACAAATATCATTCAAAATTATAAAATTGGAGCACCAACTTCTCTGTTTCACGCCGATCTCAAGTACGGGATATCTAAGCTAGGTACGATTACTCCTTCGATCATGCTTGAAAAAATAACTGTCAAAAATACGTACCATCATGATCTGCTTCGTATCCAGCACTACTCCATACAGACGGACGACGTCATCGTGGTGCATTCGGTGCATGATCCCCAACTCTGGAAATGAATAAATACCATTCGATCGCTGGAAATACCATACTTCGCGTCCCAATAACTCTCATATATATCAAATGGTATCTCTGATATGAATGATCTATTGATTGCCTAGACTTAGTCCCAAATAGATATGACTGGCATTTGAAACCGTAGTTTCGCAGTTTAGCAAGCATGGAAAAAACAGTTAAATACAATCATTGAATCTCTCACTGGACAAGAACGAGGTCGGATTCGACAGCAGTTTCTCGGAAGAAATACATTTCACCACCACAAATGATTCGGTGAGTTATTTAGGTTCTTTTATGCGACCGAATTCCCGAATTAACGAATTCAGTTTTAGTTGTGATTCATAAAGCCATCGAGAAACAAGAAACTGGCTTTGGTAGTCATCTCTCTTCTTACCTCAAATAGCACTGTTTTCTATATGAGAACACTTGTTATTGATTAGACTATAATGGAGGGAATCACATCGGGAGATTTGGACTACGGTAAATCAATAACGGAGAAAGATAGGCTACAGTACTTCTCGACTACGGAAGGTCAAGGGGGCGGGACTACCGTACTCCTCATCACTTGTAGTAGCTCGTGGGCACCAGAGAGGCTACCTTGTAGGTGAAAATGGAGCTAGTGCTGTAGATGACACCATCATCCCGAACGAAGGAAATGGCAAGCTGGAAAAATATTGATATAAATTATTCTAAATCGAGGAAAAAAGCAATGGTTTATTCTACCCGTGAATGCATCTCATGAAATAATAGTAGATGTTTTCGCAACTTGCAATCTGATGCCTATTAAATTCCATCAATTCCACTTCGAAATATCAAACTGTTGAAACATGTTTCTCTCAGGGCCCAAACTGTGCTATTTATATCATCAATTCTAATACACCTTACGATCAGAACACACGACGACTTTTCCCAATCCACTACCGTAATCAATAAATCGATAATCCACCGTACCGGCATGTCGGCGATGTTATTTCCGTGTTCGGGACATGCTTTCATCATCTCAGAAACGGGCGGAAGAACGCAAACTGCCACCTCCTCGCTTCTGAAAGTGAGTTATTGTATTATTTAAACAAAAACAAATTACAATAATATTATTATTTAAACAAAAAACAATGATCATAAATTTTTTCCACATGCAACGTCATGATGATTAACTTTTTGAGCATCTCCTATCTAAAGGCATTCTCGTGTAGCATGCATCTGCCTGCTTCGACGATAAATATGACCAAGAAGTTTGTATTATTATTTTTCCTTCCGACACACTCGGACATGAATAAAACAAATAAAACAAAATCTCACCTGATAGTTGTCTCCAGTTCCACAGTGTGCAGCCACACCTTGAGGTTATTCGTGAATCCGTGGCCAGTCAACTCGAGTCTGCAAATAATTTCAAATTTTTAATTTGCGCCTATTTATAACTGAAAAATGCTCTCGCGTCGAAATTTACACTAGGTTATATTTTCTACACTATTTCCGGCGGGAGATTTAAATTTGTATATTTTACCTCTGTCGCTCCATCGGTCCCGCCACCTCGACCGAGTTCAGCGTTGGTGCTGGTGAGATCGGCGATCGAACTGGCCCATTCGCCTCGTAGAAATGGTATTCAGCCTGGAAAAATCGATACCGTAGATCAGTACAGTATACAAACATCACTCAAGTCTTCAAAAAGTCTTCTTCGGTGTATCAACAGCGTTGACTGATATAATAATGCTCTCTCCATTCTGCACACTATCAGGTCTTCCAGAGATGTAAGAAAGTGTGCAGAATGGAGAGAGCTATTATTACATTCAGCAGAAAATAAGTCCTACGATCACAAAATGGTGATATCATCTGAATATATTTAATTTAGGCTCCGCCCCTTCCTAGACCACGCCCCCTCTTTGTGGTCTAGGAAGGCTTACTTTCGTACCTGGAAGGCGCACTTGTGTAGTTGGGACACGGGCTCTTCAGAGGAGGATTGATCGAGGAGAACGTGCGTTTTGTCGACCTGAAAAATGGAAGAGATCAATGTAACAAAAAGCTTGAAATTCTTAAAAACATTCGATGGATTTGAATTTTATTCAAGGAAATGTACATATGATCGAAATACTGATCGAGTGTGTCAATTGGACAACATTCAGCAGCCCAATATCACCTACGTTCTTCAACTTATGTCGCAAAAAATTATGCCCAAGTTACCCGTCAAGCACTCTTGTTTCTACAGTACTCCTCTCCTCTACCGTACCTTTCTGATCCTCATTCTCGGCAGTGCGATTCCGGATACCGAGTCGACGAGCTTGATCGCGCTTCCTGCAAGAATTTTACAGTTTAAAGGCAATTCTCGATCTCAGCTGTATTTGTTTGTTTTCACCAGATCCCAAGATAAAATATGTAAGTGGGTCTAACACAAGGATCCATTGAAACCGCAGATATCCTTTGCAGTTCTATTTAGGAAACTTAATATTTCGAGAAAAAATCAGTTCCCGATAACCTAGTATACTGTACTTACCGTAGTGCACGAATCCGTCCTTCACTCCGAATCGCACCGTGTCATCGCCGCCTCCAATCATGTGCGGGTCGTCTGGAAAATCGATCGAAAACGGGATTGATACCGTAATCGTCCCTACTAATTGCCCTTCCCCTTGCGATTAGTGTCCAACTGCCACAGAAGATTACGCTACTACCATATCCTACCGTACCCCCTTCTTCATCTACCGTACCCCTCTAATTACTGTACTTCTCTTCCCCTCCTACCGTACCCTGCTCGCAGAGGTGCATCGTGAATGCACCCCATTTGGTGCTTGAGGCATGGAAGTGGCCATTATCGACATGGAGATAGCGAGTAGAGACGGTTTGAGAGCGAAGTCGATTGAAGAGAGCTACTTGGAGAGAATGGAAAGGATATTAGTTTTGGAGAGAAACTCGTGATCTGAATAAGGCAAGCCATCCAAAGGCTAACTATATGCAAAATGAAAACTAGTTGCGAATACTTTCAAATATCTTTTCACATTCGTTACTCTCAACATTTCTTTGTTTTTTAACGCACTATTCAATACTATTGAATGTCCTTTCTGACATCGGACAAAATGCGAATTCATAACTTATATCAACCGGGTAAGCTTCTCCTCCTGTCTGAAGGATAAAATAATATGTTCGTATTGATGTGGAAAACTATAATTACTATAATTACTTAAACTATAATTACTCAATCAAGCCATCCAATTTCAATCTACATAGATTCAACATAAAAGCTCAAAATCACCAATTTAAGGATCGTTTCCAACAACTCATCACATTTATTCTTTATATATAAATATATATTATTTTTGAAATGCCTCCTCAACCGAATTAGATTGCTCGTCTGCCATGGGATAAGAGGCAAAGCCATAACTCAAATCAACCAGGTTATCTCAAACCCCTCACAATCATATCCGTTTTCCTTACCTTTGTTCCACTCGCAATGCAGAGAAACTTGCAATCCGTGTTCTTCATACTCTGCTTTTTCTTCGATGGCTTTGAGATCACCTGGAGAAATCAGTGTTAGTCAAAAGATTTTTTCTATCGTAAATTTGTCGGGGTAACAACTCATTCCACCAGATGAAGTGGCATTTCAACACAATTATGTATCAATTTAAGAGCCACTATCCATAATGATCCCTTGGATTCCAATGAGAATTTTTTTGTTACGAATGCACCAGTCACAGCCTGGTCTCACACAAATATCATATGCGCAATACAACTTCGCTCAAACAATATTGTGCTCAAATGACCGAAAAATAAAATTTTCGCAAGTAATCTCGGATCGATAAAACACTTCTCACCTTGATTCTGGCCGACGAGAAAAGACCCACGTCGATGGCGCATGCATAGAAGAATTGGACGGAAAGTTCAAAGTATTTCCTCTTATCGGAATCAGAGATGTACAGAGACTTCGCGGCACAGTAATCCTGAAGGCGAATATTGATTGCCCGGAACTGATCACCATAAAACTAGCTTGCTACCGTAATCAATAACCCTATCATAATGATGTCGTTTCTGTTTTCAGCGCTCTCCATACTGCACACTCTTCTGACCGGCGAAAAAGTGTGCAGAATGGAGAGATTGGAATCCTGAACTCCATTCTATGATACTTCCGATCAATCGATCTACCGCATACCTTGTTATTCGAGAAATCGAGTGATTGTCTCTCCTGGTCGGATTGCGCGCCAATGCCGATGAAAGCGCACAGCTCACTTGCCTGAGATCGATTTAAATTATTCAATTCGCGCCAGAAATTCAAAAATATAGAAACTCAATCGATTATATACTTCTAGAGACTTGGAGTTTCAGTAAATGTTCACATGCCGATGTAGCAAAAATTTTTGATATTTGAGCGGTACGTGTCATTCCAAACAAAATACCGTCGATTCTGAGTTTCAGACAGTTGGTATATGCGCAAACATCTGCCTCTTTCAATTTTTCCCCCATCGATAATGCGCAAAAACGAATAAATCAATAACTACAGTATACCTGTGCCTCGTGTATCTTCTCCGTGTCGGAATTCGTTTCCTCCACTCTTGATCATCGCAAGATGCGCCTCCTTGTACAGTCTGAAGGGTTACGGTAATCAATAGTTACAGTATCCAATATCCGTTTAAGCAAGAGAAATCAATAGAAAACACAAGACTGTTTCGTGAACTTAAACACTCACTGTCGAATGTTCTAAGGAATACTATTGGTGAACTTAAAATGAAAAAAATACGCAATTATATTTACCTATCCACCATCATTCTCTTCGTCTTCCATCCATCTCCACCCAGATCGACACACGGAGGAGGACAGAAGAACCTGAGAAGATGAATTTATTATCAAGTATCCTGCATCATTTGCGTTTCATCGAACTATCAAAGGCATGTAAGAACTGAACGGTTGATTTATATCAGATCGCTTGTAACTCAAAATCACCCAAACCTAATCTTCCGTCTCAATTGCTAGAGCAATTAAATATTCAGATATCAATGCTCCCGTGAAAACGGAGTTTCAGAGAACTCGCAAAGTCATGTTCCATTCGAACAAATGATTCTGTTTTCCTTTCCATCCCAACAACCCAAATCGCTCCACCACTTCATAATTCATCGCTTTTCTCCTTCTTTCCCACGCTCCGCTCTCCTCCCGACCAACAATTCCGAAGAGGAGAGAAATAGTAAGAGTGAGGAGAGAAGAAAGAGATCAGGGAGTAAGACCTAATCACGCGTCGGTATACGGTAGCCTCCCACGCCTGCTACAAATACGTATCACTTCTTACCGTAATCCGTCGCTATTCTTGCCTCGGGGCAATCAGCAGCTTCCCCATGACTTGACCCAAGTATGACAAACAAACACCTCCCCCCCCTCCCCTATTCACTTTGCGGTATCCCCCCTCTCAGGGTGTCAATTACCGTATCGACCTTGCGGTAGATGACTATAGTCGGCAAATCAATGGTACTTCTCACACAATAATGACAGAGACCACACTCTTTTCGGGCGCGTTAGGGAGAATAATTAGGCGTGAACAAAGGAAGAAGATCCACGGTGATTCGATAACAGACAAGCTGGCTAGAGGTTGGAACAAATTAAAATATTATCATAAATTGTTGTTTATTAAAGTAGTTGCTTCGCGGTTTCAGAACCCTTACCAATATGTAATGGACACTGCGCTTTATGCTCAAACAAGCCCCGGATACCCCCCCCCCCCCCCCCTGGTAGTTCACTCATTAGTCAATCGTTTACCTAAGAGACGAATAGAAGGAGGTTGACCCTCAGATTGGATACACTTTCAGCCCCATGTTATTCCAGGTGGCCTCAATTTGCCCGCCTTGTTCAGGTTTCACATCCGATATGAGGGTGCATTGCCAAAGTATCAACGATTCGAACCAGAGTGGCAACTTTGAGCAACAAAACGTAAATCTTCTAAGACACATGGGAATAACTAATTGTCTGTACCCACATTTACATTGCGACTTTCGGAGTCCTTATTTTCAATTTCATTTGAGTCCTCATCCCTCCCTTATTCCCCTCAATCTGTCGCTAATTTGTGCTCAAATATGGAGGAAGGGCATATGCTCAACCACTGTGCGGGAAGGAAAGGAGGGGAGGGGTGGAAGGAGGGAGAGGATAAGGGATAAAGGGAAGGAGTAGAGACACCTAATCCGCAGCTGGCAGAAAGAGCGCAGAATTCGCGAGGAGGAATGGAAGAGGGGAGGATTACGGTAATGGGAGAGCGCACTATCTTTTTTCATTCAGTTTAAGCGGATTTTGGAAACAGGGGCGAAATGATCACAGCTAGAAAATCACCAGCGCATTTTATGTCTCAATGATAATTCTAAAGTTCTGAGGCTTCCTAACGAAAGTTCAAGTGCGGTATCCTCCAAAAACGTATCAATAATATGCTACCGTACCTCTTCTCGTTCCCGTAGCTCTTCTGGGCAACTTTGGCGTGGAAAATCGTGATAACGCACTCATAGTTGCTCGGTGACATCAAGTAGTTTCGCATGCTCTCCCTGAACACCGAATCGATATTTTTGGATATCGGTAGCTAGAAAACTGTCGTACTTTGGGCCAATACCGTAATATCAGCACGGTAAGTACCGTACTCTTGATGACTACAGTATACCTGCTGAGTGGGGTGTGAGGGGCGGTGAGCGGCATGTGCGCAAGCAGAGCGTTCGCTTGCGGAAGCATCTGGTAGGCTGAAGCGCCACCACCTAAAATAATTTTAGAATATATTTTTTTTTAAATAAAAATAAACAGAGATGCGACAAACTTTAGGCCCGTCTCTAAGGGGCATCACTACTGACAGATAAGTTCTCTCCATTGTCCACACTATCTCGCCTGTTAAACAGACTGAAGAGTGTGCAGAATGGAGAGACTCGAAACCCGAAACGATACCTCCGCCACCCATTCCGAGTCCACTGCCACCTCCAAAGCCGCCCATACCACTCGCAGCAGCCAAAGTCGCCGAACCGCCCAGACCATTCGACAACTGCCTGAAATAATAATAAAAAATAATATTTAAAATAAAATAAAACGACATATTTTGAACTAAACCAACTGCGCAGGCCTAGGTTTCAAAGAACCTCTATTAAAGGAAGTATGTGGAACCCTTGATCTTCGTGCAATTCCCTTCCCAATAAATCAAATTTACTGAAATGTCAATGATGTTGGATAGAATCAATTGCGCAGATCAGATTTTCAATGATTGACTATTTCGGAAAGTTTGAGAAATTGCTTATTTGAGAAGGAATGCTCGACGAGATCAAATGCATACCGATCGGGGTTTCAAGAATCCGGTATAACCGACACAGTGAGGCGTCATATCGATTGTTACTTCTATCGTTGGAAAAAAGAGCAACACAAATTGTATCAATGAACAGTTTCCAAGTCAAATCAATACGTTCTCTGCCTCATCTCCCCCACTCTCAAACAAAAGAATCCTCGATTTATCCCTCTCACATTTCTCTGATTTCATAGCTTACGTATCAATCAGAGTTTCCGGTAAAGATGAACGCAATATAGATAATAAAGATAATATATAAATAGCAAATATTCCCTATACGTGATGCCTGAGCTCTCCATTTTTCACACTTTCTCTGTCCGAGAGTGTGCAGAATAGAGAGCGACTATTTGATTCAGCATCACTTCCTCTCACAAATTAATTAGTTTCCTCCTAGCGTAATCTCAATAATTAGCCGAGCCTGATAACAGCGATTTTTCTTTTATAAGACTGCTCGAATAAGCAAAACATTTTATAGCATGAAACTCGCAACAATAGAAATTGAAGTGGAAAAGATAAATCAGATTATCATTCACAGATTATGATTAAAGTTATTCATTTGTTATGCACTGGAGTGAGGTTATTCGAGTATCGATCAATTACAGTAAGAAGGCCAGAGAAATGAAAACAAGGTGACAAATGCAATTTGGTTGTGACGAAATCCCAATGCGAAACAATCGGTTAAATACCCATACTACCACTGTTGAGAAACAGTGCACATATTATGCTAGCGAGTGCCGTAATTCTCTCAATCACAAAACAATAATTTGAATGAGTGGGCGGGGCGTGAAAAGGGGCGTGGCCTAGCGAAGAATAGGGGAGGAGTTTTAGAGGGAGGACTTGGTATAAAATAAACCCGTGCACTACAACAAAGGACAAGATGATCTCGGGTCATTTAATTCACAGTGTCTATGAAAGGGAATATAAGTATAATACAAAATGAGGACAAACATTCTCAATGGCTCATAAACTATGAGAACACTTGTTATTGATTAGACTATAATGGAGGGAATCACATCGGGAGATTTGGACTACGGTAAATCAATAACGGAGAAAGATGGACTACAGTACTTCTCGACTACGAAAGGTCAAGGGGGGCGGGACTACCGTACTACTCATCACTTGTAGTAGCTCGTGGGCACCAGAGAGGCTACCTTGTAGGTGAAAGTGGAGCTAGTGCCGTAGATGACACCATCATCCCGAACGAAGGAAATGGCAAGCTGAAGAGATAATATTGATATCGATCATGCTAAATTCGTGCAGAAATGAGATGTTTATTATATCAGTGAATGCGTCTCATGAAATAATTGTAGTTATTTTGATAATGCAATCTGCCGCCGCATCAAATTCTACCAATGCCACTTTGATACATAAAACTGTTGAAACATGTTTATATCTGGGCCGAAAAATGCCCAATCTATTTTCTAAAAACCTTTCTCAATAGTCTACCGTATCAAGTAAATCAATAAATCGATAATCCACCGTACCGGCATGCCGGCGATGTTATTTCCGTGTTCGGGACAAGCCTTTATCATCTCAGAAACGGGCGGAAGAACGCAAACTGCCACCTCCTCGCTTCTGTAATTATAATTATTTTTTCTGTAATTAGTAAACCTTTAAAAATGTTTTTCCTTATGCCAATAAATACAGACAGAGCTCCATGGGAGGAGAATTGTAGAAAAATTTTCAATAAAGGAGACAAGGTTCAACGATTAACTACGAGATTTTCTCGCGCTAAAGATATTGACCGGTAGCACCAAAGCGCCTGCTTCAGAAATCATTGCGATTTATCGATTCCAGCAAATGTTTCGCTTAATTAAATGAGGAATAAATTTAAACTTCTATCAAACCTGATAGTTGTCTCCAGTTCCACAGTGTGTAGCCACACTTTTAGATTATTCGTGAATCCGTGGCCCGTCAATTCGAGTCTGCAATTAATTAAATTCAAAATTTTATTTACCGCCTATTTTCACTGATAAATGCTCTCACGTTAAAATTTACACTAAGCGTAGTTCAATTGGTGTCTTTTTATCACAGTAAAATGCTCTGGCGTCGAAATGTGCACTAGGCTTTATTTTCTACTCTTTTCACAGCGGGAAATTCAAATTTGAATATTTAACCTCTGTCGCTCCATTGGCCCCGCGACCTCGACCGAATTCAGTGTTGGTGCTGGTGAGATGGGGGATCGAACCGGTCCATTCGCCTCGTATTCGGCCTGGAACAATCGATACCGTAACCCTTGCTACAGTATGCAAAGTAGCGCTCAAGGTCAACTGATTCATCGAGTAGTGCGCTCTCCATTCTGCACACTACTTCTTCAGCCAGAAAAATGAGAGTGTGCAGAATGAAGAGAGCTAATATTTTATCGGACAACTCCACCACGACCCTGATTGCATAATCATGACGTCATCCCTCAATCAATCGATAATCTCACCTTATCAGTCGATATAATCGTCCATGCAGCTCTGTCGGAAATCTGATGACAGAGGGGATCGCCGTGCACTGCAGTTGCCTGAGAAGATTTTTATATTTAAAAAAATTAAGATTCAGTTAAAAATTTATCCACTCGAGCTTGAAGTGTACTATAGCAAAGGCCGCTATTAAAGTTTTTTTTTAATCGTGATGCGCGTGAACCACTACCAAACAATTGATTGATGTATTTTGTACAATGGTTGAAACCGCACCATCCCTATTCATCTACCCTTCAGGTAAATACTGACACTAAAATAAGAGAATTCTGTGAGGATGTTTAGTTGTTGTTTTATTAGGTACTAGACGTCTTGATGGTACTAATGATTCACCCGATGCACCAAACATGATGTACCGTTGGAACCTAATTCCACCTTCCACAATCATTCCCTCGAGATAATACTCACCTGGTGCTGGATGATCTTGTCGTGGCTGAGGCACAGGTAGATCGACTCATTATCTATCATCTGAAATTATTTAATTTAAGCTCCGCCCCTCTCTTGGCCACGCCCCTTTGGGGGCGAAGCTCGCTCTCGTACCTGGAAGGCGCATTTGTGCAGTTGGGACACGGGTTCTTCAGAGGAGGATTAGTCGAGGAGAACGTGGGTATGTCGACCTGAAAAATGGAAGAGATCAATGTAACAAAAAGCTTGACCTTCTTAAAAACATTAGTTGGATTTGAATTGAAGTCAGGAAAATGCGCAAATAATCGAAATACTGATTGAGTCTGTCAAGTAGACAACATTCAGCAGGCCAATATCACCTACGTTCATCAACTTATGTCGCAAAAAATTATGCCCAAGTTACCCGTCAAGTACTCTTGTTTCTACAGTACTCCTCTCCTCTACCGTACCTTTCTGATCCTCATTCTCGGCAGTGCGATTCCGGATACCGAGTCGACGAGCTTGATCGCGCTTCCTGCAAGAATTTTACAGTTTAAAGGCAATTCTCGATCTCAGCTGTATTTGTTTGTTTTCACCAGATCCCAAGATAAAATATGTAAGTGGGTCTAACACAAGGATCCATTGAAACCGCAGATATCCTTTGCAGTTCTATTTAGGAAACTTAATATTTCGAGAAAAAATCAGTTCCCGATAACCCAGTATACTGTACTTACCGTACTGCACGAATCCGTCCTTCACTCTGAATCGCACCGTGTCATCGCCGCCTCCAATCATGTGCGGGTCGTCTGGACAATCGATCGATAACGGGATTGATACCGTAATCGTCCCCATTAATTGCCCTTCCCTTTCCGATTAGTATCCAACTGCCACAGAAGATTACACTACTACCATATCCTATCGTACCCCCTTCTTCATCTACCGTACCCCTCTAATTACTGTACTTCTTTTCCCTTCCTACCGTACCCTGCTCGCAGAGGTGTATCGTGAATGCACCCCATTTGGTGCTTGAGGCATGGAAGTGGCCATTATCCACATGTAGATATCGAGTAGAGACGGTTTGAGAGCGAAGTCGATTGAAGAGAGCAACCTGGAGGATAAAATAGGTTATTAGTATTGAAGGCCAACCCTAATACCATTGAGCAAGAAAATTTACCTCTGACAAATGGTACACCAACAAATGAATATCACCAAGTGACTGACAAATTAAAATAAAACTTCAAAGTTATGCAATATTAGTAATCTTTTTTTTCTTGACAATGCTCTTCAGCGTTGCTTGGATTGCATTGCTCGTTTGCCATTAGACAAAAGGCAAACCCAAAACTTAGATCAACCGGGTGAACTCATCCTTTCCTTTTTCCTCACCTTCGTTCCACTCGCAATGCAGAGAAATTTGCAATCCGTGTTCTTCATACTCTGCTTTTTCTTCGATGGCCTCGAGATAACCTGAATAAATAAGTGTTAGCCAACGGGATGCTTGTTTCTCCCGTAAATTGAAAGAACTTCGTCTTTCACTAGGCGGAGTAAACTTTCAATTATGTATCAATTGAGGAATCACTTTCCATATTATTCGATTGAAACCTGGTCTCACACTAATTTCATATGTTCAATACGACTGAGCTCCAGCAATTTCTCTTGGATACGCGAAAAAACCAAGAAACAGTTATCGTACTCGCAAACACTCTCGGATCGATAAAAACACTTCTCACCTTGATTCTGGCCGACGAGAAAAGGCCCACGTCGATGGCGCATGCATAGAAGAATTGGACGGAAAGTTCGAAGTATTTCCTCTTATCGGAATCAGAGATGTACCGAGACTTCGCCGCACAGTAATCCTGAAAGCGAATATTGATTGACCTCAGTATGGGTAAATTTTTCTTATATTTAGCGCTCTCCATTCTGCACACTCTTCCTTCTATCTCACCCATGAGAGGGAGTGCAAAATGGAGAGTGGAAATCGAATAATCGATGAATTTTCGGCTATCAGCGCTCTCCATTCTGCACACTCTTCTTACCGGCGAAAAAGTGTGCAGAATAGACAGTGGAAACCGAAAAGACATCCCCTCCCCCGATCAATAAATCTACCGTTTACCTTGTTATTCGAGAAATCGAGTGATTGTCTCTCCTGGTCGGATGGAGCACCAATGCCGATGAAAGCGCACAGCTCACTTGCCTGAGAAGTAAATTAATATTATTTGAATTCGTACTAGAAAAATTGAGAAAATTAGAAAAGTCGATTTTATACTAAATACCGGAGGCTTGGAGTTACAGTGAATGCGTACATGAGAACGGACTAGCAAAATATGATATTTGCCCCTTTTTCTAACAAAATACCATACCGAAAATTATGAGTTTCAATCAATTGATGTATGAGCAAACATTTGTAGGTTTCAATTGAATAATGATAGATTCAATGCAAAAAATCGATAACTACAGTATACCTGTGCCTCGTGTATCTTCTCCGTGTCGGAATTCGTCTCGATTCCTCCACTCTTGATCATCGCAAGACGCGCCTCCTTGTACAGTCTGAAGGGTTACAGTAATCGATAGCTACAGTATCCCCTGTGTACGATATCCAAATTGCTACTATAAGCACATTTTAGTTCGGAACGCATACAAAAGAATATTACTAGACGTGCCACGTACCGAATGTCAACAACTGATCCAATAACTCACTTTTAATTTTTTAATGAGGTTCAATTTCTCAAATATCAGAAAAAAACAATAATGATTATGCTCACCTGTCCACCATCATCCTCTTCGTCTCCCATCCATCTCCACCCAAATAAACGCACGGAGGCGGACAGAAGAACCTGAATGCAAGAATTTATAATTGAATGTCCCGCATGATTTGAGTTTCAACGAACTATCAAAGGCATGTAAGAACTGAACGGTTGATTTCTACCGTATTTTTTGTAACTCAAAATCAGCCAAACTTAATCTTCCGTCTCAATTGCTAGAGCAATTAAATAATCATGCATTCATGCTCATGTGAAAACTGAGTTTCACAGAACTCGCAAAGTCATGTTTCATTCGAACAGATGATTCTGCTTTCCTTGCCATCCAACAATCCCCCAAAGCCTCATCCCTCCATAATTCATCGCTTTGCTCCTTCTTTCCCACGCTCCGCTCTCCTCTCAACTAACAACTCCGAAGAGGAGAGAAAGAGTAAGTAAATGTGCGGAGAGAAGAAAGAGATCAGGGAGTAAGACGTAATCACGCGTCGGTATACGGTAGTCTCCCACGCCTGCTACAATACGTATCACTTCTTACCGTAATCCGTCGCTATTCTTGCCTCGGGGCAATCAGCAGCTTTCCCATGACTTGACTCAAGTATGACAAACAAACACCTTCCCCCCTATTCGCTTTGCGGTATCTCCCCCTCTCAGGGTGTCAATTACCGTATCCCCCTAGCGGTAGATGACTATAGTCGGCAAATCAATGGCACTTCTCACGCAATAATGAAAGCGACCACTCTCTTTTCGGGAGAATTAGGGAGAATAATTAGGCGTGAACAAAGGAAGAACATTCACAGTGATTCGATAACAGACAAGCTGGCTAGAGGTTGGATAAAATTCAAATATTATCATAAATCATTGTTAATTAAAGTTGTTGCTTCGTGGTTTCAGAATCCTTACCAATACGCAATGGACACTGCGCTATATACTCAAACAAGTCCCCGGATACCCCTCCCCCTGGTAGTTCCCTCATTAGACAATCGTTTACCTAAGATACGAGGGGAGGTACACACGGATTGGATACACTTTCAGCCCCATGTTTCTCCAGGTGGCCTTAATTTGCCCGCCTTCTTCAGGTTTCGCATCTACCAGGAAAGTGGGTTCTCTAAGAACCCACGATCGTAGCTCTATTCCGACTTCAACAAATCCTACTATCTCGTAAATTCTGTTCTTGTTGAAGCACCTTCAGTGGTGTACGATAAATAAATAAATTCTCTCCATTCTGCACACTATCTCGCCTGTTAGACATACTGAAGAGTGTGCAGAATGGAGAGACTCGAAAACGGAAACGATACCTCCGCCACCATCCCGAGTCCACTGCCACCTCCAAAGCCACCCATACCACTCGCGGCTGCAAGAGTTGCCTACAGACCGCCTGATATAATAACATTAAATGATCAAAAAAACGGAATCTATTTGGCTCGAATCAGAACCAATTGGATCTGTGCTTCAAGATTACTACACACAGCGTTTCGAGAGAGGACAAGAGTTAGAGAAGCAAAGAAAAACTAGAGATAAGGCAAACGTGAGAGAGTGACGCGAGCCGCGACGCGTAGCTACTTTGGCTCCTCGCTCTTTCTTTCTTTTCCGTTCAAGACCCTATGTCCAATCTCGCCATACTGCTGAAACGTTGTGCTACATCCTCGCGATGAGTTTTATTTACAGTTCGTAGACTCTACATTGGTAAAAATACATCAAAGCGATTTAAAAATGCAACAACACCGAGTGTACCGATCGAGGTTTCAAGGATTCACTATTAGGAAAGTTTAAAATATATAAATTTCAGAAGGGATGTTCACTATACAAATTGTTTGCGGATTCTCTTTTCAAGGAGCCACTATCAGAGAACAGAATCGATCGCGTTTGGTTGATGAGAGAAATGCTCAAAATAAATCAAATGTCGGAAAAAAAGTGATACCAGAAACAAAGGCACCCTCTATTTCTCCGTCTCTCACACTTCTCCCCTTTCACATCTAAAGCAACATCCGGAGTTGACGGTCAAATATCATGAAAATATAAACAATTAATAAACAGTAGCTACTTCACACGCCTGTTCGAATAGTTGCTCTCTCCATTCTGCACACTCTCTTGTTTCTCTCACCATCGAAAGTGTGCTAGATGGAACGAGCTATAATCAATGTGACATCATAGCCATTACCCTCACCATTGACCAGCAATCATGGCCTCAACCAAGCATAAATCTCAGTAATTTTTTTTTAGTTTCTTATATATATTTCTTATAGTGTAGTCCTCAAATAATCAACTCATTTATAGTATGAAACGCACAACAATAGAAACGGAAGTGGAAAACATAAATCAGATTATCATTCACAGATTATGATTAAAGTTATTCATTTTTTATGCACTGGAGTGAGGTTATTCGAGTATCGATCAATTACAGTAAGAAGGCCAGAGAAATGAAAACAAGGTGACAAATGCAATTTGGTTGTGACGAAATCCCAATGCGAAACAATCGGTTAAATACCCATACTACCACTGTTGAGAAACAGTGCACATATTATGCTAGCGAGTGCCGTAATTCTCTCAATCACAAAACAATAATTTGAGTGAGTGGGCGGGGCGAGGAAAGGGGCGTGGCCTAGCGAAGAATAGGGGGAGGAGTTTTAGAGGGAGGACTTGGTATAAAATAAACCCGTGCACTACAACAAAGGACAAGATGATCTCGGGTCATTTAATTCACAGTGTCTATGAAAGGGAATATAAGTATAATAAAAAATGAGGACAAGCATTCTCAATGGTTCATAAACGACGAGAACACTTGTTATTTATTAGATTATAGTGGAGGGAATTACATCGGGAGATTTGGACTACGGTAGATCAACAACGGAGAAAGATGGACTACAGTACTTCTCGACTACGGTAGGGCAAAGGGGCGGGGCTACCGTACTCCTCTTCATTTGTAGTAGCTCGTGGGCACCAGAGAGGCTACCTTGTAGGTGAAAGTGGAGCTAGTGCCGTAGATGACACCATCATCCCGAACGAAGGAAATGACAAGCTGAAGAGATAATATTGATATCGATTATGCTAAATCGATGCGGAAATGAGATTGTTTATTATATCTGTGAATGCGTCTCGTGAAATAATAGTATGCAATCTGCCGAAGTATCAAATTTCCAACAATGCCATTTCGATACATAAAACTGTTGAAACATGTTTCTCTCAGGGTCCAATATGTGTTATTTATTTCATCAATCCAAACAACTTTTAATCAGGAGACCAAATCTCCTATCAACTACCGTAATCATTGAATCAATTAATCGATAATCCACCGTACCGGCATGTCGGCGATGTTATTTCCGTGTTCGGGACATGCCTTCATCATCTCAGAAACGGGTGGAAGCACGCAAACTGCCACCTCCTCGCTCCTAAAATAAATAAACCTTTGAAAATGTTTTTTTTCTCGCTTATGTCAATAAATACTGACAGAGCTCCATGTGAGGAGAATTGTAGTAGATTTTTTCAATAAAATACACAATGGTCAACGATTAACTACGAGATTCTCTCGGGCTAAAGAAATTGAGCGGTAGCACTAAAGTGCCTGCTTTTGAAATCATTGTGATTTAGCAATTATAGCAAATGTTTCGCTTAATTAAGAGAGGGATAAATTTAAACTTCGATCAAACCTTATGGTGGTCTCCAGTTCCACAGTGTGCAGCCACACCTTGAGATTATTCGTGAATCCGTGGCCAGTCAACTCGAGTCTGTAGCAATTAATTTCAAATTTTGAATTGGCGCCCAATCTTGATCATAAATGCACTTGCGTCGAAATTTACACTAGGCTTAAGTTTCTACACTATTTCCGGCGGGAGATTCAAATTTGAATATTTTACCTCTGTCGCTCCATCGGCCCCGCGACCTCGACCGAGTTGAGCGTTGGTGCTGGAGAGATCGGCGATCGAACCGGCCCATTCGCCTCGTAGAAACGGTATTCGGCCTGGAACAATCGATACCGTAACCCTTAATTCAATATGCGCAACACTCAAGACTAACTGCTTGATCGGGTATTGGTCTCTCCATTCTGCACACTACTTCATCCGTCAGAAAAATGTGAGTGTGCAGAATGGAGAGAGCTAATATTTTATCGGACAACTCCACCACGACCGTGATTGCATAATGATGAAGTCATCCCTCAATCAATCGATAATCTCACCTTATCAGTCGATATAATCGTCCATGCAGCTCCGTCGGAAATTTGATGACGGAGGGGATCGCCGTGCACTGCAGTCGCCTAGAGGAATTTTTTTTAAATTTTAAAAATGTAATCTTAAAAATTAATTAACTCGAGCTTGAAGTGTTCTATAGCAAAGAGAGATTTTTTTAAAAATCGTGATGCGGGCGAACCACTTCCAAACCATTGATTGATGTATTTTGTACACTCGTTGAAACCGCACCATCCCTATTCATCTATCCTTCAGCATGATATTGGTAATAAAAAATAAGAGAAGCCTGTGAGAACGTTTAGCTGTTGATTTGTTATCGAATGCACGGCAACCTGACACTAGAGGTTCAGTCGAGGCATCAAATACGAATACCCGTTGAAACCTAATTCAACCTGCCACAATCACTTTTACTGATTGAAAAATATGGCATGTTATCAACAAAATCGTACACTAAAAATTCGTCTAAAGCATCAAGCACGAAGTGATGCTGAAACCTAATGTCACCTCCTACAATCACTTGCATTAGATATTCACCTGGTGCTGGATGATCTTGTCGTGGCTGAGGCACAGGTAGATCGACTCATTATCGATCATCTGCAATTATTCAATTTAGGCTCCGCCCCCTAGTATGACCACGCCTCCTTTGTGGGCGGGGCTTCAAATCGTACCTGGAATGCGCATTTGTGCAGTTGGGACACGGGTTCTTCAGAGGAGGATTGGTCGAGGAGAACGTGGGTTTTGTCGACCTGAAAAATGGAAGAGATCAATGTAACAAAAAGCTTGAACTTCTTAAAAACATTCGATGGATTTGAATTTTATTCAAGGAAATGTACATATGATCGAAATACTGATGGAGTGTGTCAATTAGACAACATTGAACAGCCCAATATCACCTAGGACCGCACATCAACTTATGTCGCAAAACGACTATGCGCCAAGTTACCCAATCCGTACTCCTTTTTTATAGTACTCCTCTCCTCTATCGTACACGGGTGAGCTCAAAAGGGTGAATGGTCCGGGCTGCCCCGAAATTTTTGAGAAAATGAGGGTCGGGCTGCCCCGAAAAACGTCAGTTAACCCTTCCTTAGCCCGGGCTAGTCGCAAAACTCGCCTTCCAAACGTCCGGCCTCCCCCGAAATGGAAGCCTATACCTTTCCAAGCTCACCAGTGCTATCGTACCTTTCTGATCCTCATCCTCGGCAGTGCGATTCCGGACACCGAATCAACGAGCTTGATCGCACTTCCTGCAAGAATTTATACTTTAAAGTGAATTCTCGATCTAAGCTGTAATTATTTAAGTTGCGATGAATTCCATTGTTATTGGAATTTCCGTAAATTAGTTTAATACAATGATTCATTGAAAAAACAGGCTTTTCAGTTCAATGTTGGAAACTTAACATTTCGAGAAAAAATCAATTCCCGTTAACCCAGTATAGTGTACTTACCGTAGTGCACGAATCCATCCTTCACTCTGAATCGCACAGTGTCATCGCCGCCTCCAATCATGTGCGGGTCGTCTGGAATATCGATCGATAATGGATCTGCTACAGTAATCATATACATATTATTCCGTCTCCATCAATCATCCCACCTCCATCAAACGACACTCCCAATTCGATTAGTGTCGTACTGCCACAGAGAATTACACTACTACCCTTTCCTACCGTACCCCTCTGATTACCGTACTTCTCTTCCCCACCTACCGTACCCTGCTCGCAGAGGTGTATCGTGAATGCGCCCCATTTAGTGCTTGAGGCATGGAAGTGGCCATTATCGACATGGAGATAGCGAGTAGAGACGGTTTGAGAGCGAAGTCGATTGAAGAGGGCAACCTGGAGAGGATTTTATTGAATACTAAGATTCGTATTGGAGAAAAAAAACAAGATCAGAATTAGGCAAGCCTTCTATAGATCGTTGTAAATGACTCATCATATGAATTCTCAATTTTTCCCATCGACAAAATTATCATGCGATAAGAGGCAAATCCATAACTCAAATCAACCAGGTAATCTCTCGGGATGGCCAAACGGCCTGAAATACGGTGCCGTAATTCAGGCCGTTTGGCCAACACTAGTAATCTCAAACCCCTTCATTTTTTTCTCACCTTCGTTCCACTCGCAATGCAGAGAAACTTGCAATCCGTATTCTTCATACTCTGCTTTTTCTTCGATGGCTTCGAGATCACCTGAAAAAACAAATGTTAACCAGCGGGATTTTTCTGCCGTAAATTGTCGGAACGAAGAACGCATTCCACCAGGTGAAGTGGCATTTCAACACAAGTATGTATCACTTCGAGAGCCACATCCCATAATTATCCCTGGGAATTGCAGTGAGAAAAAATTGAACGAATTCACCAGTCAGATTCTCGTCTAACACCAACTTCATATGTTCAATACAACTGCGGTCTAGCAATTTCAGATAGGCGAACGCTGGATCAGAAACAAAATCGAGAAACAATTATCGTACTCTCAAGTAATCTCGGATCGATAAATCACTTTTCACCTTGATTCTGGCCGACGAGAATAGACCCACGTCGATGGCGCATGCATAGAAGAATTGGACGGAAAGTTCGAAGTATTTCCTCTTATCGGAATCAGAGATGTACAGAGACTTCGCCGCACAGTAATCCTGAAGGGAAATATTGGTAGGTTAAGCGTGACTTCACTACCGTATAATAAACGGATATATCTACGGACTACAGTTATCGTATTCGAAACTAAAAAAGAGATATCCGAAACCTGACGAGTTACCGTAATGAATAAGCTTTTGAACTAATGAATTTTCGGCTATCAGCGCTCATTCTGCACACTGTTCTGACAGGCGAAAAAATGTGTAGAATAGAGACAGTGGAAACCGAAAAGACATCCCCTCTCCCGATCAATCAATCTACCATATACCTTGTTATTCGAGAAATCGAGTGACTGTCTCTCTTGGTCGGATGGAGCACCAATGCCGATGAAAGCGCACAACTCGCTTGCCTGAAGAAATTTCAAATTAATTGTATTCGTGCCAAAAAAATCGAAAATACAAGAAATACACTAGATTTTATACTCCAGGAACCTTGCTGTTTCAGAAAATGTTTACATGCCAATGAAGCACCAATTTTTGATAATTGACACTTGATACGTGTCATTCCAAACAAAATACCCACGATGTAAAACAC
The DNA here is from genome assembly GCA_036245825.1 of Pristionchus entomophagus. Taxonomy (NCBI): domain Eukaryota; kingdom Metazoa; phylum Nematoda; class Chromadorea; order Rhabditida; family Neodiplogasteridae; genus Pristionchus; species Pristionchus entomophagus. Next base: position 45,630,917 of record BTSX01000004.1, on the reverse strand, counting down.
CGTTGATTCTGAGTTTCAGACAGTTGATATATACTCAAACATTTGGCAGTTTCAATGTATCCTATATGAATCGTAGATTCCCAAAAAGTATTAAATCAATAACTACAGTATACCTGTGCCTCGTGTATCTTCTCCGTGTCGGAATTCGTCTCGATTCCTCCACTCTTGATCATCGCAAGCCGCGCCTCCTTGTATAATCTGAAGAGCGATAGTTACAGTACCCACCAGCTCTTTAATCGAAAAAAATCGATATTGAACATCAGGCGCTTAATTGACTTTTCTTAGAAAAAAATATTTTTGATCATTAAAAAAACATTTTAAAAATAAATACACAATTATATTCACCTGTCCACCATCATCCTCTTCGTCTTCCATCCATCTCCACCCAGATAAACGCACGGGGGAGGACAGAAGAACCTGAGAAGAAAAAAGGTAGAAATTATTATAGAAATTCGAGTACAATCTCGGTTTCACAAACGAAATAATTAATAGAGTCCATGATTGCACCGATCATCCTGTTTTTTCTCATATAGGAAACATAAAAGGACCAATAATTCAATGATCGAATTTCCAGCAACAACTGAGTTGCACCGAATTCACAGAGTGCTGTTCCAATCGAACAGATGATTCGGTTAGGCCCTTGTTTAGCCAACAATCCCCAACCCCCTCTCCTTCATAATTCATAGTCTTTCTCCTTCTTTCCGCTCTCCTCCCGACCCACAACTACGAAGAGGAGAGAAATAGTAAGAGTGAGGAGAGAAGAAAGAGATCAGGGAGTAAGACCTAATCACGCGTCGGTATACGGTAGTCTCCCACGCCTGCTACGAATACGTATCACTTCTTACCGTAATCCGTCGCTATTCTTGCCTCGGGGCAATCAGCAGCTTTCCCATGACTTGACTCAAGTATGACAAACAAACATCTTCACCCCTCTTCGCTTTGCGGTATCCCCCTCTCAGGGTGTCAATTACCGTATCCCCCTTGCGGTAGATGACTATAGTCGGCAAATCAATGGTACTTCTCACGCAATTATGACAGAGACCACACTCTTTTCTGGAGAATTAGGGAGAATGATTTTAAAAAGAGAACAAAGGAAGAAGATTTACAGTGATTCGATAACAGACCAGCTGGCGAGAGGTTGGAACAAATTTAAATATTATTATAAATTGTTGTTTATTGAAGTTGTAGCTTCGTGGTTTCAGAACCCTTACCAATTTGCAATGGACACTGCGCTTTATGCTCAAACAAGCCCCCGGATACGCCCTGGTAGTTCTCTCATTAGGCAATCGTTTACCTAAGAGACGAGAAGGAGAGACCCTCAGATTGGATACACTTTCAGCCCCATGTTATGCCAGGTGGCCTCAATTTGCCCGCCTTGTTCAGGTTTCGCTTCTACAATGAAGGAACCGCAACTACGAGCCCATAATTGCTTTCCGTTGGACTCGAATAAAAATTATTTAGAACCGATCCTATCATGCATTTGACGTTTTTAACATTTCGAAACCAAAAGCTCCAATTTTAAACTTTCACTACACCGGAAACTATCTTCTGAAACTCTCAAAATCTTCACTCCTCCCCTATTCCCCTCAATCTGTCGCTAATTTGTGCACAAATATGGAGGAAGGGGGCGAATGCGCAACCACTGTGCGGGAAGGAAAGGAGGGGAGAAAGGATAAGGGAGAAAGAGAGGGAGTAGAGACACCTAATCCGCAGCTGGCAATAAGAGCGCAGAATTCGCGAGCAGGAATAAAAGAGGAGGAGGAGGAGGAGGAAGGAAGGATTACGGTAATAGGAGATCCACATTCTTGCGAGTAGCAAAATCAAAAACTAGCGCTTTTCAAGTCTCAATGATAACTCTAATGTTCTGGGCTTCCTAACGACAGTGGTGGCGTGGTTTTCGATAACAAAAAACTCAAAAATATGCTACCGTACCTCTTCTCATTTCCGTAGCTTTTCTGGGCGACTTTGGCGTGGAAGATCGTGATTACACACTCATAATTGCTCGGTGACATCAAGTAGTTTCGCATGCTCTCCCTGAATTTCGAAGCGATATTTTTGGATATTGGTAGCCAGAAAGCTGTCGTACTTTGGGCCAATACCGAAATCTCAGCACGGTAAGTACCGTAATCTTCATGGCTACAGTATACCTGCTGAGTGGGGTGTGAGGGGCGGTGAGGGGCATGTGCGCAAGCAGGGCGTTCGCTTGCGGAAGCATCTGGTAGGCTGGAGCGCCACCACCTAAAATAATTAGAATATAAAAATATAAAAAAATAAAACATCAAAGTATGTGCGCAGTGTTGGAATACTGAGAGACTTTTTATCCGTTCTGCACACTATCTCGCCTGTTAGACATACTGAAGAGTGTGCAGAATGGAGAGACTTGAAATCCGAAACGATACCTCCGCCACCCATTCCGAGTCCGCTGCCACCTCCAAGGCCGCCCATCCCGCTAGCCGCAGCCAGAGTCGCCGAACCGCCCAGACCATTCGACAGTCCGCCTGAAATGTTTCAAAAACGTATAATTTCGAAAAAAAAATCAAATGAAAATGAAGTGCGCCGTTCTGGGTTTCAAGGAGTCACTATTATGGAAAGTATTTGAGACGACCGATTAGAAGGTGGAACGCGCTGCGAATAAATCAAATTAAGTCTTGATATGTGAAATATTGCGCATGTTTTGAATAGAGCCAAGTGCGTCGATCGGAGTTTCAAGGATGCATTATAATGGAAAGATTGAGAAACATTTCAGAATGGAGGTGACGTTGCTACAAAAAACCCCAATTCCATACATTCTGATTAGCGTTTCACTATCAGAAAACAGAATGGCGCAAGATTGATTTCAGTGTGGAAATGCAGCTAATACATCAAAAATATTTAAATGTAAAGGCTTGTAAAAAAGTTTAAAGACCAATCGATTCGTGTTGCCTCATCCCTTCCACTCTCAAACAAAAGCACTCCCCGATTTCTCCCCCTCTCACACTTCTCCCCTTTCACATCCAACGTATCATCCCCGGAGTTTCCGAGCAAAGATCAAAGATCAAAGATTAAATACAACAAAAATCATTAAATCCTCACCATTCACGCCCAGTCCGAACGGGTTCTGCGCCTGGTAGTCGAAGGGATCTGCAAAATCGATAAATTAAACTCGTCTACCGTAATCCTCAGATTTTCAGTTCAATGAGAAGACCCCTTTTTGGAAATTTTGGATCATACTATTCGCATTTTCTCTATTCGCGAATACCTAAGACGCTTGGCTAACCCAGGTCTCTACGCTTAACCCCACGAAAAAACTACCAGCGGTTCTCACCAAATGCCTGCGCCGCAGCCATGCTGCTGATAGCAGATGCGCCCAGGTACGACAGCTGCGGCTGGCGCTGCATTGTCGGCCAGCCGGACGCTGCCGCGGCCGCCGAGAAGTTCCAGACGTCGGCCGCGGAGGGCGCGGCGCCGCCACCTCCGGCCACGCCGTAGTAGCCGCCGGCTGCGGCCGCAGCAGTGCCGTACGGGTCGTAGCTCCAGCCGCCGGCCTGCAGGCCGAGTAGCGTCGCGGCCGTGGCCGCGTCAGCTGCGGCTGCCGCCGCGGACGCGGAGCTGGACGCGCCCGGCGCGCCACCACCACCATTCTGAGGTTGGTAATCCATGGGCGGGAGGGAGGAGGGACCGAAGGGAATCTTCCCGCGCCCTGTGGGAGTATTGATTGGGAAGATGGGAAGAGTAGTGTGGGATGGGAAGATAGTCGTCGCCCTCTGTCCCTTTGGAATGGGTCGGGGCTGGACTGTGGGTATGGGACTCTCCCAGCTAGAGAGCGAAGACGGACCGGAGAGTCCGATGGGAGAATCACAGGGGGACCGCGCCGAGTGCCTCTGTGCGCTTCCCACAGTAGGGAAGAAGATACCGGCGAGAGTAGGGTGGGAGGGTTAGTGGCTTCTGGAAGAGCCGGACCTAGCGGAGAACCGGGAGACTCGATCAACTTTCCGATGGGAGTTTCCCAGAGTGGAGAGAGAGAGCCGAGCGAGAGTAGTATCCCCCTCCTTCAGAAAAGGGGCGGAGCCGGATCTCCTCCTCCCTTCGACTCTCCATTCATCTCGCCCCTTCTCTAGCTCTCGCTCACTCAGTCAAGCCTAGGGGGCGTGGCTACCGTATACCCTGGCTTCCTTGCCTGAGTAACTGGGTCCGGCACCGGAACCCGGTGCCCGAAGCCAGACGTGGTTCCTGGTGCTCGCGCCGTGTCTGGTAGTGTCATCGTTTAGGCCCCGGGGGCCATAAAATGATCGCTTCTTCTCTATCAAGTAGCAGTGATTCACACAATCATTTGTTTGCACAATAGCGCGCTTCTCCTAGCAGAAATCGTGCAAAAATAAGCGGGATGATGCAGCAAATTCGCTTCAATCAAAGATGATTTGTTTGGAAACATCTTTGGACCAGGTAGGAGCAAGTTTCATCATTGCCTTATTAGTTCTGCAGAATTTCAATGATAGTAGTTCTATATTGCAGCTTCTCAACATCAACAACTTCTCAACATTTACCACACCCGGTTGGATCTGGTTTCATGCATGTTATTATTCATTTCTCACACGTCTAACACTAATCCGGCCCACTTCACTACGACAAAAAATAAACACTTTCGATATTTTCAAACGATTATCAACACATTCCGCTCAATTGTTTTTTTTAGCTAGTCAATACTAATTGGCGCACTTTTAACTCTAGTTAAAACTGAATACGTAGTTCTGACAAAATTAACAAAATTTCAACACCCACTGCTCTACGGTTTCATCCGCACATCACTTGCTATTACTGACATTTTCGGCAATATAAAGATGGCATGACGCATCAAAAGTATACGTTTACTCTGACTGATTCTTCCGCTATTAATCTGAATCCACCCGCCCCCGAAGTGCCTACTGCTCTGCGGTCGCATCCTCTCATGACATTCCTATCATTTTCTCTCCCGGCAATTAATGCTTCTGCACTGTTTGCAAGCTAAAAATAACTGTTCGCTATTGGTCCTTCGGAAGGGTTCCTTCCACTGTCCCACAATGATTACCAGATGAAATCGTGCTCTCTCCATTATGCACACTATCTCGCCAGTCAGGTAGGCGTCGAGAGGGTGCAAAGTGGAGAAAGAGAGAGATAGCCACTATTAGATCCGGCAACACTACTGTTCCACCGCCTATCCAGGGGCTGTTTGCAATAATTGAATCAACACTTGATGCACTACGGTTTCATCCTTCTTTCATATTCCCTCACTTTCTCTTCCAACAATGCTTGGCCCGGTTGTACTCTAAAAAAACTGTTCTTCCACTATTCCACGCAGTCCCCATCCAGGTTCACCTACTGCTTCACAGTTTTACCCTCAAATAAAATTCCAGCACTGCCTTTCCGGGCAATGTGTTAGACAATTGCAGAAAAAGCTCAACTTTCGCTAAAATTCGAGTTCCACTGTTGCTGATAGACGAAAAAGTGTGCAAAATGGAGAACGCTATTACTCGATCCGGCAACACTACTTTTCCATCCCATCCAGGTGCTCGCAATCACTAAATCAACACCTTCTACATTATGGTTTCACCCTTCCTTCATATTCCTTCACTTTCTCTCGCAATAATGCTTGGTCAGGTTGTACTGTAAAATCACTATTCTTCCACTATTCCACCCAGTTCTCCCATCCGGGTTTACCTGCAATTCTACGGTTTCATACTTACATCAAATTCTGATATTTTTGCTCAAGGCAATAACGCGCTCGTCTGCCATGCAATTAAAATCAGTAATCGATTCTCATCCTTCCACTGATCCATCGTCCAGGTGCTCGCAATCACAAAATCAACACCTGCGGCTCTACGGTTTCATACTTGCTTCATATTCTGATAATTTCTCTCAAGGCAATACTATCGGGTCTTCATCCTAATCAAAATCACTATTCGATTCTAATCCTTCGGAGGGATACCACTGTTCCATCCCCCCATCCAGGTGCTCCAAAACACCTGAATCAACGCCTCCTGCATTCGTGTTTCAACCTCACTTCACATTCCATCACTGTCTTTCCGTGCAATGTGATAGGCAATTGGGAGAGAAACTCAACTTTCGCTGATACTCGAGAGTACCACTGTTGCTGATAGACCAAAGAGTGTGCAAAATGCAGAACGATATTACTCGATCCGGCAACACTATTGTTCCATCCAGCAAGGTGCTCCAAACACTGTTACAACGCCCAGTGCATTCGTGTTCCACCCTCACATCACCTTCCATCACTGCCTTTCCGGGCAATATCGCAATGGTCTGATGTACTGAAACCACTATTATCCCACTGTTCCATTCCCCCCCCCCCCCTCCAGGTGCTTGCAATCACTGTCCTCCTCCTCCCTATCCTTCCCACTCTCTACTGCCAGCTGATCATCTCTTGTCCTTACTGCCCCCGTCTCGAGTATCTCTCAGCTGGTACCAGCGCGCCCCGTCCGCTCCGTTCCTTCCAGGCCCGGCCCTACCAGAACAATTGCGCAAGGCCCACAGATGGTTCTGAGAGCATTGGGGTGAGGAGAGGGGACCACTTAGGGACAGTCGTTGTGTGTAAGGACACCATACGGTAACTTGAGTAACCGGGAGAGAAGGAGGGGATCATCCTTTCCTCCCCCTTCTATGCCCCGGGGCGCTTCTTCTTCAGGGGCTTTCAGCAATTAGTCACCGCCTATCAATTGGCTGGTCTTCCCGCAACATTTTCTGTTGTTTTTCTTCGTTACAGTAATATTTCAATATGTTCGGCCGCAATACCATTCAAGCCTAAAATATTGCGCAAAATATATTACAAAGTTGAAACCGTAATCCCAATGATACGAATGTGATAAACAGCAGAAAGGATTACGGTATTCCCACGCTCCGTGATTACCAGGGGCTATCTCGGATAACAATTACGCATTTGACGCTGGGCAAATCTGGGAGCTCTCTCAAAATACCGTTGTCTCTCGCCTATCTCTGCCACCCTCTCAAATACGCATTTTCTCTCGTCATCCCTGACTTCTCTGCTCGCCCTCTCCCTTCCCCTCTGTCTCTCGTCGGTTGGTCGTCTCACCACATCGACGAGTGTGGGAATTTCAAGACGGCGGCGGCGGTGGATTGAAGGAGGGAGAATAAGAAAGGAGAAGAAGGGGGAGGGATATGGAGGGGGAAGATGAGGGGACTAACTACTGGCTAATGGAAAGAGGGAGACTAGTTCAGATTTATATCTGGATCGAATGGTTACTCTTTCCATTCTGCACACTCTTTACGTTTTCTAACCGACTAGAGAGTGTGCAGAATGGAGAGAGCGCTACCTGATCCGGCAACATTACTGCAAACGATCCGATTCAACAAGGAGCAGGGCTACGGCCCATGGACAATCACGTTTCACACATTCTACAACTCTGCATCATGGCTTGCGTGACAATTCGAAGTCGAAATTCACGGGGGGAAATCAAATCAAAAGCCCTCGCACTATTGTGTTTCAGGATGCTTAATATTAGACATTCAGAGAACATCAGGTAAATCACTGCAGTCGCAGGTGCAACAAAAAAAACATGAATACCCGAATGACATTATGTTAGGAGTAGAGGAGGGTGGACATGAAATTGCAGATTCACACCTTCTTGCAGGACTACCCAGCACTAGTGATGTCGTTACGGTATTCGACTCTTTTCATTCTTCACACTCTCTCGTTTCTCTAACCGACGAGATAGTGTGAGGAATGGAGAGAGACAATATCGAATTTACATTCCTACCCAGTACTAACGGGATTCACACCACCTAGACCTTCATGATGTGAGACGCTTAACAATTACTCGATCAGACCTGTCCCAAAATATTTGGATACTCATAAAAGATTACCGCGCACAACTATGTTTCACACCGTTCATATCCTCAATATGTGACTCATGTAGAGGGATCAGCCTAAATCCCTCTTATTCTGTGAATATTATATAATTAAATGACAAATATCATTATATTTAATTAAAGTCTAGGGACCGTCAAGGTTGAGAGCCGTACCCAAAAACCGGGAAAAATACGTTGACTTTGTGTGATTTTGTGGTGTGTTTTCCAAATGCGCCAATTCGAAATTTCACGGCTATTTTTGAGTTTATCCCTATTATTGATTACTCAAGACTTCCACCTCTTCAGTTCCATGTTCCACTAGTGGGTAATCTATCGCTGAATGTATCTCCATCGTTTCGCGCTATTTGATATTATCCGTTTTTTTCCGTTTGGGCTGGACCAATTTTTTCTCAAAAATTATGTTTTTTGAGCATCATCTTCTAGCTGTTCTGCCCCCCACTCCAATTTGTAGCCTACTCTTATCCAGACCTTGTTTCGAGTTCACTGACTGGCTTTGGACGGAATCAATATTATCCGATTTTTGCTATATTCGCTCGTAGTTGGCAATGTTCACAATAATTTCTGATTTTCGTTTCCGATACATTTCGACATCTGTTCTCGACCTTGATTTTTTCCTATGTTTATATACTCTTCCCCTTAGTACTGTAAATGTTTCACAGAAACATCTTCTCATTGAAAAAATTTATGCAGAAGTTGTGGCCGTTTGAAGTATACGATCCGTGGATATCTTTTATCTAACACCCTTCCTGTCCAATGTATTTCTTAATCTACTGAGGGCAATGTCTCAAATATTCTGATAGCGTTTCGAGAAAATTGTCATTCCCAAATTTTTTCTGTGTTCATTCTAGTGCAGCATCTTCACTTTATCTTCTAGTATTCTTTCTCGAAGGATTTCCCTCTCTGTTTCCGAGTATGGATTTTATTCTCTTTTTCTCAGTAATGCCTATTATTATGCGAACCCCTCTCATAAAAATCTAAGCTTGAAAAAAATTATTGCAAAAGTTGTGAACACTTGAACTGTAACCTATTTGAGAATTTTAGTTTTCGTCCCACCTTTCTCTATGTTACTGTAGTTTATTCTGCTCTGATGTTTAATACAATCGGTTGTCATCATGTGATGACTCTATACTGCAAATGTGCAGCTACATTTATTCGTTGAATGATCGGTAGGACTGTTTTAAGTGTATTGTTTCGCAGTACCATCCGGTTGTCAAGTATCTAACGACTATTGTGATTGTGCTATACATTAGTTTATGTTCTCAATTGAGTCAACGTCGTCGTTTAACCTTTCTACTACTATCTTCAGGACTATAACGTCGTGATCTTCTTTAGGATCGTTTCATTGCGAAGTGAATTATCCTTTCGATACAACTATTTTGTTATCTAAGTGACAGTGCCGTATAACACGCCAGCCTTCGAGGACATGTGCTGGAAAGAAAGAGGAGCATTTCACTCGTTGAAAACTTCTTGAAACATTGATTATTTTCGGTCTTGGGTTACGGTAGTTTGGAGTCGTCTGAGTTCATGAGGATTAAGAACCATGAAACTTTGGAAAATACTCGAATATGTTTGCTTTCCTAAGTATCTTGCTATCTATGAAAGAAAAGAGAAGAAAAAATAAGTTTGAAATTATAAAATATTTACAGAATCGAAATTGCTGACCCGAGGAACAGCGCACGCGACGCGTTCAAATGAGCGCGCTGCGTGCGTCAAAAACTGCGAGTGGGCGGGGCTTCGCTTGACCCCTCCGTTTTCGATAACTTTTCACTAGAGTATATTTTCTCTTTATCATTCTGATGTCCAGCACGCATGAGTAGTTCAATGAAACAAAAGGCCTATTTTTAGGACGCCGCGTTAAATATTAAAGTCGTTTATATAATCACTTTACGATTAGAACCGCATTATGCCCGTTGTGTATTGGCGATTTAGCGCCGACGGATTACGGTAGTTCAAGGACGCTGACGTGTTCCTTTTCGTCATTCTTCTAGAGTTGTTCGTTGCGTTTATGCGTGTTGTTGATGTTTGTCCGTGCTAGTTCTTGTTTATAAAGTTAATTCTATTTACCAACACTTTCCTCTTCTTACATTGAACTCGTTATAGCTGTCTCAACGCCATAAATAGGGTTCTTTTCGGTCTTCCTCTTCTCCTTGACTTAGCTTCGCCATTTTCTCCTTGTTGTCGACTCAACCCGGCGTGTTACGGAGTTGAGGTCGTTTTCATTGAGTTCATTAGTTGCTTTTCTTGTGAGAACAGTCTGGCGTGTAACGGGACTGTTTACGAGTGAATAGAGAAGACAGCTTGACGTTTACGGAGCTGTATTGTGTGACTTGAGAGGCTGACCCAGCGTGTTACGGGGTCGTGAGCTAGTTCATTGAGTTAGAAAGATAGTCCGACGTGTTACGGGGCTGTGGAAGAGTTTGTGTGTTGCGTTAACGGGAATTTAACTGAGATTCAGCCGGAGGTTCTCTTCAATTGTGTGAATTGCAGCGTCAACACTCAGGACGCCTAGAGAAGCATGCACTCGGCATCGATTGGCAAGTGAGTGAAAGGTGTGCTCCTTGCATGGTGAAGAGTGTGTGTTACTCTACGTGTCTTTACACTCGGTATGTAATGAAATTTCGCATGTGTCGCTTTCCAAATCATTAGCAATAACAATCCCAAAATATGACAATTGATCATTTTATCTCACCAATTATCTTAAGTCTCGATAAAAAACTTGGACACATGACGGAGATAGGAAGAAGAAGAAGCCGAATAAAGAGGGTAACGGTTCTGGCTATTGGAAAACAAAATTTCAAACGAAAATAAACAAATGACCCCGCACTGTAATGTTTCAGACATTATATGATTGCAGGCACTATCTAGCAAAGCAATGATGCCATGACATCTCAAGCAAAATGAAACCCCATTGTGTGCGAGCTGAATACCGGAGACTAGGGATGTGCAAACGATAACGATAGCGATATTTATGCGATATTTAACAAAATTATTTCCAATGCGTTATATCGCACCGCCGGTTTATCTGAACCACTTGAAGCTCAACTGATTTGACCGAGTGAGCGAACCGCTACACAATGGCCGAGAGACGAGAAATGAACCGATTATTTGTGATATATCGCATAGAGAGAGGAATATCACATTCGTAATTGCGTTTCATTCGTCGCTTGCGATATATCGTTTATCGTTTGCACATCCCTACCGGAGGCGAGAATTAAGATCGGAATTTCTGATCCAGACCATCTCTCAGGACTAGTGATGGAATTTCGGATTTCCCCTCTCTCTATTCTGCACAATCTCGCCGGTTAGATGGACGAAAGAGTGTGCAGAATGGAGAGAGCTGAAATCCGAGACTAAATTACTTCCCAGGACCCTTCACTGCCGTGTTACACACCGACTAGACTTTCATAATGTGCCTATTCGCCGAATAAATCCTTAAAAATATCAGCAGTAACAACACCTTTAAAAGGATAATTGATTCGACTCAAATATGCACCCCACAATACTATGTTTCAGGCAAGCTAGACATTCAGAGAATACCACTGCAAAATAATAACGTTGAAAACGGTCCTCAACATAATATTAAAATGAAATCAGATAGCCAGAGAGGAGGATGCGCAATGAAGTCGCAGTTTTCCACCTCGCAGGACAAATCACTACAGGGTTTCACGCGATTTAGACTTTCAGACAGGAGCTCCGCAAGCAATCCAGTTGCCGGAGTTAGCCTATCAAATGATTATAATTAAAGCGAAGCCGAAAAGAGACAAGATCGGAGACCGAACCGATAAATTTTATGCACCGAGCAGGAGCCCGCACTATCGTGTTTCACTCTGCCTAGACCTTCAAGTGGCGAAATGCTCTGCAATTAGTAGTCGCCATCCGGTTTCAACAAAAAAAGAACTGTTTGGACTTCAGGAAAGACCGCTCACATCCATCAAACCACAGTATTACCGCGATTCACACCATCACCAAGCAATCTTCCGGCTTCCGACATCATAATTGAGTAGCGTGATTAGCTAGCATCACAAATGCGACATCCGATATTCGGAGCCAAAAATGAACACCGAAATCGCTATTTTCAGAGAAAATACAAGACCCGGTACAACCGTGTTTCGCACCGTCTATACCTTCACGGGCCAACCCGCTCAACAATGAACCATCAACTCCATATCTTTAAAAAAAACATTAGCATTGAAATGAACTCAAAGAAATGAATTCATTCCAACAAGGGCCGGGTACTAATGTGTTTCAGACAGGCTATACACCCGAACTGTGAGCCTCTCTGTGATTAATAGTAGTGTCCTGAGAAAAATATTAACAATGCCATAAATTCACTAAAGAGCATTTGTTACACTTCAAGAGGGACCCAGCACAACCGTGTTTCAAACAGATTAGAGATTCAGACACTACCTCGCAGCGCCATGAATTCCATCTTCTTTTTTTTTTTACAAAATACATCAGAAAACCGTGAAAACTCGAATGCGCCAAGTGATACCGATGAGATGATGAGAAGCCGAGAGACAAACCCGCCCCGCTATCGTGCAACTCTGTTACAGACAGCCAAGCGAAATCGCTACGTTTCGACTCCAAGCAGGACCGCGGACAATTGAGTTTCAGACAGTCTAGACGTCAGGCTCGCAGCTTTCATGACAGTCATCTTGTGTTCTTCTCTTTGAAAAATAAATACAAAAATGCGAAGGTTGAACAAAATGAAAGCCAAAGCCTTAGCCAACGTAATAGGAAGGATGAACGATAAGAAGGATATGAAAGGGGAAATTTGACTGTTGGCAACAGCAGAAAAACTAAAATAATCAAATCCTCATACTACTGTGTTTCAGATATTATATAAATCCCGACAATATCCAACAGCAATGATGTACGGAACACTGAACACTGCTCGACAAATAAAAATCCTCTCTACGTGCAAAAAGCCAGAGTGATATAAGAGTGTGCAGAATGGAGAGAGCTACTATTCAATCCGGCACGTGAACACTGAAATCGTCACCTTGCTTGCAGGACCCAACACTACCGTGTTTCACAATGTCTATACCTCCAAGCAGTGAACCTCGCTGCAATATACCGACGGGCACAAGATGAAAAATATAACACTCGAAAAGTAGGATCGATTTGGCAGCATAAATAGCCCGATCTATTTTGATCCACACAGTTTACACCTCGCAAAAATAATTTCTCATTGTTTCTCGCATAAAAAGGGACCTTCAACAATCGATTGTACTAGCGCAGGATTGAGATAGTGTGCGTCGAACACCGCTATTGAACTTCGAGAAGAAACCGCACAACCATGTTTCAGGCGTTCTAGTCTTACAAGCCGTGTCTCTCGAATGCAATAAATCGCAATGCAGCAGGTCCATAATACGCGCGAGCTATCGTAAATAGCATATCGACGTTAAAATTGAATTGCAGTGTTGATCAGATAATGGGCGGTACGGTAAGTGAGAAAAAAAACGATACCGCTGTGAGACCGAAAGTCCAGCAACCGTTTGCCACGCCACTCCGCACTATAGGCTTTCAGGCGCACTGGTGACCTTGAACAGGTCTAGGGTTCGAGATGGAGGGGATCCGGACTTTTGGACGGCCATTTGTGGGGTGTCCGGAGGCCTAAGCCCTTCCTAGCAGACCTATTTCTGAATGGGTCCGGCTATTATTTTCGAAAATAAGTTATAGGTCTGACCATTCACCCTTTTAAGCTCATCAGTGTTCAGACGGCCTCTACCACGGCGAGACGCAGTCCATAACAATTCGGAACGAATACACTGGCGCAACAAAATAGACCACGCTCCCCCGGAAGCTCGGTATTTGATAGGAGCTAGGGATGAGAATTCGGAATCTAATAAATTCGCGAGCTGTTTCCTTTCTATCTCCAGAGAGTGTGCAGAATGCAGAGCACTGTTCGATCCGGAATTACTAGCGTTCAAGTGCCATAAACCGAAATAGTTCCGACGTAACATGAAACAGGACTACGGAGAATTACGCTTCAGACACTTAGTCCACATTCTAGGACAACCCACTAGTGTGTTCACACCGCCTAGACCTTCAAGCAGGGACTCGTTCTGCAATGACAGTGACGATTTATATCTCCAACATACGACTCTCACTACAATAAATAGAAGTATCGTCCCTCAAATTATTTTTCGCAAATTCTAAAAGGGAAGATGCTAGATTCCACGAAGAACTGGCACTACCGTGTTTCAGGGGACCTCGCCATTCAGACACTACCTTCGGTTTTCGACTCTCCTCCTTCTGCACACTCTCTCCTTTCTCTGATCCGCGAGACAGTGTGCAGAATGGAGAGAGAGCCAAAACCGAAATTACACATCCCTACTAGGGTTGGCTAAACGATTGCGGGATTGCGGGCCCGCAATCCTCCCCCCGCCCAGAGAGCGCTCCTCCGCTCCCGCTCCGCCCGCCTCCGCCTCCTCTCTCAAACCCGCGCAGACTAGAGCGCGGCGGGTAGATGAAAGCATCTTCCCTCCTCGGATTGGGCGGGAGGAGGATTGCGGGCCCGCAATCGAGAGGCGAGAAAGACGCGCGATTGAGGGCCCGCAAAGCCCGAATAGCCAACCCTAATCCCTACCTCGTAGTGTTGGCAATGCGGCCTGTCATTTCGGAGGCGTGGCATTGCCCCCTCTCTCGCCTCATTTCGCCATAGGCGATGCAAGGGTACCTCGCATACCAATGATTTCTCGAATATTCACCTAAACGCTATCAGTGATAGAATCTCAAATATATCACCGTACAGATTAGACAACAGCAGCAGTGGCCCGACACTATCGTGATTCAGGGGGTCTAGATATTCAGGAACTACCTCGATCAGGTAATGCAGCAGAAGTAGGTAGACCCGCAAAATAGTCCGAAGTATCCCGAAATGAGCAAACTCATCATCAAATTGATGTTCGTGATCAACAGCGCTTACCAGAGAGCTCTAACCGGCGAGAGAACATGCGGAATAGAGAGAGCACTACAGCCGCACTGATTGCCACCGATCTATAAAATTTTCACACTCCAAGCAGTCCCCGGCATGGCCATGTTTCAGCCATTCTAGAACTTCGGGCGTTGTCGCTATTGACAATAGATCCGGTGGAGAAGTGTAAAAAGCGAAAAAAAAACACGGATCAGCTTCTCAAGACAAATCACAATGCCGAGAATCTAGATGGAACATTCAGAACATTGTCTAGGTTTTGTCCACCGATACTGCTTCAAGTTGAACCCATCACATCAGTGCCGCAGACACAATATAACATCAGGGTGACTCTCGGTGAGCAATGAGACGACGGAATCTCCGGACAGAACTATTATAAGAGATATGCATACCTTTAATTCGTGAAAATATCTTATGTTTTAAAGGAGGTAAACCATAAACCAGGTTTCCCTAGCTATCGAATTGATCAAGCCGCCTTGCACTAATTGTTTCGGAGAGCATCTATCATCGCGAGAAGCCATACATATCAATTACGATCGAATGGATGGCGAAACAAAATAGACCAAGTATCCCCAGAAGAAACGAATCGATTTCCGAAAGATAGCTAACACTACGATGTTTCATCCATTTCGAAGCGCCTCATCCCATAGCAACTCAGGTGCGCGCATTGGAGAGATTGCGAAGGTTACCTCTTTTTCCAATTCCAGAAAGTCCCTCATAATACAATTACGTTTTCTCATAAAACAATTACGCATCTCAAAAGAAAATAAAATAACAAAAATCTTTTGAGTGCGAACTGATGACTGAAGACAAAAATGAACATCTAAATTTCAACTATGCACTACTGCGTTTCGCACAGTGAAGACCTCTTAGAGGTTTCCTGCTCTACAATAGGCAAGCGACATCGTTTCCACAAGGGAGATCTGATTACACTCCAAGAATCACTCGCCACTAGCGTGTTTCAGATAACCTATGCATTAGAAACACGCGCTCGCGAAGCAATACTGCTGAATCAGATTCGTGAAAAAATAAAGAAAAAATCATGCGCATCCATCAGCAAATTAGCCCTTGAAATGATTAATATTAGAGCGAAACCGAAAAGAGACGAGATCAGAAACCAAATAGTTGAATTTCATGCTCCTAGCAGGTTTCAGGCATAACCGAGTTTCATGCGGACTATACTCGCAAACCGTGTCTCTTGATGGCAATAAAATCGAGTAAAAAAGTACCGAAACGCATGAATCAGTTCACATTCTGTTGTTCATGTTGCAATGAAGGTAAACCAGATGAAATATAGAAAACAGAGAAACAGGCGCTCAGGATATCGACTATGATTCTGAAAGGACCGCGCATAATTTGCTTCAGAAATACGACAACTCCAGAATGAGCCTTGATCAATTATAATTGATTTAATTATTGGTCATTTCGTTGGTTACTCAAAAAAAGCTACAGCTTCGAGACCGAAAGTCCTGCACAGATCGCTGCACCACTCCTCGCTAATCAGACAGTATCTAACCTCGTGAAATGCCGTTCATATCCATATCGGTCTGACACCGGTCCCCTGAAAAAGCGAATCGATTCCCGAAGTGAAAGCAATCGCGACCCCGCGCTCCCGCGTTTCAGGCAATCTAGACATCCAAGCGGTCTCCCGGTATTGTGATCAAGAGCCTGGATAGAAGAAAATAACATCAATATCAGCAGTGTGCAAGAAGTGATTCTAGAATGTATATGTGCTAATGATGGCAAATCGGAGACGACTCTCTTTATTTCACGCGCTCTTTCGCCAATCAGAGGAACAAGAGTGTGCAGTATGGACATGTACATCTGTGTCTCATGCATAGCATAGACTCAAGCTGTCTTGATTACTTGATGGAAGCAGCCGTCGAGTCGCCAACAAACATGTGTTCCATGAGCATGCGCGGACTTTTCACAGCACCCCGCGCTATAGAGTTTCAGGCAGAATCTAAATTCGCGAGACTCCGTCCTTATCAATGCGACCTCAACAGTGATGGGGAAACGAAACAATAGACCAAACCACCCCTGAAGAAGCGAACCCATTTCCAAGAAAATAAGGAATCACGATCTCGCGCTCCCGTTTCAGGCTACCCATTTCCTCATGATACGCCGTCACGATCAGAAAAATTTGCGGCAGAAATTTCACAAACAATTACAATGCAAATAATCCCCGATGAAGCAACCTAATGCCACATGGAAATAAGTCGGTGGTCACGCGCATCCGCGCTCCAAACAGCTTCTAGCGTCGCGAGACGCCGACCATACCAAATAAAGAGAAACATCTTCCAAGAAAACCAAACCAACTCCTGCAGAAGCGAACTGATTTCCGAAAAGTAGACAATCGCAACCCCGAGTACCCACGTTTCAATCACTCTAGACCTTCCAGCCGTAAGCCCCCAGAGCAATTCGATCAGCGTCTCTCCCCGGAATAAAAAAACGTATAAAGAAAACAAAAAGTTCACTCACTTTCGTTTCCAGGCGATCCGCGCTGCTCCGCACACGGGAAGCGACGGACGCGATCCAGCTGCAATTTAAAATATATATTTATATTTTAATTATTGTAATATCTATACTACAATAGAAAGCGCAAACGTGTGTGTTTGTCCGTATGTTCGGTTTAGACGTCCTGCCAACAGGCAATCTACGGTTAAGCGAACTAAGTTTATGTGAGGCGCGAAGCGCCGAACACCGTCAGTGGTTTTCCCACGACGTAGTCGGGAAGAAACCACTGGTTAATAAATATTCAAATATGATACACTGCAAAGCAAAATGTTTCTGCTAAAAAAAACTCCGAATAATGTTGTTCGGTTGAAAACTCTCTCCATTTTGCACACACTCTGTCGAAGTGTGCAGAATGTAGAGAGCCAGATGGTAGTTCGAAAGCCATGGTGCTACATTTTGTTAATACGCTGATCAATACAGAGGATACGATGGATACATAAATCGATTGGATAGGTAGTCCCCTTGATACGCCCTCCCCCCTTTGACCAATGATGCGACTCGCTTACCGTATTCTCGATGCCACTGACGATGGGCGAAGGCATGAGGGCGTCATGGTGAGCGCGCTTCCTGCAATAAAACATATATTTAATTGATTAATTATTATAATTATTTGTTCGTAACACCATCGAATCAACCATTGCAGTGTCAGTTCAAGTAATGAGTTGAACTGCCATTGAAACCACAAAGTGACGGCTGGTTCGCGGAGACGATTTGCTTGACCAATGGTATTATTTTGCCATGTACTTAACAAATTGCAAAATCAGATTCAGTGACTTGTCATAACTCTGAAGCGCGAACACGACGGCGATAAAGATTTTGAATTTAAGGCCGTGCGACTATAGGAGATGAAGGCAGTGAATATTTTAATTGCATCTACCAGGCGCATAAAATGGAAGCGCAAACATGCATGCGAGTAATATGATGTAAATGATAGGCTAAAGAAAGAGAATGGCAGGGACATAGAAAACGTGAAATTTTGAGCATAGCTCGACAAGGAATTCTAGAATGCAGTACCTTGGCGTGGAGCCGAAAATCAAATGAGTCAGCAGCTAATGGTTCGAGAACGACGGTATGATGTGAGTAGAGGGGATGAGCAATAAGTCTATTAAACCAGAGGAGAGAGCCAAAACCATCCCTATGTGCACGATCAACGAAGCAAAGTGGTATGTTGTAATGTCCCAGGACTAGCACTACTCTCATTATTATAAAGACAAACTCGAATGCGATTTGCAATGAGAGTGGAACGTTAAATCAACAGTGACTACATATTGTAAAATGAGGCGCTGTCAACAGCCCGGCCGTGAGTGTTTGTTTTTAAAAAAAATGCGCCATAAGCAATTTAAAATTAGAGCGCTATTCCATCCGACAACACTACCACTTACTGGTTCTTACAAATTTAGTACATTCACAGAGAAAAATAAAGCGCTGTATTTCAGACAGAAGAAATAAATAAAAAATGCCGAATGAATTGATATCCCGATTACAAGTTCTTGTTGGTCGTCATAAGACCTGAATACAGTAACCCACTGACCTCCTCATCCTCCTAATCAACAAACGCATACACTAATGTTCATTTACTGTGATGCACACTGAGAAAAGAAGAACAGTAATAGAATAGTTTCAAAGAGCGATTAGGTACACAAACTGATCAGCCAATTCTAGAAGCGATTCAACAGGCTAGTGAAACGCGAGAATGACTGCGACAAAGATTCGTGTGTTAGCTGCTGTGCCCGGAAGTTTTAAATTTTGTTAATATCATAAACGCACCAAGAAATTCTAGAAAGACCAAAAAGAGAGGCTTGGTAAGTTATAGGAACAGGAATGTCGAAAAGATTGTATAGGCGACCCGTGCAGACACACAGGTCAAAGATGAAACACGAAAGCAGCAACCAAGTTTTTTTTCTTCGAAAAATAGTTTTGTGAGCAGAGAACAATCAAGCATTCTCGATTCCACACGAGCGCAATTTTGATACATCGGCAGCAACTACCGGCACGAGATTGATGCGCAGTCCGCAAGGATGAAGAAGATATAACGATTTGGTTGTGAACACTCGCGCAAGGAATCGCATACTCATCCCGAGCAAATACAAGACCGGTAGCTGAAACATAGAAGCAACAGCAGGTTTCGAGAATAAGTTATTGAGAACAGTAATCCGAGGTTCGTGAACATATTCTCGATACAAAACCAGCGCAGTTTTGGCATGAAACCGAAACACGAATGTAGCATCAACTACTGGTTCGAAATAGATGCGCAGTCCATGAGAAAATGAGAATAAGAAGTATTTTTGAAAGCACGATTCTGAAATCGATGAAATCACAAACTGTCTCTGCAGATACAAGCAAAAGTAGAAACATGATGCGATAGCGCATACGCTGTAAAATAAAGAGTAGAATTATCAGTATAGGTTTTAAAGGAAGCTACACGTACAAGATATTCAAGATTCAACGCATTCATAGATTAGAAGAGTTATTGAAGCATCGAAGCAATTGGTTCTATCGGCTCGATGCGCAGTTGTGCGCACATGCGAAAAATAGCAACACTCACTCAATATTTGTATGCGAATCTAGTGGATGCTAAGAAGGTATTTGAAACGTGAAAGCGACAGCAGGATTTGAGAACGACTTTGATATGATAAGAAAAAATCAAATCGAGAGAATGAGCGTAATGCAGAGACAGATAACTGCAACCCAGTTGTGATGCTAAATTCACAAACGCGACATCACTTATTGATACTTGAGAACGCCGAACACTCACCAAGAAAAGGTAAGTGATATGTTTCACATTGTTGTATCAGGAGTGTTGAAGAGACTGTGTTGGCAATTGGGTTGGCTATTCGGGCCTCGTAGCGGGCCCGAAACCTCCCTACTCCTCGCCTAATTTCGCAAAAGGCGAGGGGGGGGGGAGTTAGCGGGCCCGCTACGACCGGATAGCCAACCCTAGTAGGCAACCCGTGCATGTATCCAAATCGAAACGCGAAAGAAATAACCAAAGTATTTTGTAATCGAAAATTAGATTTGTGAGAAGGAACGTCTATTCTCGATATAATATCATTCTCGATCTCAAGCAAGCGCTGTTTTGGCAAGACTCTGAAACACGAAAGCAACAATCACCTGCATAATTGATGCGATGCCAGTTTGGCAAAGAAATTACAAATTTAAGATTGTTCTACTCACTTATAATTGTACTCTCAACCCTATGATATAATTGACAGATGATTGAAACACGAAAGTGATCGAGATTCCGTAATGTACTCTGAGAGAAGTAGATGTGTTTCTGGAATGTCAGAGAAGCTGCTAATATTTTGAACCTTATTAGATCGCTCAAAAGAAAAGTGTAGTGAAACGCGAAAGCAATAGCAAGTAATCATTCTAGAATCAGTAGAAGGGAATGACGAATAAAATTAAGTGTATTTGAAAAAAACCAGTCGATTATTTATTGGAGAGTTTACAATGGCATCATATACTCATCCCCAGCAGATATTATACAGGTAGGTGAAGCACAGAAGCTACATCAATGTTCCAGAATAAGATATTGAGAGCAAAACGCCAGCTACCGACAAATTCTCAATCCAAACCTAGTACAATTTTGGTGTGAAGCAGAAACATGAAAGCGGCAGCAACTTGGTTTGAAAATTGGCTCGTGTGAGCAGAGCAAATAGGCGTGCGTCAATATTTTCCAAATAAATAATATAACGCAAATTACAACCTCGATCCAACACTAATCCAATTTTGACATCGCCTCGAAAGACAACAGCAGTCAGAGGCTCGAGAATCATACGCCGTCAGTGAGCAAGCGAAAATCATGTTTTTTGATTGCGAAAAATCAGCGCGCATCGAATCGTGCACATATTCCGAACAAATACAATGCAGACAAGCCGAAACACGAAAGCGACAGAAGCAATTGGTTTAGGAAGTAAGAAGGAGTCGCTGGAAAGCCGCCATCGTGACCGATTGCAGACTAGTGATAACAAAACGGATTTTCGGGCCGGCTTCAACCCAGCTATTTAACGGCGAAGCCGGCTTGCCGAGTCCGTTCTTTCAGACTACCTGAGCGGCAACTAGGCCTCAAGCAGAAACATAAAATTTACAGGCACGTTAGCAATTGGGGTTTTTTGTGCCGCATGTGGTCAAAAAAATAGTATAAAAACGCCTATTTTCGGTCTCTTTTGATTTTGATACGACTTGGTAACGTGAATTATGAGCAACAGTGATGGCTGATCGAAACGCTCTCTATTCTGCACACTCTCTTGTATCTCTAACTGCCAAAATAGTGTGCAGAATGGAGAGGTCACAATATGAGTCTGCCACTCTAATGAGCAATGAAGATAAAAATATATAGATTGAATAAAGTAATCGCCTACGAGATCGTAATGCCAACCCGATAGCAAACTTGACATGTCATTGAGACGCGGAAGTCACAGCACGGATTGCGAACGTTTTTGGGGTACAAAGAGCCGACAAATCATTCTCGATCCCAAACTACAGAAGTGTTGAAACAACGTCGAAACACGAAAGCACCAGGAACTACCGGCACGAGAACAACGCGTAGTCAGCAAGGAAGAGGTAGTGCGAAGTATTAGATTGTCAAATAGCATTGACGATGAAATCGTGAGCTTATCCCAAATAGAAACTAAACCGGTACTGAAACACAGAAGCGACAGCAAGGTTTTAGAATAAGGTATTGAGAACAGTAACGCCAGCTAACGGAACGTGCTCGATCAAAAAAGCGACCTTTTGACATGGATCCTAAACAAAAAAATCAGCAGCAACTGATGGTTAGACAATTGGCTGTAGTGATCGAAGCAAAAAGTTGGACGGGTTAATTTATAAAATTAGGACTGATAGAAAACCTCATTGTCGATCTAACAGTGCAGTGCTGGACCCTTCCCTAGGAATGTAAATTCGCGTTTGCCTCTCTCCATTCTGCACACTGACTGGTCGGCCAGAGAAAAGAGAGAGAGTGTACAGAATGGAGAGAGCCGAAGCGAAACAACATCACTAGTCGTCGGTAAGCCAGGTAAAATAATTTTGTTTGATTGCGACGATCATCGTCAATCGAATCGAGCGTATATCCCGAGAGCAGGTACGATGTAGACAAGCCGAAACAAGAAGATCACAGGCATGGCCAAAATGGAAATGCTCAGCGAAGGTTGCGCACTATTCTGGAATCGAAGCAAGCCTGGTTCTGATACAAGTCCGAGGCACAAACTTAACAGCAGTCATTGGTTCGGCATTACTACGCAATAAGTGATGTAATTTCGGTTTTGGCTCTCTCCATTCTGCACACTATCTCGCCGGTCAAAGAAACAAAAGAGAATGTAGAATGAAGAGTGTCGAAACACGAAATGACATCACTACTGCGCAATCAACGAGGAAGTGAAAAGATGTGGTTCAGTACAGTAACAATAATCAATTGCATAGTCTACCTGAGTGACAACTAGGTCTCAAGCAGAAACATAAAATTTGAGGCAATGTCACAATTGAGATTGTTTGTGCAGCAGGTAATCGCGCATTATCGATCCAAAGCGAGCGTTGTTATGCTACGATTCTGAAGCACAAAAAATAAAAGGCGCCTATTTTCGGTCCAAAATCAACTCTTTTGATTTTGATACGACTTGGAAACGCGAATTATGAGCAACAGTGATGGTTGATCGAATCTAATCGTTCTCTATTCTGCACACTCTCTTGTATCTCTAACTGCCAAAATAGTGTGCAGAATGGAGAGGTCACAATACGAGTCTGCCACTCTAATGCGCAATGAAGATAAAAAATATATAGATTGAATAAAGTAATCGCCTACGAGATCGTAATGCCAACCCGATTGCAAACTTGGGATTTCATTGAGACGCGGAAGTCACAGCACGGATTGCGAACGTTTTTGGGGTACAAAGAGCCGACAAATCATTCTCGATCCCAAACTACAGAAGTGTTGAAACAACGTCGAAACACGAAAGTGACAGCAGCTACTGGCACGAAACTTATCCGCTATGAGTGAGGACAAGATAAATATTTGATCGTGAACTACAGCTGCGCAATCGACAAGTGATCGTTTACTCAACCCCATCAGCTACTAAATAAACGAATCGAAACACGAAAGCAGCGGCGTATCTAGTTTACATGTCCGATTACAGGAAATTCTAGATGCTACCCAATCAGAGATTAGAAGAGCAACATGAAGGCAGCAGCAACTAACATGTAAGAGACTAGTGGTTCCAAAAGATGCCGCTATTGACTGTTTCCGAATAACTGAATTCTCAGAATCACGGGCAGTTTTGATATTATTCCGAATCACGAAAGCGACAGCAGCTACAGGTTCGAGAATCAAGCGCTTGCATCAACGATGAGGAAGAGAGAAGAATTCGATTGTGAACAGCATTCGGGCTATGCATCGTATATTTATTCGGGGCAGATACAAGTTCGGTCACTGAAACACAGAAGCGACAGCAAGATTCAAAAATAAGTTATTGAGATCGCAGATAGAACTGAATTCTCGATTCGATCCAAGCACAGTTTAGTCATGAGTCCAAAACACAAAAGCGGCAGCAACTGATGGTTCGGCAAAGAGTATGGGCTAAAGTTCAATTTTAGATTGTGAATCACCATCGTCATCGGAATCGTAAACGGATCCCGAGTAGACACTAGGTACACAAGCCGAAACTCAGATATGGCAGGCAGGACACGCAGGGTAAAAATTGAATTGATCAACAGCGAAGGTTTAGAAACATTCTCAATACAAATTCAGCGCAGTTCTGACAGTAATCTAAAACACGAAAGGGACAGCTGTTGCTGGTTCGAAATTGATGCGCAGTCAGTGAGGAATAAATAGTTTAGAGAAGCAGAGAGTACAATATTGTCGAATTAAACAATTAGCCCGTTTTAAAGGGAAACTGAAACGTGAATGCGGCGGCAGATTCGAGACCGATATGCAGCTAGAAAATTGCAAAGTTAGTTTTTATCTTAGTTTGTCTCAGCAAAGGTTTGAAATGATTCACTAATGGGACCCAGCGCAATTTTCATGCAATTCCGAAACACGAAAGCGACAGCAATACTGCGAATCGGCGAGAATACTGCGCAATTAGTGAGAAAAAATTGAGGGATCAGACTATCCAACCACAACCTATTGCATTGACCATTCAACTTGAAACTTGATGTCAAGCCGAAACCCGAATGCGAGAAGGTAGCAAAGGGTAAGATTATTTGGTTTTAGTCGACATAACATTCATATTCAGCGCCGTATCTCGAAATCCTATGGTGACTAGAAGAATGAAGCGGGCGCACGAGGGAATGATCATCGAATAGATATTTTAACATTATTATAATTAATAAAAATATTAACTGACCGTCCGGGCGAGTTGGCGGTGTTGGGGCCGTTGAGGGCGCGCGGCGGCGAGGAAGTGGAGGCCTGCATCGCCTGAGAGAGACGATCGATAATCAAGAATACCGTAATCTATATCGATACGATCGATAATATAGGCTACCGTATTCTGCAACGCCTGAGAGAGACGATATTGATCGGCTACAGTATCCTACAGTATGACTCGATCGATGGTCAAGGATACCGTAATCTATATCGATCGCCTAAAGTATAATTAGATCGATACTTCAGGCTACCGTACACGGTAGTTCGAATCAGATTATTTGAAAACTGGAGAAGATATATATTGAGTGAGAGGCAATTTCGCCCACTATGACACGCCCTTGCAGCTCAAAGTCACCAGTTACAAAAATTCAGCTTGTGATACGAAATCGGAACTAACTCCTCAATTCGCGGGTTCTCTCGCCTGCCAGAGAAGCGAGGGAGTATGCCATTTGAGGAGTGTGCGATTCGTCATCCCTACAACCCACCTTGTTGTTGCTGTTGTCATTGAGCGTGCGCGCGTTCTGAGCGAGGAACGAGTTGTACAGGGTCATCATGTCCTGGAAATAGCTATATTACGTTAATAATATTTCCGATGGATAAAGAATCAGTGACTCTTCATGTAAATATACTGTCGAGGAGCCGATTGATATGTTATCCCTAGAATTGTTGAATACATTGAATGAAGACCAGTCCCATCTAGCTTGTTATAACCATGCAACTTAAAATCACTTGCAACAATAACTGTTAGATTTTTTAAAAGAAACCTATTATAGATAGCGAAATTTTCGTCACTGGTTACAAGGATGTCTCAAATTATCCGAGATTGCGCTCAACCCGATTTCTCAGCGTTTTCAGTCAAAATAAATTTAAAACCAATGCCAAAATACACGTCATTGCTATATATACCCTTTTTATTTTTTAAAAGAAAATTAAACTAAATTAAATTAAATTAACCGGCTGCATGATGTTGTTCATCATCACAGCGGCTGCTGCTACCGTAGTCGCCGAGTCGAGGGATGCTGCAATTATTGATTAGTGATAGCGACACCGACTCTCTTCAGTTCGCATGATCTCTATTTTCTCTGGCCAGCGAGAGTTCATGTGAGTCGGGTTCCGACTTCCCATCTCTAATGGGGATTACTAACAGCTAGATCAGACCTTCGTGCACTATCAGATACCATTTTGGCATCCTAACAAGACATGTAAATAAAGGCGGTATAAACAGATTCTTTAGGAGAATCGACCGTTCAAAAGCAGAAGAAATTAAGCCAATCGCATTTAGATTGCGCATATGTGGGTTCAGGCTTCATACTTTATTTAATAGCCGTATTTTCTTCATGGATACGATAGAAGCTTTTATCGTAATGGTACTTATCAATTGTTTAACCAATTAACTAATTATCAAATATTTTTTGAAATTAATTAGCTAATTAAGAACTCACTTCCGCTCTGGTTCCCGCTGGTCGTGCTGCTGGTGGTTGCTGCGAGGGCTGCGGCCAGCTACAAATATTTATTTGTTTATTTAGAAAAAAAAACCGTATTTTAATGAAATAGCGCTCTCTCCATTCTTCACACTCTCGCCCATAGGTGTCCAGCACTGGCGGCGAGTGGGTTTTTGCACAGTGCCTGACATGTCAGGCACTGCGCAACCATGTACCGGGGGTCATGGGTTTTTGACTTTTTCAAAATGTCTCCAATCGTTCCCAAACTTCACCTACGGTACCCTACTGTAACATACAGTAATCTACCGTAACCTTGACTACGGCTATCACGAACTGTTTTTTTTTCCAAAATCGTTTTTAAAATTCGGTTCTTTGCTCCAATATGTATGGCTTGTCAAGCATTTTTTAAATTTTTATTTTACAAATCAAAATCATGGCCGAGTGGCTAACGCGCTGGCGTTGAAAACCGAAGGTTGTGGGTTCGAGTCCCGACCTAGCCAAACATCTTTGCCAAGCTTCGGGAAGA
Organism: Pristionchus entomophagus; assembly: GCA_036245825.1. NCBI lineage: Eukaryota > Metazoa > Nematoda > Chromadorea > Rhabditida > Neodiplogasteridae > Pristionchus > Pristionchus entomophagus. Next base: position 45,604,278 of record BTSX01000004.1, on the reverse strand, counting down.
CTGAAAAATGATACCGTAACCCGAAATACCGTATCCAGTTGCACATCGCGAACTGACTTTTTTCAAAATCGTTTTGAAAATTCGGTTCTTCGCTCCATTATGGATATCTTGTCGAGCATTTTTCAAATTTAAATTTAACAAATGAAAATCATGGCCGAGTGGCTAACGCAATTGCACTGAAAAACAAATATTGGGGGTTCGAGTCCCGACCTAGCCAAACATCTTTGCCAAGCTTCGGAAAGTCTGAAAAATGATACCGTAACCCGAAATACCGTATCCAGTTGCACATCGCGAATTTACTTTTTCCAAAATTATTTTTTTGTCATAATTTGTTTTTTCTTTACATGAGCAACTCAGCAAGCAAATTATTTATACCACTTTACATCCACAAATAATGGCTCAGTGGCTAACGCGGGTGATGACACGTTTTGGAAGCTATCATTTTGAAAACCTTTGATAAAAATGGTCATAACTTAGTTGCTTTTGGTCGGAGAGCTTCAGTTGTAATTTTAATGGAAAAAGCATACTCTGCTTTACATATCATATAACAGGATCTAAGAGTTCCGACGCCCGGGAAATAAGCTAGAATTTTCTCCGTCTGTTGAGCAGAGTCTGCTCTTTCGAATAAACATACGGATGAAGCTCGCCGATCAAAACTAAAATTTAAAATTTGTCGAAATCGGGAAATTTCCGGACATAATGTCGAGCTTTTTTTTCTCTCACAACATATTCTTCTGATTTTTGGAGTGGTGTTAGGTACTAGTGCGTAGTTGAATCACTTTTCGGGGATTCTCGGAGAATTGCCGTTTTCAAAAGATACATGACATTTTTCAAAAATCTACCACCTTGATCCAGCGCATGATCATGGAATGATATCATCAACATAAGAAATGCTTCTCTCTGTCTCCTGATTTGAATGATGTAGTTGGGTTGGCTCTAGCATTTTTTTAAATCTAGTTATGGCCGTTTTCCGGATACGAACTTGTTCAAAAATCTCAAAGGGTCCGTTACGTTAGCTCAGAGTGTGTTCCTGTGTCCTATGTGTTTAATTATAAATTGATAATAAAATTGGGATTTTGTATGCGTTCGATCGATACCTATTCTTGATTGTTTACGCAGTTGAGCTAACGTAACGGATCCTTTGAGATTTTTGAACAAGTTCGTATCCGGAAAACGGCCATAACTCGATTCAAAAATGCTAGAGCCAACCCAACTTCATCATTCAAATCAGGAGACAGAGAGAAGCAATTCTCATGTTGATGATATCATTCCATGATCATGCGCTGGATCAAGGTGGTAGACTTTTGAAAAATGTCATTTATCTTTTGAAAACGGCAATTCTCCGAGAATCCCCGAAAAGTGATTCAACTACGCACTAGTACCTAACACCACTCCAACAACCAGAAGAATCTGTTGTGAGAGAAAAAAAGCTCGACATTATGTCCGGAAATTTACCGATTTCGACAATTTTTAAATTTTAGATTTGTTCGGTGAGCTTCATCCGTATGCTTATTCGAAAGAGCAGACTCTGCTCTACAAATCATATGACAAGTGCTAAGAGCTCCGAAGTAATGGAAAGTAGCTTGATTTTTTAACGTCCGAACAGTCCTGAACATGGATGAGCTCGGACGGAGAAAATTCTAACTAATTTCCGGGGCGTCGGAACTCGTAGATCCTGTTATATTATTTGTAAAGTAGAGTATGCTTTTTCCATTAAAATTACAACTGAAGCACTCCGACCAAAAGCAACTAAGTTATGACCATTTTTATCAAACGTTTTCAAAATGATAGCTTCCAAAACGTGTCATATCCCGCGTTAGCCACTGAGCCATTATTTGTGGATGTAAAGTGGTATAAATAATTTGCTTGCTGAGTTGCTCATGTAAAGAAAAAACAAATTATGACAAAAAATTAATTTTGGAAAAAGTAAATTCGCGATGTGCAAATGGTTACTGTATTTTGGGTTACGGTATCATTTTTAATACTTCCAGAAGCATGGCAAGGATGTTTAGCGAGGTCGGGACTCGAACTCCCAATATTTGTTTTTCAGTGCAATTGCGTTAGCCACTCGGCCATGATTTTCATTTGTCAAATATAAAAATGCTCGACAAGATATCCATAATGGAGCAAAGAACCGAATTTTCAAACGATTTTGAAAAAAGTCAGTTCGTGATGTGCAACTGGATACGGTATTTCGGGTTGCGGTATCATTTTTCAGACTTCCCGAAGCTTGGCAAAGATGTTTGGCTAGGTCGGGACTCGAACCCCCAACCTTCGGTTTTCAACGCCAGCGCGTTAGCCACTCGGCCATGATTTTGATTTGTAAAATAAAAATTTAAAAAATGCTTGACAAGCCATACATATTGGAGCAAAGAACCGAATTTTAAAAACGATTTTGGAAAAAAATCAGTTCGTGATAGCCGTAGTCAAGGTTACGGTAGATTACTGTATGTTACAGTAGGGTACCGTAGGTGAAGTTTGGGAACGATTGGAGACATTTTGAAAAAGTCAAAAACCCATGACCCCCGGTACATGGTTGCGCAGTGCCTGACATGTCAGGCACTGCGCACGCCAGCGGCTTGGACATGTATGCTCTCGCCAATCTGGCCGGTAAGAGAGTGTGCTGAACGGAGAGAGCACTATTGGAGTCAGAATCATTGGAAAGCGCTGTCGCATTCGCGCTTCAGCTTAACGACAAATCGTTGCTTGAATGGACTCTATAGTACGTAGGCCTTCTGCTTTTCCAACAACCCTACCGTGCTCTACTCTCACCTGTGCGGTCGTCTAGGATATTTATTTCAAGGACACTACTAATGAACATGTAAAGTATGTAAAGCATAGCATGTAAAGCATTCTATAGTAATGTATTGGATCACCAGTGGTATCTTAATTATCATCATTTCCCTGCGTATGGTTTGGCATAGCTGACAAACATTTTTTTAAACCGTACTCTAGTGATGCCGGATCGAATAGTGCTCTCTCCATTCTGCACACTCCTGGTGAGAGTGTGTCGAATGGAGAGATTGATCTCGCAAATTTTCAGACTATGGTTACGCGCCCGTTGTGAGCATTCCCCTAGTGGAACGTATCAATTAGTTAAATAATAAACTAATTAACGCATTATCCAGGTTACCTGCTAGTGATGATAAATCTGCATCCAACTCTCCTCAATTCGCATACTCTCTCGTTTCTCCGATCGACGAGAGAGTGTGCGAATTGAGGAGAGTCCGATTCGTCATCACTATTACCTGCGCGGTCGGCCACATGAGCGGGAGGGGCAGCTGCTGGAGGTTGATCAGGTAGGGAACGACGGCAAGCAGGCCGCTCAGATCCGCGAAGAACTGCGAATAATAATAATAATTAATATTATTATTATAAAAATAACATTAATAATGAGAATGTGAACTGGCGCACTAGCTAAAAAAAAAAGTGGAGGAACGGAGAGATTCGGATTCGCGAAGAACTGCGAAAGTTGAGTTTCAGTAGTGAGATAACCAACGAGCAAAGGGGAAAGATCAATGGACGGAGTATGAATTTGTGAAATCATATTTAATATTGAAGAACAAATTAAAAATAGCGTAACATCTAAGGAATCAAGGGAACGTTTTCTAAATCCGAAAGAATCTGCGAAATTTGAGTTTCAGGAGGGAAATTTACACCGAACGAATGAAGATCAATAGCCTGATGTTACGAGGCCAAATAAAATACTGAATAAGCAATTATAACTAGCGCAACATCTGAGCAATCAAAAGAACGTATTCCAGATCCGCGAGGATCTGCGAAATTTGAGTTTCAAGGGGGAAAGGAAACACCCAGCGAACGGGGAAGATCAATAGTCAGCACACCGGCGTTGCAATACAATTAATAATTGAGAATGCATCTGCCAGAGTTTAAACTAGCGCACAATCAAAGGGACAAGGGTAATTCGCAAACAGTCAGCTCCGATTCGCTAACAACACGGAAATTTGAGTTTCAGAAATAAACAACGAGAGCGGGAGAAAGCAATACATCCGACATTCGCCGTCTAATTAATATTGAAGAAGCCAAACTTTGAACTGGCGCACTTTCAAAGGAATAAAGGATAGCAGCGAGATCCGCGAAATTTGAGTTTCAGTTGGGACACAAACTCTGAGCAAACGGGAAAGACCACAGTGATTGCGGATTGAGCAGTAAAATCAAAGTAAATATGAAAGAGGCCAAATTTTGAACTGACGCACTAGCTAATAGGGGACCGACAGCGAGCAGCGTGATTTGAGTTTCAAAGGATAAAGAACCTCCGAGCAAATAGGTAAGATCAATCGCTGTAGGTTATCGGATCATAATCAATATTATAGAAGTCAAAATTTGAACTCGCGCATTGGCTAATAACGACGGCAAACTCCTCACATTCGCGAAATTTGAGTTTCAAATGTGAAAGAAATGCCGATCAAGCGGGAAGGGTCAATCGTCTGTAGGCCTCCAGAACATGAACAAGATAAAAATATCTCACTTAACGCGATGATAAAAGAGAGAATAGAGATGCGAATTAATAAATAAATAATTAATTTGCCAAAAATTCAAAATCGCGCTCCAATAAATCAGTCCGCTTGTTACGTAATTCCCAGCATTTCAAATACCGTACACTACTCTTACCGTACGCGTCCTTTTTGCACTCTTTTAAATTCTGCGAACGCGCGAGTGACCCCCGTGAGAATGTGTTTACTATTTCGAGTGCAGCGGAAGGGGATGGAGGAATGGAAAGGAGAGGAAAAGAGCGAGGTCGCGATAATTCGGCGACATACAGCGAGAGAGATGGTGCTCCCGTACGAGTGATGGGCGAATACCGATCGGACAGGGCTATATTTAGCTAATTATAAGTGAAACGGCCCGCCGCATCCCCAATATGGCGCCAGTACGTGTGAAGCGTTGCCGGATTCAATAGTAGCTCTCTCCATTTTGCACACAATCCTAACCGCGAAATAGTGCGCTGATTGAAGGAAGACATAGCAAGTCACATTCTCGCGGGCCGCTCGTAAATGTAGAATACAGTATTTTAAATAGTTGAAATAAAATACCCCGAACGCACCTAATCTAAGGCGCGGGAAAACGGGAACAACGGGAATAGACGGAAAGAAGAAATGAAGAGGGGATAAATAATGGTCGTTCACAGATTGTAGATCAGTCAAGGGGAAGGGGTAGGAATGCCAAATCGGAACCGGCTCTCCTCAATTTGCCTGCTCTCTCGCCGGTCAAAAGAAAAAGGGGCGATCTTGTACGTTCCCGGCGAGTGAAATCTCTATGCAAAAACAGTGGTGATCTACCATTTTCGAGCCACTGCGCAAATGGCGGCAAACAAACAAATCAGTACCGTGAGAAGTGTATGGGACTAGATGACAGTGTCGGTTCTGGCTCTCCATTCTGCACACTCTCTCGTTTCAATGACCGACGATAGGGTGTGCAGAATAGAGAGAGTCAAAAAACGAAACGACATCCCTAGTCACTATGTAACAAGATTCTCTAGCGCATGTCTGAGCTTTTCTCACCCGCACAAACCAATGAAACAAGAAGGTGCCGGAAGCCTTATGTCTCGAAATACTTCAAGAAATTCATGTTGAAATGCTTGATCAATGACAACACGATGACACCTATGAATACAGGTAAGGTTTTTTTTCAGGAATAGCCCTTGAGAAATCGTTTGCAATGCTTCTAGAAACACGATGAAACCCGAGAACCTAAGATTTGTGCGCTCGCATAGCTCTCTCCATTCTGCACACTCTTCTCTATGTCTGACAGAAGTAGTGGGCAATCGCAATGTGTAGAAGGACAGCAATAGGAGGAGAGACAACTAGGGAAGACTGAGAGTGGGAATCATTATTGGGCCTTTGTTTCTGCTAGTGCCGCCGAACCGAACAATGCGCTCTCCTTTCTGCACACTTTCATCGTCTGACCTGCCAATGAGTGTGCAAAATGGAGAGAGATTAAGAGATCTATCCGAAGATAAAGTATCAGTGTCGAAAGAGAATATCGCCATGCATGGGACAGTAGGAGAGTAAGCAACTCGGAGAGAGAAGCCCCTCTTTTGTCGTTTCGACCCTCCGCTCTCTCTATTCTGCACACTCTCTCGCCAATCTGACAGACGAGGGAGTGTGCAGAATGGAGAGACTCGCAAGCCCCTCATTTCCAACCGCATAAAACTTCCCCCTTCCCTTTCCTCGGACGCACCACATTTCAGTCCCCACCACTCTCAAGGGCTCAGTCAAAATGTGCAGAGACTCAGTCCTAATAGCGAGAGATCATGCAAGTAGGAGAGAGCGGCAGACGTTTAAAAAAGGCGAGATAGTGTGCGCAATGCAGAGGGGCCTACCTCAGATTCAAATATTTTGAATTCGCGCCAACAACTGCAAAACTTTGCGAAAATTGGACATTTCATGTAGAGAGCGACGATCAAACTGGACGCGTGCGTGGACAAAGGAAAGAAACGGGGGGAAAGCAAGTAGCCGTTCTACTCCCATTGCGGCTAATGCATAGTGACAGGCGCTACTGTTCGTTTGAGAGATCAAAGACCAGACTACAAACTAACAACTACAATTCGAAACTGAGCAGAAGTTTCAGGAGAGGCAAGCGAGTGTGTGTAGGAATGGCCATAGTCCGGGCGCAGAGAGTGTGATGGGTAAGACAGGGAGGGGGAGGAGGATCCTCCTCTGCTCCTCTGACACTCTGCTCTCCTCCCTCTCTTCGCTCTCTCGCCGTCCGCACTCTCCGCCTCCGCTCGCCCTCTCGCCGCTCCGCCCGCCGGCTCGCTCCGTGGGAAAACGGCCCATTTGATAGGACGCGCGTGGGAAAATCGACGAGAGAGCGCCCGTTCGCGGGGAGTGCACCAGAAGGTTAGAGCAGGCGAGAGAGCGGGCAGAAGGGAGAGAGCCCGCGACGACTAGAGCGACGAGAGAGCACGCAAACTGAGGAGGGGCGCCCGGCACAAAACCATCCCCCCCCCCCCCCCCCCCGCTCTGCGAGCACAATTAAAGGTTTGGTTGGCCCCCATCATGCGAAGAAAAAGGCTGGGAGCGCCGGGTTGAAGCGCCGGGATGCTATTTCGAATCAAAATATAGCTAGAATAAGTCCAAGATCAAGCCCAAATGTTGGAATAAGTGAAAGGTATTTTCCTAATCTTATCTCGACTTTCGCTCTCTTCCTCTCACTCTACTCTCGTCCCGACCGGAAGTGGAGCCGTCCCTGATCTGATTAGGAGAGCCGGAGCCGCTAAATCGGAGAGGAGTGGTGACTGGGAAAATGCGGCGATGGGAAATTAGCGCGTATCATGTGAGAACTGTGTAGAACATTAGGTGGAACTTGAAGTTGTTCTCTGAACAAGAAATACCATCACTGTATAGTGATTCCATTTCTGGATTGACTCTCTCCCTTCTGCACACTCTCTCACCAATCTGATAGACGAGTGTGCAAAATGGAGAGAGCTAAAAACCCAACCGGCAACACTGATGTGGAGCATAGAAGAGAAATGCGACCACGATGCGATAATTGAATCATTTTCCGATCAGAAGCTCCTGAGTATCTCTAGAAGGATTCACTTTAAAAAGTAATTCGCAGGAAACAAAGCATGAAGCAGTCAAACTCATAGGCCAACTGCAAGACTACATACATTCCAGCTTGCCAGGTCTTCGAGAGATAGAATGGAGAGTGGCCCTGTTCTGCAAAACATCACCCTAAACCGAATGAAAACAAGCGGGGAGATGAAGGACGAACTGTTAGACTGGCGGCTCATTCCGACAATTTAATGGGGGGGGGGGCTTATTAGTATTACTTGACCCCCTGGCTAACCCCCAATTCGGGTAAGGAGCACGATAGCGAGCAGAATAGTGTTGACAAATCGGCATCCGACTCTCCTCTTTTAGCGTGCTCTCTCGTTTCTCTGACCGACGATAAATGTGTGGAATCGGGTGCCGATTTGTCATCGATAGAGCTCAAGAATGCCCAGAAGTAGACGCTCATTTTCAAGGAGCCAATGGTAAAGACTGAGTGACTCCCTATCCCATCTACAAACAGTTATGATATTTTTTATTGAAGAGACAACCTTATTTTTCTGTCATCATAAATCCGGGAATCGTGCAAACCGGGAGCAAGGGTACTACAATAAGTGACCAACGTCATAATATTTCACTTTTTAAGCCTTTTTTAAAAATTTAATCTATTTTTATCAAACATCATAAAGGGCTTCAGGCTCCCTAGTTGCGTGCACAGCTGTAAGTGTCCTACGGTAAATAATAATAAACTATAAGTGACCTACGGTCTCCTCTCTGCAACCCTCCACCACTTCCGGGATGCTCCCTCCCCATCTGACCACTTCAAATTTCTGACACGACATCTTTCCGACGCTCCCTAAGCTCTCTCCATTCTGCACACTCCCTCGTCGGTCAGAGCAAAGAGATAGTGTGCAGAATGGAGAGAGCATCTCTAGCCTGCAGTCTCTATCTGGAAGTTCCCTGGGAGAGAAGCGATGAAATATTTAACCATTATTAATTATTTAAGATTCGAGGCTGATTGCGTAGGCATTACGTGAAAACAACTGTAAAATGATGCGGCCACGTCTAGAGATTTTACAGTCATCTTTCTATAGGGAGAGACTACATTTGGTGGTACAGATGGTCAGGAAAGATGGGTTCGACTACTGAAACCTGCATTCCAAATTGTTTCTAGGCCACGCTGCCTCGCGCATCCTGGACACTGATACCAATCTACCGATCCCGGATTGATAGAATACAAACGATCGTATATATATACAACGAAATAACCACATGCTACGGATGTCGTTTCGACCTCTCACACTTTCTCGGACAAGTGAAAGAGTGTGCAGAATGGAGAGAGCACTATTCGATCCGGTAAAACTAGTGTAGAATTGATTGCGCAATAGCCAAGAGATAATGTATCAATAAATTGCGAAATCTCGGAAATGTGTTTGATAAAGTTGCGCAAACCAAGCAGTTTATTTCTTACAGAAACGTCATAGCAGGAAACCCCAGTTGGATTTGGATGGGCGATCACAGAAAGAAACAAATCATGCGGATCCCGCCAGAGAGCGCAGCAATAACAGAGATATGATTATTTCGAAACATGATAAGATCGATACTGGATCGCATCATTTCGCGATGGTTATCTCACAGAGAATCTTTCCCGTAGTTGTATTCTCACTTCTGTTCTATCTTGCACATCATGTACTTGTTGAAGCACCTTCAGTGGTGTTCGATAAATAAATAATTAAATAAAATAATCAGTCGGATAAGGATGTGACAGACTGTAGCCGCATGAATGCACGAATCAACAAGTTTCTTTTCTCCTTTTTTTTTTTTTTTTTTTTTTTCGCGCCATACTGATGGTTTTTTCTCTCACTTTTTTTGCCATGCCTTGGCATTTTTGCATTCATACATACATACAGGATACAGGAGATCAGACTATCATTCAGAATCTTAGAATTCTCAGTTCCAGATGAATTCCCGATTCACATTCCTCTCTTCATACTATTTGGATGTGGTAGAAAAAACTCTCCGTTCGTTTCATGTTAGAGCTCTCCCTCCCCCCCCCAGTCCACCTCTCCCTCCTCTCCCCAATTTTTTCGTACTTTCCCATCCCGCACTCCTCAGGTGGCAGGTTCAATGCCCGCATGGGGCAATCATGTTTTGCAAGTTTGGTCAGTATGGCTAAACCTGATTCAAGGTCTCTCGAGTGATAAGAGCTGGTTTTGCTGATTTTTGCTGATTAAGAAGAGATAAGATCTTCGTGACAGATGGGCGTCAAATAGCCTTGCCTTCTTCATGGGACTACTTTCCACCTATTTTCGGCTGGATCTTTCAAAAGGGCTGTTTTCTACTGATAGCGGGTGATCAGTAGGTGATAAGCAGTGGTGATAAGGATTGATAAGGGCGGAGTGTCCGAGATGTGAGCGGGAAAGCCGTGATCATTGTTTCTTACGGGTAGAATTCGGACAATGAGGGTCTCGGATTGGGCAGAGTGGTCATAAGTCAGTGATAAGAGTAGATCAGCACTACTGATAATCACTGATAAGGGTAAATCAATAGAGGCCGGTAGGCAGATGATACCATTTCCGTACATATTCCCTCATGCTTGTGTCTGCTTCACTGTTCAACCTTTTTGGCCGATTCGGCTTATCCCGGAGGTCCATTTTCCGGCCGTTCCGTTTGTTTTGCCTGCGAGTCTGCTACAAAGTGTTTGCAAGGTTTTTCGAGTGATAAGTGTGGATTCAGCATCATCAAAGTTTGTGCGAGCAGCAAAGCGAGCCAATGTTTCGGGCAAGCAATGCGAGGGGGGAGGGTAGGGAGAGGCAATGTTTGTGCGAGCCAATGTTTCAGCGAGCAATGATGCGCTCCAACCCTAAATGTACCGTAGCTAACAAACCTGTTCAAACGCGTTCTGCGCGGACGCTGTCTTTTCGAAATGAATTCCTTTCTTTTCTTTTTTTGCGTATTCTGTTTCGTTTTTCGTCGATAATTGTTCCTTTCAAGTTCCAAGCATGAGCACATCTCCGCCTCAACTGGCGATCACCATGGACGGCGGAGCGGGCTCTGGAGAAAATTCCAAGTGGTTTATGTTATTATTTGGCATTTATCAATAACCGATAGTTGCGACTTGTTTTATGTCAACCATTTCTTCAGAGATTCCGGGCTGCTTCCTCGTGCCGGGCAGCTGGTCGATGAGCAAGAAGCGTCGATGGCTGAGAGAACGGCTACTGTACAGGCAGCTTCGTGCGGCAGAATTGGTGAAATGTGAGTTCCTTGCGATATTAATAGTTTGTAAATTATGTTTTCATTATATTAAGTGCTGGGCAGGCTGCGATAAGAGATTACTTTCACAAATCATAGCCCTGGCATTCTGAACTGCGCGCGTCGACCACGCGTTGCGTGTCGGTGCTTTCGAAATGCTGACGAAATTGCGAGCCCATCTCTTTACTCCTTTTTCCTTTCGATTTACAATCTCAGCGTTCACCATCATGCACGAGCGTCTTCGTGCCGGGCAAGCTACGGGTTCCAGCGTGTCCTTCGATCCGGGCGCAAGGTCGAATTCACTCGCCAAGAAGAAGATGGCAAGTTAACTTGTTATCTTGTTAGGTCTATTTGGTTTGCAAGTTCTTATTTCTTGGGAGTCTTTGTCGATCCTTTCTCTTTACCGTTCCTTTTTCCTTTCGTTTTGCTTAACCAACCTATTTCAGCGTTCACCATCATACACGAGCGCCTTCGTGCCGAGCAAGCTACTGGTTCCAGCGAGGACGTGACTTTCGATCCGGGCGCAAGGTCAAATTCACCCGTCAGGAAGAAGATCGCTTGTCATCTTGTCAGCGTCTTCCTCGAGAGTAGCAACTGATTTGGAATTTAGCCTGTTACTTACATTACCTTGCCATGCAGGTAGTGAGTGTTTTTGAAACCCATTTTCAGGTCTGACAATAGTCTATGTCATCTGCCGGGCTGAAAGCGATGCACCTCACTCCCACCCCGAACAGGCTGACCAGTATCAGGTGATATCCTCTATTTTCTCACTCTGAACCTTTCATCTCGCCATTTACATCTTTAATTGGCCAATGAACGTGCCTTTCGTAAGGCGACTCATCGTTCGGTGCAGGAGAAGCGCTCGTTGGAGAAGTGTGTTACCGGGCGCTCCTCTGTTGAATGTGCTTCGTCGTGAACATAAGCTACAGACGTACAAGTAGAAGCGGAACGAGAAGATGAAGGATCTCGAGTTGTGATGTGAAATTGTGATGTTGCCAATTGAGTTAATGTGCCAGGTTCCCGTATGGGACCATCGGTATTGTTGTATTAGATTATTTTATCTGTATTTGTTTAATCGATAAACAAGTTCGGTAACATCTATACTTAATGGTCGATGGGAAAGTCTTGAAGAAAAGTTTATAGGAAAGGCTACTCATTGCGAAGAATAGTTCAGATCGTATAGAAATCTATCCTCCTTTACGGAGGGTGGAAAACATGGATAGTTTGGGAACTTGATAGGAAAGGCTTAAACGTATTGCGAAAGCATAGTTCACGTATTGCACGGTATCCTCCTTTCCAGATGGAGGGAGACATGGTTAGTTAGGGAACTGGATAGGAAAGTCTTAAACGTATTGCGAAAGCATAGTTCACGTATTGCACGGTATCCTCCTTTCCAGATGGAGGGAGATATGGTTAGTTAGGAAACTTGATAGGAAAGTCTTAAACGTATTGCGAAAACATAGTTCGCGTATTGCACGGTATCCTCCTTTCCAGATGGAGGGATACATGGTTAGTTTGGGAACTTGATAGTAAAGTCTTAAACGTATTGCAAAAGCATAGTTCGCGTATTGCACGGTATCCTCCTTTCCAGATGGAGGGAGACATGGTTAGTTAGGGAACTTGATAGGAAAGTCTGCTACTGCCTTCGAAGAATATTTTAGATCGTAGAGACCGTTATCCTACTTTCCGGAGGGCGGGAGACATGGATTGTCAGATAACTTATCAAAGAATATATGAAGTTGATAAGAAATTCTCGTGATTCCTGGGAAGCATGTCGAAATGGTTTAGTAAAACAATTAAATGGATACGGACAGTTTGTCCTCAACACTGAAGGACTCGCAGAGATTTGCGCACTCATTGGGAATAGAACATGCGACCCTCGGTAGAGAATACGCACTCTCTATCCTCTCGGCCACAGCCGACGATACGGAGAGAGGGAAAGAAGGGGTATAAGATGAGAGTGACTATATGCTCTCTCGTGTATCCAATTCAAACACATTTCAAAACGAAAAAGACATGTGATCAATTTGATCATAGTAAACTAGTTATCCTGAGATAACTCACGATGAGGAAAGCATCATTACTGCTGGCTCTCATAGACTAGTGATGCCGAATCCAGACCGGACTCTCCTAAACTGGCGTGCTCTCTCTTTTCTCTGATCGGCGAGAGAGCAATCGAATTGTGGAGAGTCGCTTCCGATTTGTCATTCCCACGTTCCTTCCCCCTGCTGACTCTCTCGCTAGACTATTCAATCAGTGCTGCCGTCACTTCCCATCTCCTCGCTCTCACTAGGGGTATCTAGACTCTCTCCATTCTGCACACTCCCTCATTTTCTCTGACCGACGAGGGAGTGTGCAGAATGGAGAGAGATGGACTCCTGAGTCTCTCACGCACACTACTCCGAGATTCAGGAGCGATGTTATGAGATGAGGAAGCGGAAATAGTAAGAGTCGCGTGCTTATAGCTCGTAGTATGATCATCGAACCGATATTTTGCACGCCCGATATTTAGTCATTTCTACAGTTCTTTCATATTCCTTATAAGGGGAATACGTAGTTGTATTCTCGAGAGTGTGCCGAATGGAGAGAGGTACTATCCTATTCAGCAACACTAACCGCTACCTGTTCTTCATAGAGAGGAAGGCGCTTTCGGTAGAACAAGCGAAGATCAAGGATTAGAGATCAAATATCACCTGTGGATCGATCGCTGTCCCGACCGCCTCGTCTTCCGTGTCGGCTCGTGGGCTTTCTAAAATATAAAATTAAATTAAAAAATATAAATTAAACTCTCTCCGATTAGGGATTGCCATATTCCAGACCGCAAACTCTGCCTCTCTTTCTCTCGACATCACTCCCTCGCGCGCTTTATCCTCGTTTGAAAGAGTTCTACAGGGCACTGCGATACCGCAATCAATCAACTCCCTTCTCGCGTTCAATTATTGTGATATCGCATGCCAATTATTCCCAATGCTAGTTCTGAGACGAGCTGTTTCGACTATGTTTCAAGAATCGTGTAAAAGACAGCAAGATTTCCGAGAATTGATATGAGGCAGTTGGCGTTGGAATTTTAAAAAATCAGGACCAACTTATTCAAAGGTTGGCTTTTTGCAGCATTAGATAAGTCGCTCATTGCACTATTGCCAACATTCTCTCTCATTATGTTGGGGGGGGGGGGGGGGAGAGAGGATACATTCAGACTTGAGAAGTGCCGGTCTAGATTCTTCTGATTGGCAAGAAAGTGTGCGGAATGAGACAATCGGACATCCCCAGTGAGTACCGTATCCTCCTGGTGCTATCGTACCCTGTTGCTCCTCCTCGCAAGGTTCATCCTTTATCTCCTTTTTTATCGGTGTCATCCTGGAATGATCAAAGATCAAATATTGGATACGGTAGATTATTTCAGAGATCAAAGATCGAATTTCGCGAGAATGTTCAGGAAAAAGTTTTTGTGTGTAGATGCCGTGAGGATAGAATTGGAGAAACAACTCGATATCAAAGATCAAAATTCGCGAGAATCGTACAGTGGAATGGGAAAACGGCACGATAGTTACAGTAAAGATGCCGTAGGGAAAGGGAGATAAGATGTGAAATGATCGTCAGAAGAAAACGAGCGGAGTTATAGTGCTCTCTCCATCCCGCCCGCTCTCTCGGCGGTCAGAAACGCTAGAGAGTGTGCAGAATAGAGAGAGTGCAGAGAAATTCACAGAGAGAGGAGATAGTGTAACTGTATCGCTTTCTGCAGTGCGAACGAGCCGAATCATAGAGACATGACAGGGGATGATTCATGCGCCAAAGTCAGGAGGGGGTAGATCAAAGGTCAATGCCAAAGTCAGGGCAAGGTAGATCAAAGATCAAGGATCAAGACGGGTCAGATATGGGCCAAGCATTAGCCGAGACTGAATTGAGTTTCATAGACGGTAAAAAGCAGAAGGTTGCCCGATCAAGCAATGATTCCGAGATATTCGAAATTTAGATCGAACAGTGTGAGACAGAAATGAAAAAAAGCATCGCCTACACTTCGAGCCAACCCGTGCAATGCCCTACAGCCACAAATCATGGCCAATTTGCAATCACAGTTCTCTCCATTCTGCACACTCTGTCTCTGCCCCCCTAGTCTGATCAGTCGCCGACACACTGCAGTAGTGATGATGTTTCGATGTTCGCTCTCTTCATTCTGCACACTCTCTCGATTCTCCGACCGACAAGATAGTGTGCTGAATGGAGAGAGCAAAAAACCGCAAACGACATCTCTTCTTTGCAGTGATTTTCACAATCGACGAGAGCGTGAGACATGCCAGACCGTCAGTCGCCTCAAAATTGCGTGCGGCAGCCATTCGCCGTGGGAAAGATCAGACTCTGATCAGACTAGAGCGCAGAGATGCAGAGGGAGTGTGCAGAATGGAGAAAGCGTTTTCCATTGTGCACACTCACTAGTCGGTCAGGTAAAAGAGAGGACAAGCGATTTGAGGAGAGTCTGAACCAAAAAGACGTTCAAAGTGTGCAGAATGGAGAGGCCTAAATGTGGGAGCGAACTCATAATGATTATTTTGTGCTCTGGGGGATGGGAAATGCCACCTGTCGGGGTAGCAATAGGGAGATTGCGGTAGGTCAAGCGCTGCTGGTCTACCGCAGAGATCAGTCCAAGATCATTACAAGGTAGATCAATAATCATGCGCATCTTTCCTGCTAGGTCCTTCCGGGCCCTGATCAGGGTCAGAACGGATTTCGGGGTGGTCTGGGTCCCGAGAGGAATCGACGGATACGGTATCGGGTTGATGGCTTATCGATCGACTAGACGATTATCGTACATGAGAAAATGGCTGTGTCGGGATGAGAGTGGGAAAGGGAGGGTGAGAAGGGGGGGGGGAGAAAAAAGAGGAGAGATAGGGGGGAGAAACCGAAACAAATGATTTACACGCGCCTTCGGGATAGATGAGAGACGTGTTCCCCTCTTCTCAAGAGAGATAGGAGAAACATTACTATTCCCAGGATCAGACAGCGATACCGTACCCCCAGGGGTACTGTAGTTGTTGGGTTACGGTACCTTCCCCGGAGAATACTGTAGATGCCTTCGGAATGAATGAGACAATGGTGTGTCCCCCCCCCCCCCTTCTCAAAAGAGATAGGAGACACATTACTATTCCCAGGCTCTGTGATACCGTACCTACAGGGGTACTGTAGATGCCGTATTCTTGGGGATACGGTACCTTCCCAGGAGAATACTGTAGGTGCCTTCGGAATGAATGAGACAAAGGCGTGTCCCCCCCTCCCCTTCTCAAGAGAGATAGGAGAAACATTACTCTTCCCAGGCTCTGTGATACCGTACCTCCAGGGGTACTGTAGATACCGTATTCTTGGGGATACGGTACCTTCCCAGGAGAATACTGTAGGCATCTTTGGAATGGATGAGACAAAGACGTGCTCCCTTCTCTCGAGAAGATAAGCATTGCTAATCACATGCTCAGACAGCGATGCCGTAACCATGGGATTACGATAGGTCCTGCAGCTACGGTAGGTCACTGACGGTCTCGTGCTCCCCAAAATACTTTTGGTTCCTTCGGCGTAGACAAGGGCTAGTCGCACGGAAAATACCAAATCACAAGATAAGCAGGTAACGACCAATGCGAAGTCAAAATGGTGAAGGCGAAACTGAGGTTGTATCTTGCCGGAGAAACGCACCGTACCACCAGGTTACTGTAGGTACACTACAATCGTACCATCTCATAACCGTGCCGGCCAGCTCGAATGACACTTCTCCTCTCTATTCTCAGCTACACGAGAGAGACCATCTTCCATCCAAGATGGGAAATAATCGACAATAAAACATGGAGAAGGGAAAGCCACTAACATTTCCACCCTACAGAGGAGGAGCCGCAACCCAAAAGCGCCATAATGTGAGAAAGGGTGAACTTTGATCTACCCGATATTTGAATTGGTCCATTATTAGGTCGGGCATTGATTGAGAAGGGATGACGAAAGCGAAACGGGATGATCTACTTTCACAATCAGGCTACTTCCCAATCCTATTTCGTGCATTTATTGCAATGTGATGATGCAACACAGTCTGATCAGCAACCAACTTTATTCAAGGGTTGTACTCGATGGGCAGGTTCTTTCTGCGGACCATGCAGTCTCCCTGGAACCACTCGCGAAAGGAAAGGGTTCGGGTTACAGTAGGAAGGAGAGATTGGAGGGGATACGGTAAGGGACCTTGATGTGGTAGGTGTGCTTGTCATCGTAGGGGGCGTTGAAGACGATCTTGGTGCCGGGCTGGGTGGCGATGTCTCCGGGAGGAACGGACTGGGCCATGTCGACGACTTGGTTGTGAGGAGGAGACCGCGAGGGCGCCCTTTTATAGGGCGGAATGAATCGATTAGACTGGCGATTCCCAGTCAAAGTGGGGGCTTTAGGATCACAAAGGAGGAAATTGAACTCAGTGAACTCTAATTGGCGCATTCAAAGTGGATAGTGAATGATTGAATATGGGAAAGGGCAACTTATCGGAACTGGGTTACCACGGCGCTTGGCATTGGGAGAGAGCGGTCAGGGGAAAGGCGAGAGATCATGCAAATGCGAGAGCGTGCGCAATGGTGTCACCACAAAAGCTCACTTGGCGTTTTGCCAGTAGAACGCCGTGGGTTACGGAGCCGAAGATGAGTAAAGTAGGGCTTTAGAGGTGTATTGTAGGATTACGGTAGCCAGATCAGATGAGTACTTAGAGATTGGTCGGAGATATGCATCTCGCAGACAAAGTGGATGGAGAGTAGGAATAAGTAATCAACATCGCATCTAATTGTAAAAACAGGCTACCGTATCCATCTCGATTTAGTAGTAGAACGGCGGGCTTTCCGTCCCCGCGCTTCCCAGTTCAGGTACGTTCATAGTTTGTATTAATTATATTTTTACTTTTTTGTAATTATTTATTGCACTGTAACTAAAGAAAGACTCTCATCTGAGCCAGTTTCATGCTATCACAGAGTTAGACAAAAAGATTAATAAATACCAGGAAGATAAAAAATGAGTCTAAACTTTCCCTCTCAGATCCTCACAAGCAACGAGCTCCCAGGACCTTCTCAGTCCTCCCCTTCAGAAAGGGACCCATTGAGGTAATTGATTAATTAATACAATAATATTATTTCCGCTATTATTTTTCTGTTCACTAGAGCCACCCCCGTTCGATTAAACCACATTTTTCGGATCTTTGTAATTTGTGTTTATTGCTTCAATCGATTTAACATTTTCTTACTGGTCACAAACGCTCACTGAATGCTACACTGTTTCAGTCTGTGACCTTTTGTCAATCGGCGTTACTCGTTACTTTTTAGTTCCACGTTGAGTAAATATCAGTGAATGCTTAGTGCATTCGTTGCAAATGTCACGCGTCAAGCCATATTTCAGATACAATAATGATCGCCGAATATTCATTTATATTTTCCAGGATCACGCATCTTTCGCAGCGGCGATGCACAATTCAATGAAGTGAGATCGAGAAATATTTATATTTCCTGAATCAGGGGTAAATAATTCCTCAACATACCGTAATCACTTTGGTCCTACAGGAACCCATTGCTAATCGATAATTCGTGCAGGTCAGCGGCTGAACTCGATCGCAAGCTGAAGAGGGCCGTGGCGAGAGCGGAACAGGCGGAGAAGGTACGGTATCGTCAATATTATCGATTGCTGAATCTTGTATGCGCTCTGTCCAAGCCTCAAGATCTTTTCCTACTTTTATCAGCACAATCTCAATTTTGCCATTTAAAAGTAAGGATTATTCACCGGGCTGTATCCAGGGAGAAATTAAGATTAGGGTTATCGATTTTGGCATTTAGTAGAAGAAAGGGTACGGTACAATGGTTATCGATCGTCAGTCACCAATAGGGTTGGTAATTCAAGGATTGACTCTCTTCATTTTGCGCGCTCTCTCGGACCAGTGAGAGAGTTTGTAAAATGAGGAGAGTCATCCTTGAATTGTCAACCCTAGTCACCAGTACAGTAATCTGATTCTAGGAGCGAGAAGCCGCAGAAAAGAAGGTTATCGAGCTGAATGGGGAGAAACTCGTGAGTTGTTGATGCTTTTCATCAATTTAAGCCCAACAACCCAAATATTCCTCGTGATCCTATCTTGACCCGCTGAACGTTTTATCTGTCTGCATTCTGCATCTATCCGGCCATCGCGAAAGTGTGCAGAATGGAGAGAGCTGAAAAGCCTTATGATATCCCTATTGTAGACTGAAATGATGGAGAAGATGGCGATAGAGCATAGTCTTCGAGAGGCCAAGAAGGAAGTCGACACTTTGAGGGATACGGTACTCGAATACACGGTCGGTTATTCTGCATTTATCGATTATTCCCTGCGCCTTCGCCACTAAAAGTACGAGCGCGGTTCGCCACGGCTAAGCTAGACCCGTTTCAACTCCAGGAATCTCTGTGTTGCCAAAAAACTTACCAACCTCTATACTACTAGGACAACTTGTGTTTCAAAAATTATCTTTAATGCCTAATGCCACTTCTGCAGTATCGTGAATTTATCTCAGTTCGTTCAGTTCACAAGATAAGCGCAATAATGGAAAAAAATATCCGTTACGCTTCAGCTTTTTAGTGAATAATGACGACGAAAGGAATAATGGACTCATTCAGAACATTATCGACGAGGGTGTGCTCAAGAAAAAGGAGGCTGATGATGTACGAATCTCTTTATAATTAAATATATATTAATTTGATTCAAAAATGCTTAAAAATCTTTCACCAACTTAATTCATTTGACTGATCTGAGAAGATGATGAACCGCTTTTAATTATTAAATTATTAATTATTATTATTATTTTTATATGTTTCTGTCGATTCCAGAGATTTCGACTGCTGCAGCAGGATAATGATCGCCTGATCAGAGAGGTATTATGTATTTTATTTATTTATTATGGTATATATTCTTTAATATTTTAATATAATTTAATATGATCTATTGCAGCATCAACTTCAGCTGGATGAGACGAGAAACAAGGCAGAGGAGAGAACGAGAAAGTGAAGTTATCGATCGATTTAGCTGTTAATTACAACTGCTCGGAAAGTGGAGAGCCATCATCATATATGGCGATTTAGTTTATATATGGGCAAAGACTAGGATTTACTGTGGTTCAAGCTAATGATTAAAGTTTTGAGCGAGTAAATTAGATATTAACGTAAGACAAATGAGATGCAACAATAATGAACCACTGGATGAGTGCTGATAGTAGTCGGAAAATTGATGCATTGGTGCATCTTGTAGCATTCTGATTTTGTAAGTTCGCAGAAACAAACAACCGCCTGGTTTGGTCTAGTGATCCGCAGAAATGAAGCAAACTTTGATTTGGCTTATCTACAGTCTAGCAGCGACGAAATAACGAGGTGCATTGTATTCTAGACATGACGCATAGTCAGTTATTATTAAACTTTTAATTTTTGTATTTATTATTTTTTTAGACTGAAGGAGGAACTGGCCGAGAGTCATGCGCGATTCCATAAGATGCACGAGGAAGCGTGAGTTCTATGTTTATTTATTAATTAATTTGAACTGAACACACTAATAAGAATACCACAGCAAAATGCCCGTGTGAAATCAAGAAAACCGAGTAGGCTGTCTCTAGTGCTCCCGGGGTGAATAGTGCTTTCTCCATTCAGCACACTCGGTGAAAACGAGAGTGTGCAGAATGGAGAGAGCAGTGAACATCAAATCTCAACTTCATACATCAAATTAAATTTGAACTTTAATTTCAGGTGGAGGGAAGCGATTGCGAGCGAGAAGAGACTGAATCTGCTGTGGGCAGAGAATGACGAATTCAGACGGGCCAATACATTTCTAACCAGTCTATCGTGGGTTTTTGTCAGTGATCGAAAAGTATGTCAAAATCGACATGAGAATATTTTCAAAACCGATGCCGATAATAGCGTCGCTTGATATAACTCTATGCGCTCTTTTCAACGGTGTATCTCGTTCGCTCCTAAAAGGCGTCGCTCATGATGAAAAATCTGTCGGAATGACAAGAAGCGCATTTTACGTTAAAGTGGCAGCCGTATCTTAAAAAGGCACCCTTTAAGAGAGAATGATTTACACCATTGAAAAGAGCGCATCTATTTATATTAAGCGACGCTATTATCGGGCGCCTTTCATGGAAGAAAATTTGCAATTGACTTTTTTCAGACGACTTTTCGATCACTGATTTTTGTTTTTATCACATGAACAGAAGAATATATCATGAAACTATAATGGAAAAAACGACAAATATTAGCTCACTTCGGAAAGATAGAAAAAAATGTTGTTCTTAACAACCGCTGGTGATGGTTGATGAAATTTCGACCGTTCCTGCCGTCGCATCCCAGTCACTTGCATACATCTTCTTTTGTGAGCACACAGAAACATACAATACCCGGGTTTGGTACATTGCTTAAGAGAGCAGATCGGTTATTTTGGACCACCTCCCGGAACCGTTCCTCTAGCAATGAGAATCCCCAATCCATACTCGGGTGGTAGGTGGGCCTTGGTCCCGTAATAGACACCATACCACTTATTTGTCATTGGTGGCTCGGGACAGGGAGAAACACGATTTTGAAGTAAAAATGGTCGAAAAATCATAATTTTTCAACCAAGCAAAATCGATCCAATTTCTCTTTTGCGTGAACTTGGGGATGCCCTGGGGCTCTGAAATATCTGTTCTGATCGATTATTGGTCATTGAGATGATGCCTTTTTTGACTTCAAATTTTTATTTTTTCGAGCAAGTTGCCGATTTTTGCCAAAACTCAGATGCTCAGGAATTGTGATAAGGAATTGAGAGGTGAAAACTACAGAAAAATTGAAAATATTTCTGTTTATTTCACCATTCTCATCCTCTTGCAAAACATCACCTGCGGGCGGGAGTCGAAAGCGTCGGCATGCCAGTCAGACACCATGCCCACACCATGGTTGGGGCGCGCGCCTCTTGCAAAACATCACTGCGGGCGGGAGTCGAACCTGCCTGCGTCGGCATGCCAGTCAGACACCATGCCCATTAGGATGTCAGTTTCATAATTGTCCTGATTAAAATATTAAAATTTAATTTTTTTTTAAAAACTGTTCTTTAGCAGAACTAATATGGTTTCCACGATAATACTATTTTTATTCAGTATCTGGCCATTCCTTCTCCTGTATTCGCCGCAATGCTCTACGGAGGTTTCGCCGAGAATGGAAAGGAAGAGATTGAGATAAAGGATGTTGTCTATGAGGTTCGCGTTTCTTCTTCAGATTACCTTCAAAACATAGTTTCTGCAGGGAAAATATTTTGCAGGAATTCCTCGATCTCCTGCATGTGATCTACTTCAAGAAAGTGGACATCACGGGTTTGAATTTTTTTTGTTCGTTATATGTTCGGTATCGACTCTTAATCCTATGTTTGTATAATAGATCGCACTGTGCAGCACATTCTGAAGCTCGCAGATCGGTTCCAAATTGAGGTAGTTTTACCAAACATTTGTATTATTTTTTCCGTATTTTTCAAAAATAATTTTTTATTAGTACGTCATGGACCTGGCAAAGAAACATCTCACTCAGTCGAAGGGAATGAATGCAGCGACGAAACTGCTAATCGCTGATCAATACAATTTCGACTCTCTCAGGGAACATTTTGGTGTTGATGGATCGAATAGTGATCTCTCCATTGTGCACAATATCTCGCTGGTCAGAGAATCTTGGGAGTTTACAGAATGGAGCGAGCACTATTAGATCGTACGATTTAGAATATTTATCTCGTCCAAATCACGATAATGGTGTTCCTAGATGATTACAACGACTGCAGAATATTTTCTTTATTCGTTTACTTTTTCAATTGTAATTAATATTATTTATCGATTAAAGACATTTTTTTTATATAATAAAAGTTGCACTTCAGGACCATTGTCTCCATTCGTTTACCAGCCACACTGATCTGACGAAAGAACTCAAGGTAATTTTTAACTTCTTCACAAGCATTCAGAATGAGTTATTGTATATTGTCTTGACTCAATCCTAACGTTTCTGTGGTATTTTCAGTCGACTCCCGAGTACGGCAACTTCTCGCTTGAGATGAAGGGTGCGATCTGTGACCGATTCCTCAAGATCTAGTTCTCGGATACCACGAACAAATTGCAGACTATCAATTCGTTGTGTTAGCGCCTCATCGGGTTTTCCATGTTATTTCCTATGGTGTTCAACTTATTCATATTGAGAACTGACGGGACTGTTTTGCTAATTACTTATCAACATCTACATTATATTGGCTGATGCTAAATTTTAGCTTCATTGATTCACTATTTCATCCCTCCACTTAATAAAGTTGTTTTTCATTATCATGTGATGTGGTTTGTCATGACGAAAGGTCGATAATCCGGACGGTTATGTTTTATTTGAGCTTACACGTCGAGGATAACCTAACGTTACTCCTTGTTAATTTCAAATCTAATTTATGCATGAATCGTTGCGTTTATACTCATGCGTATCCGATTAGCATACTCTCGTCCCCGCAATCTATGTAACAGATGAAATATTCGAGAAGGATGCACATTAAATTTTTATACTTTTGATATGTTCTTATTGTCACTTCCTCTTTATTTCACTCTTCATTACGTAAGAAGTATTTTGAATAGAACTATTTTATTATGAATATTATTTATGAAATTTTTTGCTTCCAGAATGGCTGACAAATCCAACTTTGTCCTTCGATGGGAGATTGAGAATGCGGTAGAGGCATTCCAGGAGGGAGAGGTGAAGTCCGAAGTGTTCAAAGAGGGAGGATTCGAATGGTGAGAATAGCGCTGATGAAATCTCTAATGCAGTTTCATGAATTGCTTGTCACTCTGTTCGACATGCGCTTTTATAAGGAATATTACAAGACAATTAATATTAATTAATAACTATGAGAGCGTGCAGCCGTAATTGAAGGAATTTCAGGGTCGCGTTTGCATTGCCCCAAAACGAAAATTCCCGCGTCATTTGCTTCCACCTCGCGTGCGCCAATCAGAGAGGAGGAGAATGGAAATGCGAAGCGGACGTCGCTTTCATTTTGTGTTCAAGATCCGGCCATGATAACTACAGAAAGGTTCGTGCATACGGGAGAATATACTTTCCTCAAATCGCGTTTGCTCTCGTCGGTCAGAGAGATAGCACGCCAAGTTAGGACTGATTGGTTTTGATTTGCCATCTCTACATTGGTGCTCTCCATTCGGCACATTCCTTTTGAACAGAGAATGTAAGGAATGGCGATAAGTATCTTACAAAAAAATATTTCGCTCTTGAAATTTCAGAACCATACCGTGAAGATGAACAACGGAAATCCCGCTCACAAATTTGCCAGAGGTTTCTTCTGGCCATCTCCGTTCAATGTTCGTACTAACGTTTTCTTTGTTGTTGAGAATTTAGTATTTAACACTTTTCAGCAAGCAAAAATCAACGGCAAAATCGTTGTTGAGCTCCATGTCAACATTATCTGTGCGGAAGGGTGGGTTCGCTCTCAATTTTCAGAAAAAATTCTCAGTTTTCTGACCTTATTTAATTAATTATATATTATTTGAATAATTCTTTGTAGTAACGAGGCAACGCCGATTCTCGACCTGTCCAAGCTCATTTCTCCTAATGAAATTAACAATGTTACTCTGCTGATTGGAGACAAGAAACTGCGAGTCTCGAAGGATGTAGGTTCAGATTTTGTTATGCTTTGAATGATGAATGTAAAAATATTTTTGTCCTTTTCATAATATCGTTTGTTTCAGGTCCTGGCTGTTCATTCTCCCGTATTTTCTGTTATGTTCTTCGGAAATTTCGCAGAGAAAGGAAAAGAGGAGATTGAGATTAAGGATGTCGTCTACGAGGTATTCAATTGTTTAGTAAAATCAATCACGAATTATTTTCCTAGGAATTCATCGATCTGCTGAATCTGATCTACCTCGGAACTGTGGAGATTACGGGTAATTATCGATTTAAAAAAAACATATTTACGTGATCGAATCATTATCTTCCAGACCACACTGTGCTTCACATTCTCAAGCTTGCGGATCAATTCCAAATGGAAGTGCGTGCTCATTAATGATTATTATTGATTCTCTGAATACTTAGAGATATTTTTACATCATTATAAATATATATATTTTTAGCGAGTGACGGACCTAACGACGAAGCATCTCGCCCAGTCGAATGGATTCGAAACAGCGAATAAACTTCTCATTGCTGATCAGTACAGACTCGCCTCTCTCAGGGTAATGCACGATTTTTTGTTGTTGCTGGAAACAGTTTAACGCTCCAAAGCGAATTCCCGTCGACACCTCACTCGTGTTCTCTCACTTTCGAATGCAATCTTGCGTTTCCCCTGACCGCTCTCTTTTCTCTCTCACTCACCCCATGTAGAACACCGACTATTGTAGTTATTTTCCAAAACACAATCTAGAGCATCGGTTAGAATCATAGTCAGTATCTCATCCCCCACAGTAGTTCTGTTCGGCATTGATGCAGATAAAATCAATAATACTCTAAATTCATAATATTAAATGTGAAAAATGATAATTACAGGATCATTGTCTGCAGTCATTCTCCAGTTTCGCTGATTTGATGAATGTTCTCAAGGTATATTATCACTTTCATCTCGGTCATTTCCCAATAGGACAACGTAGATTGATAAGTATCTGCTTTTCACAAATATTTCATTATTTCAAATTTTGAAGAAAAGAGACTTTACTTTAGTCGTCTTCCGTCTACGACCAGTTTTCTCTCGAGATGAAGGGCGCGATCTGTGATCGATTCTATTAGATATCGATCACATGCTCAGATCCTGAGAGATTTCCAAAATACTGTATAATACTGTAAGTAGTACCTTTGTTCATGTATAAGTTGTTTCACCGTAACCTACAGTAAAAGAGCTACTCTAAATGTTTTCCAATTCTTTGCTGATTTTTCTTCACTTGTTCACGTATGCTGTTTTGATCTACTACTGTTGTCCACCGAAGTTGAATAAACAAGTTTTGTTGATCGAGCGTATGAATGTGGCAGAAATAATGGTTCATATGGATCCAAATGAAAATATTTCATGATATTCCGAACGGAGACGTATGAATCAAGAATATGCGGCTGTCTGAATTCCGGTCGATTTATTCTCAATTTTTCGCATACATATATTTTTCACGCCTTTTTTTACTCGTGTGAACCTCCATTTTTCGGTTTTTATTCGCTTAAAGATCAACCTTTTACAGCCTCATCTCGCCCATGGACGAGAAAGCGGGGGAAACGGCAGTGGCTGCAGTTGTCGTGCAGCCACTGCTGCAGAGTCTAATTATAGTCTAATTATACATAGAGAATATTATCTCGTTGCATTGATACATTTCGTATCGCATTTTCCAGACAGTTTAATGTCTTTAACGTTATACTTCAAGGTCGATAATGACAGCGGTGGAAATTTTGCTTATTTTAAGCTCGTCATTTCCAGAGTGGATTTATGACGGAATCGTTTCCGATTTACCACTGTCGCTTCTATCATTGGGAGACAGAGATAATTGTCTCTAATTGAGTTGATGCTTTGACTATCCTCTATTGAGAGTTCAGATCATGACATTTTCCTTCATGTTGTTCTGCTCATAATCAGGGTGACTCGAGGTAGACTCGAGGTATTAGTACATCGTCTCTCGGTTTAGACGATAGTACGTACTTTCCGGAACCACATCGCTTGCATGCTAGCGTAGAGTCCACTTGGATCCTCTGCATGCTTTGCAGAACGGTAACACCATTCTCGTCATCTAGCACGTATTTCATACGGCTATTGCGATGGGTCGTTTGGGTTATGGTTTAGAAGGCACTGCTACCTTCAACACCTTTGGTTTCCCATCATAGCAATGGTTGTTTTAGGAACCACTAGACGGCATTCGCGGTATGCTCTCGTCTCTTACTTAAGGGTTCCGTATGTCCTGGTAGAGTTTGAGTTCTCAACTCTTCGGGTCCATCTGACACCGACTCTTACTCAGGTTGGCTGTCACTTCCTGTAGAACTGGGTCCTTCCAAGAGGCCTGAACCCATTCATGTGTGATTGCCAATGCTGTGATCCCTTCATGATTCAGGTTTTCACAGCCAAGTCCTCCTTGGTCCCCGAGATCACTCCACTAACTCATTTCTCTGTGAGTTACCACGTTGTGTGGTTAAAAGTATCTCGTTTTGGGGAACGGAGATCCTGAGCAGAGGCTTGTTATACAATCGGAGTAGAGTTTACCTTCCCTTCGGAAATGGTAACTTCCTCAACCCCGAAGCATATGCCGAGATATCTGGGCAAATTGTTCTTTTTTATTGGTCAGGGATCTGAGGGAAATCCGTTTTGACGGATTAGACAGATTTTAGTGGTCTGTCTGGGGTCATAAGGGTGTACCAGTCTATCCCTTTGACAGACTTTCTCAGCTGTCTCGCTGACTAACTGAGGGTATTTGAGTACTAATTCATAGATACTCTCTTCGACAACTCCTAGCAGCACGTACTGGTCATCGGAATAAGAAATTTGAATTCTTTCCGGATATCTCGACTTTTTCCGAACATGCTCGGGAGAACAGGGGATTCCGCATCATACTCGTTTTTTTTTCGACGCGTCTCTGAGTATTGATGGGAGCTCGTGCTAGGGTCCATACACCGACTTCGCTGTACCCAGTTCACGACAGGGACAGGATCT
Organism: Pristionchus entomophagus; assembly: GCA_036245825.1. NCBI lineage: Eukaryota > Metazoa > Nematoda > Chromadorea > Rhabditida > Neodiplogasteridae > Pristionchus > Pristionchus entomophagus. The sequence continues at coordinate 45,576,831 of BTSX01000004.1, read as the reverse complement.
GACCACGAGATGGTGAGTCGAGTTCCTTGAACTCTCAGATCATGACGAGCAGCACATGATCTTTTGTGGTCTTTTACTTCTGAGGTCCGTTCACCTTCAAAGTATCGCACAGGGGGAACCAACGCAGAACTGATTGTTCTGGCTCGCCTTGGGTAGGCATGTGTACACCTCTTTGGTTCCTTTGGGGATGGTACTTTAACCCGTTCTGGCAATTCGTTGCCATTTGCAATCACTTCAGCGACAGTGATTGCAAAATCAGTGATGATGAGACCTATCACCATAGTCTCGAACTCAGCCAACGGCTTCCCCTTGGTCTTTAGGGCGTTGCTAGTAGTCGGGGTCTTTGGAACGGCGACCTCGAATAGTCTACAACTATCCGACTTCTTCACTGTCTCCATCTGAGATTAGGCTTTCTCAGATCCACCGTGGAGTAACTCATTGAGAAACATATTCTCCTCAGTGTTCCAGAGTGTAGCTCAAACGTGAGTTCACTGATCGCCAGTTGTAACTCTGTACGTTTTATGAGTCATTCCCTTGTAGGTCTCTCAGATACGGTATTTACCAATAGCATTTAGCGCAGGGATACGGAAGATGGGGATATCCAGAGGGTATGAGGGGAAAGGGGTGTGAGGGGTACAATCTCCCTAGCTCCACTAGAGAGTGGGAACTTGGGTGTAGACTGTCCATCCTCGTAGACGATCTCGGGCGGCAGGCGTGGACGGCGGTAGATGGCGTAGCATGCGGCAGTCCGAGTCGTCGTCGTCGTAGTCGAACTGAGGAGAGAGGGGAGCCTCTCTCCTTTTATGGGCAAGGGGGAGACAATGGACAATGAACTCTGCTTAGACTCATTTAGTCATATTGCGGATTAGAGTATATTAGCATAGGATAATGGGGGGATTAGAACCATTGTGTAGTTCTTGTTGTTCTCCTTGGTAATCTCATTACCCGGATCTCAACTAGTTAGTTTAAATTTCCTTTTTTTAGCGAGCTTGTCGAGCGGCCGGTGAGGCCGAATCGCGCGCAGAGCAAGCGGAGAAGCTACTCGGTATTGATTTTAGTCATTCATAGTTTAATAAACGGCATGCTCTCGGTATACTGTAACCTCATTATTGGTGATCTTTTCCAGATGACAAACGAGGAATCATCGAAGGTCAGAAACTACAAGAGGAAGTGGAAGAACTGGAGAAGAAGTGAGCTTGGCATAATTGTTGAACTTTGAGTTACGCTTCTATGATATAATTTAAAAATCAGAGTGATGTATGTTCTATTAAGCACAGCACTTTTGCACGCTGTAATTTATATACCATCGTCTAGAGGAAGACTGTTGGGGAAGAACTGCATCTAATCATAATAATAATAAAATCGCTTAAAACGAGTTGATACTACAATGAGCTTCTCCTTTCAGACTGGCTGATGTTACTTCTCAATTGGAATTATCGATGAGACTGGCCACTGAAAACACGTGAGTGTTATTTAACTTTTTTAAAAAATATCGTTTACTCTTTTGTGAGTACATATATTGCAGTGAGCTAAAGCGAGAGAATGAAGTCCTCAAGGCTGAAATAGCTAAGATGAGAGAACACCAAGTTCCATCGGTCCACAACGACAGTATCAGCGATGGAATCGTTCAACGATCAGATTACTTCGATGATCCTGTGGATAGAGTGTCCACTGTCAGTTTAATTTTTTTTATACAATTCTTGAGTAATATCGAATCTTTTTTTAAAAAAGATTCGATATAACTCAAGAATTGTATAATTTTTATGTGTGTGTATTTAAAAATGTGTGATATCTCTTCAGACTCCCGTGTTCACAGTAATGAAACCGAAAGAAGAGAAAGTAGAACTGAAGGAAGAGCCGATGGACGCCATTGAAACTATCTCCAATGATAGGCAGGTGAAGCGCGAATTTGTTTATAATTTAACGTTTTATGAAAAATCTTTTTTAAACAATAATGTGATCAATTATGTAGTATTTATTCGAAAGCTATAATACATGGTATGTTACCTTATACTTTCCGAATCGAAAATAAATGATTGCTATCATTCACATAATTGGAGAAGGAGATCGAGTTCTGAGAGATGGGATCACTCAGCCATTGCACAATGAGAGCGTGGAGAAAACTTCCGATTCATCGGATGGATTTTCTACTGTAAGTCTCTTGGGGATATACACACAGATTCTTACTTATTCGCATCGCAGTCTTAACAACAGGGGATACTTGCAGGTTCCAAATTTCACGAAGTCATTCCCAATGAAGCCAAAAGAAGAGAAAGTTGAACCAAAGGAAGAACAGATCGATGATAATCGATTGGATGTAGGAGAAAATCAGGTTACATATGAAATTATTATGATTGCAAATAAATAACAAACGATAATTAGTGCAGGGGACTAAATACAGTTTCTTCGAGATTATTTAGGTGAAGTATTCATTTAATTAAGATTTCATTAAATACTTATGCTATAGGTCTATGGTCTGGGAGATGAGATGAATTTCATGGAAGAAGAAATGCCGAATGACAATGTGGTCAGCTATTTTTTTATTAGGCAAGCGTATCGTTTTTTCGTTGTTTTCTCCTTCAAAAAAATAATGTTACTGATTGCATAATCGTATGACAAAACTAGAGAGAACCGTGTGCGTCGCTTTCTGAAATTCGGCCAAAAACTCAGTTTGTGTTTCGATTAGGATATTAATCCATGGTACGGTAGAATCACCACCATAAAAATCACCACTAAAATTAATAACTTTATAAATATTTATATTTTGCTTTATTTATTGTCTCAACTGGATAGCCGTGTTCATTTTCCATCCAACGGGCACTCCATCATCGCTTAGGAATTTGAAATACCGTTGCAGTCAGCGATTTAAAATTTTCCACCACTCTCGAAATCTAGTTATTTTCATTTTTGCCGGCATTTTTGCGATGTCCTATCGTCTAACTTATTTGGCCGTGTTCCCCAACCCTTCCTCTTCGCTCTGCCTACCCTCACTATGCCCAATTTTCGTTCGATTTCTTGCCGCATCGCTCCGAACAGGCTTGACTTCATTGGTTTTAATAGGTTTTTATACTTCTAGTCTATTTCTCAACTGTTTTCGGCAAGTCCCATCGTTGGTGTTTTTAAAATTGAATAGAATAGATCATGGCGCATCCAACGAGCACAAGCATCCATCTCCGGTTTCGTTCAATCTCATGTAGTTCAACTCGAAAAAGTGATCTACCTGGAACTCTCATTGTCGCTTTGTTCGCATGAAACCTAAATATTTTGATATTTATTTGTTTAAAAGATACCATTAATGCATTCCCAACGTGCTTTTATTGGAATTCACAACTAAATCGTCCCTGGAACTAACTATTTAAAGGAAAGTTTTAAATATGACCCAAGGTAACGCCCCAACTCAAGAAGAAATACGATATTTTACTGGCCAAAAATGTTATTTTAAAAGTATATTTTAATTACATTTAAAAAAATTTTCGTTTTCAGAAATAGATTCAGCACCATTGACTTGGTGGTTCACGGAAATAGAGTACCATTTTGATCAATTTGAGGCTAACCCCCTGCGGAGACAAAACTAATTTATTTAGAGAATACATACAATTTATTTTATTTTCAGAATTCTGCTAATGGTGATGGAAATTTGGCTGATGAGAATTCGCTCAATGAACCGGCACGGAACACGGGAGATCTGGATGCAATCCAAGAGGTGAGTCAAGGAAAAATGCAATAAATGGTTATAAAAATAACAGATCGTTAATATTGAAAATATCGTCTACGACTAAAACTTCACGTTTAAAATGTTTAGATGATCGGAGATGAACAAGTGGATTCGATGGCTGATGATCTGATGGAGAAGGAAGGAGAAAAGGAGAAGGATTCGACTGATAGTTTCGTTGGTAATGAGAAGGTTTGCGCTACTTCATTACTTAGTGTATTCCTACTTTAAAAAAATATTAATTCTGTTATTTCGTCTAATATTGTAATCGATGTTGTACAGGACTCAACCGAGTCTGCAGAAGTGGGGAAAAGAAGATCGTCAAGAAATTTTAGTAAGCCACTGAAGTACCCGGACTCAATGGAAGATTCTGATGAGAATGAAGAACCACCAGTCAAGAAAGGGAAATCTGAATCAAAGAGGAGAAGCCAGAATGTGAGCAACCCATTTTTCATTCAACTTTGAAATTGTTTTTAGGTGGGAAGATCCGAAAAAGGAGAAGTAAAGTCAAATTCTGCAAAGAAGGATGGTGGAATATCAAAGATGAGTGATACTGAACTGGACTGTCTAGAATGCGAGGTTTGTGACTCGAATTGTATTTATTTGTTATAACAAATATACTGTAGTTTATTCTTTGAGGAATGAATATTTCCAGTATCGCACAGTATCACTCTCCACAAACTGGAGGAGAAGTGTATATGTGTATATATCCTCAGTGTATTCTGTGCGAGGTGAGCGTTAAGTTATTATTTGGATACATTTACATAAAACAGTTTCGCATATATAGCTATACTTAAAATTTAAGGCTTATCCAACTACGCCTTGTGGATATACAAGACATCTACAAGTTCATCACAAGTCCACACTCCGAACAGTACGTGTTTTTGCTCAGATTCTCAGTTGTTCTTATGATCTTCAGAATGGAATCTACCTCATATGTGGCTGTGGACTCAAGGTTCTCAATACCAAAGAAACCATCCATTCAAAAGGAGTGAGTCGTTCTTTACTATCTGAATGTAGCAATAGTTACTGTTTCTCATCCGTTCTTTGGTTAGTTTATTTTTTCAAAGATTAACTTTACAGTGCGATCATCGCCAATTCACTCTCCACAGACTGAGCGAGGAGTGAATGGAGTGCATTTCAATTCTGCAAACTCTTTTCGTTATCATATTCAGATCTGTTCAGTAATTCGTTGGCACTTGTTCATTGTTGATAAAAAATTTCAAAGCACCTTCTCGTAACCCATATTATATCAGTTGATTTATCATCTGCGGATAATATCTTGAATGTTCAATCCTCTCCTTTCTTGTCTCGCATCTCGTCCGCAAGGTTCTACTCTAGAATTGGCAGTTGAGAATCTTGTTTGATATAATAAGAGGGGGTGATTTTTTCAGGGCAAAGATATTTTAACTAGACCTACCACTTCAGATGTCTCTCAGTCGTCTCTCTCCATCCTCCCCTATGCTGACTCGGGGTCGTAGACGAAAACTCGAGGAGGAATCCAGAAACAACGTGGGTTTATTATTCACATACCATTGTTTTGAGCGAAAAGGATGATTTTGCATGTGGTGCAATTATCTATACATGAAGGTTTCATATATCTATATTTTAAAACTATGTTTTACATTAGATACATACGGAAAAATACACGAATTTTCTGGACACCTACATGATATTTAGTAGGAACAATATTTATTTATTTATTTAGTTGATACACCCCAACGGGTGTGACATCATGTGAATAACATATACAGAATGAAAAGCAGGAGAGGGGAAGGGGGGGGGGAATTGGGATAGAAGAAGGGAGAGTTGGAGTTGATCACTCCCACAGATACTCTTGATAAATGAGGTGGACGAGGTCTCGGAACGGGAATAGGACCGTTCGATCCATGTATATCTTATGGACCTAGAGCAAGGGTGGGGAGTGATGGGGGATTCTACAGTTTAGGGATCACTATTTGGAGAATGAGGACCGAGTCAGGATTTGATAACAAGTGAAGTTTGATTGTGGGCAACGATAATTTTGGATCAACAATACGATGAATCTTACAAAGGAAGCGAATAGTGCGATGAGAGAAGGAGGATCGTAAGTTTTCTCTACGAGCAATAGGAATGTGAAGGGAAAACGCATTGTTTCTGGATGAAACATTACGAAATGAATAGAAGCGAGACATAGGTAGATCAACAATTCCATTAACTATCTTGAGAGAGAATAGAATATCAGAAACCACACGACGGAGATACAAAGAACGCAAGTTAGCAGAAACGAGTCTCTGATCATAGCAAAGAGGAGATTAAATACGAGGGGAAGTACGATAGTGTAATAATCGAGTGAAAAGATGCTGGAATCTTTCTAATTGCCTAATGGGTCCTTTAGCTGAAGGTGACCAAACAGGGGAAGCGTAATCTAGAATAGGAACAATGAATGAACGATAAGCACGGATATAGGGGTCACTGGATGTACACGAAACAGATCTAAACAGAAGATAAATAAAAGTCTGAAACACAACCACGCCGGGATTGACACTCCCCGACCACTCTACGACATACCCCGAGCACGCGAAAATTATTGCAAAACACTTTGATCCAGTGTCACGATCCGAAGCCCTTTCTTGAATCCACTACATCACGCTTTAAACTTAAGAGTGCAGCTCTGATTTTTTTTATCCTTTCGTCAGATTTCCGGACATGCCGCGAGGATTTACGATTCAGACCTCCATACGCATACCATGGGGGCATGTTGGGTACTTGTTTACAAAAGTGGCCAAATTTGGGCGCCGACTCAACAAAGCGGCGCGCCAGGTGCGCGCCAAGTTTGAAAATCGATTTTTCATAATTTCTCAGCCGGACAAGATAGACTCAAAATTTCTTTTGCATAATCATAGACATGTCGAGAGTGCATGGAAACACTATTGAGAACTGATTCAGGTCGATTCCAAATCAGTTTTCGTGACTTCAAAAATCGTTTTTTCGCCATAACGACCCACTTTTCGCGAGGGGGGGGGGAATTAGCCACCTATCACACAATGAAGCCCATGCAATTCTACGCCCAATGGTATATAGGTCATGAAAAGTCGAAAAAAAATAATGTTCAGGAAAATCTGACTATAGGTGTTTCTGACTTAGTTCATTCATTCATTCATTCATTCATTCATTTATTCCGTTGATTTTGGTAATGTACAAGAGATTATCGAGAAGAGTGCAAGAAACGGAGGTCCTTCGATGGTGTCGAATCGGTTTTTTGCCGGGCAGCAAGGGTTGGGTAGGGGGAGGGTGGGGGGAGGGGGGTGAAGAAAGATTAAAGATCAAGCCAGTTACCAATAATTGAGTTGGGGTAGAATGAGGGGGGTTGAGAACGAATATAGTTACGAAAAACGTTGTGAGAAGTATTAACAATTTCGGGTGGGAGGGAATTCCAGATTGAAATGGTTCTTGAGGCAAGGGTGGAAGAAGAGTTATGCGGAATAAAAGGCAAAGAGATACGAAAATTGTGGCAATTACGAAGAGTGCGAGTAAGAGGAGTACAAGTGAACAGAGAGGAAACATCCATAGAATACCGGTTATTATAGTTGTGTGCGCAGAGCTCGAAAATCGATATTAGAGCTCATGAAAACAAGAAAGAAAAAATATATCAATTTTTTTCTTCCGAAATCGAGGATTTTTAGGTTTCATGTCCATTTTTTCGAAGTGGAGGTTTAATGAAATCTTCTGTACTATATACCATTGGGCGTAGAATTGCATGGGCTTCATTGTGTGATAGGTGGCTAATTCCCCCCCCCCCCCCTCGCGAAAAGTGGGTCGTTATGGCGAAAAAACGATTTTTGAAGTCACGAAAACTGATTTGGAATCGACCTGAATCAGATCTCAATAGTGTTTCCATGCACTCTCGACATGTCTATGATTATGCAAAAGAAATTTTGAGTCTAGCTTGTCCGGCTGAGAAATTATGAAAAATCGATTTTCAAACTTGGCGCGCCGCTTTGTTGAGTCGGCGCCCAAATTTGGCCACTTTTGTAAACAAGTACCCAACATGCCTCCATGGTATGCGTATGGAGGTCTGAATCGAAAATCCTCGCGGCATGTCCGGAAATCTGACGAAATGATAAAACAAATCAGAGTTGCACTCTTAATATCTCTCCTTTGCTCTCCTTTGCACCAGTCAGATCCCAATTCATTATTGTATCATCTAAACTTGACTCTGAGATAAGGAAGTTTATTCGTAACAAGGAAAACAAGCTTTTATCTGGCAATCGCAGCTGATCATATTATCGTTACATCTCGACTCGCTTTAAACCTCGTTCATCAATTGCTCCCTCTCTATTTGACTCTCATGGTAATACTCTGATCAATGACTCTGATAAGGCTGAAGCGTTTGCTTCTTACTTTGAATCCGTTTGCACTGCTGATGATGGTCTTCTCCCTCACTGCCCCCTTACCATTCCTCAAACTATGCCTTTCTCTATTATTCTCCCTATTGATATTGCTTACGATCTTAGACGTGTTTCCGATTCTTGTTCTCTTCCTTCCGATGGTATTCCGTCTATTATTTTCAAGAAGTGTTACTTGTCTCTTTCTGAACCTCTTGCTCATATTATGAACTACAGTTTGATGCTTGGACAAGTTCCTTCTCTCTGGAAGCGTTCTTTTGTTGTTCCTATTCCTAAGGTCACTTCACCCTCTTCCTTGTCTGACTTCCGTCCTATTTCACTCACTCCCATTCCTAGTAAAGTCATGGAACGAATTATTAAACCTAAACTTGTTCGTTGGTGTGAAATTCATTCTATTATTCCTTCTGAGCAACACGGATTCGTCCGTGGCAAGTCAACAGTTTCTCAACTTCTTGATTGTACTTAGACTTGGCGTGAATCTCTTGATAGAAATGATTGTGTTGACGTCGTTTATGTTGATCTAGCTAAGGCATTTGATACGGTCTCTCACTCTAAACTCCTCCATAAATTAAATTGCTTAGGTTTTCGTGGTTGTCTTTTTAATTGGATTTCTGATTTTTTGCTCGATCGTCGTTTACAAGTGAAGGTTGGAACCTCTCTCTCTTCTGAGAGAGTGGTATTAAGCGGGGTGCCACAAGGCAGCGTATTAGGTCCTCTCCTCTTTCTTATCTACCTTTTCGATTTACCCCGGGTTCTCTCTCCCTTCCCACTAGTCAACTTCCGTCTCTTCGCTGATGACATCAAACTGTACATCACGCATAAAGCTAAGGCATTTGATACGGTCTCTCACTCTAAGCTCCTCCATAAATTAAATTGCTTAGGTATTCGTGGTTGTCTTTTTAATTGGATTACTGATTTCTTGCTCGATCGTCGTTTACAGGTTAAGGGTTCTCTCTCCCTTCCCACTAGTCAATTTCCGTCTCTTCGCTGATGACATCAAACTGTACGCATAAACCTAACGATCTTCCATCTATCCCCTCTCAACTTCAACAAGGGCTAGAGGGTATCCTAGAATACTGCGAAACCTGGCAGTTATCGGTTGCAGAAAAGAAATGCACAAAAAGAAAAGAGAAAAAAAGAAAAAAAACTTTACATAGGTAAAAACAATCCCCTCCACCAATACTCTCTCAACTCCTTCCTTCTCCCTCTCCCTTCCTCAGTCTCTCCTCCCGATCCAGTTAGAGATTTAGGAGTTTACATTGATTCCTCTCTATCTTTCCTTTATCATATCGACATTATTTGTAAGAAAGCGAATATGCTTATTTAACTTCTGTTTAGATCTGTTTCGTGTACATCTAGTGACCCCTATATCCGTGCTTATCGTTCATTCATTGTTCCTATTCTAGAGTACGCTTCCCCTGTTTGGTCAGCTTCAGCTAAAGGACCCATTAGGCAATTAGAAAGATGCCAGCATCTTTTCACTCGATTATTACACTATCGTACTTCCCCTCGTATTTCATCTCCTCCTTGCTATGATCAGAGACTCGTTTCTGCTAACTTTTTGTATCTCCGTCGTGTGGTTTCTGATATTCTATTCTCTCTCAAGATAGGTAATGCAATTGTTGATCTACCTATGTCTCGCTTCTATTCATTTCGTAATGTTTCGTCCAGAAACAATGCGTTTTCCCTTCACATTCCTATTGCTCGTAGAGAAAACTTACGATCCTCTTTCTCTCATCGCACTATTCGCTTCCTTTGTAAGATTCATCGTATTGTTGATCCAAAAATATCGTTGCCCACAATCAAACTTCACTTGTTATCGAATCCTGACACGGCCCTCATTCTCCAAATAGTGATCCCTAAACTGTAGAATCCCCCAAATACCCCAACACTCCCCACCCTTGCTCTAGGTCCATAAGATATACATGGATCGAACGGTCCCATTCCCGTTCCGAGGCCTCGTCCACCTCATTTATCAAGAGTATCTGTGGGAGTGATAAATTCCAACTCTCCCTTCTTCTATCCCAATTCCCTCCCCCCCCCCCTTCCCCTCTCCTGCTTTTCATTCTGTATATGTTATTCACATGATGTCACACCCGTTGGGGTGTATCAAATAAATAAATAAATAAATATGAGAGGTTGGGGTGCACTTTCCGAAAAATGCCAGACATGTCCCAAAAAAGGTCCGAAAATTCATCTTTGAAAAAAGTACGTTCTTCTAGGTGTTCCGGCCGTATTTTGCTTTGAAAATAAAGAAAAACATCATTTGCAACAAAAAAAAAAAAAAAAAAACAAAAAAAAAAACAAAAATGATTACTATTCCCTTTGATTATGTTTGCACGCGAAAGCAAGAAGCATGTTTTACCAGTTTCCAATGGCTGAGAGTTTTACCACACAAATCAATTCTAATACCGTAATAAATATAAATAAATAAATAAATTCCAGGATTGGCGAACAAGTTGATGGACCAGACTGCCCGGGCGATGATCGAGTGCTTCAACGCCAAGCTCCTCTCTCAACGTTCATGTCTCCAACAGGTTAATATTTATTTATTTAAAAAAAAGATTTTTTTTATTTATTTCGGGTTTTAGGCTTTTTTTGTTATTTGCTCTGTTTGGGAGAATACTATGAGCTTCATTCATTCTTCATGAGGGAATAGAAAAAGGGGGGATATACTGGGATATATGGCCGACAGGGTGTAAAAGGAATAGCTAGCCTATAGCGAACACTTGCAATTCCCCTGTCTCTAGGCTTCAACATATTCGTATGACATCCAATTATGTATTTTGGGTGCAATTTTCTCTCTCTTGTGGATTAAACAGAAGAGAGAGAGTGTGTATGAGCGTATTGAAGATGAATGGTGGTTTCTTTTGACGTCACGGTCTGTGAGAACGGATAGATGGGATTCCGTTGCATAAATATTTTTTCTATCGAGTAGTAGCTGCCGACTGGAAAGTAATGTGAATACTGACAATGGCTAAACCCAATTTCTCCAATTAATTCAAATTTACTGTAATAGTTTCTTATCATTCTTATCCTATCCAATTCGCAGAGCCGCCCTCAACCTCTACCAGAACTCGCTCAAGTTCTCTACCGTCGACGTCGAGCCGGAGTTTGAATAGAAGCCATTCTAAATGAAGAGGAAGAAAGAGCGAGAGGTACGGTAGAGTACTATATTTTATTTCGTAACTTATATTTTATGATTCCTTACCACATGTAAGTACACTTTGAACCAGTATTTTCTCAACAAAAAACGTATGCACTTAGTCACTCTTCTGAAAAATTTATTTGTGGACGATTTTCTTAGCTTTCGTACATCACAGACAGAACCGAACATATTTATATTTTAATTTTTTTTCCTTTTCACTAATTATCGTCAAAATATTCCAATCTTTCTTTCTTATTTTTTATCCACCCCGGGGAAAAGCGAATATTACTAAAAATACGGTTTAAAAAGAGCATACGAGTTGTGGATACGGTAGTATGGAGCCTAGCATGTGGTCCTACCGTAATCCCTAGTTCATATCCAATGGGCATAATAATTGCTCTAATTTTAACCGCATTTCTAGTAATGTTGTTACTATTTTTATTTCCCCGGAATTTGGAGTTGATAAAAACAGGGAAATTGGAATATTTGGATGAGAATAGGCAGAATTTAAAAATGGAAATCAGTTCGGTTCTGTGATGTACGATAAATTCAAATATAAATAGAACAGAGTCTTCAGGTAACGGATTAGAAAGTGCCACTCGAGTTTCAGAATATTTTTCAGATCTGACTAAAATCGTTTTTCCTTGAGCAACAACAAAAATATTTTTTGTTGTTTCTCAATGTTAGTATATGAATTTTAGTTCGAAAGTGCAACGAAAAAAATTGCTCTTTCAGATGCTCCGACATGTACTGTATTTTGCCACAAACCCAGCATCAAAAATCTTTAAAAAATGGACTCAGAAGCTCGAGAGTCGCACTTTCGAATCTGTTACGTGATAACTCTTTTCGATTTTCATTTGAATTTTGCTATGGAATCCTCCAAATATAAACAGTTCAGAGAAATGACTGATTTCGTGTGCATCCCATATAAGTATGTTCAAAGTGTATGTGTTGTCAATCATACAATATCTGAACTATATCAAACAATTTGATAAAGATCGGTTCAGTTTGAAATAAGTTATGCCTAACCATGCAGTACAATCTCTTTTCAATTGTTATTCTAGAATCTAGCATTGAGAAATGTATCTAAAAATAAATATTTTGATCGGCTTATAGTTACTGTATTTCTACTCAGGTGCCCGAGAGCCCCTCTGTGATGACGGTAACGGCGAGAGGATTAGGAAATGAGAAGGATAAAATGCTAGGAAAAGAAGCACTCGCATCAATACGAAGATCCATCCCCTTTCTTCGATTTCCCACCATTGTTACTCCTAGTAACGGTCATTTCTCCAATATGTTGTTAATGCGAAAATGTCTTATATTATTCGTTGAATTTGATAAATCATGTTTCAAAAATAAAGTGGGGTTGAGTCTACCACTGGAGTAGACTTGTCTGCAAGCTCAGAATGATCATTCTGGATGTTCCTATTTTTTGCACTGAGATAAATATTTCATTAATTCCGTGTGATCAAAATCTCAATCTGACAAACATGCAAATGCCCACTTTTTCTGTCGTTAGCGCCTGCGAAAACTTCGAAATGACGAAAAAAAAATATTTGCAAAAGATTTGCATTGGCTGGGCACCGAACCAACGGCTTGTCGATTGCTAGTCCTTTCTCTTACCACTGAGCCATGTCGCGCGCACTCTCCTCTCTTTACACGCTCTCTCGTTTTCGTCTCTTTCTCTACCCTGGAATACTCTCGCTCCAATGTCCGCGCGCGAAACGCTGTGCCAAGACCTCCCTCTTATGCTCCTCCTCCGTATTCTTCGCTAGGCCACGCCCCGTTTCTCGCCCCGCCCACTCACTTAAACTATTATTTTTTGATTGAGAGAATTACGGCACTCGCTAGCATAATATGTGCACTGTTTCTCAACAGTGATAGTATGGGTATTTAACCGATTGTTTCACATTGGGATTTCGTCACAACCAAATTGCATTTTCCTCCTTGTTTTCATTTTCTGGCCTTCTTACTGTAATTGATCGTTGCTCGAATAACCTCACTCCAGTGCATAACAAATGAATAACTTTAATCATAATCTGTGAATGATAATCTGATTTATGTTTTCCACTTCCGTTTCTATTGTTGTGCGTTTCATGCTATAAAATGTTTTGTTTATTTAAATGTAAATGTAAAAATTAAAATAAATTTCGCTGTTGTCAAGCTCGGCTAATTACTGCGATTTATGCTAGGTTAAAGTCAACATTTCTGGGTAATGGCGAGTATAATGGCAGTGATGTCGCATCGAATAGTAGCTCTCTCCATTCAGCACACTCGATAGTTAGAGAAACAAGAGAGTGTGCAGAATGGAGAGAGCTACTATTCGAAAAAGAATCACCAGTGAGAAATATTTCATATGAATTTCTTGTTCGATTTTTGAGGATCTTTGGTCGGCAACTCCGGGGATGATACGTTGGATGTGAAAGGGGAGAAGTGTGAGAAGGGGAGAAATCTGGGGAGTGCTTTTGTTTGAGAGTGGAAGAGATGAGGCAGCATGAATCAATTGAGCTTTAAACGCCTGGTTGCCACTATATTTTAATTTGTTTTCCATCATCATCAAGTATATCATCAACCATGTACCATTCTTTTTTTCTGATAGTGGATCTGTGAAACTCCAATCAACGGAAATTAGATCTATTTGTGCCATTCATCTATCTGAAATCAACAATTTCTCAGTCATTCCGTAATAATGAACCCGTGAAACTCCGATCGGCGAACTTGATTCTATCCAAAACGCGTAATCATCCAGCCTATTTGATTTTTTTTGCAAACAAAATGCCTCGAAAAATCAAGCGCTTCTCATACTTCCTGTAATAGCGGATCTTTGAAACCCTCACACTTTCAGACAGAAAAAAGTGTGCAGAATGGAGAGAGTATATATTAAATAAAATTTTTTCATTGTGTTGTAATGTTCTTTGACCGACAACGACGGAAGTTAGATGTGAAAAGAGAGAAGTGTGAGAAAGGAAGAAAAAAAATATCGATGTTGCCAAGCTCTTGTAAGCCTGATTTGCTGTACTTGTGTGAGATGAACATAATACACATTTCAAGCTAAACAAGTTTATCCCGATGCTTGCTGGGATCATTGATCGTGCGCTTCTTTCGGCGCCCCGATTGTCGCTCATCCCGAGAAGGCGCTCAGCAGCAGCTGCAATGGGTTACGGTAGGGATACGGTAGGTCAAGGGTACGGTATCCATCGATCGATACGGTATGGCCACAGTACCTGAATGGCGAATATTCCGACGACGTAGGCCAGTTGTCCGACGCCCTGGCACAGCGACTTCTCCTTCAGACGCGCCGAGCACACCTCAATTATCGATTGATTAGTACCGTAACCAATTACCGTATCTAGTCGTTTGAGACCGTATCCCTACCGTATACCTGGGCGTGAACGAAGAGGAAGGCGGCGTGCGCGCCAAAGTAGAGCATCGTCGTCTTGTGGAGGTTGCCGAGCTGAGAGAAATCGATATTACAGTAATCCATCGATCGAAATCGTAACCCGACAACCGTAACCCCTCTCTCACCGGGAAATAGGCGAGTCCGGTAGAGAGGACGAGCGCGAGAGTGGCCGCTCCCGTGATGATCTTGTGGCGATCGAAGCCACTAGGGACGGAGATGATGTGGTTATCGATCTGGAGAAGGGGAGGTTACTGTAGGGGTACGGTAGCCTATCATACGGTAGTTAAACACACCATACACCATCCCTCTTCAGCATAACGTAGTTAGAAACTACAGTACCCGGTGGCAGTACGGTAGTCAGTCCTACAGTGACTACCGTAATCTTCAGGGTACGGTATCTCACCGTGAGCGCCATCACTGTAGGCGTGAGGAAGAGCAGCGAGGGGGCGAGGGCGAGCAGACGAGCGCCTCCGAAGGTGAACGAACCTGCAGAGGGTTACGGTAGGTTTGAGAAGGTACGGTACTGTGAGGATACTGTATATTGGGTGTACGGTAGGGTACTGTATGAGGCAGATGCCAAAAGAAAGGAGCAGTAGGTGGGTGTTTTGTTTTGGATCATTCAAGGATTCGGTTGTTTGACCTTTGATCTTTCTTCTAGTCTCCATTTCTCACCCAGTAGTCCGAGCGAGAACGAGAGGAAGAAGATGGAGGTGCGTCGCTCAGTGTCGTCCATAGCTGGAATTAATTGATTTGTTCTATCAAATTAATAGGGTGATAAGACACGTCGACAAGGAAAATTCGAAATAGGACATTTCGAAAAGTGACGTTTCGAAAGAAAAAATGTTCATACATATTTTCTTGTATTTTTGTTTACATTTTTGAATTGCTCTTCCTGATTTGACATATAATTGATAAATTTTAAACAGAAAATATTGTTTAGTAAGGAGAAAATGGGTTCCAAAGTGATGTGCGCGCTCCGCGGAGTTTTGCGAAATGTCCTATTTCGAAATTTCTTTGTCGAAGTGTCTTATCACCATTAATAGCATAAATAGCATTAATATTTTATTTTTCGAAACCCAACTGGCAAGAAGAAAATCAGCTTCAAAGTCGCCATTCGAATGGAATAGCAACGGTGAAACATAAGATCGAAGGGCCATTTCACGGCTCCGAGTCTTTGATCTTGGATCATCGAACCATAATCTTTGATCTTCGATCATTGAACATTGATCTTTTCCAAATCGTGATCTTTGATCTCTCCCCTCCTCACCGGTCTTCTTCAGCATCATTCCAAATCTGATAGGCAGAAGGACGAGCATCGCAAATGTCGCCCATGGAGAGAAGAGGTACCTGCAAGGATTGCATCATCATTCGCAATTGTATTGGTAATTTATTCCGGAGCAAGGCACCACTGTTGGTGACGAGAACGGTACCAGGTACCCCGATGTTGGTACCGTATCCTGACCCAATCACCAATATTGGTACCGTATCCAGGACCAGGTACGGTAACTCACTCGAGAATGGGCACGAGTAGAGAGGAGGAGCCAGCGAGTTCGCCCAGTGAGAGACCGATCAGGAGCACCTGGAGATGGAACCAATCAATATCGTGGCACCGTAACCGAGAACCGGGTTGGTACCGTGCCCGAACGCTTGGAACCTGACTACGATACCATGGTACAGTGAATCGGACCGAATACCGTACCCCTCGTCCTCACCGACGTTCCGAGGTACATCTCGATGAGAGTGTGTCGATCGTCCTCGACGATCTCCTCGAAGGGCTTCGAGACCTCGCACGCAGTAGAAACCTTAATTAGTTAATTAAATTACAAATTAATTTGCTTTATTCAGATCGTCTGAAAGGTTGAAAAAGACACAAAGAAACACAACAGATTTCATTTCAGTCATTGTTCGAGGAGGTGAGCTGTAAGATCAAAGATCAGCGGAGGGTGGGGTCAAAGAGCAACGATCAATCTCAGGGGGCGGGGGCTTGACTGACGTAGTCCTTGAGGTCGAGGCAGGCCGGTTCGACGAAATCGCGGAGTCGATCGCCGGCGACTTGGACCTGGAGAGGAGAAGATTACGGTACGATAAGAGTACGGTAGGAGAGAGTTGGCATCGTGTCAGGAGTACTGTAGAAGTATATTGGCACCGTGCCAAGAGTACAGTACCACTCTCGGGTCACGGTACCAAGAGGAGTGTGGCGCCACTATCGGGTTACGGCACCTTGTCACCGTGCCAAAAGTCTCGGGGGTTACGGTACCTTGGCACCGTGCCAAGAGTCTCGGGGGTTACGGTACCTTGGTTCCCAGTTTGGCGATGGAATCTCCGGCCGCGACCGCTCTTCTCCTCATCGTCTCGGCCGTCGTCCACATCTGCTCGTGCACTCGTTCGGCGATCTCGGTCAACCTGAATCAGGGAGGATTACGGTATGCCAGGGTACGATAGATCAGAGTATGGTATAGAGGATACGATAAGGGTACTGTAGTCATGGTAGGTCCCCGTGGGTCAAGGGGTACGGTAGGATCCCCAGGAAGGAGGGGGCCCCGAGCTCTCACATTATCGATTGGGGTTGGCCCGCTGAGGTGAGAGTGGTCGACCGCTGGCTGAGAGCGCAAGAGGAGAGAATGAGGGAAGGAGGAGAAGGAGGGAGAGAGATCGATAATTTGATAGGGCAGAATGTAGTCAAATCGAGTACTGTTTGTTCGATCGATAATGGAGGATTTCGTAGTCAAAGTAGTTTGTGTTTTTGTAGCTGACACGTTCGATTGTAATTTGCATAGTGATGACGAGATCAATTGAAAAATTTAATATCCGGCCTGATCTTTGATCTCTTTCACAATTTCAGCTCGATGAGACGGAGCTCTTCCCGGACACGAGAGATGTCCATTTATCTCGCCCCTTCTCTAGCTCTCGCTCACTCACTCTAGCCTTGGAGGCGGAGCTACCGTATACCATGGCTCCCCTGTCTTGGTACCTGGGTCCGGTACAGGAACCCGGTGCCAGAAGCCAGACGTGGTTCCTGGTGCACGCGCCGTGTTTGGTAGTGTCATACAGCGCGCTTCTCCAAGCAGAAATCGTGCAAAGATAAGCGGGATGATGCAGCTAGCACGTTTCAATCAGAGATGGTGTGTTCTTTAGAACAAGGATGGAACAAGTTTCATCGTTTCCTTATTAGTTCCGCAGAATTTCAATGACAGTGTGAGTTTCTTGCGGAATCGTAAAACTTTTCAACATTTTCACACCAGGTTGGTACTAGTTTCATGCATGCTATTACTGCTTTCCCACATGTCTAACGCTAGTCCTATGCACTCTGCGAGCACAAAACAGACACTTTCGATAAAGCGTGAAAAAAGTGTAGGACTTGACACGATCAAGTTTCAACCTGGTCATATCACTTCTGAAAATCTTTAATGATTGTGGTCTGCTTTTTTCTGTCTAAGCAATTCTCAACACATTTCGCACTAGGTACGCATGAGTTTTTTTTAGCTAGTCAATACTAATTGGTGCACTTTCAACGCTAGGTACAACTGCATACATAGTTCTAACAAAATTTACAAAATTTCAACACCCACTGCTCTACGGTTTCATCCGCACACCACTTGCTATTACTGACGTTCTCGGCGATACAGCGATGACATACTGACGCATCAAAATATACGTTTACACTGACTGATTCTTCCGCAATTAATCTGAATCTACCCGCACAAGAAATGCCTACTGCTCTACTGTTTCATCCTCTCATGACATTCTTATCATTTTGTCTCCTGGGAATATCAGTCTCGTAGTGTGTTAATCAAACAAAACTTAAACGAAATTATTCCCCCGCACGATGTCTATATAGACATCGAGCGGGGGAATAACCCCGCACCCCGCACGATGTCTATATAGATTATGGTGTCTATATAGACATCGAGCGGGGGAATAACGATGTCTATATAGACATCGAGCGGGGGAATAACGATAAAGATATCTTTATCGTCCCGGTGCTCTCAATCGGCAATCACTCACCTACTGCACTACGGTTTCATCCTGTCATCACATAATTTGCTCTCCTGACATTGTCAGTCAAGTGCAGCAATCAAGCAAAAAAATACTCGTACTGTGAGAACAGAAATCGTAGCTAAGTGGTGTGGGCCGGAGTTTACCTAATCCCCGGCCCATTCGTTTATGGTGAGGTTGCACGCGGAACGGAAATTTGTTTTGATTTCTTCAAGTTCTCCTATAAACTTGAGTTTTATTGATTTTAATCGCGTGTATTTCATTTAAATAATATAAAATCAATAAAACACGACTTTAGTGGAGAACATAACGAAAACAAAATAAATTCTGGTTCCGCGTGCAACCTCACCATAAACGAATGTGCCGGGGATTAGGTTAACTCCGGCCCACACGACTTAACTACGAATTCTGTTCTGACAATAATATTCCCCCCGCTCCATTTCCTCATCCCGGCACTTTCAATCGAGAATCACCCGCCGAACTACGGTTTCATCCCGTCAGAAAATTCCAGCGTTTTCTCTACCGAAAATGCAGCTGAGACGTTCTTTGTAAGCTAAAATATCTATTCGCTAATGATCCTTAAGGAGTCCTTCCCCTGTCCCACAGTGCTTACCGGATGGAATCGTGCTCTCTCCGTTGTGCACACTATCTCGCTAGTCAGAGACAGGCGACCAGTGTGCAAAATGGAGAGAGTGAGTATTCCATCCGGCAATACTACCTCTGCTCCATTCCCTCCATCAGTTATGCCTCTCCTATAGCCTCGCAATATTTCTAGCCGATGCTGAATGGAGATCACTAGCATTATGTATTAATTCTGTGGAAAAATTCCCTCCACTCCATCAGCCCGTATCCAGGGACTGCTCGAAATAACTAAATCAACACCTGCTTCACTTCGGTTTCAGCATACCGTCATATTCTTTCATTTTCTCGCTCTGCTTGCATCGCCTCTAAAATCACCATTAATCCACTATTCCACGGCGTTTTACATGGGGTGAGCGAGAGAAAAGAGAGCGGTCATGGGAATGTCGAGAGAGCATGCAAATACAAGAGAGTGCGCGATGGTCTCACCACGAAAGCTCACTTGGCGCGTTGCCAGCAAACGCCGTGCTTTTCCACGCAGCATCCATTCCGTTTTACCTGCTGCACTACGGTTTCGTCTTGAGATCACATACTATCGCTTAGGTTCCCTGCAATCGGTACTTGCTATCCTCGCGCATCAAAATACATTGAATTCTACAAATAAACCGTCCATTGTTGCTTCCTCCCCACCCAGGCGATCTCTCTCAATCATACGTCAAATGAGGTCTCTTCTAGAATGTTCTGCACAGCGTGTCAACGAAAGGAAAATGTGCAATTTGCAGACTCCTCACGTGTTCCATTCCATTTTGGGGTAATGGGAGCGGTGAAACAGACATGAAATTACAGAGCCGAATCGAACATTGCGTCTGGGATAACTAAGAATTGGACATAAAATATGCAAATTTGACTCACTGAAACGATTAAGGAAAGAGTAAGGATGCTGCTTCTCAGTTTATGTAATTTTTCATTAGCCTGAAATCTTTCTGAGAGCGGTTTGCTAATTTTTCCAGAGTTCACTCGGGATTAACTCTGTGAATGTTATTGGAAACCCCGGCTCCATTATTATTTTCTGAATCCTCATGAAAAGATCTAACTTTCGTGGAAAAAACATTTTCAAATTTTTTTTTATGCATGAGATATTTAAGAAAAACCGATGAAAACTCAAATAACTCGAATACTATAACTAAATTTAATAAAAATAAAAAAAATAATAATAATGGTGCCGGGGTTTCTAATAACATTCACAGAGTAAATCCCGAGTGAACTCTGGAAAATTAGCAAACCGCTCTCAGAGAGATTTCAAGCTAATGAAAAATTACATAAACTGAGAAGCAGCATCCTTACTCTTTCCTTCATCGTTTCAGCGAGTCAAATCTGCATATTTTATGTCCAATTCTGAGTTATCCCAGACGCAATGTTCGATTCAGCTCTGTCATTTCATGTCTGTTTCACCGCTCCCTCCGCAAAATGGAATGGAACAAGCGAGGAGTCTGCCATGCAAATTGCACATTTTCGTCTCGTTGAAACGCTGTGTTCTGCGGATATGCCCAAACGAGTTTGCCGACGTGGTCATGTCGATGTGGTCGATTTACGCTGTTTCCCTCGTTTTGCCGATATGGGACTTGCTGGAGTGCCGACGTGCACTCCCGCTTTTT
Source organism: Pristionchus entomophagus (assembly GCA_036245825.1). Lineage (NCBI taxonomy): Eukaryota > Metazoa > Nematoda > Chromadorea > Rhabditida > Neodiplogasteridae > Pristionchus > Pristionchus entomophagus. The sequence continues at coordinate 45,555,953 of BTSX01000004.1, read as the reverse complement.
CGAGACCCATTTGACGTATTCTATCAATCAGCAAACTCCCACTGCACTACGGTTTCATCCTGTCTTCATATTCCTTTACTTTCTTTCCCATCAATGCTTGTAACGCATTGTACTCAAAATCATTATTCCATCCCGTCTGCATCCAGGTTTACCTACTACTTCACGGTTTCAGCCTAATATCACATTCAATCACTGCCTTTCCGGACAATGCTACTTTGGGAATTGCGCTGATAAAATAACGATTCTTGCAATGTTCTTTCCCCTATCAACAATCGCCCACTGCTTCACGGTTTCATACATGCATTACATTCCATCACTTCATATCCTGTCAATATGAATCTGAGATTTGGATCCAACAGTAACAAAACCTCTAATAAGATAGCTGATTCGTCCCCACAGAGAACCCGGTACTAATATGTTTCAAGCACACTAGACATGCAGACACTACAACGCAAAGCAATGATAGCGCGGGAGCAGAAGCAAACAATACATTTACTTGAATCCCTCAATGTGCGAACTGAGAGTGATGTTCTCCATTTCAGTTGTGAGAAAAATACCCCATCCTATCGCACTGTGCTCTTTCACGCTGCTCAGTGGACTAAGTTTTGACTCCAAGAAGGACCACGAACTATTGAGTTTCAGTCATTCTCGACCTCCAGAACACGGCTTCCATAGCAATTCTTTGTCACGAGCCCCCTCAAAACAAAAATCACCAGGTAAAAAATCGGAAACTTTGGATATTTTGGAAGGAGATAACATGGAGGAGAACTAAGAGGATCAACGTCTGCTTACAGGCTAAGTTCTGAACGAAAATCAGCAAACGAGCTGCAATATCATGTTTCAGACAGACTAGGCATTCAACCACACACTCGCAAAGCAGTGAGAAGTGAATCACGTCGTGTTTAAGAATAAAATAAAAGATCACTCCCTCGTTTCTCTAACCATCGAGAATGTGCAGAATGGAGAGAGCACTTTTCGATACTATAATACATCAGTAGTGTGCAAGTGTTATGATGTAGACTACAAACCAAAATCGTTCCGATTCAACACGGAGCAGAACCACGACTCACGGAACAATGGCGTTTAAGGCAGTTTAAGCATCCGGATCAAGGCTTGCATATAAATTCCCAATCTCGGTGTTTGTCGAATCATAATATCGTAAGTCTGCGCATTTAAATGTTTCAGAATGTCTATACATTCAAAGAATACCACGCAAAGTAATAATGTCGAAGTCGCAACCTCACTATAATAGTAAAATTAACCCAGGATTGCGCAATCTAATAACAAAAGAAGAGCGTGGGCAACGTCCGATTCACATCAATTGTAGGACCCAGCACTACCGCGTTTCACACTGAATTGACCTTCAAGTGGTGACACGCTCTGCAATTCGTCAAAGATGCATCGTCTTAAAATATTAGTAAACTCATGAAATATAACTGATCCGACTCCAAAAAGGCCCCCGTAATACTATGTTTCACACCGTCTAGACCTTCACGGTGTGACTCGGTCAATAATTACTCATCAAATAGCGACCTCAATAGTATCAGCAGAACGAAACGTCTTGAACAAAGAGAATTGATTCGACCCCACAACGACGACGTTTTACTATGCCTCAAGTAGGCTAGACATTTGCGAACCATTAATATGATGACATTAAATTTGGTACAAAAAATACGTGAATGTTTTAGCGAATGTGAATGCAAGAAGAGATAGCGGTGAGATAGATGGTCTGTATTTCAGATGACCAAAACAGCCGTGAGACCGAAGCACCGAGTTTTCGCACTGCCCTGTTTGAGGCTGTCTCGTGGAATGTGTTTTTACTCAAAGTTGGACCACGAACTATTGAGTTTCAGATAGTCTAAACCACCTGCTCGTGGTTGTCATGGCAGTGCGTTCTGTTCTTCGTTTGCAAAAAAAAAATATACAAAATGCATAGGTGGTAGGAAATGAAAGAATAGGTAAGAATAGGTAGACGGGGTAGACTAGAAGGCAGCCCGGCATCATGGAAATAATAAGTTTAAGCTACTCAAACAACACTTCGTTTCAGCACATTTTATTCATTTCAAGTAGTTACAGCCAGTATTAATACAAAAATATTTTTTTTAAACCTTAGTCATTTTAACTTTTTAGCCGTTTTTCAGGCTGTCGGGCTGCCTTTTAGTCCACCCCGGTAATAGACAAAGGATGAACGATAAGAGGGATAAGAAAGGGAACATCAGGGGTCTGACTATTGGCTATAACTGAGAAACCAAAGTAATGAAATCCTCGCACTACTGTGTTTCAGACGTGATATTAATCCCGACAATATCCAATTTAGCAATGATGATTAGAATGAAAATATCAATCCCTAAACGTGCGAACGGATATTCAGAGACTTGAATTATTATAACAATTTCGGATCCAGCCTCCTCTCAGGACCTTAGTGATGCCTGAAATAATAGTAACTCTCTACAATCTGCACACTCTCTCCTTTCTCTAACCGACTCTAGTGTGCAGAATGGAGAGCACAATTAGATCGGGTAGCATTACTGCAAACATAAATCTTTCCGATTAAACAATGAGCAGGGCCACGGAATAATCACGCTTCAGACGGTCTACACCTCCGGATCATGGCTGGCGTGGCAATTTCAAGTAGAACTCCATCGAGACAAAAACATCACAAGGCAGCGCACTTCTATGTTTCAGTATATCGAGATATTCAGAGAATACCACGCAAATTAATAATGTGGATCTAAATCACTTTTAAAATGTTAACAAGAATTCCCCAATGTGAAATCCGATATGAGAGGATAGTAGGCATGGATGCGCAGATTCACACCTATTGCAGGACCCAGCACTACCGCGTTTCACACTGCCTAGACATTCAAAGTCTTTACATTCTCTGCAATGAGAGGACGATGCATTGGTCAAAATATACAACAAACCACATAAAAGAGAACTGAATAGACTCCACGAAGGACGCCTCACACCCGCCAAAGCAACGCAGTGATAATCGCACGGAGGCTCAAATTGACCAAATCCCCGTATCTAGCATTGCTGGGAAGCGGAAACCCCGCCTACTGTCTGCTCATTGGCCGAAGGATCGCGTCGCGTCCCGCACACACTTTTCACACATCTTCAAGGCTCCCGTCTGCGAAATGTCCATTCCATTTTCCGCGCGGTTTTCAAAACGAATTATTTTCATGGCCACGCTTAATTACTGCCTCTGAACCTGCGTGAATCGGTGACGATAACGAACACCGAGATCGCTCATTTCAATGACCATTCAGAGCCCATCACTACCGCGTTTCACACAATCAATATCTTCACGGGATGTCCCGCTAAGCAATGACACTTCAAATCGGCCCTTAAAAAGTCGCATTGACATTAACTCAAAGAGTAGTGATTCCACACAAAGAAGGACCGGTAACTACCGTTTTTCAGACACGCTCTCTGCAATGAATCGACAATGTTTTAAAAAAACAAATAATCAGCACTAGTTCACTACCCCTCACTACGTCGTTTCACACCGTCTAGACCTCCAAGTGGATGTCCGAGGGATGGCCGTTTTGCTAATAAATAACGGAGTGTATCTCTAAAAAAAGCGAAACCGCTTTGATACCGAAAGTCCAGCAACCGATCGCCACGCTACTCCGCACTATTGTGTTTCAGTCTACCCTTATCCTCATGATACACCGTCCCGATCAGTAGATCGGGTGATTCCACAAAAAATACAAACAAGCCACCTAACGACAGATGGAATTGCAACAGCGACCCGCGCATTTTTTTCATGTAAATAGACCTTAGAGCTACTCTATTTACAGCAACACGGCTAACACTTTTAGGAAATAAGCAAAAATAGAATTTACTCACTCTCGTTTCCCGGCGATCACAGCTGCTCCGCACACGGGAAGCGACTGCCCCGATCCAGCTACAGGTTAAATAATCTTTAATTAATTATTAAAATTATTTTCAAACATATTAATTAAATGGGAAACACTACAATATCAGAAAAGGCGTTTTTCCAGCTAAAGAACGCAATGTATTTTTGGTATTTATACGTACGGAGAGGGACCGAATCACATCGAATGAAGGGCAGCGCGATCTAACTTGGCACCACCATGCAACTTCAAATCGCTTGTTACAAGAAACATTTTAAAAAAAATCTAGATAATAGCGCTATTTTCTGTGCTGGTGATTTTGAGTTACAAGGGTGTGTCAAGTCATACGAGGTTGCGCTCGACCCAATGTATGTTGATTTTGCAGCGAAGTGTAATCTAAAAATTGATGCCCTAATAAACAAGTAATTGCTAAATATGCCCGTTTATATTATATATTACATTAAAATCAATAAAAATAAAACTAACGGTCTGCATGATGTTGTTCATCATCACAGCCGTTGCAGATACCGTAGTCGCCGAGTCGATTGATGCTGCAATTATTGATTAGTGATGTCTCTCCATTCTGCACACTCCCTATTATCTCTAACCGACTCGAGAGTGTGCAGAATAGATAGCATAATTAGCTCCATGGGGTTACTCAGAAATTACATCCTATTATACAGTAGATACACTTCACTATTATTCAATATTTCCCATGTATTCCGCGTGTCTTTATCAGTAATCAACTACTTACTGTAGTTTTATCGATTTACATCGCGCGAAAACAAAAACAATTCAAGAACAAAACAACGTTGATTGAATTAGACCAGTCTATGACAAGATACCTGAGCCACCTCGAGTACGCGGATGACATCGCCCTGATCGCCAAGTCTCGACCGGAACTGGAGCGGATGTTGAAGAAGCAGATGGAGGCATGCAGCCGCGTTGGTCTCGAAATCAACGCCTCCAAGACCAATCTCCTCACCTCCTGCACCACTACCAGAGCACCCATAGTCATCGGGAACCTGCGATTTGAATTCGTCGAGTCTGCCACGTATCTTGGAGGAAGAATCTCTCTTCCACTTGACCACTCAGACGAAATTGAGCACAGGATCAGACTCGGTTGGTACGCATGGAGTAAGCTGTCCCACCTCCTCTCTTCCCGACTTCTTCCCATGAAGACCAGGAGGAGACTCTTTGAGAGTTGCGTCACCTCTACCGTACTCTACGGATGTGAAGTATGGGCCTTGCGATCGAGCGACAAGGAGAGGCTGTGTGTGACCCAACGGAAGATGGAGCGGAAAATGGTCGGAGTTTCGCTAAGGGATCGCTGGAGAAACGAACGCGTGCGAGGGATCACGAAACTGCGCGATTGGAACCAAGAAGGACTGAAACGGAAGGCGCGCTGGGCACTCAAAGTGCGAAGCTTTGATACGGATCAGTGGAGCCGCGCGACTACTGTCTGGACGCCCTACAACTGGACTCGCCCCTCGGGCAAGCCAAGAGTGCGCTGGAGAGATGACTTGACGCGAGCTATTGGCAAAAACTGGTGGAATACAACCCGTGATGACTACCAGCGACTTATCCTCATCTGAGCACCCTAATTGAATGATATGATAAATTGATTGATTGATTGATTGAGTCCATGACGCCGTTCGCCTTATTTTCGAGCAAACGTTGGCACAGCTAGAAAAGGTCGATTTTCCGAAACTTCGTGTATTGGGGCTATCGAGGGTGCTGAAGACGATGGGCGCATCCATTTTGTCCCTAGATGCCTCGTTGGCTCCAGACGGCGTCACGTCGAAATCACATTTTAGCGTTTTATTCGGCAATCGAAGGTGCTAATTTTAAGTGAAAATTTTCCCCTTTTCCCCCAATGTGCACCACGCAATCGGGCGTAACGAGAGGATTCTAAATCTATAATTTTCGAAAATTTTGTCATTAGAAACTCGAGATAGTAGATTTATAGTGTCTCGATGTTGTAGGTTAAAGGGGCTCCCTTGCCCCTTCCTCTCCCTCCTTAATCGTTTCCCTGACCCCGTGCGACGAGAGAGCGTGGGGATTGGAGAGAGCGCACGATAGAGGAGGGGGAGGGAAGGGAGGAAAGCCTCTTTTACTTACAACATCGAAACACTATAAATCGACTATCTCGAGTTTCTAATGACAAAATTTTCTAAAATTATAGATTTAGAATCCTCTCGTTACGCCCGATCGCGTGGTGCACATTGGAATTCGCGCTTTTCAGTCTGCGAGAAGTTGATATTTTAAAAATTATTTTTGAAAATCATGAAAAATGAACTAGACAGGCGTGTTCTTCATTCAATTCTACACCGGGGAAAATTTTCACTTAAAATTAGCACCTTCGATTGCCGAGTAAAACGCTAAAATGTGATTTCGACGTGACACCGTCTGGAGCCAACGAGGCATCTAGGGACAAAATGGATGCGCCCATCGTCTTCAGCACCCTCGATAACCCCAATACACGACGTTTCGGAAAATCGACCTTTTCGAGCTGTGCCAGATCCGATCAGATTTGCTCGAAAAAAAGGCAAACGGCGTCCTATAAAACTGCACGTAATCTCTCTCCTCCCATCTCTCTCCCTCCTCCTCCATTCACTTCCTCTCCTCTGCCTCCTCCGAGGCGGTCGCCAGTCGTCTGTGCGTCCCGCCGAGACTACCGTACCCCTCACCTACCGTATCCCAATGGCCTCAAACAAGTCACTAAAGGAAAACGAGCAGACCGGCATCGATGATCGGAACGAGAAGGTATACTGTAGCGATCGATTACCGTACTCAGATACCGTACCCGTCAATCGATTACCGTCCTCCTTTTGCAGGCGGGACCCATCCTGGTGCAGCGCACCCAGGGCAGCAACGAGCGAACCTCGGGCAGCAAAGAGGGCAGCAAGGAGAAGGTATACTGTAGGCTTCGGTATTCTCGTTAGGGCCACCGTATCCCAGACAAATGTGGAAAAATGAGCGCATTTGTGTAGACACCTCAATTGCGTCAGCGCCGTTACTGCGGCTCAGTGATTACAGTACCCAGCTCAACCGTATTTCACAGACTACGGTATCGATTGCAGATCGGGCAGGTCCGTAAGGTTCCTCGTCCCTCGAGCCTGCCGAACAAGCCGTGGGAGCCCAACTTCAAGCTGAAGGTATTACCGTACTCCCGGAGCTACCGTATCCGTGTCCTACCGTAACCCCGCGAGCTACCTTTTCTCTGAGCTACCGTAGAAAGGGGAAGAAACTGTACCGAGGGAAGTACCGTAACCGTGCTGGAACGTCACTATGTTATTGGATGCGGTAGTACAGCTCGATTGTTTCGGTACTACGCGAGGGGTGCCGTGGGATACTGTAATCAGGATTATTGTATCCGCCCTTTCCAGCTGAATCCGCCAGACTACATCAAGATGAAGTGGGTGCGGGGCGTGAGTGTCTACTCCGAGATGACCATCACCAACAACCTGCCCTTCCCGCAGTGCTACAAGGTGAAAATTGAGCGTTTTTGTGTGGACGCCTCAATCGCGTCAGCACCGCAACTGCGTCAGCGGCCTACTTTCCAGATGAAATGCACCGACAACTCGCAGTTCCGCGTTCGCCCGCCCATGAACTTCCTCGACAAGGGAGCGAGCGCATCCGTCAAGGTAAGCTGTAATCGCAAAATCGGAGCGCTTTGTGTGAATACCGCGTGCGCGTCAGCACCAGAGCTGTGCAATAACTACCGTACTGCCTCAGGGTGCGATAGCCTAGCACACGACACTGCTTACCGTATTCTTATTCGACCTACCGTTCCCTCTGACTGCAGTATCCCTCTCGCAGATAATTTACCCCTTGTGCGCCTGGCGTGTTGACACGCACGAAGCGTCTACAAAAAATGTTCAGAGCATTCACCACTCGTACGTGCTGCCCGAGCACAACAAGCATTACTTCGCCATCTACCACGTCAAGTGCACACCCGAGGAGATGCGTGCCCGCAACTTCAAGCGGGTAAGCTATCGATCAGGAGTACGGTATTCCGATGAAACGGTAGCTATCCATCAGGGGTATGGTATTCCGAGGATACGGTAGCCCCAGGAGTACCGTAGTATACAGTATACATTCTCCTGCATACAATTGCGAAATTAGTTAGATTTGTTACCGTATGATTATAGTGAGGTGCTGACTCGCTTGAGATGCTGACGAGTGAAGGTGTCCACATGAAATGTTAAGATTTGGCGAAGAGAGACGCAGCCGGATGGCGTGATTCGGGTGCCGGTGGCCTTCGAGATGGGCGACGTCAAGATCTCAAACTCTATGAAGGCGTCCGGAATGCCGTCCAGCTCGACCATGACTACGATTACTGCGGGGGTTAGTGTTGATTAGTTAAAAAGCGGCTTCCGACTCTCCTCATTTCCCATAGTCTCTGTCCGGCAAGAGAGTGTGCGAAAAGATGAGAGTCTACGCCGATTTGTCACCATTAGTGTAGATATGCAGACTACGGTAGTATTAGGTTATAGCGGGTAACGGTAGCATGAAGGGAGGAGTACTGTGGGTTACGCTAGATTGCTTACAGTAGGTGCAGTAGTTCGTTACCATTTATTACGGGTTATCGACGGGAAAGGATACAGTAGAGTAAGTCGTGGTTGCAGTGCTGACGCGTAAGTAATGTCTACACAAAATCACTCGATTCTTGCATTTCTAGCCAATCAGCGGACCCTCCCGGCCGGGAGCCAAGGCGCCCGTCGGCGGCCGGCCACGCAGCAACAAGAAGAAGTAGAGAGAGCCGGAGATTGGCGATTTGCCGGCTCCCGGCTCTGCCCGCCCCGACCCGGTCTTGCATTACACAGTAGCTTGTGAATTACGATAACGATAAATGATTATGAAACTGAGATTGTGGAGATTTGCATGGATACCGAACAATAATAGGGGGTACGGTAGGAAGTGTTGTGTGTCAGACTGTGCTGAAGTGTTGATTACTTTAAACGGGAGAGTACGCGAGCAATTGGGGGAAACGAGGAAAGATGAAATAAATGGAAAATATGATGTATTATTATTAAAGTTTTATGAAGAAATGAGGAATTGGGTTGATGGAGATACTAAGGGGGGGGGGGCGGATCGATAGGGGAATCCTTGTAACTTCGTTGGTGTGATCAGTCTGTTACCGAGTCCAATTCCGCCTTCTGAAATCGATATGAACTCCGATTCTTCTTCTCCTCATTTACGACCCTCCTCGTCATAGCCCCAATTGGGCCCAACGCATGGTTTAGTGCCATTCACAATCTATCCACTAGGGATGTTAAATCGGTTTTGGCTCTCTCCATTCTGCACACTATCTCGCCGGTCAGAGAAACGAGAAGTGTTCAGAATAGAGAGAGTCGAAAACCGAAACTACATCACTATTGTTCATCATATTTCAATGTACTTAAAATAGGTGATTGAACAAACCTAATATGAGGCCGTTTGCGATAGGGTCAGCAAGTGCCAGGAACAGGTTAAAAAATCGGATAAGCTCAAAAGCTGGCTCTAGGGGTAACTTTCGATTCTGAATCGACACGTGGAGTCCGTTTTTCGATCGGAGCCTTAAGGAACCCGGGAACCCTAAACTGAACCTCATATCGTGGGACGATGGCTTCAACATGTACATCATTGAGAAAAGGAGGACGAAGATGAGGAGACGAGCGGAGAATTGCATTCTGACTAATTTATAATTATAATATCATTATTATTGAGATATGACAATTGCAACAAAATATACTGTAGAATAGTATTGCCGGACTAGTTCCTTCTCAATTTCGATCAGATCAAAAAGAGAGTGTGCAGAATGGAGAGCGCTAGTATCCGGCAAGACTATTCCATGGAATATTGAAGAGGAAAATGTGGGTTGGCTGTGGATTACCACTATTTTATAGGAGCCCGTTCGCCTAAGAGTCAGTAAAAGTCCAACAGCACCTGGAACATCAAAAATATCGGACATGCTCAAAAGTTGGTCCCAGGGGTAACTTTTGCTTCTGAATCGAATGGCCTTTTCCGTTTTTCGCTCAGAAGCTTCTGAATCCCGGTACGGCACGATATCAATTTAGTCAAATTCGGTATCTGCGATAAAAAAAATGGTCTGGGAAGGGTCGAATTGGGCACAAACCTCGTGCACCCGACCAGAATTTCATTCTCTACAAACTGAAAAAAATTCGAGGCTCTATATTTTTTCGTTTTTGAGTTATGGCCGTTTTTTGACAAGCAAAAAGGTAAATGAGATCACAATACCCGTTTGTATAGAATTTTCTGCTGATCATTTTGGTATATGGGGTTAAGGGTTTGACTTCAGGGAAAGTATAGTTATGGCCGAAAAACTGATTCTCAACGCAGGATTCAGCGTGGTCGACGTTGTAAGCGTTTAGAAAGTGTTTCCGAAAGTCGCTGGTTCGATCCCAGTCGGTGCATAACGTTTTTTGCAGACTTTTGAGAAAGTTGAAAATGCAACCCTACTGAGCTGACCAGATCGAAAAAAATAAAATTTTCAAAAAGTTTGCAAAAAACATTATGCACCGACTGGGATCGAACCAGCGACTTTCGGAAACACTTTCTAAAAGCTTACAACGTCGACGACGCGAGTGGGGCATCTGAATCCTGCGTTGAGAATCAGTTTTTCAGCCATAACTATACTTTCCTTGAAGTCAAACCCTTAACCCCAAATACCAAAATGATCAGCAGAAAATTCTCTACGAACTGGTATCGGGATCTCATTTACCTTTTTGTTTTTCAAAAAACGGCAATAACTCAAAAACGAAAAAAGATAGAGACTCGAATTTTTTTCATTTATTAGAGAATTAAATTCTGGTCGGGTACGCGAAGTTTGTGCCCAATTCGACCCTTCCCGGACCAGTTTTTATCGCAGAAACCGAATTTCACTAAAATTGACGTCGTGCCGTACCGGGATTCAGAAGCTTCTGAGCGAAAAACGGAAAAGTCCATTCGATTCAGAAGCAAAAGTTACCCCTAGGACCAACTTTTGAGCATGTCCGATATTTTTTATGTTCCACACTTTGTTCGACTCTTAGGCGAACGTGCTCATAGGTGAAATAGAGAGGAGAAGTCGGCACTTGACTCTCCTCATTTCACATTCTCTCTGATGGTCATAGAAACTAGATTTATCACCGGAAGTGGAGAATCATGAGGTGGTCACGCTCGAAATAACAAGATTCCCAATTGAATTTCAATATTTTTTGTTATGACACCCCTGTGTTTGCTGATCACCAGTAGTATTGCCTGATCGAATTGCATCTCTCTCTATTCAGCACACTCTCTCGTCTCTCTGAACGGAGAGATAGTGTGCAGAATGGAGAGCGTCATTATTCGATCCGACAACACTAGCCAGTGATGTCTGTTCTACTATTCGGCTTTTGAGCCTCCCCCCTCCCCATTGTATTCTTGAATATTAATATTTTATGTTATGACATTGATCGAAAGGGATTTCTGTCCATCTATTCGTCATTCTTCTTCTTTTCTGCTTGTTTTTATAATTCCGCGTGTTTTGATCACACTACGTGATCAATACACGCGGAAATGATGAGAGAAAAAAAGCAAGATCGAGGGAGCACAACTCGAATATTCTCCCTCTATCGATTCAGTCCTGTAGCCATCATGAAGGTCCATGTTTGATCGGGAACGTTTACGATATTTTGGAGCTTCATGAGTTTCACATGGACGATAAGAGATCAAGGCCACAGAGGGAATTATTGATTTTTCCGGAGCAGATAGAAAATTAAATAAAACAATTAACACCGATCAATGAGATTTTTCATCAGCACTTAATGTTTGGTTTCTCTTATCGAGCCTCCTTCATTCGCGAGAAAGAGCCCATACAAGGAGGAGAGCGACGTGCGGCGATCTGGATGACTGACCCTTGATCTTTCCTATGTTTGAAATTTGATCTTTGGACTATGATCATTCGGCGTTCGCGCACTGAGAAGCCTGAGGAGTCCAATTGAACTTCACGCGACTATTGATTGACATTTCTGACTGTGTTCTTGCACCTATGCTTCAGTTATCGCATATGTTTCGGATAAAGTCGTAGATTCGTTTTTTGCGGTGATCGCTCTTTATAAAAAAAAACTCCATAAATTCCTTGAAAGCCCGAATATAATCATCGTCAAATGGACAGCTCAATCAACACTTTATCCACATGTTTGGCTTATCATACGCTTCCCGCTGAGAAAAATATCAAAAAATCGTTGTCATGTTGAGTGTTATTATTATTGTTCTCTCGTTTCTCAGATCGGTGAGATATCACGAAAATTGGGGAGAGTGGGATTCTATCCCACATCACTAGTGCCAACAATCGGCTAGTGTTGACTTCTTTCAATGTCCGACGGGTATCCAGAGTGAATTGGGAAATCGAGAGCCCTATGTTTACCCTCGTGATATCGCCTCTGTTTCAGATATCGCATAAGTTTCGGATGAATTCGGAGATTCGCTTTTGTGTTGATTGTCGGCTCAAAAAAGCAATTAATTCTTTGAAATGTAGAGTGTTGCTATCGGCAATCGAGTGGCTCAATCAACGCATTCTTCTCCTATTTGACCTAGGCAACTATCACTGAAGAGAGCGTGCAGTTCTCGCTAAAAAGCTCTGACATGACAGCACGGATATGATTTTTCGTTTTTTGCTCTCTCCAATCTGCACACTATCTTTTCGGTCAGAAAAAAAAGAGAGAGAGAGAGAGAGAGAGAGAGAGAGAGAGAGAGAGTGCAGAATGGAGAGGGTGTTTATTCGATCCAGCAACACTGCTTTATGCTTCAAGAGGGGCAAATATCGGCCAGCATTGTATTTTTACTACATAGTGATGGCCAATCGGAAACAAATCTCCTCGTTTTCCTTGATCTCTCGTTTCTCTGACTGACGAGATAGCAGGCGAATAGAGGAGAGTACTTTCCGTTTAGCCTTCACTACTTCTTATTCACGGGATATTCGTGGCACCGAGAAGTCTGAGGAGTCCATTTTAACTTCACCCGATTATCGATTGCCATTTACAATTGTGTTCTTGCCCGATATTTCTCCTATGTTTCAGACATCGCATAAGTTACGGAGGATTTCGCAAAATCGTTAGTTGTGATTCATGTCGGTATAAAAACAATAAATAGTTATCATGTTACATTTTGATCTCGGTTCCTGCACATCTAGAACAAGTGTTTTCATGTCGAGTGTTGTCATCGACGATTTCTTCACCAGTTTTGTACATACTACTCTCACAGAAGAGAGCGTGCAGTTCTCTCGAAGCAATGACTGCGCTGTCTCTCGCTCTCTCCATTCTGCACACTCCCTCGCCTGTCCGACCGACGAGATAGTTCGCGGAAAGGAGAGAGTGCTATTCGATCCCAAAACTACTCAAGATACTCTACTTTATATGTATGTTCTACTCACGGGATATTAAGAGGTTAGTACTAGTGATGTTGATTCAAGAAGGACTCTCCTCATTTCGCGTGGTCTCTCGCCGGTTAGAGAAACAAGAGTTTATGAGAATTGGAGAGAGGTCGGTCTCGAATGGACATCACTAGTTGGTACTGAGAAGTTTGTTTGGACTGTTAAATGACGTTTCAGACTGTGTTCTTGCTGGTGATTTCATCTATGTTTCAAGTATCGCATAAAAAAAAGTGAAAAAAAAACAATAAATGCGTGCTCGTGAAAAATATCAATCTCGATGTCTGCACAACTAAATCAACCCTACGATACAACAATTGTATGAATAGACACCCAACGATCATCAATCAACCAATATCATCGTTGTGTAAGTTGATGAATGTGTGGAACTGCACTGGCGGTTCGGCATCTTATATAATATTTATCTACGCACTAGGCGCAACAAGAAAATGAATATAATGAAATTATGAGAAGACGAGGGGATTAGTGCAGTGGATGGGATAGGCATAATCTCGAACATCTCCTTGATCTCTGCCTCTTGGGTCTTAAGCACGTCACGGTGAGCCTGAAGAGCAGCACCAAGTGCTCCCTTATCAAATTATAACACGGAGACTGCCACACAATTTCACCCCTACCAGCTCGCCCGAGCTTCCATAGTACCACCTACTCTACCCTACACTTCCCTGCCCGCTCCCTAATGCGTTGGCGAATAAAGAATATGAATATGAATAAAATCTTTGACGAGGTTGCAGTGGTCAATGAAAAATCTCACACTGCTCATGACCTTCGATTGAAAACAAATTAACATAATCTAAATACCAACGCGTACTCACATAGGGGGCTCGATGGTGCATGAGTGCTTGCCGGGCGCAGCACAAACAATCAACTTGGATGCGCCAGTTAATAGGAGAAGGGAGCAATAGCTGAGAAGTTTACGGTTGTCATTGTAGGTTTTTCAGGGGTCTTTGCTCACCTTCTAGAGCATTCCAGCCGAAATGCGCAGGTTGAGGTCGCCCTCGTGGATGAGACGAACGCCTATAGATGCGGCGAGAATCTTCCCAATCTGGACATTCCTCGTCTTGAGCCCCAGCTGCTGCAGATTTTCCGTTGCAGAATACGCTGCAAAGGTGAAATTATAAAAGAAAACATGGTTCAAACTGAAGGGTAGAGAGAAACTGCCTATACAATCAAAGAGAGGATACTTCCAAATGTAAGTTAAATCAAAAGTTCACAATCGCAAATGTAAACGTACGGCTAGTCCAGTTAGCTCGGATGTGGCTGAAACTGTGGTAGAGGGTGTTGATCTCAGCAAGAGAGAGAGAGTACGACCAAAATCCTTTTTTTGTCCTTTTTCTCTCTCTTCCAGAGCGAGAGACAAAGAGAGACTGTAGAATGAAGGGAGCTAGTCCCCAAACTACCATTCCTTATGAAGATTCATAATCTCGCTAAATTATTTTTGTTGATCTTCATGGCGTTAGGAAGATACAATTTACTGAACATTTAGGCTTTTACTCAGTCTCATGCCTGCTCATCTCTCTAAACAAGGACATCCAAACTGTGGTGAGCGGGCATTTAAAATAGGTTCTCTGTTGGGCTGCAATGAATATGATATTCAAACATTATGTGTATGACACACAGCGACCGGAAGCATTAAAATGATCAAAACAATCGGTAATTTCAAATTTGCGATTTTATTTTCCTTCCAACCTTCAAGGGTATATATATAATTCGTTCAACGAGTTTTCTGGTATTGTAAGATTCAAAAACTCAGTTAGAGTCATGGACTGTTTAGCATACAGTAGGCATGATAAGCGGAACAAAATATTCGCTAATTATTTATTTAGTTTTCCAATATTCCCGATCTTTCTCCTATGTGATCCTGGACGCAAAATGCACTGATTAAATACAAACACTGAAACCTAGAATCCCTTATTAATGATTGCTAAACACAGTAGATTGGACCGTTTGTAATAACAAGTGAAACGGTTTATTTTCTTGCAATAACTTTAAGGAGCCGTGGATTCGAAAACGATTAAAAGTATTTTTAAAATATATACAATCAATTGAATCAATTGAAAATATATAAGGTCTGTGAAAGAAAAGTAGTTGTAGTCCTATAATGTGTTGTTTAATTGCTTTTTTACGACGGTCGAATCTCGACTTCACCTGTTCTATTGCTGAGATCAACACCCTCTACCACAGTTTCAGCCACATCCGAGCTAACTGGACTAGCCGTACGTTTACATTTGCGATTGTGAACTTTTGATTTAACTTACATTTGGAAGTATCCTCTCTTTGATTGTATAGGCAGTTTCTCTCTACCCTTCAGTTTGAACCATGTTTTCTTTTATAATTTCACCTTTGCAGCGTATTCTGCAACGGAAAATCTGCAGCAGCTGGGGCTCAAGACGAGGAATGTCCAGATTGGGAAGATTCTCGCCGCATCTATAGGCGTTCGTCTCATCCACGAGGGCGACCTCAACCTGCGCATTTCGGCTGGAATGCTCTAGAAGGTGAGCAAAGACCCCTGAAAAACCTACAATGACAACCGTAAACTTCTCAGCTATTGCTCCCTTCTCCTATTAACTGGCGCATCCAAGTTGATTGTTTGTGCTGCGCCCGGCAAGCACTCATGCACCATCGAGCCCCCTATGTGAGTACGCGTTGGTATTTAGATTATGTTAATTTGTTTTCAATCGAAGGTCATGAGCAGTGTGAGATTTTTCATTGACCACTGCAACCTCGTCAAAGATTTTATTCATATTCATATTCTTTATTCGCCAACGCATTAGGGAGCGGGCAGGGAAGTGTAGGGTAGAGTAGGTGGTACTATGGAAGCTCGGGCGAGCTGGTAGGGGTGAAATTGTGTGGCAGTCTCCGTGTTATAATTTGATAAGGGAGCACTTGGTGCTGCTCTTCAGGCTCACCGTGACGTGCTTAAGACCCAAGAGGCAGAGATCAAGGAGATGTTCGAGATTATGCCTATCCCATCCACTGCACTAATCCCCTCGTCTTCTCATAATTTCATTATATTCATTTTCTTGTTGCGCCTAGTGCGTAGATAAATATTATATAAGATGCCGAACCGCCAGTGCAGTTCCACACATTCATCAACTTACACAACGATGATATTGGTTGATTGATGATCGTTGGGTGTCTATTCATACAATTGTTGTATCGTAGGGTTGATTTAGTTGTGCAGACATCGAGATTGATATTTTTCACGAGCACGCATTTATTGTTTTTTTTTCACTTTTTTTTATGCGATACTTGAAACATAGATGAAATCACCAGCAAGAACACAGTCTGAAACGTCATTTAACAGTCCAAACAAACTTCTCAGTACCAACTAGTGATGTCCATTCGAGACCGACCTCTCTCCAATTCTCATAAACTCTTGTTTCTCTAACCGGCGAGAGACCACGCGAAATGAGGAGAGTCCTTCTTGAATCAACATCACTAGTACTAACCTCTTAATATCCCGTGAGTAGAACATACATATAAAGTAGAGTATCTTGAGTAGTTTTGGGATCGAATAGCACTCTCTCCTTTCCGCGAACTATCTCGTCGGTCGGACAGGCGAGGGAGTGTGCAGAATGGAGAGAGCGAGAGACAGCGCAGTCATTGCTTCGAGAGAACTGCACGCTCTCTTCTGTGAGAGTAGTATGTACAAAACTGGTGAAGAAATCGTCGATGACAACACTCGACATGAAAACACTTGTTCTAGATGTGCAGGAACCGAGATCAAAATGTAACATGATAACTATTTATTGTTTTTATACCGACATGAATCACAACTAACGATTTTGCGAAATCCTCCGTAACTTATGCGATGTCTGAAACATAGGAGAAATATCGGGCAAGAACACAATTGTAAATGGAAGGAGGGTCCACCTGAGAAACCAATGATCAAGCGCAAAACATGGGCCTACATGATGTCTACAGGGCTGAATCGATAGAGGATGGTTATTCGAGTTGTGCTCCCTCCATCTCGTTTTTTTCTATCTTCATTTCATGACGCAGTGTGATCAAAACATGCGGTATTATAATACAAGCAGAAAAATAAGAATGACGAATAAATGGACAGAAATCACTACAGATCAATGCCATGTCAATAAATATTAATATTCAACAATGAATACGAGGTGAAGAGGGGACGCAAAGCCGAATAGTAAGACATACATCACTGGCTAGATACGAGAGAGTGTGCAGAATAGAGAGAGACCAAGCAACAATCTGGCTACCAGCCAAAGCAGAAGTGTCATAATAAAAAATATTGAATTTCAAGTAGAAATCTTGTTATTTTTCGAGCGTGACCACCTCATGAATCCACTACCGGTGACAAATCTACATCTGACTCTCCTCACTTCACGTGCTATCTCGTTTCTATGCCCATCGAGAGAGCATGTGAAATAAGGAGAGTCGAGTGTTGACTTCTCCTCTATATTTCCCATATGAGAGGAATCACGAGAGATCCGAGAGAAATGACCATTCCGCCGACGTTCCGCGATTTCGCTGACTGGTCTTTGATCTTTCCGATGCTTGATCTTTGATCTTTGGTCTATGATCTACGGATATTCGGCGGTGGCGCACTGTGCCTCCATTAGAACTTCACCCGACTGTAGTTGTAGATTGCCATTTCTGACAGTGTTCTTGCCCGCGATTTCAGCTATGTTTCAGATATCTTCTAAGATTAGGATAAAATCACAGATTCGTTGACTTATCGTTGGCTGTCCTTCGAAAAAACAATAAACACCTTACCATGAGAAAATTTTATCTCGATGTCTGCACATCTATAACAAGTGTTGATGGGAGAGTACGGTAATTTATGCACTTAAAAAAATTCTTCAAATTAGATGGGACTGGAAATGAGTGGAGAATCACACTCGAATGCGAGCAATTCTGTTGGAATAGCGAAATATGTTTCAAGAGATTCTCAAATCGAAGAATATTATACGATATTCGATTTCGGAAAGAAAAATAGAAAATGTATTAGTAAGCACTCAGGACTTGAGACCATCTGCAAAATCCCACTGAATCTCACTAGCGATGGCAGGATGGTACATCGGCAACCTTATTGAAGACAACGACACGGGAAATGAGAAGCGCCTTCCACGGATGATTAGAAGAACAACATACGTTTCAGACGTTGCTCAAAAGATGAAATACACTTCAGTATCGATTTTCACTGCATGGACCTCTTTTAAAATATAATGTATCGCGCAATTACGAATGTCCCGTCGAGAATTCCAGATTGCTTACTTCTTCCTCATTTCTTCTGACCTTTTACCCTCGGCTACCCTTTCTCTGCGTCTCTACATCCCCCTCGCTCTCTCCACTTCTCTAACATCCTCAAACGCACTGATGAGGCGCACGGCGTCATCTAGCGAAGCCCGATGGAGACTGACTCTACCCAAATAGCCTGCTCTCTCGTCGGTCAGAGAAACGAGAGATCATTCGAATTGAGAGAGAGATTGATCTCTTCTTGCCATCACAAGTGGGAAGCATTCATGGATCTCCTGAGAGTTATCGCCAAGCTATGACGACCATGTGGCGAGCAGGGTCCCGCTTTTACGGATTTTACGGTTTTACGGATTCTTAAATAAAATGCTTATTGACTTTGACTACTGCTCACTTCTGAGAATGTGCGACGGATTTGCTGAGGAAAATGGGAAATCGACAGCCATTTCCGAATACGTTTCCCCTCATGATTTCGCCTATGTTTCAGATTTCGTATAAGTTTCGAATAAATTCGCAGATTCGCTCGTGAGGTGATCATCTTTGAAAAAAATCAATAAATTCCTTGCCACGTCGAGTGTTGTTATCGGCAATCGAACATCTAAATCAACGATTTCTCCAGCTGTTTGGCCTATGCTACTATCACTGAAGAGAGCGTGCAGTTCTCACGGAGCAGTGACCGGGCTGCACGAATGCCAATTCGGTATGTGCTCTCTCCAATCTGCACTCTCGCTCGTCAGTCTGACCGGCGAGATAGTGCGCTGTATTAAGAGGGTGGTTATTCGATCCGTCAACATGGCAATGTCCCAATCGCTTCAAGAAGGCCAACAATCGGTCAGAATAGTCTTTTTACTACATAGTTATGGCCAAGCGGAACCGAATCTCCTCGTATAGTGTGATCTCTCGTCCCTCTGACTGGCGAGAGAGCAGACGAATCGAGGAGAGTCGTTTCCGTCTAGCATTCACTGCCTCTTTTTTCACGGAATATTCGTGGTTGCGCAAAGTCATTTGAACTTCACCCGACTGTCGATTGATATTTACAATTGTGTTCCTGCCCGCGATTTCACCTATGTTTCACATTTTGCATAAGCTTCGGATTAAATCACAGATTCGTTGGTTTTGTCACTCTTAGATCAAAAATAATGCCTTGTCATGAAAAATGTTGATCTCTATGTCTGCACAACTAGAGCAAGTTTTTGTGATGGAAAGCGTTCGGAAGCGTATCCACTTCGAATTATTCTTCAGATGAGATGAGTGGGGGAACACTGTCGCGCGACTGCGAGGAAATATTTTGTCACAAGACAATTTGAAGTCCAGATTCGATTGAAGCCGAATTCGTGCAGGAAAACAAATCGATAACTATCTTTTTCCGAAGAACAAACTAGTTTTAAACTTTCAACAAGTGTTGAATTTTCCCAAAGTATGTTTCACAAGTTGTTTTAATACTGAAATATATGCGACCTTTAATAATGCTCTCTTGAAATATGGATCAAAATTAAAAGCTCGGTTGAGAACCGATTCTTTTCCTCATTTATCTTGCTCATTCACTCTTTCTCCGTTTTCTCTGGGTCTCTGCATCTCCTTCGCTCTCTCCATTTCTCTAACCTCCACAAGAGCTCTGATGAGGCACACGACGTCATCTAGCGAAGCCCGACGAAGACTGACTCTACTCTATTCGCCTGCTCTCTCGTCAGTCAGAAAAGCGAGAGAACACGCGAATCGAGGAGATTCGTTTTCGCTTTGGAAGCAACACGGCATTTCGTGCCTACACAAAGTCGGCACTCACTAAACAGAGTAAGTTTGAAGCCGGAGCCGTTACCGTACCCGTTTCAAAACCAGAGCCGGCAAAAACGAGACCATTTTCTTCACCCCACGACGATCCTTCTGAAAATCAATTGAAAATTACGGTATTTGTTTTTGGAGGCAATTTTCAATTTTGTCCGGTCTCTGGATATGCCTGAAAATCAAGCTGAAATTACGGTATTTTACTGCGCGCCAGCCAGAAAAATGCGGGAGCGTTTGAAAATTTTCATAATTCCCGCCACGACGAGGTTTCGGATATAACACTACACAATTCTCGGTTGAAATGCCGTGAGCAATAATAATTTGAAAAATTGTATTACTCATTGAATATTGTGCGGTCGTCACTGAGAAGTCTGTGCATTTGGACTGTTGATTGACATTTCCAACTGCGTTATATTTTACCTAGTTTCAGATTTCTTTTTTGGCCTTTTTTGGACTATCACTGAATAGAGCTTGCAGTTCTGGGTAAGGAATGAGTAAACTGTAAAGAGGCTGTTTCGTGTTTTAACAAAAGCTTAAAAGCTATCTCCATGCCTCACACTCCCTCGCTTGTCTGAGCTGTGAGATAGATGCGACGAATCGAGAGGATGGGTATTCGATCCGTCAACGATACTGGACGATCATGCGAAATAGCTCAAAGTGTAATCTTAGAAAACATCGTAAATTCGTTGACTCATCGAATACCGGCGTACGAAAAACCACCTGGAATAAGATTATTGATCTCGGTATTCGCACAGCTCAATCAATACATTTTTTACTGATGAATTCGTTAAATTCACAAATTCCTCCCCGACTCCTCTCATGTCACGAGTTTTTCTTCCTCCGGAGAAAGTGGCTGCTAACGTTTTCTCGTTTTTTTCTTTTTTTCTAGGAGTCCGAAGAGGGAATTCTGTTATTTTGAGACGATGTCAATACCATATTTTTATTACGCGATTTCACCTAAGTTTCACATATCACATAAGTTGAGGATATAATAGTAAGTTCGATGATTGCTACCCCCGTTGATATTAATCTCGGTAAGATCACATCTCAATTAATCCAATTAGATTCAATTTATCAAATTTTAACATGGTATCGCACACTCATTGAGATCACCATAATAACCCTGCTGGAACAGCGAAATATGTTTCACGAGTTGCGGAGCAAACTCGATCATCGATTTTAATCCTTTCGAGAACTCCAATTCTTTCCAACCTTATTTATCTCTCAATTACTCTACTCACATGTTTTCTCGCTTCTTCATCGCCATGACTTTATCGACTGTTCTGGCCTCTATAAGAGCTTTGAAGCGAGGTTGCAGCTCTCCGCGAATTCTTCTTCAGCAACCATATCTACTCTAACACAAAGAGTATCCTGATCGGGCACGAGATGTAATTGAAGAGCGAAGTATGTTTCACTGTTTTTCTTGGGATGAAAGGAATATCAGAATTTATTTGCGAGCACCTTCACGTGCAATACAAATACCACTCAATTACCAATGTTCACCGTGAACTCCAGTTTGCTCACTTCTTCCTCATTTCTCTCGACCATTTACTCACTTCACTGCGTCTCTCCATCGCACTCACTCTCTAACCGCTTCTGTTCCATGCACTCTCTCACTTCCGCCTGCTTTCTCGCCTTCTCTGACTCCTCACGGAAAAGCACCTCGTCTGCTCATTTAGAGCCAGCCGCCGTGTGTTTGTTCTAAATCGACTCCCCTCTCTTTTCTCCCACTGAGTGCTGTGCCTTTCCCCTGCCTGACTTCGCGGCCTCCATTCGTTGCTCTCGGAATAATTCCCACTAGAACAAGCGTGTCGCCCAGTGCCGTGGGAGGATTACCGACACGTTTCTGGTCCTCGTTTTTGAATCTTAACTTTACAATTTTCACCTAGGCTCTTGGTTAGGAACTGGTTCAAGAAGAGCAAATGGACGGATATATCTAGAATTGCAAGTATTTTGTACGTGTCATGCTTCTCCAGCCAATTTCGATCTATCTTGCTCATCCTAATCCTTGCGTTCTTCTCCTGATCCTCCGTGACCTTCGAAAGTGTAACGACTCAGTTTGCATGAAGTGACAACCACACGACGTGTTCATAGGCCAAGCGAACGAGTGCGAAGTATTAATGGCAATTTGCCTGATTTCTGTTCCAATTCCGTCCATGTTTCGTCACGAGAAATTCGAGATGTGACATGCTCTGCACTTCCTGGGGCACCCACGCACACTATTCAAGCGGCCTTTCCGCACTCTCCTCATTTCACACACTCTCATAGGTCAGACACACTGAGATGGTGTGGGAACCGGAGAGACACCATTGCGCTCGATCAATCATTGTAATCGTACGTTTCTTCATGAGCCCTCTCAATTTCGCGTGATCTCTCACTCTCTGTCTGACTTCTCTGCGCTCTCCAACATTCACACGCTCTATATCACGTCTCTCTACCCCATTCCATGCGATCTAACTGCCTCTGCCGATCACATTATTTGATTTCGCTCTTCTCTCGCTCAAATGATCATTTGCTCGCTAGCTGATCGGGAGCACTTTTATCTTGCCTCCACTGGGTTTCACACTGTGCTGACGAATCGCAACCCGACTCTCCTCAATCCACCTACTATCTTGTTTCTCAGAACGGCGAGATAGCACGCAAAACGAGGAGAGTCAGTTCTGATTTGGCATCACTGGGCTTTGCACGGTGAGATGACGTCTGCGATGGGTAATGCTTACTTCATTCGACTTGATTGGTGCGATCAAACATTGTGATCGACCTTTTTGTCATACTGTCTTCTCTGAGCATTTTTTTTCTTTCTTTTAAACTACATTTTTTTCGTCATCATAATGCCACACATGATCCCAATGTTCGTCATCACTAGGCAATGTTTAGTTGACTCATAACTTTCCAACGGCAACATGTGAACAAACATTGTAAGCAAACTATTTCCATATTTTCTCTCAACCTCTCTGTAGCATCCCAGAACTTTTTATATTTCATACTCACTAAGTAATCCATCAACTGGAATCAAGGGACATTTCGCAATCGCGGACCGGTTCCTGTTACAGTCACGAGCGCGAACTCAGAGATTTCGAGAAGGAAAATAATAATTATTTACTGCCCGAATTCGCTCCAATTTCGGTCGGTCGACCGTACGAAATGCGAGATGTCGGCACTTCTTGTCATCGAGAGCACAACCGTCCATAGTGGTCACAAGCTAGCATCTCAATTTTTTTATACATTTATTCCTGGAAATAATCATGTTTTCGCCCACATGACGAGAAAATGAGATAAGTTTCAGAAATGGTTTAAGTTTCGAACAATGAATTCAGGTGCGGTAACAGCTTGGATGTGGCTCTCAAAAAACTATTCTGATGAAAGTGTTCGGAATATACATATTGATGATAAGAACTTGCTCTGAGAGATACATACATACATACATTTATCATGTCAGGCAGTTGACGCCAGATGGGGATGGATGGTTTCAGATAGGTTTCGGGTTCGGTTCTTCGTTCGAGAGAGAATCATTTCGTCTGGGTGGGGGTCAAGGGATCGGTCTTCTTTCCATTCACAGACCCAAGAAATTGGCTGGAGAAAGGGTTGCGGTCATAAAGGATGATAGGACTTGATGTAGAGTGTTTATTGTTGATGACGGAAGAAGGCTCCCGTGATTTTAGAACTGAGTCCACCAAACTCGAGTCATCAATCGCGAAACGAGACTCGACGAGAATGGTATCTGAGGGACCAAACATAAGAGTAGGTCATACCCATCACACGGTGACCAGAGTCCGGCTTGGATGGGGATTCCGATCTTGTTGAGTCGATGGAGTAGACGAGGGGAACTAGAGGGATTCCATTCTCTATCAGAGAGAAATAGAGAAGGACCGCTCGCGACGAATAACAAAAACGAGAATACTTGAGATATTTTTGCTCTGAGAGAATCCATGGGATATTTTTGCGTCTATATTCACACCTGCTGCCCGTAGCAAAAACTGTATATATCGCTTGATTGTATCCGCGCATTTCAACATGAGAGAACAATGCGATAAGTTTCAGAAACAATTCAAGTTTCGAAACATCCATGCTGGGGTGGTAGCATAGACATTTGAATTCTAAAAAAAATACTTTGAAAATTCTAAAAGTAACAGGAGGCTCGTTCTGAGAGCGTTCGAGGAGATATAGTTGGCTCTATATTTACACCTGTGGGTAGTAGCGAAAATAGCCTCCCAGCCTTTCTCAGGCTCCGCTGGTTCTATTGTCTCTGTAGTTCCGTACCACCGCCACTTTCTTTCCTTCTGGCCATTGTCCCCAGTCACTACCAACCTCCGAGAAATCGGGGATTTTGACATCATCGAATGGTTACGCTGTTAGGTTAGGATATTGCGTGTCGTACTCCCTAATACCACGCGTGTCACCATAGAAACCAATAAAATCGGGGGGTGGTTGACACATTGACACAAAAGTCGAAAATGGGCTGAAGCCATTTTTGGATACCCCATAAGGTCCCTCACAAGATAGCGTCGAGCTTTGTTGCCTAATATCGCATTTGAAGGGTAGGTAGGTCATCAAACTTTTCAAGAGCCGAAAATTGCGTTTTTCCGAGCTTTGGCCTGCCTCACAGAGTGGTCTAGGAGCAAGGTCTTCAACAGATAAAATGTGCCTTCGATCATGGAAAACATGCCTGCACAACTGGCCTATTGATACATTTGCATTTCTGTAAATCGATTAAAACGATTAATTTTCACCACATATTCAGGCCAGAAAATGTTATGAGCTCTCTCAGTAGATCTCGTCATGACGAATCGAATGATATGCTGAACATATAGTCTATTGATATGTGCTTCAGAGATAAGTTTAATTAAAAGAAATTTACTGCATATTTTTCGCGATTTCTCTCTCGAATTACTTTGTTCGCCTTCTCATTGCTCGTCCTCGCGCTCGGACAGATCGGCGTAGAGGGGTAAATGTGAGGGCGAACAATGGATGATTCATCCTCATCTGGATAAAAAAGCGCAAAATTTTCTATTAATAAACTTATCTCTGAAGCACATATAGATAGATTATACGTTCAGCATATCATTCGATTCGTCATGACGAGATCTACTGAGGGAGCTCATAAAATTTTCTGGCCCGAATATGTGGTGAAAGTAAATCGTTTTAATCGATTTACAGAAATGAAAATGTAGATATCAATGGGCCAGTTG
This sequence comes from Pristionchus entomophagus, assembly GCA_036245825.1. Lineage (NCBI taxonomy): Eukaryota > Metazoa > Nematoda > Chromadorea > Rhabditida > Neodiplogasteridae > Pristionchus > Pristionchus entomophagus. The sequence continues at coordinate 45,530,487 of BTSX01000004.1, read as the reverse complement.
TGCAGGCATGTTTTCCATGATCATAGGCACATTTTATCTGATGAAGACCTTGCTCCAAGGCCACTCTGCGAGGCAGGCCAAAGCTCGGAAAAACGCAATTTGCGGCTCTTGAAAAGTTTGATGACCTACCTACCCTTTAAATGCGATCTTAAGCAACAAAGCTCGACGCTATCTTGTGAGGGACCCTATGGGGTATCCAAAAATGGCTTCAGCCCATTTTCGACTTTTTCATTGTGCCAACGTTTATTCGCTAGTTAGGCGACACGCGTGATACAGTTATTCGTCTGGCCTCTTTGGTTATTTTCCCAGTCACATCGCCTTATTCCCGCCGTTTGTCCTTTCTGATCCCGTTGGTTATTGATTGTGGGAACGGAACTCCTCTGTTTCGCACGCTTTTCCCTATTGGGAGGCCAAGTGATGCCCATGCCAGACGGTCCCTCCTCTTTTCCCGCATTCTCTCGTTTGTTTCTCTGACCAGAGAAAGAACAACGAGTGTATCATTTTGAGTACTCATTTAATAGTTAATCGAATTCCGCATCAGTTCTATTGTGGCACACTGTGCCGCCATTTCTCATACGCAACAACCAATCTGACCAGTCAAGCAACGGTTTGACACTTTCCGATCATTGTTTTCCAACTCAGGATGCCTGAAATTGGCACCACACCTGCTGTAGCCTCCGTCTTGCATTGTGTCTTTGGCTTGTTTTCTCACCCGCGCGCAAAACCACACTAGTGATGTCGTTTCGGTATTCGACTCTCTCCTTTCTACACACTCTCTCGTTTCTCTGAGCGGCGAGATATAGTGCGGAATGGAAAGAGCTAAAACCGAATTTGCATCACTAAACCACACCATCTGCGGCTTCCCAAATTTCGTTGTCTCCTCTGAGCAGCTGTAGTACTGTTTTGCGCGGTGTTTTTTATTTGTCATCCGTGGTATCTGAGTCCACTGCAAGCTGTTCCGAGGTAGGCTGAACAAGAATACAATGCTCCGGCTCTTTTCTGGTTCTTTGGCAATGCTCTGATAGCTCGCGACACAACTCGAAAGAAATTAGCTGATTATCCTTATTCGGAATACTATTGTGTCTTGTTTAAGCTGAACTTTGCCCTCGGTATTTGGACTAGCTTTCCTTGTTTTGGCCATATGTTTCCCTTGTTTTGTTGTTTTCCTGTCATCTCTTCCAATACAGCCGAAATTGGCCCGAGCTATTGGACTCCATCCATGTCATGGCACTAGTGCCGGTTCGACTACTTGCTCTGACCGCCCTGCACACTCGCTCGTCTGTCTGACCGACGAGATAGTGTGCAGACTGGAGAGAGCACTATTCCATTCCCTCCTTCACTGCATGCATTATTCATCGGGTCGCTACAATTGGCGCCCGCGGTCTGGGCAGTGGCGAGTCTCTTCCATTTTCTGTCCATTTCTGCATTGGCTAGGGCCGCGATGAAAGATCGGCATCCGACTCTCCTCAATGCACGTGATTTCTCGTTTCTCTGACCGGCGAGATAGTAGGTGATTTGAGGAGAGTCGTCTCCGATTTGAAACAACTAACTAGGGACTGTTAGAAAAAAGAGCCAGCGCTAAAGTTTGGGGAAATACTTGATCCTCCGGCTTGTGAAATATGTTTCGCGCAATCTATGAAGCCTACTTGATTTCCTTGATTTTATTCTTCTCCGCTTTACGATCTCTGAAAAAAACTAAAGCAAATATCGGCTATATTTCGATGTAACCTCTAACCGCGTAATTTCATACTCAATATGAATCGCCAGGACAGTTCAAGTTTTGCGAGGTGTACGTTCTTGATTTCCCAAGGCGCATTGTTATTCTCACGATACCTAATATTATGATTTTGTCGGCTCAAAGGTTCAATCTGATTCATTCTGTGAACAACCTTCTCATGAGTACGAAGTCATTTTTCCCGTTATGTATAATTAGAATTCCCGGGAAATCTACTCGAAATAAAGCAGGAGTAATGGATTGTGAGAAGACACATGGTTATTATCGTCCAATTGGAATCGTTTAGTGATTTTTGTCAGAAAATGATCACCTGTCCATCACAAGAGCCTGTACGTCTCTAAATAACAGTCTCGCTATATCGTATTTTAAAAGAAAGGATAGAAGAACGGAGTAAAATCAAGGAAATCACGGTGGTTTCATAGATGAAACACATCTCTCACAACTGATTTCGCTCAATGACTCTTCTTCTTTACCTCCCATGGAACGATTCTAAGATTCCCATTGAACGGGCAAAAATAGGAAATGACTGGGAATAGTTCAAGTTCGAGGGTACAGAGAACGTTTTCTATCACGAGAGTACCTAAGAATGGTTGTTGACTGCACGCGCATTTCCTCCTTCGCTAAGGTCAATCGGTCTGCTATTCAACTTCTTCCCTTTCTCACGAAAAAGAGCCGTTTACCGGTTCACTTGGCTCATTTATTCACTTATCAATGTAATTCTCAAGGGATTGACGTAGGCAAATTGTAAGTAATTGTTTGAAAATGTGAGCAATTACGCAATGATTCCTCAATTGAGCTCAATGTTCCATTGAACTTCATCAGTTAGGTGTTGGATGATATCGAAAGTTCTCAAGTCTGTAGAAAATGGGGCTGGCACCCTCCTTTCGCCCTTTCTACTCACTAAATTTTCCTCGTTCCTCTCTTCCTCGAATGTTTGTCATTCATCTCCTGTTGCGTTCATTCCACTCTGATCTCCTATACATGATGGATGAATTGAGGTTCCCCCCCCCTCTCTCTCCCCTCTCTTCCCTCCCCCCTCCCAACAGGTGGTCGGAATGCGATAGAGAGAAGCAGGCTCTCTTCATTTCGCACACTCACTCACTTGTCAGACTGGCGAGATAGAGTGCAGAATGGAGAGAGCATGCGAGAAGCAACAAAGGGACGAGAGAGAAATTCACACTTTGAGGCGCTTTTTGCTGTTAGTCACCCGACCCTGAATTCCTGCTAGTGTTGAACGTTGTGTGGGTAGAGAAATGATTAGCAAACATTGTTTCTGGCCGGGAAACAATTCAAGCTCATAATGTCCTTCAATTTTACCTCGAAATTTCGCGAAATGCCCTTTGTTGCTACATCGAATGAAATCCGCCATCTGGCAGGCATTTCATGATAATCTATTGCTCGTATGCACATGAAAGGGAATAATGATTTCATTCTGCCGATGAAAACACGAAAATTGTATCCAGTAGATTTTCGATCCTTTCACTCATTCATTTCCCGTCCTCTTCTAATTTGTTTCCTTTAATCTAACATGCTTTTCCTCGAACAAAATACTAAGCGAAACCCGCGTTTTTCATACGTTTTCTTCTAAATGTATCCACCACATCGTGTCATCATATTAGTGATGTTCTGTGACTTTCCTCGAACTAGTCGATTATCAATTTATTCCTACATCTAATGTTTTTTTTACCGCAACTAATACTACAATATTTGGCTTATTGAATACAACTAGCCATAAAGTAGCCGATTTTCGATGCCTCTAGCAATCCATCTCCCCCCACATTCCCTACATTCTTATGCCATTGGGTCTCTCGTTTCTCTGACCGGCGAGAGATCATTCGGAATGAGGAGAGTGCATCTCTGCCTCTGAGATATTCCATACATGACACGCACTTTCCTCCATCCGGCGACCGGAACCAAGTCCAAGCCAGTCCAAAGCTTCTCCTTTTTAGCCTCAGAGTTAGTCCAAGGCCCTAAGAGTCAGTCAAAGCCAGTCCAAGGCTTTTCCTTTACAGCTTTCCTACTACATTATAGCATCGGTCTCAATGTCACCCCATAGTGCTCACAAGTGCTTGTTAGAACTCTACTCATTCTACATGATATCTCGCTTTCCTAAAAGTTTCTAAAACCCATAGAAGTTCAAAATCAAAATGGATTCATTATCCAACATGATTCATCATATTTCCATTCTTTCCATCCGTTGTAATAGTCACCACTACATCTCTTTCGCTTTTCCTTACAATATCATTCTTCTTGCAATCTTTCCCACATCTTATCCCTATAATCTCCATGACATTTCCCCCCTCTTCTCTTCTTCTCATTTCCCTGGATCTGATATCCTTCTTCTCCTTATCCTTGTTATTACGCTCGACGGATCATTTGTATCCCCATTACCTTGTAATCTCTTAGCTAATTCACTAATGTCCGGAAGAATGATTAGGAATCTCATTATTTGCACGGTATTGTGTGGATATGAGGGAATAAATGGAATGAAGACAGTAGCCTTTCGAATTATCCGTAATCCCTCAGTTCCCCTCTTTTCGTATGATATCTTGGCTCTGGGCTGTGATGCCGTTTCGGCTCTCTGCTCTCCTCATTCTGCGCGATCTCTCGTTTCTCTGCCCGACGAGGGTGTGTGCAGAATGTAGAGAGCCAGAACCGAATACGTCTGAGCAGAATGCACGAAATGCTCGAATCTTGTAATCCCCCTATTCCCCACACTAATCCATTATTTTTCCCACGGTCAGTGCGCAGGACTAGATCCGATCGTGGGAATTCGTACAGTACTTTTTATGCGACGGTTCCCGCCGGGACTTCGTGTTTTTTCTCATCAGATACCGAAATGAATTTCTAGGTAGCTCTCAGAGTACGTAAAAATGCAGTTTAGTACTTTTTCGTGTTCTTCTTGTGTGCGCGAAATGCTCTCCTGCCGACAAAAATTTATCCTCTGGGTCCGTGTCGCTTACATGTCTCAGTACAGTTATGACGGCAGCAAAAGGCGCGAGGCGAAGCGAGAGATCACGTAAAATTGAGAGCGTGCGAGAGAATAGAAAGATGGAGATCTATCATCTAGAAACCTTCACGCACGGAGGGGAATGTCTAATTTCGTTGAGCAAACGTTTGCGAGAGTTGATTTTAGTGCGATTAGCAGGATTCACATCTCCGACAAGATAAATTTTAGTAATTCGAGATGATAAAATCACTAGTTTGTGATGTAAGCATCGTTTTGTTTCAGTAGTTTGCAACTTTTTCAGCACTTTTTGCTAGTTTGTGAAGTCTAATTTTGGACCCCTCCTGCACTCCTTTATTCCATTCATGAAATGCATGCATGCAACTCATTCCGCCTAACGATCCAACTAACGGCACTATCGTCATATTTTCGTATCTTTCACCAGCGAGAAGCGTAATTGCATAGCGGATCTGAGAGAAAGGCTATTTGCTGCTGATGATACTGATTACACTCTCTTGCAGTCTTGCAGCATTCATACAGTACATTAGTGATGTCAAATAACTCTCCTCAAATCGCGTGATCTCTCGCCGTTCAGAGAAAGGAGAGAGCACACGAGTTTAATTTCGATTTGCCATCACTGCTGATTACACCCTCGCATTTCCTGCAGCTCAAACAGTACAGTGCATATCTACATATCGAACAATCTGTCGTCACTCGATGTTAGATAACTTTAAATTGCACGAATTTCATTTATTTGCTTCAATATCGTCAACATTTTTAGTCACTACTGCGTGTATTTTTAATCTTTTGACGCTTGCAAAAAGGGGAAGCGAACTTTTGATATTTTTTGTTCGCATTGCCTATTCTGGTATAGAGTATCTGCAGTGACGCAAATCTTCCTTGAAGGATCCTTTCATGACAGCATCTCTCTATCCTGGCGCTGGCCTGGTAAGGATGTGACTTGGCTTCTCCCCATCCCACATTTTATCCCTTCTGTCCGACCGGCGAGAGTGCATGCAGAATTGAGAGAGATGGGAACCGAAACGACTATTTCGAGTTTGACTCTCTTCACTCTGCACAATCTCTCGACGGTCAGACAGGCGAGAGAGTGTGCGGAATAAAGAGAGTAAAAGACCGACCCGTCATCGCTAGAAACGACCTCCCTATTCGCCTGGCGCTGGCATATTTTGCATTTGTCGCTTGCGCGCGTCCCTTCTTTTCCCAAGATTTCACACCACTACCGCCTCGAATTCTTGTTATTTTCGCACGGCTCAGCATTTCTCGCTCTCGAAATCATAACAAAAATCCGCTTCCCATTTTTCTCGCTCAAATCTAATTCCGTCTTCCCTCAACGTGATTTCCCTCGCAAAATTCGCTTTCCAGTTATTTTTTGTCCTGTTCTGAGTTTGGTTGTGAGAACAAGGAGTTATTCTCTGGTTACGGTTGATCTACGATCTGAGTAGGTGCTTTCCTACACTAAGTCACGACTCCAGTAGGCCTTCTTCGTCGGATTAAAAGGGTGGTCTTCTGGTCAGGGGAGCCGCGGAGTCCCATGGGGTCGGGAGGAGGGGGATCCGCCCCCTTCCCTGCCTCTTCCCGGCTCCGGCTCTGCCCCTCCGCCCTCCCCACTCTCCTCTCTCTCCTCTCCGAACTGGTTGCCTCTCCCTGCCTCTCTCACATGCACACGCTCGCGCTTCGCTTTAACCCAGCTGTGTTTCGTCTCGTTTCATTCGATTCGCGTCGATTCTTGTTCCAATTCTGACAAGGCGAAGTTTAGGGAAAGTCGCGATGCTATCACCACGGCGGCTGGCCGCCGGCGCGCTGCTCGCGGCCGCCTATGCGGCGGCCGAGGTGGCGGCTGCGGCCGCCTCTTTGGCGCCTGCCGCGCCAGTCGCGGCAGCCCTCACGCCCGAGGAGCGGACGTGTCCGGCGCTCGGAAGCGCCGAGCTGTCTTCGTCCCATCGACGGGTGCGTCTGGTGATTTGTCTTCTTCTTGAAGGAATCTTGCCTAGACACATCATATTCGCTAAAGTAGTTGCTAGTAACGTCTTTCTAGGTGAAGAAATGCCCCGGTTTCAAAGATGACCCAACCAAACACTACTGCTGCCCCTCGAAGATCGAGCACAACGGCTTCTGGTGCTGCACTGAAGTGAAATTTACTGATTTTAACATTTTAAACCCATTTTATTTTATTTTTATTTTTGTTTTTTGTTGTTGTTTTTTTGTTGTTGCAAAAACAGTACAATTCCAGGCCGAGAAGCAGAACTTTGATTCGGAAGAGAGCAGCCGGGCTTGGCGCGAGTTTTTCTCCACGTGAGTTCCACTGTTTTCCGCTCACTTTTCCGTGTTTTGATGAGTTTTTGGTATTCCGACTAGTTTTTCCGACTATTCCGACTATTCCCGACTAGTGAATCGTCATTTCGCGCGAGCTTGTTGTCTCTTCGTCTCATCGCGCTCATCTCGCATGCCCGGCGTTCTTGTTGTTGTGCATTTCCTTCTCTGATTTTGCGACTAGGCGACGTTTGGGAAATCGCGCCGCACCACCGATTGTTGTGCCGCCTATTAGCCGGCGTTCCGGTCCTCAATCTCTGTCCGTGTCATATCTCAGGATTGCACGAGCGCCATCCATCAGCAGCCCCATGCTTTTGACTGGTGATTGACTCTCCTCCTTTTGCTTGATCTCTTGTCGGTCAGAGAAACGAGGGAACATGAGAGTCGGATCCGTCATCCCAACTGTTTACTTGTCGCTTTCTCCTGTCTTATTCACAGAAAATTGTTCATGGGAGGTAAATCAATCATGTCGTGTGATCTCCTTGTAAACGTTCTCAAAGCAATCTCCCCGAATTGATGCCATTCGTAGGTGTTATTGGTTTCTTTTCCACACAGATTCAGTCGGGTTCAGGCCCCTCAGGGACCCCTAGTAGCTCCGGAGAAGGGGGAGAGGGAAAAGAGAAACACTGCTCCCGCTCGCCTCGCCTCGAGTTGGGTGAAAATTGAATCTATCATCTCCCTTCCTCCTCTCCCTTCTCTCAAATCTAGACGTTTCTTCTTCTCCTACTGCTATGTCGTTCCGGAAATTGGCAGCAGTCAAGCAAAAAATCGATATTTTTCGGGCGATGGGTAGGTCAAAAAGAGAGACTCATCAAACTGATGCTTCTAGGGTTTCGCAAAGACTCGAGCCCCTTCCATCTCTCTCGATCTTTTCCTGGACCCTAATCCACCCCTCTCTTTCTCTGGTGCGACGCTCGTTCATATTCCCTCCTCGACAATACACGGGGACAGGGCGTTTGAGAGGGAGAGGGAGGGAGGGAGAGAGGGAGAGAGAGAGGCAGGGAAGGAGAGGGAAGGAGAGAGAGAGGGAGGGAGAGAGGGAGAGAGAGAGGGAGAGAGAGAGAGGGAGAGAGGCAGACGAAGAGAGAGGGAGAGGACATTTCACCTCTCGCTCCAGACATGCCCACGCGAAAATACCACTACTTGTTGTTGAATCTGACCCAGGCGGAGGCGAAACGGCTCAGAACGAGACTGGGTCGGTACAAATACAGATTCGCCCAAGCATCGGTGTCTTCAAATTGGACAAGTGTTTGCAGAAAAGACCCTAACGTGTGGAATGCGCGTATCATTCAACAGGCCCAATACCTGACGATTGAATCAAATTTGTATCTGCATCGGTGTCTTCTGGGGCTTTTGGGTCATGCTATCCCCCCTTCAGGGGCTGGTAGCAAGTGTTTGGTAGTAATTCTGCTCTAGTTGACCTCCAAAAATGACCCTAGGGCCATCCCCGAAACGGTTTACTCGAGTCCAGCTAGAGAAGAAGAGATTCAAGCTGCTGCTCTAGTTCCCGGATCTGTGAGAGACCGGAAACGGCCGCAGCACTTCGAAATCGTTCTGAGCTAAGAGGGTGCAGTGTCCTTTGCACTTCCACTAAACCGCTTTTACTTTGCACACACAGAACCAATTACTGCTGGGGTTCTCGTTGTTTGCAGTGATTGCCAATGCTGACTCTAAAGCCAGTCCAAGTTCCGACATCTGTTCGTGGCATGGACTTCTATTATATCAGACTATCTTCTTTAGACATTCCTCCGCTATCTTGGCATTGCTCTGAACTGTTTTCGACATGGTCTGTCTTACAGTACCATCACATACTTTCCAAGGAATGTTATTCAACAACTTTCCTGGCATATTTTGCAAAAAAACCTGCCGATTGCCTAATCCTGACGTAAGGAACGCCAATTTACTTCTCTCCCATGTCTTGTGTTACACGTCTCCCTCTCTGCTTTTCCTCGTCGACTAGGAAGTGAGGGACTCACTCCGGAGAGACCGGAGAAGAGAGACGGGACAGAACCACCACACGCAAAAACCACCACGTCGCTTCTTTTTCCACACATCTCGCAAGTGAGACAGACGAGATAGTGTACAGAATGGAGAGAGATCTCTCTCCTGCCTGTGGGTGGCCTGTCAGAATACTCCCTGGTAAGTGAGAAGCGAAAAACACTAGAACACGAGTGTGGAATTCTCCGAAATTCGGAAAGAACCTCGATCTTCTATTGAAAATGCTTCGTTTGCTCAAGTATCCTTCGAAAGGAGAAGACACTGTCGGTCAAGTAATCATCTATTTGCTTCGTATCATGGATCTGAGTCCTAGTGTGAAATCCGAGTAGTCTCTAACTCTCGTTGGTCAGCAGTCAGGAATAAGTGTTGTTACTCTCTTCACGCCTCTCGCCCCTCTCGATTCTTGTTTATTTGTGGCCGAGGGGGGGGGGGGGGGCGAGAAGGGTCCTCTGGGGCAGTCTCTCTCCACATTCCGCACACTATCTCGCCTGCCCGACAGACGAGGGAGTATGCGGAATGGAGAGACGAATAGGCATCCCTTCCTCTAACCGCCCCCTAACGTTGCTTGATTTGAGGAGGCCCGCCGAGTCTCGGCGCCAAATTGAGTTTGGGCAATCCCGAGGTTTTTTCTCTGCAGTCTTCTTCGATTCTGACGCTAGTTTGCAGCCCCCAGACCGTACTTGGTAACCGGGGAATATGCGCTCTCATTACGGAGACGGTCAATGGTCCCGGGGGATTCCACAATTGGCTAGTGATGACGCAAGAGGGCGGATTAACAGGGCTAGTGGGGGGGGGGGCACAGAGTGACCCAATCACAGATATTCTCGGCTCGATCGACTAGTGATGATGAAATTTCCATTAATGCTGCAAGAAGGGATCCAAAGGTCTCTCGTAGGAGGACAGGGCACGAGGGTGTTTTCCTCTGTCCAAGACAGCGACCGAAATTAATCACCCCTTCTGTCAGCCACTAGCGATGAGCACCAACAACAAATACACAACGAGCACCGCCGGGGATTGATAGGCAGCCGGCGAATAGCCTCGTGGTGTGGTCATCGGCGCCTTCTCCGAAACGTCGCCAGCTCTAAAATTAGATGAATCTTCTGTGGCGCCTGACCTCGTCCTGCACTTTGACTTATTAGTCGTGTGCTTGAGAGCATGCAGGCTTGATTTATGTCACGACGAGAAGAGAAGAGGACCGGCAAGTAGTAGGGGTGGTCGGAGGCTAAAGGCCGGCTACGGCTCCGGCCCATAAACCCCGGCGGTGATGGCGGTAATTAGGCGGCTCCCGGCTCTCCGGCGAGCAGCAGTAAACTCCTCTCCCGACAAAATGAGCTGCTTCTGCTCAAGTTTTGACGAGATGAGATCTTACACAGGTGTTACTACAACTCCCGTTTCTCGCCTCTCGAGATGGGCTAGTGATGATGATATCGCCATCCTTCTGCAGTATTTATTAGCCTCAAGGCTGTGATTCTGAACCAAGAAGATTACCTAGTGCTCACACAATCTGGTTCTTGCCCAGGGCTTAGCGAAAGAGTGATGGGGCTCAGTAAGAGACTTTGCGTTGTCGTCCGAAACCCTTCCAGAAGGTCCGGAATTTGCGGAGTTGACGGGTTTCCAGGGATTGCATAAATCAGAGGAAAATGAAAAAGTGGGGCGAAAACAGCGGAGATTCCCGTCAATCACAATCCATCATCTCTTCCTCTTTTCTCTTTCGTGATTCTTCCAACAGTTGGCTCGGGCATGTTATTTCCTCCGAGAGAATTGCCTAGTGATGGAGGAATCGGTTCTTCATGGGGCTCAAATGAGTACTACACCCACATATGACATAATTTCACCAACTATTGCCTAGTGATGACGAAATCATTCCTGTTTGTACAGTACCAGTTGGATTCGTAGTGTAACACCATACAAGGAATCGTCGTTGGCATTGCTCGCTAGAGCGACAGCGCAAATAATAATGCAATGCGAATTGGTCACTATTTCCCCTCCTTCTCTACCTCCCTCGCCACCTATCTTTTTGTAGTATAGTATAGCCCCAATAGCAAGCGAGCAAAGAGACAACTGAGAGCCGTAGAGTCGGGGACCGGAAGAAAGCATACAGTTGTTATTGCGGGTTGTTCATACATCGTCCACCCACAAAAAGTGACCAGGCAACCATGAAATCGAGGGCCGGAAGCGGGCGCGGTGGTGCACTCACTTTCTGTCGTTTACCAAAGATCCAAAATCAAGGAAATTTTGCATTGCGTGAGGCTGATTCTGCGCTTTCCCAGGTACATCGGCGCCATCATCGCCTGCATCGCGCTGCTGATCTGCGTGAGCGTCTGCGTCGCCTACGTTATCTGCCGGAGGTGAGCCAGTCCAAGTTCAGTCCAAATCGGAGTTTGCTCAGTCCAAATCCATTCCAAGAAGGTGCATTCCAACTCAATTAATTCCAGGTACTGTCTGAAGCCGCGAGAGTGCGGCTGGTACAGTCAGGAGGGCGAGAATTGTGAGTTCGTAGTTTGTAGTCTGATCCATGATCTCTGATCTTCGCAGACAACCCCGACCGAATATTCTCGAATCGAGCGAAGCGACGGCGAACGACGATTAGGTTTGTGTTAGAGGCCATTTTTTTAAGGAATGGTTATGTTTCACAGCCTCAGTAAAAGCAATCGCCAGACCCGCCTTCGATCTCCGCCACTAGTTCTTCTTGTTTAGAATAAGAACAAAAATTATTCAGAAAAATTTGAAATCGCGTCCTGTAATTTGCTAAAAGTATGGAAATCAAGACGTTTTGCAATACGCCTGAGCAAAGCGAGATAGTGTCCAAAACCAATGAATAACCTAAAAACGCGGTCATTTCGTTCAGACAAACCGACTTTAGTTGACTCAGTCCAAGACGGTTCATTCCCAAAAAATATATTTTTAGGGAAGCCGAGTTGGCGGCGCAGCAGCAGGAGCGGTCAGCGCCCGCTTATCGCCCGATCGACGGCAACCACAAGATCTATGAGGGTACGGTGGCTTTCTTTGGGTTACTGTATCTATTGGGTACTGTAGTATTTGATCAGGTTACGGAAGTTTCACGAATAATACGGTCATTTACGGTTACTATAACTAGTGCGATGGTTCGTGGATACTTTGATATCGTTGGGAATCTGAGGCTTGAAGAAATATTGCTTTACGATGATTACTGTAGCTACACATCTTCCTGAAGAAACATCTCACTCTCATTACCCATTGCGCTGAATACTAATAATAATGCTAAATTATTCCTCGCGTCTCTTCTTTGTCCTGAGAATCCCCTGTCTCTGCGCTCTCCTCATATCCCACGATTTTTCGCCTTCTCTGACCTCTAAAATAGAGCAATAGAGAGTGCCAATCCAATCACGAGATTTTCCCCTTCCCACGTTTCTTTGTCGCCGCGCATACCAAATTGATGCGCGGAAATCTCCCTTGTTAGATCGAGGGAAAAGGCAGTGTGAGATGTGCACGCGGCACCGGTTCCTTGTCCGCTGTGAATTACGCATGTGACTTCCTGGTATTGCACTGGTGTTTGGTGAACATTTTAAATTACCAACATTCCACGAAACTGGTGCACAGTGAATCTTCCAATTTGCCCGAATAGAAAAAAAGAGACTATACACTGGTGCTGAGTGCTGTCGCATTTCCATTTGAGAGCCGTCTTCTCTAGCTTTTTTCCTGTCCTAGCTCCATAGCCGGGCAGACAGCGCGAGAGATTGTGGGAAAGGAGGAGAGTCAGACCATTCCTCTCTCTTTCCGCGACTCCCCAGGGGCCCGGCGCGTCTAAATCAGAGTATGGCATCGAAAGAAGAAGGAAAGAAAGAAGAAGAGGAGAAAGGGGCACCGCTTAATTGAATTGACGAGTGGTTGAGGGGGGATTACAGTCCTTGCATGGGACTACTGTACTTCATGGAAACTTCATGGGAAAAAAAGGGACTGATGCGACTACTGTACTTCATGGGGCCCTCTTGGTAACTGGGCCTGGTTCCGGGTTCTGGGCTTGCTGGGATTTCTTACAGGCTCAAGAGGAAGTGCTTATTTGCAGCAATGTGGTATCTAGAAGACTAAACGGCATGAAAAGTCGAAAGTAGAGTTCCTATTTCTGGCCATATTCCTCTATGATTAAAGGGGGAAGATGAAATGGTGTTTTGCGACACTTTCGAGCCGGGTAAGTTCAACGATGTATCGGTTTGGCCCTCTCCCGGACCATCTAGTTGGCATGGCAGATTGGAAACATTCATTCATTCGAGGAAAAAAATGAATGAAGAAGGTCACGAAATTGGCTTGCTACCCCTTTGGTTCCTCATCTCCAATTTACGTGCCGATTGACGGCTAAATTTATCGAAACTTGCGGGAACAAGTTTCTGTTTCGGGCACACTCCTCTCTTGAATTATTGGCAGTCACGAAAAGTGGTGCCCGAATTCGGAATTTGGCCATTAATTATTCAGCAACATTCAGCGCACGCGATGTCGCTGCTAATGGGTGCCAGGGACGGCGCGGGACCAGTTCTTTCCCGGTACCGGGATCGGTGCCAGGACCCGGGGGGGGGTGTTGGCTCGGTGCCCGGTCAGGGTCCATTAACCCGTTGTGTCAGGGCGCAATCACCCATGGCCGCAGGGGCTATTTCGGGCTGTTTAGTCGCTCCTCTAGTGTTGACAACTCGACACCTCCTCCATTCGCCTGGTCTCTAGATTCTCTGACCGGCGAGAGAGTAGGAGAAAGGAGGAGAATCGAGGTGTCTTCGCTACTCTAGACTCCTCCCGGGAAGGAGAATTCCAATTAGCTCGAGGCGCGTCGGGGCCTGTCAAAATGGGCCGTCGTTTGTCTCACTTCTCTCGCTTTTCCGCGATCTCTCGCATACTATGACTCACTAGCAAGCAGGCAAAGAGTGAGAGGGGAGTTACTAATGTCGTCCCTTGCTCCTCTGACAGAGATCACTGTACGGTTCTCCGCTTCGGGATTGCCTGGGGATGATCTGGAAATGGTTGCAGCAGCACTATGCAATCCAGATTTTATAGGATTGCTCTTCAGGTCCTTTCTGATCTTTTCAATGAGACATTTTTCTGGTCGGGATTGAGGGAGGGAGAATGAAATCCTCCTCGGAGAATGTCGAGTTTGATGAACCAGCCCCTAGGGAATACGAAGTCGTCAACCATCTCTGACATACTCGGGAATGAATTCGGGAGAATTGCTGCCTTCCTGTTTACCAGAAAAGGGATGTAGCATCAAAATGATAAACTGCTTGCAGCGCCTCCGCCCTACTCGCCGGCGACAAATCCCATCTCGCACCACACAGCGGCGCACGCGCCGCACTCCTCCTCGCACCACGGCCTGCACCACCTGCCCCCGCCGCAGTCCGTGATGGACCAGCAGCGTAACGACTGGAACTGTCTGATCGAGAATGAAGTGAATGATGGAAGGCCGATCCTGGTGCCGACCCTGCCGCCACCGCCCTTCTGAGTACGGTAGTCCCTGAGATTACTGTAACTTCTGGGGTACGGTAGCTCCTCACCACCCTTCTAAGCGGAATACGGTAGCCTCCCCTGAGATCACTGTACATCCTTGCCAGCTTCCCTGAGATTCCCTGAGATTGCACTGTTGCATGATATCTGAGGGTACTGTAATCTGATTGTTCCAGGCTTCCTACGTTACCGGTCTTCTCTACATCACCCCGTTACTCGAAACCAATAATAGGTTCACCTCTTTCCCTGCCACCCCCGAGATTATCGATTTTTACTACCGTATGTATGCTCCATAGATTCGGGTTACTGTAAGTGCGAGTCATCATCGTTCGAGATGTGTTTCCCCCTTCCCCCATCAATTCCAGTGCTTTTCCACCCGAGTACGATTCGTCCTGCTGATTTCTGCCGATTTCGTGCTCTTTTCAACATTTTTTCACTCGCATTTTCGGGTTTGTTCATTTTTCGAAACGACGCTGATGCTTTCTTCTACTAAATCCTTATCACTGTTATGCGACTGATAAATCCTTTCCACTTATTGTAAATCTGATCAATAACATATAATTGCCCTTTGATCACTACCATTGGAGTTGGGTAAGTGATAGTGAAGTAATGATGCGGTGATTTTTAAGATTTTATAAGAACCGCTAGGCCGAAGCAAGCATAGTCTGTTAGCGGATTGACAAAATAATGTTATTTTTCTTTTTTTTTTGTTGGGAGAAATGATCCTTAAATCGATGCTGAAGATCAGCTGATCCTTAAAAGGAAAATTGAAACGTACTTCGTAATTCGACCGTTTTGACATATATTGGGGATTCGGTTTCGCTCTCTCCATTATGTATTTTTTTCTCTTTTTCTCGCCGGTCAGAGAAATGAGATAGCTCACTAATAGATATCCATCTGCGGTAGAGGCTCGCCCTCGAAACTTGCCCGCTATAATTCAATGTGCGCTATAAAGAGTATCCCAGCCCTCATCATTTGTGAAAGTCATTATGTAGATAGTGCAAATGCTAAATACAAGAGAGGTCAGAATATTCGAAAATAAAAACCTGCCATGAACTTATGGGACAACCTGATGGATATCCATCTGCGGTAGAGGGTCGCCATTGAAACTTGCCAGCTATATGAATTCCGAATGAACCGAGTGATTGCCCATTCAGCAGCCTCATTTTCCCTGCACATTCTCCGGGCACTTTACGAGATCACCCTGACATCCCTCCCACGCCAACACTTTCTTTTGAATCTTTACAAGATCGCCCCGACACCCCTCCTGCGCCAACACTTTCTTTCGACGCTTGATGAGGTCGCGACTAGAGTATCTCTTTTCAGTTGTAGCATAAGCTGCATGAAATCAATTGCCAACTCAATGGGATACAAAGGCCTTATATGCCTGACTTGATCAGGTCAGGCTCCAATGTACCACTAGGTATTCCGAACTGATCAGGTATAATTTTTGTACATGAGCAGGTCTGAATACCTAATATGAGAAACTCTAGTTGCAACGTTGCTGTCACCTCATCCGCGTCAGTGCTCCGCTCCCTCGCCAGCCACGCCGAGTCTATTATACATTGAATGGTTTCGTCGTTGTCGGAGAGAGAGAAGTGGTGGTCGTTAAACGGGCAACGGGTGAAGTACCCCTGGAGGAGGAGAGGGAGGGAAGCAAATGAGAAAACGTTAGCAGCCACTTTCCCCCGGAGACGAAAAACCCGTGACATGATAGGGGTCGAAGGAAAGCTGACTTTTTTCTGACAGAATACTGAGGTAAAAATTTAATATGACAATATTGAAAAATTATTCAGTATTCGACTGACTGAATACTGAATAGAGGAAATTATGGGCTTGTTTACTGGGCAGGAGCCACATATCTGCTATTTTGACCGAAACGAAATCTGAGATATGATATCGTGATAGAATAAATTTCCTTTTGATAATATCGTAGACGAATTTTTCATCAGTCATAATTCTACCGATTGACATAAGTGAAAAGGATATTATTGTTTTTTTATCGACACGCCCGACGCGATAATCGTATCTGCTATTTTGGTCGAGTCTTATGCGATATGTGAAACGTAGGTGAAATCTTGAGAAAACATTATCACCTACTTTTTCACAATATGAAAAAAAACGCGATTTGGGAGCAGTCGGAGGAGAATTGGACACTGCTGGAGACAGAAATGAGACTGATCAGGAGATATTTTTTTAGGGTTGAGGAGTTGAGATGTTTGACCACCTTTCGGCTTGTCTCATTCGCTAGAACCCCCTGGGAACTGCAAGCTCTCTTCAGAGCTCTACGGGAGGCCAGCGAAGAGGTGAGATTGGAAGACAAAGAGAGGGCGATGACAACGCGCTAGGGTAAATCTTTGAGAAAAATGAGGAAGAAGACTAAGCAAACTGGGGTTCTCGACGTAAAATTTGCAATTGGGTTATGATTATTATGATTCTGATGTGATTATGAAGAATGACTCTGCATAACATCGATACTGGAGATCAGTTCAAGCTTGACAGAACAGGTGAAACATATTTCGTTCTTAGATTTCCTCGCACATGACGATTATTCAATTATTTCTCTTCTCATTTGATGAGCTGTTAGACTTGAGCGAGAAAGCAAACTAGATAATACGTTCAAATTTCAGTCGAACAACAAAGTTCGAGCAAATTGAATAATATTGGTCTATTCAGAAGGAAGACAGTTTTTTTTGTCAGTTTTGCAATGCTGGTTTAGATTTAGATTTTAGATTCTTTTCGAGTACCATGCTTCCATGCTACGATCGATGTTTGAGTTTAGTCCTGGCTTAGAGCAACGAGTGAAACATACTTCAAACAGGGTTCTCAAAGTGATCTCAGTAAATGTGCAATGCATGTTAGAATTTGATCGATTGAGTCTTCTTTTGTTGAATTCTACAGCAATAATATTATTGACCAAGCTGTTCGATTACCGAGATCGATATTCGGTATGTCATGTATTGTTTTTTTCTCATCTGAACACCACGAAAATATAATCTGTGATCCGATTCAATCTAGAAATTATGCCATTGGTGAAACATAGGCGAAATCGCGATGCAGAAGCATCGCTATACATATTCTGTTAATTTTCCAACTCCTATCTGGGACCCTTCCCTTTAGTTATTGTAAACCGACTTTCCTTGATTTCTATCATCGGCCAGAGAAACGATAGAGCTCTCAAATTGAGGAGGGACCTGTCTCAAATGAAAATCTCGAAACAGAAAAAGCATGGATATTGAATCTTTAAAAATAATTTCTACACTCTACTCTGCTAACGTTCTGAGTGGATGATTAGAAAATTCTCTGCGTCAGAGTAGAGAAGGTTGCTGACCACATTTCGACAGTTCGTCACATTCGTAATAACTCCCTTTTAAAAAGTACCAATCTCGCTTCAGAGCTCCAACAAAGGTCAGAGCCAATAGAGAAGCTCTGAGAAAGGTATATATAGGGGTGTCCCATAAGTCTTGAGAATTGCTCCGTAAATCATTGTTGCGCAATCGAATGCCCCGATTTCGAAATGCAAATTGTAAACAAACTATTGCATCATGCTGACGTCGAAGGGGTATTGGCATTCCATCAGTTTAGAATTTGCCACAGTCATTCTAGTGATGGAGACTTATCACGATAAACGCGCTGTCTTACTTCATTCCTTCCGCATTGGTCGCACATCCAAAGAAGCTCATGCGGACCTGGTGCTTACGGATGGAGAGGGTGCCCCTTCCCTTGCTACATGCCGTTGGTACACCCGCTTCAAGAAAGGAGATTATTACCTCGATGACCAACCCCGATCCGGTCGCCCAATTTCTCGCAAACCCACTCGAGTTCTCACTGCGCTGAAGAAGGATCCGAAGAAGAGTGTGCGCATGTTGGCGACAGAGACTAGCACTCCCAAGACCACCGTGTGTCGGACCCTCAATCGGGCGGGAAAGACAGCGAAGCTCTCCCAAGTCATTCCCCATGACCTCTCCCAGGCACAACTCAAAAAGCGAGTTGAGGTGTGTCGGGAATTGCTCTCTCGTAGATCGAATCTGCGATGGGTAAATTCCATCATCGCAGCAGATGAGAAGTGGATCACCTATGATAATCCGGAGAGTAGACTGCAGTGGTGCGACGTGGATGAAAAGCCCCAGCCCACCCCGAAGAAGGAACAGCACGAAAAGAAGGAAATGCTGTGTTTCTTCTTCTCCTCCCTCGGTCCCATCTATTGGGAGAGTCTCACTCCTAACACCTCGGTCACGGCCGACCTCTTCACTCAACAACTGGAAGAGGTGGCCATCAGGGTCCCTCCCGAATTCAAGAGCGAGGGGAAAATCCTGTTGTTGATGGATAATGCCCGGTCCCATCTCGCGAAAATCATCAAGACCAAACTGGACGAGCTCAATATGGAATGGCTTCCCCATCCACCATACTCCCCTGACATTATCCCTTTCAACTACCATTGTTTCCGCTCACTGTCTGACATCTGCAGGGGAAGGAAGTTCAAGGACCGAGACTCACTCGTTCGGGCATTCACCGAATGGATCATCTCTAAGCCTCCCGAGTTTTGGAAGAGAGGTGTTAACACCCTGCCCGAAAGATGGAGACAGGTCGAGGGTTCGAAGGGGGCATACATTGATTATTGATTATTGTGAACTGTTGAAGAAATAAATAAAAAAACACAAAAATAAAAAAATTATCAAGACTTATGGGACACCCCTATATCATATTTAAATTAGAAAATTTTCGAAGAAAAGTACGAAAACTTTAATTCTTCGTGGAAAATTAGTAATTGGGCGATATTTTGATTGTTCTTCAAGATCTGATACGTGAATCAATCGAAGATAGAGTTCATTTCATCCTTAGAAGAACAGGTGAAACGTACGTCATTCTTTGACTTTCATTTTTTCCTCCAATTATTTCCTCGGTTTCCTCTTTTGTTGAGCGGTTCGTCTTGTTTATAAAAGGAAATATGAACATAATTCGGACGAACGTAAATGTTTGCACAATTTTTTAAAAGGATATTCTATTCAGGAGGTAGAATGCTGTTCTACATCGATGCTAGAGTTGATTCCACGTTTGGGGCGACTCGTGAAACATAATTCGCTCGTCCAACAGACTTTGCAAGCGCATGTATTAATTATATTTTTATGAATCTAATACAGTAGTATTCTACGAAAATAATAGTGATTGAGATGGGCAATTACCGAGATAAAGTTTTGGAATGGATTTTTCTACAGGACTATCGCATTCACGATTTCTTCAGAAATTTATGCGATATGTGAAACTTAGGAGAACTCGAGAGACGGAATCATGACCATCGATTTTTGCTAATTCCTTCCCCCTTTTTTTCTTTATTTGAGTCCGATCAGGAAATTCGTTGTTTTGAGACGATGTTTTTGACCACATTTCGGCAGTTCTTGATATTTGCACAAACTCCTTTCGTGAATGGTTAAGCAAATTTGACAATGTCAGTCTATTCAGGAGGTTCTACCTCCTGAATAGACCGACATTGTCAAACATATTGCTCGATTGTGATCGATAGTTTTGCGCTTGTGAACTTTGATTTTTTAATCGTTTTTTTTTCTGCACGAGCATGTTCGAATTCGAATGATTAAACATCTACTCTATTGAATTCTCAAAGAAAATGTAATCTATTGATAATATTTGGGAGATGACTCTTTGCCACGGAAAGTGTTTGATTTTACAAAAAAGCTATTCAACTATTTTTCCGTTCTACTCTATCCGAAACTTATGCTATAGATGCAACGTACGCGAAATACGAGACCGAAGAATGGCCATAGATATTCTGTTAATTTTTCCCACTCCGCTCGGGGACCCTTCTCAGTAGTCATGTCATTTCTAAATCGACATTCCTTGATCCGCGCACTCTACTAGCAAAACGAGAGAGCGCGCGAATTGAGGAAAGGCCTATCTCAACTATGCGTAAAAGTTCTTAGTGCTCGATTAGGAAATATTCTCTTAATTTAGAGATGAGCTTTTTGACCACCTTTCGCTTTCCATCACATTTGCAAGCACACGTGGAGGGCAGAGAGAATGATAAAGTCTGAGCGATGGAGAAGCGGTGATAGCATTACTAGGGAGGAAATGGGCGAGAAATAAGTATGGAAAATGATAAATTTTAATTCACGGCAAAACATTGGCGAATGTGCGTTATTTTTTATGATTCGGAACAAGCGGACTCTCACATATCGATGCTGGAGATAAGTTCAACCTTAGAAGAACAGGTGAAACGTATTGTATCGCGAAAGGCGGCATCTCAATAATTTCCCTTCTCTTCAACTTTGACGAGCGGTTCGATTCAAGCAGTAAGGCGAGGAGATAGGAGCATGATTCAGTCCAACATGATTGGTTTAGCCGTTTGATAACGTCGGTCAATTCGCAGGATAAAACGTATTTTTCCCGTTTTTAGACGCTCATTTTGCAAAAAAAACAAACATATGTAGATCTATCTAATTTACGTATTTATCCAAAACTTATGCGATATGTAAAACGTAGGAGCCCCCAAGCCTGAAGCAAGGATATTGACATTCTTTTGATTCTGCTCTGGGACCTTTCTTAGTAGTGATGCCTAGTTTGGACCGAATCCTTGATTCTCGCACTATATCACATGCCGGAGAAACTAGAGAGCTCACGAATTGAAGAGATGCCCGCCTCGAACGCGCAGCTCTAGTTCTCATTGTCCGATCCGGAAATTCGCTGTGTTAGAGTAGATAAGTTTGTTGACCTCATTTCGACAATTCATCGCTTTCGCAAGAACTTTATGAGAACCACAGGGCGTGATTTAGTCATCTCCTTTCGGCTATGACACTCTCCTCCCTCGCGTCGATCAGACTGACCAGAGAGCGTGCAAAAATGAGACAGTCTGAACATCAAAGGATGGGAACCCGACTGTCGCTCACTCGTTTATATTCTATCTGAGAGAGTAGTCCGGAGAAGATAGGTAAAAAACGAGGGAAGAGTGATCGATTGATATCCTCTCCAGAGAACTGCAAGACCGATTAAGAGAGGGAGAATAAATGCGATGGAGAAGCGATAAAAGCATGGGAAGAATGTGAAAGGTCAAGAACAATGCATTAAATGGGGATGAAAAGTAAGCAAGTCGACGATCTCGACGACGCATTGATATTTATGAGGTTATAAATTTGGATTGTGGATTTTTAAAGAGCGAATGAGACTCGCTACGAAACTGGAGATCTTTTCACCCTTAGAGTAACACGTGAAACGTACTTCGTAGTTCGATTTTCTTGCGTATCACGTCTCTTGAATTATTTCCTCTCTCTTCAAGCGGTAAATCGTTGACTTGAGCGGTAATGCGAGGAATTACTAAAGTAGTTCAGTCGTTCATCATGTTTCATCAAATTTAAGAGCGTCAGTTAATTGAGGGGATTCCATTTTGTCTGTCACAGTGTGTCAACGAGGGGAAAATGTGCAATTTGCATGGCGGAGACCTCGCGTGTTCCATTCCATTCGGGGGTAATGGGAACAGTGAAACATATGCGAAATGACAAGGCGAATCTAGAATTGTAAGTGAAATAACTATAAATTAGTAATGAATTATGTAAATGTGATACACCCAAACGATTTAGTAATGGGTGAGGTGGATACTCCTCTATTTTTGTAATTTTTGATTAGCTTACAATCCCAATGTGAGCGTTTTGCTAATTTTCCAATGTTCACTTGGGATTAACTCGGTGAATATTTATGGAAACCCCAGACATATTATTATTTTCTGAATCCTCATAAATGATCTAACTTTCGTGGGAAAAATATTCTCAAATTTGTTCATCGAATTCGAGTTATTTGAATTTTCGTCAAATTTTCTTTAATATCTTATGCATAAGAGACCGTTTGGACTCGTAGACTCGAACAATGTCCGTACACGATAAAACGTGTGATTTTCGAAAAATATGTTTTCTAGCACTATTCGAGGTGCTTGACAACATGGACCACATTTCGTGTTATGCAAATGTAAGTTTCATAAGGCATGAGAGTCCTAAGATCAGGCAATTTCCCCCTTTTTGATCATAGCGTGAAAACTGATGACGTAAATGTAAAACGTCAAATAGAGACTAATGTTTATTTTCTATGATCTAATGAATATAATTTGTTCGAAATCGTGAAAAGAGACTACATAAATGAATGCGAAAAATGTGGAAGACAAATGAGCAAAGTGAAGTTCTGCACGGAGCATTGGTAATTGGGAGATATTTTTATGATTGTGGTTGCGAATGAAAAAAAAAATTAATAATTTTTAAAAAAGTGAATAGACGAGCAGCAATCAATGCTCGAGATTATTCCACATTTTGAGCAAAGAGTGAAACATATTAGGGTGTCCCAAAAGTCTTGTCGCCGTTTTTCTTTTTATTATTTCAAGAGAACCGTAGGTCGCAATGTCTCTCACTCGTTGTTAATAAGTGCAAGTACTCCTGCACTAATTTATTCGACTTCGATTAGATCATGAGATTGCCTAATGGTGAAACAATAATATAAAATGTATGTTTTTCGACCTTGTTTTAAAATATTCATAAAACAGAGGCGGTTGACATTCCGAAGCCCAAACAAATACCATAGTAGTAGTAGGAATCAGACTTTTAAATGCAATTTTCGAACTAAAAATATCACTTGAGAACTCAGAAATAATCAAGAATATGTGAAAATCATGACCATTTTTCAGGTCGATTTTTGAGTTATCTATTTTTAACCCCTTCGATTGCGCTCTAATGTTAATTTTTCAACGTTTTGATTTATTTGTAAATATTTTGATCGATTTCCGAAATCAAATTCGAAAATTTTTAGAATAATGTGTGGGAAATGGCAAGTTTCATAGTGATGATGCAATTCGAGAAGGGAAGTCGGAATGGAGCGCATATTGAGTATGGATCACTTCCTGTCGCAGAAGCGACATCAGATTGTTAATATTGATCGATTAGGATACCGCATCTCGGTACTCTTTAGTTCTTCTTTCTTATCTTACTTGCCATCTCTCTTCTTCCCCTGCCCAGCTGACTCACAGCTTATTTCCATCTGTTCTCTCTGTCTCTCTTCTCCCCTCCACTTCGGCTATAGTATTTCGCCCTCCCACCCAATCCACTGCATTCCCCTCACACCTCATAATTCACCCAGTCTCTCGTCCTCTCACTTCCCCGACCCTCTCACTCCCATCTTCCCCGAGGGGGTATAAAACCCATCAGAGCATCCGTTCCAGACTTCGCTTCTTGCCCTGCTCCGTGCTCCGACTAATTGGTCCGAGAGCACGACGAGCGAGTGGCGAGACGCGATCTAGATTGTGCAATTGTTGTATGTTATTTGTGCTTCGATAAAGAAGATTCCCGATCATTCTGGGAAGCCTCGAGACACAGACCACATTGCATTCACCAGGAACTCCATCGAAGGAGTTTTTACATGGTGCATCGGCTTCCAAGCATCCAGGCATTACCGCGTGGCACCCTCATCATCATCGCATCATCGAGTACCCTCATCATCATCGCTTCATCGAGTGTCATAGAGTGTCATCGTCATCCTTCTCGGCATCATTCATCGTTGATTCAGCATCATTACAACATCACGCACAAGTTCCAAGATGACCGGCTCCGAGCTTAGTTCACCAGAATGTGCTCCTGGAGAGCATACTCCCAGATTCTCCAGTACCTTCCGCGGCACTATCACGAAAGCCGTTCGCCATGCTGCCGCCATTGGTCAGTTCGTCGAGCAGCTGGAAGATGATATCATCGCCTCTGATACCTTCTACCTATCTTCCGAACGCCGTGAGCAGGCCGCTTCCCGTATCCGCCCGTTGACCCTCCATCTAGACACCATTCGCCGTGCTGTTACCCTCTGGGAGGAGGCCGTGGAGAAGATCACAGATCCGCACCGACGTGTTATCGAGCAGTCCTTCATGGGAAGCTACTTCACGGAGCTTCTGGCAGGCTCCCCAGAGTCGGCGGAAAAGGATATCTCTCCACTGGAAAGTTACTTCATTTTCATGGACCACTACCTCGCTCAACTCCAGATGCACTCGGAGAATGCTCCATCCGAGGCGTCCGATGTTCGCAGCAATATCTCCCAGACCAGTCATCCTCCGAATCGTCATCCACCACACGTCAATCCGCTAACCGATCATCCGCTTCCCGGCCATCCGCCAGACGGCCCATTGCAAGAAGCCAACCAGCTACAAGGCGGCTCTACAGCTACTGCCCTTCATACTGCCCTTCCGTTCGCTCAGGTTGCGTCCGTACCGCCTGTTACCGGTTCGGCTATGGCCAGAGAGCGAGCAGCGCATACGTCATTTGTGCAGGATGCCTTCAACAGTGCTCACCATGCTTTCAACAGTGCTCACCATGGACAGATCCGCCCTACGGATGGCTTGCTGAGTACGGGAACTGGTGGCAGAGAGGAGACGGGACGAATTCCCTCAGATGGTAGCCATCGACCTCCGCGGACAGGAGACATCCTGCGTACGCCACGGGTCAATGCTACGGCTCAGGCTTTTCCCCTCTCCATTCCAACTCTCCAATTACCCGCCATGCCTCTTCCCATGTTCGACGGTCGTGAGCCGTGGGCCTTCGAAACATTTCTCCAGACTTTCGAGGCCATTGTCCTATCCAACACCTCCCTCACCACTCTCCACCAACTGCACTATCTTCGTAGTTGCTTGAAGGGAGAAGCTCTCGACTCGATCGAGTCAATCCTTCTGGGGGGAGGGTTGCTACCAGACAGCAGTCGACAGACTCGGAGAAATCTACAAAGGAAACTCTCAAGATATGGCAGCTCTCATACGACAGAAACTTCACAAGATCAAGAAGGTACCTGCAGACAGTGGAGCACGAGCAGAACTCAAGGGAATAAGAGACATGCGAACCCTCGTGACACAACTCCTTGCACATGAACAGGACCATTCTCTTCTCACCGACTTCATTGTCCAGAAACTCTCTGAGAGGACGACCAAGAAGGCGATCAAACTTCGCTACGAGAATCCCGGACTGAGTACTCTAGTAGTACTACAGAAAATGGAAGATCTCTGTATGAAGGATTCGACAATCGAGAAACTGACGAGTGAGGCAACAAAGAGTCAGAAGAAGGAGAACATCCGATATGCCATCGAACTTGCTGACTCGGATGGCGAGAGTGATGAAGAAGCAGGAGCTGTAGAACCACAGCTAACAGCACTGAGCCCCACGAGCCACTCTCAATCCATCCCATTTGTCAAAATATCTCCCATGAAGGAACAATGTTCACTATGTGGCAAACATTCCTCTGGACAGGAAGACAGATGCAGAAGCTTCCCCAATCCAGAAGAACGTGCGGCAAGAGCTAGACAGCTCCGTCTATGTTTCCGGTGCTTGGTCGGAGGATCCAATCACAACTTCCGTCAATGTCAAGCTCTCCGCAGTCACTGTAGCGGCAAACATCACAAGGCATTATGCAAGAGAATGACCTTCAAGCGAGAACACAAAGCGGGAGAAGCAGTGCGTGTTCACACTGAGGACCAGGAAGGAGTGGAGGACGATGACTACGAAGACTATTGTGATGAGATGATCAAGGATCTCGAAATGGATCGAACAAGAGACAGAATATATCAAGTACTCGTCACACATGATATCATGGGAGCTTCCACAATCGAACCCGTCCCTCACCTGGAGAAATTGGAAAGAATTCCCAGTTCCAAGTTGATGACGTTCCAAGGATACCTCGTCCATCCAACCACCGGAGTAGAACACTCGGTGAACATCATGCTGGATCCGGGCGCTTCGGTATCTCTGGTTTCGGAACGTGCTGCATGTATTCTGGGATTGAGAGCCATTGGAGAAGCTGAGACCGCCTTCAGCGGAGTCGGTGGACGCACTTCCGAGTTCAGACCGCACAAGATCTTTATTTTCAAGGTGAAGAGCTCCGTCAAGGACTCAACTTCCCTACAGATTCTCGCTTATGAGCACGCTGATCCACTCACTGGCCCCGAACGAGTGTTCGAGTTCTCTTCCAGGGATAGACACTTCATCCAGAAGAATCGATTGGATAGTGCTCTACTCATGGATAGTGACCGTCCTCCCGACGTACTGGTCGGGCTAGATGAATCACTGGAATGTTTAAGTACTGGCCAGAAACCAGTTATTCTACCGAGTGGCATGAAGTTGCTACCATCAAGTCTCGGATACATCAGAGCCGGAGCAATCAAAGGAAAGATCAAGGATACCGTACAGTGTCTACTTCCGGAAATGATCAGGATGATGCACGAGACAGAACGATGGGATCCAAGCCAAGTAGTGTCGAAGAGAAGACGACTCCCAAGCGGTACCATGAACTGTGACCTCGTCAACCAAGTGACTCGTGCTGAAGAAGCTCGAACAAAACTCATCATGGAGAATCTGGCCAGGTTCCTCAGTGCTGATCTCTCACATTGTGAACTGGAGCGTGATCTTACTGACGAGGAGGTCCGTAGCCACTTCAAGAACACACTGACATTCGAAGAAGGCAAGGGATACACAGTTCGTTGGGCAAGGAAGCCCGGAATCGAGAATCTGCCGTCCAATCTGCATATCGCCTTTCAGCGACTGCTACGTCACAGGTCTCTCTGTAACCAGTCTGTCAGAACCGCCATTCAAGATGCAGTCAATGATCTCCTGAACAGAGAATTCATCGAGATCATCCAACCTCACGAAATCGATCGAGAACAGGGTGAAGTCTTCTACATGCCTCACCAGGTAGTTCAGAGGGAGGAGAAGGAGACCACCAAGTTCAGGATGGTCTTCGATGCCTCTGCTCATGGGCATAATGCTCCATCTCTCAATGATGTCTTCGCGAAAGTGTCCACTCTACTCATCCAGTTCAGAGCCCGTCCCACAGTGGTATGTGCGGATGTAGAGAAAGCATTCCACACAGTAAAACTGGATAAGAGAGATCGAGATCTGTGTCGATTCCTGTGGTTCAAGGAAGGAGAAGTCATCACTGCTGACAATCCCTACGACGACAGCATCATGCACTACCGATTCGTGGTCGTCCCTTTTGGAGTTGTACAATCTCCCTTTCTCTTGAATGCTGTGATCGCATATCACATGGAAAAGAAGGTCGAAGAGCTCACAAAACAGAACAGACACGAAGATGGATCTCTCGATCAAGAAACAACCAGAGTAATCCAGCTGTGCCGTGACATACTACAGAATCTCTATGTCGACAACGTAGCTTTTGGCAGTCCCGATTCGAGAAATCTGGAGAAGGATATGAGAACTGCCAAGGCTCTGTTCAAAGAGATGGGAATCTCAGATAATTACGAACTTCTGACCCCGACACCAACCGAAGCATCCCTGTGGCCGATCGTGCAGGAGGAGAAGAAGGGATCGTCAAGATTCTCGGAATTCCGTGGGATTCCAACAAGGACACATTCGAACTAGAGATTCCGGAAGCAAAACCAGTCGACTCGAAGAGAGGATACGTCTCCGAGATCACCAGGATCTGGGATCCCAATGGATTGCGGGCTCCGATAACTCTGAAGAGAGTGATGCAAAAGATCTGCACAGGAATCGAAAACAAGGATTGGAACAGACAATTGATCGTCGCGGAGTCAAAGGAGGCTAACGACCGTCTGCAGGCTGCTGGCAGCTTCCGTCTCTCCTTGCCTCGGTACACTGGTCCATCCGTCGAGCATAAGATCAATGGAAACCTGGTCGTCTACTGTGACGCTTCTGACATCGCGTATTCCGCAGTGGTATACTTGGTCAATGGAGACGACAAGGCCGGACAAATCATCCTCGCCAAGTCTCGACTTCTTCCTCTCACAAAACCTGGATCGAGGAAAGTATTCACCACTCCGCAAGGGGAGCTGAAAGCCATCGTGCTTGGCCTCAATCTTCTCCTCGTCACGCTGAAAGCCCTCGTCAATTACGGAGCACCTTCTGGAGTGCACATACTCATCGTCCTGACGGACTCGATGATTTCGTACCATCGAGTTCTCGCTCGGAGATCCGAAGGGATGCGCCAGATGAGTATCTTTGTCCGTAATCGACTGATCGAGATCGATAGACTCGAGGATGAGATTCTCAGTGTCCCGGTGCTTCAAGGAATTCCTCTCGAGAAGGATCCAGATCACAAGAGATGCATCGAAGTCGCATTCGTTCCCACCGATAAGAATCCCGCTGACCTAGCAACCCGAGGAACGACTGCCAGTGAGCTCGAAGATTCGCGAAGTGGACCGGCCGAACTATGGTGGAAAGGAACGAATGATCCACGTGGAATGATGGAGGCAATTGCATCACTTCCCCGTCCTGATCCTCCTGACACAACAACTCCACTCGGACTGAACACACTTCTCGGAGGAACAGACTCTATGGAGCCCAAGTCTTTGCATGACTGCTGTGAAGGCATGGATACCCGAGATCAGTGATAATGATCCACTCTATGTGTCGACGACTGAGATCGAGGAAGCCAATGACTTCGATGCGGCAGTTCACACACTCGCTGGGAGAGTCCGAATCGAAAGTGCGAAGACAGCATCGATCTCATCTCTCCTTCCGAAGGATAGACAGTCCATCAGGGATGACGGCCCATTCTCAGTAGAGGAACTTCAATGCTCAGAGAACCTTCTCGTTCGTCAACATCAAGCTCGATTCAGAGAAAAATGGGAGACAATTTCTGATCACAAGCCGGAGCTCGATAAAGATGGAATAATGCGAAGTGGAATCGGGCGAATCTCTCAAGCCGATCTCCCATACGACACAAAGTATCCGATTCTGATCTTCCCGAATGATTCACTGACTACCCAGTTAGTGATGAAATTCCACAGGAAAGAGATGCACTGCGGAGTACCTCACACGCTCAGCAGTATTCGCAGCAGATTCTGGATTGTGAGAGGATATTTGTCTGTGAAGAAGATTCTGCAGAATTGCTCTATCTGCCAGAGATACAACAAGCATCCACACGGACGTCCTCCGCATGGAGAAATTCCAGAAGGTAGACTCCTGATCGTTCCTCCATTCACCCAGACTGGAGTAGATTATTTTGGTCCCCTGGCCTACCGAGATGACCAGGGCAATGAAGAGAAAGCCTTTGTACTCCTCTTCACTTGCGCTACTTCGAGAGCAGTTCATCTCGAGCTAGTGAAGACCATGAGTATTCAGGATTTCCTCAACGCCTACGATCGATTCACCAGTCGTAGAGGATGTCCTAAGGTCGTCTGGAGTGATAACTGCCCTACCTTCAAGCTCGCAGGCAAACTCTACAAGAGACAATCGGAATTTCTCGACCTTCTCAAGGATCCGAAGGGCCAGATCGGTTCGCATTTGGCCTATTACAAGACCAAGTTCTATCTAAGCGTTCCTAATTCACCTTGGTATGGGGGGTTCTGGGAGAGACTCGTTTCGATCGTCAAGAGATGCTTCTACAAGACTGTTGGAAGGGCTATTCTTCCATGGGACGAGATCGTTACTCTCCTGACACAGGTTGAGGCCACTGTCAACTCTCGACCCATCATGCCCGTTCCTCACGATCTGAAGGACTTTCTCGATGCTCCTGTGATGAGGCCGATCGACTTCATCATGCCTGGCGCACGATGCCAAGCAGCTGATGACGATGAGGAGGAGGAAGAATGGACAATCGATGGACTCCCGAAGGAGCTTACTCCAACTGCTCGAGCAGCTGTCAAATCGATGAGGGCACGTAAGAAGATTCAACTCAAATTCTGGAAGTTGTGGAACGACTTCTATCTCACCGATCTGCGACGTTTCCATCTGGAAAACAAGAGAAAGGGGAGATACAGCCTGCAAGACATCAAAGTCGGTCTTTTCGTGCTCATCGTAGACGACCTGCTACCTAGAGGACGATGGACAATGGGACGAATCGTCAAGATTCGCCCGAGCAAGGACGGATATGTTCGTTTTGTGGCAGTTCTCACCGAGAATGGAACCATTACAGAACGACCAGTCGAGCATCTCGTCCCAATGGAGCTGGAAATGTAAGAAGTTGGCCTGTTCGCATTCGATGATGACGACGTTCCCGATGAGTTCAAAGAGAACGAGAAAAACGACAAGAACCCAATGGATGTGGAGCTTCCTCGCTACAATCTTCGCCCCCTAAGAGAGCAGGAGAACCTTCTTCATCTACTTCTTGATGATGTGCACCACCCTCCTCCCCAACTTCCGTCAATCGAACCGACTTCGGAGCAACCTTTCATACATTCCCCTCAGTCCTTCCCGTCCATTCAGTCAATCAGCTCTCTGACTCTGTTCTGCTGTCTTCTCTCTCTCTCTTCCTGCCGTTCGGAGAAACGGTAGAAATCTCTCAATCGATCAACTGTCTCTCTCATGGAGTGCAAGTTAATGCAACTGCGGGATATGGAATACAAATCTGCACGTCCACAGTATGCAAACTCATCCCTCCAGAAGAGAACAGCGGAGTCGTAACTGTCTCCTTCCCACCTTCCATCAGTGCCTCGTCATTTTCAGTACTCGTCAAGATCGTTACCGAGAATGCTACACTCACCTCTCGAAGACTGTGTCCACCTTCCGACGTATGTCAGAATATGGCCCATGACTGTTCCCTTGATCACATCATTGTCCCTCACTGCTACCCGAAGATGACCATTGCGCTGGTCGGCTGGATTCTATACCTCATGGTCACTGTAAGTGCGATCTGTACCTATATGGTGTGCTTCAGAAGAGTCACTGGAGCAGAAGTGGTGCGATGCCTCTGGAGATGTCACTGTACATCACTCAGATCCATCATCTACCTCTCTCGAGGTATCACCAATCTGCTGCTGGTTCCCCCTCGATGGTGCCGCCGCCGGCTCAGGCGCCCGGCCAGGGCACGTCCAGAACGTGACACAAGAAGGAATCGACTGAATGGATTGATGAACAGAACACTTCTGGGAATGTTGACCATTCCATCGGCTCACACATGCCATCATGCTGTGGTTCTGACTGAAAACGTTGAGAGATGTCAGGAAGAGAGATGCACAAGAGAAAAGGGTGTGGAAGTGACCATTGACACCCTCTCTCGATCTGCGTGCATTCAATTCTCCAAAGAAGGCAGTGATAAAATATTCGGCACTATATCCATCGAGATAATCAAGAATGAGATGATCTGCCAGAGACGGACAATAGGAATCCATAGAGAAGCCGAGATTCACGTGTCCTCATCGAAACGGTGTTACCTGGCCGGAAGTTGTGATGGACAGACCTGTGAAGGACTAAGAAAGGAAGACAGTATTGTTGAATTCGACCACGTGAGTCATCTTCCTGGCCAAGCGTTCTGCAGCGAAAGCTGTGGAGGCTGGGAGTGCGGATGCATGTCATTTCACAGTGGATGTTTGTTCTATCGCGTCTACGTTCTTCCCACCTCCCAGCGCCTGTATGAATCAATGAGATGCACATCATGGACAAGACGAGCCACGTTGAGAATCAATACTACGATCGGTGAAGTCTCATCATCACTAGTTGCGTCTCTGGGAGAAGGAGAATTCTCCAAAATCATGCAGAAACACGGAGTGCGACTGATCAGAATGGACGAAATCTCACAGCCAGAGCACTCGGACTATCTACATGGAGTGTTCATCTCAGACGGAGAGAGAATGGCAACTGCCAGAGAATTCCATCCAAATAATCACTGCTCAGACATTGAGTCAGCTCGAGACTTCAAGTGCACTTCCGATACACGTTGCTCATGTCAACCTACTACATCCAAAATGAATTGTGACTGTGACCAAGCAACCATCGAGAGCAAGTTCACCCTCGAAAATACCCTCCCGATCAGTCTCCCCTCCATGGAGATAGTAATGCAGAGTGTGGAGAACGAAACAATATCACCAGTCGCTCACCTCCGACAGGGAAGGATCAAGTTATACCTCGCGATCGATGAAGACGCGCAGAGAGCACGGATAAAGGAGAGAGAACCAAATTGTAATATCAAGGCTGGCCCCCTTACTGGTTGCTTCTCCTGTGAAGAGGGAGCAGAGGCGACTCTCTCATGCACTGCTCAGCAGGACACGGAAGCACTACTCTCTTGCGATGGAAACGCAGTCACGATCGCCTGTAGACAAGGTGGAATCCAATCCAAACGGAAGTTTCACTATGAGACAAGTATTGTCAGATCCAGATGCCAGACTAGCTGCGGGAGAAGTGAGGTAGTCATCGAGGGGAAACTATCGACTCCTCCCCATCTTTCCCCCACCGATCTGCTAAGACGTGTCAGAGGAGGTGAATTGCCGAGATGGCAGTTTCTACCGGATCTAGGCCACTTGATCGACATCATTGCCAATTATTGGAAGACCACAATGTTAGTGACAGTGTTCACTCTCGGACTGTTGCTGGTCACCCTCGCAATGTTCCTCAGAGGCCCGTCATTTATTCTGGAATGGATCAAGTGGATGTGGCCCTTCAAAGGTCAGAAAAGAGCACCCACCAAGTCCCTCTGACTAATGAGAGAGAGAAACTCACTTTGCCTTTGCTTACTCATCGACGCCGCGCTTATCTATCTACATCTCGCTTCTCGCTCAAGTCTCATTCATCTTTCTCTCAGCGCTGTAACCGTCCCAACCCCCCTCTTCCGTCTACTCTTGTCGCCAGCTCCAGCCGTCGAGCCCTCGCCTTACATCTCGGCCTCGTCTCCGGCCGGGACTGTCGCAGAAGCGACATCAGATTGTTAATATTGATCGATTAGGATACCGCATCTCGGTACTCTTTAGTTCTTCTTTCTTATCTTACTTGCCATCTCTCTTCTTCCCCTGCCCAGCTGACTCACAGCTTATTTCCATCTGTTCTCTCTGTCTCTCTTCTCCCCTCCACTTCGGCTATAGTATTTCGCCCTCCCACCCAATCCACTGCATTCCCCTCACACCTCATAATTCACCCAGTCTCTCGTCCTCTCACTTCCCCGACCCTCTCACTCCCATCTTCCCCGAGGGGGTATAAAACCCATCAGAGCATCCGTTCCAGACTTCGCTTCTTGCCCTGCTCCGTGCTCCGACTAATTGGTCCGAGAGCACGACGAGCGAGTGGCGAGACGCGATCTAGATTGTGCAATTGTTGTATGTTATTTGTGCTTCGATAAAGAAGATTCCCGATCATTCTGGGAAGCCTCGAGACACAGACCACATTGCATTCACCAGGAACTCCATCGAAGGAGTTTTTACACTTCCTATTTGTGGCAAACATTAAACTGATTTTTATCTATTCAAAAAAAGGAGAACGGATTTTTTGAACAAAAACTGAACGTGGGTGTTTTTAGTGTTGTCAGTTCTACATACCGTAGCTCCTCGGAATTGTAATGATTTCACTGGCTCAAGTATTGAAACAGAAGGTCAATAGTTAATTCATCAATCGCCGGTTAGCAGGATTCGATAAGGCTCTTTACAATATATTTTTCAAAAAAAAACGACAGGACACCCCAATACTTCGCTTTTCGAACAGGATCGGAAATGCGATCTAAGCTTAGACCTTAATATTAGACCTTTGCTAAGTACATTTCCACGCGCAGATGGTGATTGAATTGTGGACAGTCGGTCTCGCTTCACTAGCAGAGACGGGTGAAGTACTCCAGGCGGAGGGGAGGAGGGTAGCAAATGAGAAAACGCTAGCAGTCCCTTTCCCCAGACGATGAAAACCCCGTTAGTCGAATGGGGTCGGAGTCGATTTTCTCACAAGATGCATAGAAACCGCGACTTGTGAGCAGTCGGAGGAGAATTGGACACTGCTGGAGACAGAAAGTAACGGGTGACCATTCGAGACAGATTATCATTGATTCGCAGGCTCTCTCGGCGGTCAGAGAAACGATATAACACGCGACTGGAGGAGGGTCGGTCTCGAATGGGCATCACTGATCGAAATTGTATGGATGGAGCTGTCCTGATGTCAATATTCGGCATGACAAATGTGTTATTATTAATTTTCTATCATACATGAGGCCTGGAATCAATCAGACAACGAATTTACGTGCGAAAGATATGCGAAATCTGAAACATAAGACAGATGAGAAAAAGCTAGCAGCTAATTTCTCCCCAGAGATATTCGATGGTTCGGAGAGTAATTTGAAGAATTTGACGAATTCTTCAGACGAAATTTTATTGATTGAAATTGCACTTATCGAGATCCATATGAGAGGAATCGCGAGAGATTCGAGAGTTTCGGGGTATTAGCGGACTTAGGAAATAGTTTCCCCTATTCCGCTGAAAAGTAAACCTTAAGTACTTCAAATGATGCTCTTTTAAACTGCGTTTGCCGATTTCCGATATTAGGTCTCATCTCGGAGAATTGTTAGGTCAAACTATAGACACTATGAAATTTATGATCAAAATTGCCTCAGGAAAACAGCCATAACTCTCTTTAAAATTATGCTAGAGACAAATCCAATAAAGAATTCGAATGAGGAGGCAGAGGGGAACATTTCTTGTGTAATTTTCTTCATAGCATAACTTTTTTATTTCGGGGTTTCATGAGCTCTGGTTAGCAAATTCGTTTTCTACGCTCAAAAATAAGCCAGAAATTCGTATAGGGACATGATTCCGAGACCAAAATTTTTCGACCTAAATCGGACCAAAGGGGGAAAATGGTGAAAACGTGAAAAGAGACGAAAAAAATTTTATCCTGAAAAAATATCACTTGGAATTTTTGGTGTATTTTTGCACGCTGATTCCGAATTTCGATATGAGAGCACATCAAAACGTGAATGAAAAAAGTTATGCTTGAAAAAACAAAAAAAAAAAAAATTTATAAAAATCGCATGTTATTAGGACAAAAGTCCCGCCTTTTTTTCCTCACCCCCGATCTTTCTGATTTAAGAGGGGGTGTTTGGTACATATGTTTTCTCAAATCACTCTTCGGGGATTCTTGCGGTAATCCCGATTAGGAACGTTACATTCCTTTTTTGAAAAACCGTTCACCCCGATCCAGCGCATGTACGACATCATCAACACAAGAAATGTTTCCCTCTGCCCAAGAGGGAATGGTGATCACAAAATGAGGCGTAGCAAAAATATTACTACTTTTTACCCCACACTATTTATACAAATATTGATCCTCTCGATCAGGAGCATCTTTTGATCGTATAATTGGACTCCACTGACTCCCCATTTTCAAAAAGTATAGGTCAAAAAAGAGTTGATCATTTTTGGGACATCATGATTATCATGATTAGATTCCCCATAGTCGTTTATCGATCGTGTACAATTTTCATAATATTAGCTCATCTAAAAACCGAGATACTGGGAAATCGTGATTTGCAGCCCAGTTGCAGCTCGGCCGCACCGATCGATTAGGTGCAAAATGAAGTCGGCCACGATGATCAGCACCCTCGAGAACCTCTTCTCACAAGTTTTCGAAAAATCGCTGTCCCAGCTCCTGATTGAATAGTAGAAGACCGGCTTCATATGTATTTGATAAGCCATTGTTTTACTACGAGATATATAATCTTTCTGAATCAAATTGTCTTCTTTCTCCGAACCTTATACGGTAGATAAAACGTAATATCTCGAGGAAGAAGCACATATCGATATTCCCTTGATTTTTTACTCCGCCCCACAAAGGTTCCAAATGTCCGACCAGAATATCTTGTGATTTTTATTTTATTTTTATCCACAAAAAGAACCATGAATCGAATCTGCCGATTTCTCCGAAATTTACGCGAAATGTGAAACTTAAGTGAAATCGCAAGACAGAAACATGGTCATTGATATGCTGTTAATATTTCTCACTCCTCTCTAGGGCCCTTCTCAGTAGTGCTCTCCTTTCTAGACCGACCTCCTTGATTCGCGCACCCTATCACCGATCAGAGAAAAGAGATAATTGAGGAAAGTCGATATACCATCACCAACAGAGACGTTTGAAGGACAACAGGAGGGGAGGAGGGGGTAGTGGATGAGAAAACGTTAGCAGACACTTTCCTCGGAGGAAGAACCCGTGACATGAGATGGATTGGAAGTGATTTGGATGAATTTGACGAATTACTCAGATAGAATTAGACACAGCATGTCCAATGGCACATTTGGCGGTGTGAAAGGTATCTTATTCTTCACATTCTGATCGACCAGAGCGATCGGGATACAACAAATTTGGAGGGAAGGAAAGCTAGAAATACATAAGAACTTGAATCAATATTTGCAAAGAAACAATTCGATGATATCTCAAGATTCTTCCGAATCACTTCCAGAATTTTCTGGTAGCATATCGAGCCTCTACTCCTAAAACCTCAATGGAACCTCAATAACGGAAACTTCCCCTCCATTATTATGTTCTGAATCCTGTTCACCAGCTCCACACTTCCTCCAGTTCAGAATTTTGAATTTCATTTTTGATTTCGAGAAATTTGTGAAAACTCGTGTTTTTAGGCAGTTTTCTTAAATATCATATAAACAAAAACTAAATTCAAAATTCTGAACTGGAGGAAGTGTGGAGCTAGTAATCAGGATTCAGAAAATAATAATGGAGGGGATGTTTCCTTAATTGAGCTTCTTGGAAAATGGGCTTGAAAATTTCCCAAAATGGTGCATGCTTGGAGAGGCTCGATGTGCTACCTGAAAATTCTGGAATTGATTCAGAAGCATCTTGGCACATCACCGAATTGTTTCTTTACAATTATTGATTCAAGTTCTTATGTATTTCTACCTTTCCCTCCATCCAATTTCTTGTAAACAGACAGCTCTGGCTGATAAGAATGAGGAGAATGAGAAACGTTTCACAATCGGTCCGCGCCGCGAAGAACAAGGGATTATGGTTTTAAAATATTTGTTTTATACCACCGTTCCTCGACCGTCCAACCGATCTGCGATTTGATACGAAACTTATGTGATATGTGAAACGTAGGTAAAATTGCGAGAGGATATTCTGTTATATGTTCCCACTCCGCTCTGGGAACCTTCTCAGTTTTGATGCCGAATCGTTCTGTTCTAGTAAATCTTTCCTTGATTCGCAGTCTCTATCGTCGGTCTGAGAAACGAGAGTAGGCGAATTGAGGATAGTCGATCTTGCATCATCAGCAGAGACGGGTGAAGTACAGCAAGAGTTGGAGAGGTAGGGTGCATATGAGAAAACATTAGCAACCATTTTCCTCCAGACCAGAAAACCCCGTGACGAGAGAAGTCGGGGGCGAATTTTTCATCAGACAGAATTCTAATGATTGAGATGAATGACACAGCGTGCCAGCAAGAGCAAAATGTGCAATTTGCATGGCGGACTCCTCGCGCGTTCCATTCCATTCGGGGGTAATGGTGGCGGTGAAAGAGATGTGAAATGACAGAGACAAATCGAGAATTGTGTGTGCGGTAACTAAAAAATGATAGTAAATTGGTTTACTAACTAGTAAAGGAGATGCTTCTCAGTTTTTGCAATTGTCCATGAGCTAATATTGCCACTGTGAACGTTTTGCTGATTTTCAAATTTTCAAGTTGCTACTCCTCCATGAGTATGAATGGAAACCCCTGACATATTATTATTTTCTGAATCCTCATGACCATCTCCACAGTTTGTTGCAAGCCGATTTTTGATTTTGTTTTTTATACTGAAAATAATCATGAAAAAATATGTTTTCTTTTCGATATCCTTAAACAAAATAATCCTTAAAAAAACAAATCGATTTGTCTCTGTCATTTCACATCTGTTTCACCGCCACCATTACCCCCGAATGGAATAGAACACGCGAGGAGTCCGCCATGCAAATTGCACATTTCGCTCTTGCTGGCACGCTGTGAATGACATGACAATTGTTGTTTTTTGTTTTGTTTTCCACAGTGGTTCGATCACAAAAGTATCTGATATTTTGGTCGGGTCTTATGCGATATCTGAAACTTTTGATCGTATGCGAGATCATGAGAAGACTTTAGCATCCACTTTCTCCCAATTGAAAAAAAAAGCCATGACTTGTGAGGAGTCCGAGACTGATTGGGCACGGCTGGAGACAAAAATGAATGGATGGCTAGTCGATACAGATTCTCCTTGATGTGAACGCTCTCTCTCCGGTCAGAGAAACTAGAAAACACGCGAATAGAGGAGGGTAGGTGTCTAATGGGCATCACTCAAATGTTATTGATGGAACTGAACGTAAACCGAGAGCTGAAATGCGCATGGCAAGGGATTTTTTTACCAAAAGAACGTCAAATACATCGAATGTGCCTTTTAAGTCGAAAATTATGCGATAGGTGAAACAAAGATGAAATCGCGAGGCACAAGCATGCCTTTTGAAATTCTATTCATTATTACACTCCTGCTATCGTTGTGAATGTCCGATCAGTAGTTTTTACTTCTGTATTCGAGAGAAAAGGTCAGATCGATGACTATTTTTTCGAGCGTTCGTTACATATTCGAAATAACTAAAAAAAAACTGCAAACACGCATCAGAGCTCCAAGGGAGGTCATAATGGACGATATGGCGATGGGGAATACTGTAAGATGTCCTCACCGAGATCAACATTCGGCCAGCCTGTTACTTTTTCAAAGATGGGCATCAAATACTAAACGGATCTCCGTCTTCAATCTAATCACATGCTTTATGCGAAACATATGTGAAATAGAGAGGGAGAACAACAGTCAGATAAGGATGGATGTTGATTTTCCTTTCCACCCTTCATAGTGTCCGTTAAGGAAATTCTGGGTTAAAGTAGATATGGTTGCTGACCACCTTTCGGCAGTTCTTCACATAAAACACCCCAGAGAACTGCCAACTAGACTACAGAGCTGCAAGTTAGGTCATATTAGAGTATAAATTCTGAGCGATGAAAACACGCTGAAAGCATTGTTAGAGAGTAGAGTTCTTGATTTGGGCCAGACGGTCCCGGCGGCATGACGATTGGATGCTGTTTAGGATGTAAGATTCGCGAGTTAATCATTTCGAAATCGATGATGCAGTAGATGATGTTACGCATAAAATCATCATTAAAGAGTTATCGGTAATGAAATATGAAAGAAAAGTTGGCAAACCTTTGTAATCGATATATAATGTATAATTGGACGGTGATTTGAGAGTTTTAAGATGTACAACACTCGACAATCGATGCTAGAGATAAGTTCAAGCTATAGAAGAATAGTTGAAAAATACTTCGAGAGAATCTTGTAAGCCGATTCTCCAATAATTTCATCTTTCTTCTCTGTTGTCGAGCCGTTATTTGAGCGGAGCGAAATATATACGAACATAATTCGAGGGAACGTGAATTTTCGAATAAATTTTAAAACGATATTCAATTCAGGAGGTAAAATGATGTGATCCGTTTGGAAAGTTCCACTAGTTCTTCGATTACTTACGTTTTGATTTTTTTCTCGGAATACAACAATCATCCATCTTTGCTCAAGTTTATTACACGTATTGAGCAACCAGTGAAACATACTTCGCTTTTCGAACACTGAATACAGGGCGATTTCAGTAAGTGATTAATGTTGTTTGAATTTCAATGTTCGAACTTGTTCGAACGCTTGTTCGAATTTCAATTTGATAGAATCGAATTATCTTATACTGCAATATAATTTGTGATTATAAAGTATACTCACCGTGATCACTATTCAGTATGATTTGTATATTTTTAAACTCTGGGGAGTCCATTAGCGATCGATCCTGCGGCTTTCTCCGAAACATATGCGATAAGTGAAACATGAGTGAAATCGCTGGGGAGAACAACATTCCGATAAGGATGGCTGTTGATTCCTCCACTTCGCTTTGCGAACGCTATCATTTTCCGATCAAGAAATTACTTTTTTTTTATAGTGGAGCCATGTTTTCATGTTTCGGGAAATCATACCACATTTGCAAAAACTCCCGGAGAACTGAAAGCTCGTGTGAGAGGTGCAAGTTAGGTCAGATTGGAGGTCAAAGTCAGAGCGACGGAAAACGTGGTGAAAGCATTGTTAGAGAGTGGAGTTCTTGATTTGGGCCAGGTTGCCCAGGCGGCCTGAAGATTGGATGGCATTGTTTAGGATGTAAGATTCGCAAATAAACCACTCTGAAATCGGTGTTGATGCGATGTATAAATGCATCATTAAAGAGTTAATGGTGGTGAAATATGGTAGGAAAGTGGATAAACTTGAATTATCTATACATAATTGATAATTGCGCGGTGGTTAGAAAGTTTTGAAATGGAGTCCGATCGAGAATCAATACCAGAGATCAGTTCATACTTAGAAGAATAGTTGAAAAGTACTTCGTTCTTCGATTTCCTCGCTTATGGCGATTCTCCACTCATTCCCGCTGAATTCTCCGTTGTCGAGCTGCTCAACTTGAGCGGAAAAGCGAGGAGATACGAATATAATTCGGAAGAACGTGAATATTCGAGCAAATTTGATAACAGTCTATTCAGGAGGTATAAAACTTTGCCAGTTTGAAGTAGGGATGTGCAAACGATAACGATAGCGATATTTATGCGATATTTAACAAGGTCAATTTCGATGCGATATATCGCATCGCTGGTTTATCTGAACCACTTGAAGCTCAACTGATTTCACCGAGTGAGCGAACCGCTACACAATGGTCGAGAGATGAGAAATGATACGATTATCGTTTCGATTGCGATATATCGCATCGAGAGAGGAATATCGCATTCGTAATTAAGTTTCATTCGTCGATTGCGATATATCGTTTATTGTTTGCACATCCCTAGTTTGAAGACACTAGTTTTGCTTTTAATTTCGAATGATATTTTTATTTCTATCTCAATCGAAGACACGATCCATACTTTAGCACGGGTTTTCTCTAATTTTGTAGGAAAATCGAGACGTTTTACTACAGAAAAAAAATTTTGCCTCCGATTTCTATGAAACTAATGTTATTGACTAAAGTGAGGGTGAGGAGACCGCCTATCTACTTCATTTGGCCAAATTTGCATATTGAGCCGAGTTGTGACCTACCATTTCAAAACGCGCTATCTCAGCCCGTTTTTGACTTACAGAGCCCGGATTTTTTCCCATCGATTCGTTTTTCCAATATCTACAAATACCTCAATTAAAGGTATGGTTTCAAATGTCATCTTCAAGGTGTTAGGTCTGAAAATTCGATTTTTCGGGTATAAAATTAGACTTTTCTCGAAATTTTCCTCTAAAAGGTACGGATTTTATTTCGGAATCTGATTCTCCACCCCAAAATTGAGGTGGTCTCTTATTCCATTAGTCATAACTCTGGACTCTCTGTTGCGATTCTCAGAGGGGACTCCTGGACTTAGTCGTTTTCAGCACTTTTTTTTGCCAAAATCACGTTCTCGATCGTCTCTTGCTCAGAAATCATATTTTCTGGCATTTAAAAAAGCAATCGATAGCTCTTGATGAGCCCGATAAAACATTCGAAGTTTCTCAAGTCGCTAAAGTTGGCTGTTTTTGAGATTTTTCACAATTATTTTTCTCCTTCGTCTTATTTGCTATTCTTTGCTGTGACATGACAGCATTCGAGGATCAGTACATTTGCTGAGCCATATTTTCAACTGAGTCAATGTTGAGCAATATTTTGCAATTCTGTAGCTCGCATCCTTGGCTCTTTCCTGACAGAGAAAAAGGAGAGCGTCTGCAGCCAATGTTCATCCGAATTCATCAGACATGGGAGCCTTCTTCGCCACATCGAGAGTGGACGGCACAAGATAAGGCCAGCGAAGATTTCCCAATTCGACTTCGCCCTCGGAATGTACAAGAGAATGATCGAGAATGTCCAGCAGGGTATCGGAGTCAACCCTCTCGCTGTCTCGTACAAGGAATTCCAGCAGGCACCCGCACACCCGAAGCCGATGGGATGGGCACTGAGAACAATCAAGAAGGGAGCGAAATACAATGTGAAGGCGAAGAAGCTGGTGGTCGATCTCTTCGAAGAGTTCTTCAAACAGTCGAAGAAACTAAGGGCGGAGGAGGCAGAGAAGAAGATGAAGGATACCGCCTCTGAAAATTCGATTTTTCGGGTATAAAATTAGACTTTTCTCGAAATTTTCCTCTAAAAGGTACGGATTTTATTTCGGAATCTGATTCTCCACCCCAAAATTGAGGTGGTCTGTTATTCCATTAGTCATAACTCTGGACTCTCTGTTGCGATTCTCAGAGGGGACTCCTGGACTTAGTCGTTTTCAGCACTTTTTTTTGCCAAAATCACGTTCTCGATCGTCTCTTGCTCAGAAATCATATTTTCTGGCATTTAAAAAAGCAATCGATAGCTCTTGATGAGCCCGATAAAACATTCGAAGTTTCTCAAGTCGCTAAAGTTGGCTGTTTTTGAGATTTCTCACAATTATTTTTCTCCTTCGTCTTATTTGCTATTCTTTGCTGTGACATGACAGCATTCGAGGATCAGTACATTTGCTGAGCCATATTTTCAACTGAGTCAATGTTGAGCAATATTTTGCAATTCTATAGCTCGCATCCTTGGCTCTTTCCTGACAGAGAAAAAGGAGAGCGTCTGCAGCCAATGTTCATCCGAATTCATCAGACATGGGAGCCTTCTTCGCCACATCGAGAGTGGACGGCACAAGATAAGGCCAGCGAAGATTTCCCAATTCGACTTCGCCCTCGGAATGTACAAGAGAATGATCGAGAATGTCCAGCAGGGTATCGGAGTCAACCCTCTCGCTGACTCGTACAAGGAATTCCAGCAGGCACCCGCACACCCGAAGCCGATGGGATGGGCACTGAGAACAATCAAGAAGGGAGCGAAATACAATGTGAAGGCGAAGAAGCTGGTGGTCGATCTCTTCGAAGAGTTCTTCAAACAGTCGAAGAAACTAAGGGCGGAGGAGGCAGAGAAGAAGATGAAGGATACCGCCTCTGAAAATTCGATTTTTTGGGTATAAAATGAGACTTTTCTCGAAATTTTCCTCTAAAAGGTACGGATATTATTTCGGAATCTGATTCTCCACCCCAAAATTGAGGTGGTCTCTTATTCCATTAGTCATAACTCTGGACTCTCTGTTGCGATTCTCAGAGGGGACTCCTGGACTTAGTCGTTTTCAGCACTTTTTTTTGCCAAAATCACGTTCTCGATCGTCTCTTGCTCAGAAATCATATTTTCTGGCATTCAAAAAAGCAATCGATAGCTCTTGATGAGCCCGATAAAACATTCGAAATTTCTCAAGTCGCTAAAGTTGGCCGTTTTTGAGATTTCTCACAATTACTTTTTCCATTCGTCTGTTTCGATGTTATTTGCAAAGTGAATAGCAGTACTTTGCTATAAAATGTGATTTACTTCTGATAAACATTGATAATCAAGACGTCGAAATTTCCGACATCTGGAGTCGAATGTACGATGTTATCGGGATCATCGAAGAACTCAGCCATGTTCTTGTGAATCATATCGAAGATATCGTCAGCCGTGATCTCCCGATCATCCTCATCCACCTCCACTTCCTCCTCGATTGATCCTCCTGCATCATCCAATTCTGAGATCATATCCTCCACGATTTCTCTTCTTCTTCGGTTTCCTCTTCCAGTCTTCTCCAACTCCTTCTTCTTCGCTGCGAGGAGACCTCTGATACAATTCTTGATCTGATCATGCGTCATACGCTCAGATGGCTGAATCTCGGCGGTATCCTTCATCTTCTTCTCTGCCTCCTCTGCGTAAGAATAGGATGAGAGTGAGAGTGAAAGTGAAAGAACACATGCGCTCTCCTTTTTCTCTGATCGGTGAGAGAAGAGAAAAGTATGTGAGCTATGGGATTGAAAAATATGAATCATCATAGTTATAAATTTGCTGCGTCTCGAATGCATTCATTTCAAAGCTAAAAACAGCGAAACATGCGAATAAAAACAGTAATTATGAAATATCTCGAAAATGGTCAACTTTAGCGACTTATTCCACTAAAAATTTTTTATGGATCTCATCAAGAGCTATCAGTGGCTTTTTTTTAAATGCTAGAAAAGATGAGTTTGAAGCGAGATACTACCAGAAACGTGTTTTGAAAGAAAATATTGTTGAAAACGACAAAGTCCGGGAGAGGATCGCAACAGAGAGTCCAGAGTTATGACTAATGGAAAATGATAGTACCTCAATTTGGAGGCGGGGAATCGTATTCAAGATTAAAATTCGTGACGCCAAGAGGAAAATTTCGAAATAATTTGCATATTGTAGTTTTAAAAAAACACGTTATTGCATGAAACGCATCAAAGACGGCGTTTGCACATGTGATCTCCGTTGAGAGAATTGTAGATCTCGTAAATACAAAGCGACTGAAAAAAAATCGGGCTCGGT
The DNA here is from genome assembly GCA_036245825.1 of Pristionchus entomophagus. Taxonomy (NCBI): domain Eukaryota; kingdom Metazoa; phylum Nematoda; class Chromadorea; order Rhabditida; family Neodiplogasteridae; genus Pristionchus; species Pristionchus entomophagus. The sequence goes on along the minus strand of BTSX01000004.1, from coordinate 45,485,905 downwards.
AGGTCAAAAACTGACCGAGATTTTTTTTTGAGATTTTGAGCGTTTTGAAGTGGTAGGTAACAGATCGGCTCAATATGCAAATTTGGCGAAATGAAGTGGATAAGCGTTCTCCCCGTCATCACTTTAGTCAATACCATAAGTTTCAAAGAAATCGAAAACCCAAAATTTTTTTCTGTAGTAATCGTTCCTACTAAATAACAGAAAACCCGTGTTATCTCACTCTCCATTATGCATGCTTGGTCTCCGATTGTGTAATCAAGATGGTTTGCAACAAGGAGGGGCACAATCATTCCGGAAACACTTTTACAGATTCCGTCAAAAATTCAGAAAACGACACAATATTTTTGTAAATCTTGAGCAATTATTTATGGATCATTTGTATTATATCTACATACGTGAGACTATCTAAATTCACAATTTTAAAAAGCGATTATTTCTTCTATCCACCATTACGATGATCCATTATCGACCATTACGGCATTTCGATCATTATCGACCATTACGGCATTCGAGTGCGACGCTCTCTTAAAGTTCGGTCGGTCCACATAAACGCGCCGCTCTCGTTTCCTCCTCCCAAGCCGGATTGGTCACCGTGGGAGGGTATGACCTAATCATGGCATGCCTTATCCTCGCTACTCTCAACTGCCTATCTCTGTGCAATGATTCAAGAATCTCTGAACTGGAACGCGCTTAGTAAGATCAATTTCCAGGTTCTGGGTCTGTCCGAAGTACGAAGACAAGATGAAGCAGCAGTTGATCTACTCAAGTCGGGATGCGTACTCTATCACACGCAACGGCAGCAGAATCGCATGGCCGGAGTGGGGTTTGTCGTGAGTGGGGAGGCTGAGCGGATAGTAGTGAGATTTGGCGGCTTAACTCGTAGGGTCTGCTTTCTTGACTTGGAAGTACCGAACAATGAGCTCATTCGTATTTTCCAGGTCTACGCGCCTGCAAATTCGAGGGATGATTCCGAGTACAGTGACTTTCTCGATCAGCTCGAAGCAGCATACAACGCACCTGTGTCTGGAAGCCACCGGTACCGATATGTGCATAAGGTCATAATGGGGGATCTAAATGGGAAAGTGGGTAGTCGTGAATTGGGGGAACACTCTGTGGGGGCATTCGGGTATGGGGAAAGGAACAAAAAAGGGCAAATGGTTGTGCACTTGTGTGATCGGCTCAATCTCAAAGTGGGTAACTCCTTCTTTCAATCCGCAAGTTCACTTGGGTTTCTCCAAACGGGTTAACAGCAAATGAGATCGATTTCATCCTTTATCCTTGGGAAATGGCAGTGAGGGATATCGGAGTGCTAAATCGATTCGATTTTACCACTGATCACAGACTCGTAAGAGCTTCAATCTCATTCCCTCGCCGTTTCCCATGGAGAAAGGAAACGACCGGTCAGGGTGATTCGCGCCTCGAGAATAGACTGTTTAAACTCAGTCTACGATTAGAGTTACAAAGTAGAGGAGCGGATCTGGGGTACGGTAACATTGTGGATGCGATTAGAGGGGCGGGGAAAGTAGCAACGGTTTATACACCTAGGGATGGAGGAATTTCACAATCAACTAAGGATCTACTAGCGCGCCGAAAGGATTATAAGATGCAGTCAGCCGGCATGCCTCGTTTACAGTGGCTGCTTCTAAACAGAGCGATCCGTCAATCTTTCAAAAATGATAGAGAACGGTCGTATCTCAATTACGTTGATGCGGCCATTGCGAGCGGGAAAAGCTATAAAAAGACTGCTGCAAGAATAGCTGTTGGGAAGGGTAGAATTCATAAAATTAGGGACGTGTCGGGAATTTTGGGAACGCACAATATTGGGTATAGAGAGGGTCTTCCAAGCATTTTATAACGATTTGCACGCAGGGGACGGTGGAATAGGATATAGATCAATTAGAGTAAGGGATCCCTTCATTCCTTTGTGTGTTGATGAAGTGGAACAAGCACTTCGACATTTCAAGTCAGGCAAAGCGCCGGGAAGGGATGGGATCACTGGGGAAATGTTAAGGGCGGGGACTGACTACTTAGCTCCATTACTATCAGAGGTTTTTAACAACATACTAACCGGTAGTGTCCCAGATGGATTTGGTGACTCGCGCACTATCCTGCTGCCCAAAACAGGTGATCGTTCTCTCGCTAAAAATTACCGGCCAATCAGTCTTCTTCCTGCTTTGCAGAAAGCTCTCACCGGAATTTTGAATAAGAGACTCGCACCTATTCTGGATAGTGGGAGGAGTTGGGAACAAATGGGATTTAGACAGGGACATTTTACGGTAGACGCCATTCACACTCTCAAAACGGTAGTCACAAACTGCATTGATCATCGCTTACCGATTTATTTACTATTCGTGGATATTTCTAAGGCGATTGATTCGGTGTATGCGGAGGCTGTCTACAAGGCGCTGGAGGTGGAAGGTGTTCCGTCGGAAGTAGTTAAGCTCCCTCTCCCGGTGTAGCAAAAGTGTAGTCATTGTGAATGGAAAAGAAGTGGAAATTAATGTTGGAAGAGGGCTTAGACAAGGGGATTGTTTGTCACCCAGGCTGTTTGCAGTCTTGGATATGCCATTCCGTCAATTAGACTGGGCGGGGAAAGGGATTAACATCAACGGGCGATTCCTCTCTCATATTCTCTTTGCCGATGACACAGTGCTCATTTCTCACGATGAGCGACAAATTCAATCGATGGCAATAGAGTTAGAGAGAGAATTAAAAAGGGTGGGGCTCCAACTTAACGGTGATAAATTGGTGGGAATGTCTTCTAAGGGTAATCCCAGGGATGTAAAAAAAACATTATAGCACTGTCCTATTCAGTAGGATCTGCCTGTTTGGAAGCTCATTGCATCTAAGTCATCTAGGTACTTCTTTGCAATCATAATTTGACCGGACATCACGCCTCATTTGCATACAAGAGGCAATAAACGAACAATCTCGGAAAAATCGCAGACTCTTCATGAAGAGTTGCTCATAAACCTGAAGAATGTGACTTTGATAGCCCGTGAAAAAGAGGAAAATGTTCTAAATAGGTTTCAAAAACGATTGGAATCAACTCTTCATTACCTTTCCCATCAAAAACGACCGATCTCCGGATGACGAAAATCGCGAAATTGCTCTTCACACTACTTTTGACTCTAAAATCGTCTTCTTTGAAAAACTATTCAGGGTCGAAAAAATCATAAATATTCATTATTTATATTATTCACAAAAAAATATAACAAGTAGTTTTTCTGGTGTATTTTGACACGTTCTTTCCGAGCCTACGCAGTTTCCGTCCTCAGCGGATCATTTGACGGCCAACAAAGTATCAAATAGAGATCAGTTGTTGAGGTGAATTTCAAGGTCGAAAAACATGTTGTTCTCATTTCAATCGCGCGCGGCTCTTTGGATGAAATTCTAGGTCGAAAGCGTGACTTTCGAGTGGTACAAAAGGAATCACTGAGAGAGAAACAGTATCAATATGAAATTCGCCTTCATCCTCGCCCTTCTCTTCTTATTCATCGCACAGGTTTGATTTCGAACTCAATGTTACACCTATCCGACTTCGGCGATAGATCGAGGTTTTCCAACCATATCCGTTGAGAATTCAGCCGTAGGTTGAATGTATGTTCAAAATGTGTGCTACGAAACATTATAATTTCCATCATTGCCACATGATATCCATGATTTTAGGCTGTCCAGGGCAAGCCAATCGACGGTGGAGAACTAAGGTGAGCATCCTCTTTGCAAAGAAACCTTTGCAAAAAGGTAAACGAGTTATAAAAAAACACAAACTTCTACTTTCCACTAACCTAACTAAAAAAAAACGGCAAGCGAAAAATCTAGATGAATTTGCAAAGTATAAAAGTTTGTGCGCTATTTCAAAGACATACGGTCGACTTATTTAAAGAGAAATGAGAATTCAAAAACGTTTGCATTAAAATAACGCCATATGATAGTTGCTTCCCGTTAGATTAGGAGGATACGGTATGTATTTTGATGGAGGGGGTTTAATATGCATGGATATTTGCAGACATGTTTACTCAATGTCAGTTTTCTTTTAAAAAAATATGGTGGAACTGTTGAAGAGAACATCTCAAATTGCAGCATGCGGGTCCGTCGAGATTGTGGATTCAAAGGCGCACACGACTGCTAAGGAGATCATCAAATTGCTCTTCCTGATCTTCCTGATTAATTTCGTGCATTTAAAACAATCAGAACATGTATGAAGCACAACAAATGGTGCCGCGGTCGCGACATCGATATTATTTTGTTAATTTAGCTCTTTCCTCATCTGCGAGAATCCTTTCATGTTAGAGCGGTTACTTTATGTTGCCCCATGTGTTATCCCCGTTAAACTCAGTTTCTTCTCGATCCAGGGCATTGGAATGTGACATCCGCAGGGAGCTCGACAATGGTACAAACATCGTTTCTAAATCGTTTACACAAAATGTAATGTAAACATGCTGGTTTGTGCCTAGGGCGCGTCTTAATTCTGGAGGTATGCGATGGCATGAGGAAATATATTTTTACATCCTTATAATAATATCGTCAAAGATTGAGACCCGTAAGACATCAACCACGCTGTTTCTGAATACGACATCTACTCTCGAGCCAGTCCAATTTTGATCGTCAAAAGACAGTAACTTCGGTGTACAGTATCGCCCATAAGTCTACGTCCAAAAATTCAAAGCTATGTAACTTTTTAACTAGATGATATTTACGATGATACTGTACATCACGCTTATCTTTTTAGTTTTTGTACCGTAACTTCTTCCTTTCACATTTGGTGATGTGTAGTATGCATTTTCGGATTCTACATGCAAAAATACGCCAGAAACTCCTGTAGAGGCATTATTCTGAGAAAGTGAATTTTCGACCCAAAATCGGACCACATGGTGAAAAAAATGAAAAAGTCGAAAAAAATTTCATCTCCAAAAAATATGTCTATACGAGTTTCTGGTGTATTTTTGCGCGCTGATTCCGAATTTCTATATGACAGCTCATGAAAACGTATTTGTGAAAATTTATGATTGAAAAACTAGAAAAATCTCGAAAGATCGTAGGGTTTTCGGACAAAAAGCTTTGCCATTTTTTCCTACCATCCGATCATTCTGATTTTTGGGGTTCTGTCAGGTACCACAGCAGTCGATGGAGAAGAATTTGCAAAAGAGATAGAGCATGGAAGAGTGCTCAACAGGCCCTAGCCTTGAATTTTGATTTTGAATAAAAACTGTTGTCTGTAATAACAGTAGGAACTGCGCGATTATATAGTGCTTAGCAAGGCTGTGATTCACATCAATCATGTATAGCGTGGGAAAATAATAGCGATTTATTACTTGCATGAATTCTTGCAGAAAAGAGAATAATATTATATCGTTATAGAAGTTGCTTCTGGGTCATTCTGGGTCCAAAAGCGAGTGGCGAGCGGTTGAGTCGCGATTTTCGCTCTCCGACTCCGGTTCCCTCCGCCCAGGATCTAGTCTCCCTCTCCCAGAAGCGTTTGGCACGCGGGAGTTGTACGCCACCCTGATGAGTCGCCATCTCTACATCGGCACCATCAACGCCAGGACGCTCGCCCCCAAGGACAAGCAGATCGAGTTGGAACTCGCCCTCGACAAGATCAAGTGGGACGTGATAGCAGTGCAGGAAGCAAGGATTGTGGGTTGTGCCTCGTTCAATCTTACATCCTCAGGCACTGTAGTCTACCACTCGGGCGGTCCTACTGCGTCCCATGGCGTGGCATTCCTGCTCCGACCGCACCTCGCGCGACGAGCTGTGTTCCATGGCCTCTCCCCTCGTCTAGCGACACTCCTCCTACCCATCGAGCGCCTCTTCCTAGTCTGTGCGTATGCTCCAACGTCGTCCTACGATGACAAAGAGTACGATACCTTCATGGACCAGGTTGAGGCCACTTTGCGGAGAGCGCCAAGAGGCTGTATGCCAGTGTTGGTTGGGGATTTCAACTGTAGAGTCGCGCGTGAACCTGGCAATGAAAGACTTGTCGGTAACTACGCTTCTCCGACCCCCAACTCGCGTGGACGGACTTTCACAGAAGTCTGCGTGAGAACCGGCCTGCGCATTTGGAACACGTTCCCGAAAAAGAGACATGGCCGGATCTGGACTTGGCGATCTCCCAACGGCTCCACATTCAACCAGATTGACTTCGTTGCAGCGCCTCCCATGGCGAGAGTTGTCAATTGTGGAGTCGTAGGTCGTTTCGAGTTCAACTCGGACCATCGCCTTGTCCGGATGTGTCTATCCCTCCCCGACCAGGTGAAGCACAAAAGATGCAGGGAGAGGTTTGATCTCGACCGAGTCTCTTTTACTGCCAACGCGAATCTCCTCGCGTCAGTGCCTCTCACCCGTCCCGCCTCTGCTGCCGAAGCCTACGATACGGTCCGGGCATTCACTGAGACCGCAGCAAGCGACTGTTGGAGAGTGCGAAGAGTCCCGCCCTGGATATCTCCTGCAACCCGGAACCTCCTAGCGGCGCGCCACAAGATGCAATCCGACCCCCAGGGAACCGTCGCCTACTCCACCGCGTGCAAAGCAGCCCGACTGAGTCTCTCCGATGACATCCGGAAACGAAAGGAGTCGCAAGCTCGTCATGCTGCGACTATGGGAAGGAGCATAGTGAAAGCGATGCTAAGCCTCCAATCCTCTAAGAAGCGTCTTCAAGTCCCTGACCTTGCTACTGGTGCTCTGTCTCAAGAGGCAACTATTGCTACGGTCCAGCGCTTCTTTGAGGAACTCTACACCCCCGGAGTGCACCTTCCCCTCGCGGTCCCTTCGCGCCCCCTCGATCCCCTCCCTCCCTTCCTTCCCGATGAGACCCGGCACGCGATGTCCCTGCTCAAGGAATCCTTCCCGAGATGCTCTACCATGCGAAAGACCACCTCGCCCCCGTGATAGCCGACCTACTCAATCGCCTGGTAGCCGGAGATCAAGTTCCCGATGGTTTGGCAGAAGCCATCGTCTCTCTTCTGTACAAGAAAGGAGACTGCACCAACATCGGAAACTTTCGACCAATCTCCCTCCTTACCGTAACCCTGAAGACCATGACACGTTGCATTCTGAAAAGATTCGAGGTAGTGCTTGAAGAGACTGAGTCGTCCACCCAAACCGGTTTCCGGTGCGGGCACAGCACCCTGGACAACCTGCACGCCATCAAGCAGGTCGCAGAAAGGTCATCGGAATACGGTATCCCCATCTACCGTGCCTTCGTCGACTTCCGCAAGGCCTTCGATTGCGTGGAATGGAGCGCGGTCTGGCAGTCACTCTGGTCATCGGGATGCCATCCTACCCTCATCCACCTTCTTCGTCGCATCTACGAGTCGTCTTCAACCCTCATCCGCGTCAACGAAGATATGGTTCCGGTCACCGTTCGAAGAGGAGTCCGCCAAGGAGACACTCTGTCCCCTCGTCTCTTCAACGTGGTCCTTCGATCGGCGATGGATGACATCGACTGGGGAAGCGACGGGATTCGGATTGATGGAAGATACCTGAGCCACCTCGAGTACGCGGATGACATCGCCCTGATCGCCAAGTCTCGACCGGAACTGGAGCGGATGTTGAAGAAGCTGATGGAGGCATGCAGCCGCGTTGGTCTCGAAATCAACGCCTCCAAGACCAATCTCCTCACCTCCTGCACCACTACCAGAGCACCCATAGTCATCGGGAACCTGCGATTTGAATTCGTCGAGTCTGCCACGTATCTTGGAGGAAGAATCTCTCTTCCACTTGACCACCCAGACGAAATTGAGCACAGGATCAGACTCGGTTGGTACGCATGGAGTAAGCTGTCCCACCTCCTCTCTTCCCGACTTCTTCCCATGAAGACCAGGAGGAGACTCTTTGAGAGTTGCGTCACCTCTACCGTACTCTACGGATGTGAATTATGGGCCTTGCGATCGAGCGACAAGGAGAAGCTGTGTGTGACCCAACGGAAGATGGAGCGGAAAATGGTCGGAGTTTCGCTAAGGGATTGCTGGAGAAACGAACGCGTGCGAGGGATCACGAAACTGCGCGAGTGGAACCAAGAAGGACTGAAACGGAAGGCGCGCTGGGCACTCAAAGTGCGAAGAGTTGGGTTGAATGAAATAAATAGCCCTAAGTACTCAACTTTTCTGAGAGAAATCAAAAGAATTGGCATTCATACTGTACCATCAACCCTGAACTATTGCAGGTTCATCGAAATGGACACGAAAAAGGAGTCATACAGCCAGGAGAATTCGACAAATCTCTTGCTTGAGAAAAGCGACTATTAAGCTGTGCATCACATATTTGTGATCGTTATTGATGTCAAATAAACATTAATATTTATTTCCTGATTCAATACTTACGATTTTATAGCATGCACATAATGCTATCTGAAAGAAATCGAGTGAAATGAGGATCTGAGGATAAGGAGTCGTAGTCAATCATGGATTGTGAGCAAAGTGCGCTTAACAAGAGAATGAACATACCGTTTGTGAACAACGGCTGATTAACAATATTGCTAGGAAACATCAAATTTTTTTCTGGAATCGATGATGATTAATGATGATTTCCGTTAGAATATGAGGTGCGCTAAAATTAGGTTAATCGTGCACGCTAGTGATACCAACTGCGTTTTTATTGTGAACTCTGTTTTTATTGTGCGCTCTCTCTCGTCAGTCAGAGAGGCGACAGAGCACTCGAATCGAGGAGAGTTGGATGCCGATTTGTCACCACTAGTGCAGGCTGACACGTTGTTTCTTTCCTAAAAGAAACCAAATTGCTTTACGTGAAATCGAAATATTCCCAACCATCACCCTTTCGCAGGCTGCCGAACCCATCCCCTGAGTACCGCCCATTTTCTCTAACCGATTGCTCTAAGGGCTACTCACGACTATTGTCTCGACCACAGGATATTACTATGTTATGAGAATATGGGCACGGAAATGCGGATCCAACATGCAAAATTTCGAGTTTAATCCGGCTCATTACGGTCAGAAAATTTGCTTTGCCATTAACACTTTTCCCTCATCCATGAAGCATCATATCTCACGCATTCCACACTCACGTATCACCCCCATTCCATCATGTTTTGTATTTATTAGAAAGAAGAAGGGGAATATGACACATACCATTCCATCATCTAAACCTCTCCTTCTTCACCGTTTAGGTGGTGATTGAGCGCGCTGAATAAAAAGACGGATTTTTCCTTCTGACAACCCTAATCATAACATCGATCTCTCATGGGGCTTGTCCTGTTCTCATTGGTCCCTCTCTCAGTCCAAGAATGCTGTGCTTGGGCTCCTGATACCGATGGACGCGGTGGTCTGGTTTGCTATTTTTTTAAAAATTGATCATTAATATCTATCTTACAGTGTGGCGGAAATGGCCCGTGCAATTTCTTCTGCTGTAATTGCGATGGTGGATGCTATGTTCCATTCTGGAGGCCTGATAAGGGAGACTTGCGCAGAAAACGATCTATCTCGGGAGGCTAGTTCTAAGCTCTTTCACCCAACCCACCCCATGTTTTCTTACCGTAATATGTGGCATACCTGTGACTGACAGACCGATCACCGTATCACTGATATGATTGCACTACTTGATTCAAAACGATAAAGTGTCAGACTTTTGAAAAACTTCATTTCGAGGTAGGTTTAGCATAGTTGTATAATTGTGTCATTATCAGAGCAGTTGAATCTTCCGGATCCTCTTTCTCTCGAGTCTCGTCGTTTCTCGGTTCTCGATTTAAATGGAGACCGCGTGATTTCTGAAATCGAGGGAGAGACATTCATGTTCAATTCAACCAGATCGATCAGAAGCAAGAGAGCAACCAAATGGTGAGATAACTAGAATGGATGTCTTAGTTATCTCAGCCGGTACTGCAAGAAAATATATCATTTAACTAATACAGCAGTTAAATGATATATTTTCTGAGTTCAAAATGAGTTCCGCGGTTAAATGGTCAAGTGCAATCTGAACAATCTATTAACCAGAAAACATTGACTCACAATAACCTTCAATGCTGGTCCTCATTATGAAGAATATCAGGGCCTAGGCTTCTGCGGTGTTTCGCGAACGTTGACAACAGTTTCCAAATTCGTGAAATCAATAAATCGATAATCGATATGACTACCACCACTCCTTTACCGGCTTCCTTACTTCCCATGCCTCCGACTACCGTACTCGCCCACCTCACCGGTAGGTGTAGGTGGGTGATTGCAGCTTCAGAACGGGATTTTCATCATCGATGTGGCAAGTCGGTTAGTCGGTAGTTCAAAATTATGAGTAGTACCCGGCTTCAAGATGACGTGACAATCCGCAAAAAAAATCACAAATTGTTCTCTCATTTCACTACCTAGATTAAGCATCAGATCTCGCGTATTGCAACCTTCCGATTCATGTGTCCTCGTTCAACCGTTGATCCAACATATCATACCCACAACTGGAAATGTGAGAGGAAAAGTATAGCAATGAATTCGGGAAAGGGAAAAGAGGCAATGGTGTCTGAGTAATCGTGTTGAGGAAATGCCTGACTAATGAGAAGCTGTGTATTGGTAGAAGCGAGAAATTAGTGTGAATCAGATCGTAGGAGAAATTGGGGAAGATATTTTTAGACAGTACATAAGGAGGAGGAGCCTTTTTAAGGGAGCGAACAATGATACATTTCATTCCTCATTCTACCTCTCTCCGCATAGGAAGCTATTCGATTTTCAAGTAAACAGTATATTGTATGATAAAAACACTAAGATTGTTAAAGACCGTTTTCTAGTGGTTGCTGTGCAACGGAGTCGGCCTCTGCAATTTCAGCTGCTGTAATTGTGCAGGGATAAACGATCCATCTCTGAGGGTTAGTTGTCGCTAACCTCCCTCACTCACTCCCTCCCACTTTGACATAATGTAATATGTTACCTACCCCTGACTGTGCGACGTAACCCCGATTCACTGACATGGCTCTAATTACGATACGATGAGTTGTCAGCCTTTCGCAAATCTTATAACAATTCAGTGTATCCAATCAAACGTTGACCCAATAATAGTTGTGACATTGTGTCATTTTCAGAGCAGTCGTTTCCTTCGGATCTTTCTCCCGAATCTCGTCGCTTCTCTGCTGTCGACTCGAATGGCGATGGAGTGATTTCTGAAATCGAGGGAGATGCTTTCATAAATCCAACCAAGTCTATCAGAAACAAGAAAGAGATCAAATGGTGAGATAACTTGAATATTACGTAGTTATTCATCCTAACCGGTACACTTATTACTTCTATCAACTAAAGTACATGGGTTGTATAAATGAATTTATCCCAAGTACTTGAATTTACTTAGAAAAAATACTCAAAATGGAGAGGTATGTATGTACGTCTCCTATCTACCCTCACCATTTCTTTTGTTTCAGGTTCATCGAAATGGACACGAATGGGGACGGAGTGATCCAGCCTGGAGAATTCGACAAATCTCTTGCTTGAGAAAGACAAACATCAAGTCTCGCATCGCATAATTGTAATCGATATTACTGACAAATAAACACTATGATTTATTTGCTGACTACGATACATTCCATATACGAAGTAAATACACAATCTGCCCATTAGATTTTCCAAAGCCTGAGCCTAAATTGCCCTGGCGCTACGCGCCGGGGCTAATATTAGCTAGGAGTGAGGGACAAAGTAACATGTGGATCTGAGGATCGTAATCAATCAGGTTTGTGAGCGAAGTGCACCGAAATCGCGTATGTACGCACCGCTCCTGGGAAACATTGCAATCTAATCATGAAACGATGCCTTTCGAAAACGACTTTCGTTCGAATGAAATCGTGCACGCTAGTAATGATAAATCAAGAGAGAGATTAAATGGCGAGATTACTTGAAATTTATTCAGTTATGATTATTTAGTAATACTCTCATTATTTTTCGTTATCTCTCGTCGGTTAGAGAGTCGAGAGAACACGCGAATTGAGGAAAGTCGAGTTCTTATTTCTCATCACTAGCTGACACGCTCTTTCTTGCCTAACATCAACCAAATTCATAAACGAAAAATCGAATTATTGACAACCATCACAACATTGGTTGCTACCGTACCCATCTCCATGAATACCGTAATTGTTCTGTCAACGGTAGCTGCATAACGTATTCAACTACACTACCTGGCAACACTGTTTATTGTAGAATTTTAGATATTGCTTGATTTCAATATTGCCCGTGTGAGCATAGTAAGGCAATCACTGCGATGAACAAAAAAGGAAACGGATGCCCGGTTCCAACTGGCAAAATTCCGAGGTGATAGCGGCTTCAGGAAGACCTGAAAATTAACTTTATCTTTAACACTTTTCTTCATTATATCGATATTTCATATTCTTACCTTCCGATTGATGTATCACCACCACGTTAACTAGCAATGGCAAAATGACAATGACTCTCCTCATATCGCGTGCATCAGAGAAGCGATTGAATACGCGAATTGAGGAGAATCGATTCCGATTTTCCGCGAATAATGTCATCCATTCCCATTCCATTATGTTTTGTCTTATGAGTAAGGGAGACGTTCATTTTAAAGGAGCAAGAAATGACACATATCATTCCTTCGATATTTTTTTTAAAATATGCGTTTTTAAACGCTTAATAAAGATATTTTTTGTAGTATGTTCTTTGTTTTGTAAAAGTAGTGATTAGAACATCAATATCTTCGGCGATGCGTATCTTCATCGTGCTCGTCATGTTCTCATTGGCTCTCACCGGCAAGTATGCGGTCCTCACTATCGATGGCACTGTCAGGCAAACAGAAGCAGACCTGTAAGCGTTACTTAAATATTGATTAATCATGTATTTATTATCAAGGATATAAAGTATCGGAAATAAGTCGCACGCTGTGCCCTAACGCAAACGGCCTCATAATAAACGAGAATCCTCGTCGCTTGTTTTGTAATTCAATGATATGTACAGTATCGGAAATAAGTCACCGTCCTAAAATTAAAAGTGGTGTAACTTTTGAACTAGATGAGATATATGTTTGAGCTTTTGACAGTTGTTAGTATGTGTACTCCTACATACGCTCACTATGTTAGACCTTAGTGCGATTTCGCAATGGTGTATAGTGATGACACAATCTTTCAAATGTTGTTCAGAGCGGATTATTTGCTCAATGAATTTTTTTCTCAACCTTTTTGTTTCCTGTGGTGATAGAAGATCTCATTACCTCTCCGATAAACATAAGTACTCATGGGAGTGTACTGTACAGAGGCTTTAGACTGGCTCAAAAATAGGTCCCGAAAAAATGGATTTTCGTTCATAGACGTGCTAGAGACTCGTTCAAAAGATCAAAATGATCCTCAGCATAATTCCTGATGATCCTCAAAGTTTGATAACGATAGCTCTAAATTTGCCCTCAGGGCACGAATTTTTCTCTTTTTCGCATGAACATTGTTTCCGCTATTTTGAATGAACACAGTTTCAAGGACGCTTTTTGTGCAAATGGACAGGATAGTTGCATAGCCATGGAACAAATGATTCACAACTTTGTAGATCATTTGGATATCTGTTCTGTCCGCGGCAGCCGAAAATCCGAGGTCAATCGATTTTCGACCAAAAAAATTACCAATCATCAGTCGAAAACAATTTCTCTCAGAACTTCCTGACTAAATTTTTTTCTGGTATATCTTTGTGTGCTGAATCCGAATTCCGATATGAGAGCCCTTGATATCATGAATGAAAAAATTTAAAATTCACAACTTTCAAAATCGGTTATTTTTTTCAAAACAATGATCTCGGATTTTCGGTTGTCGAGGGCAGGAGAGATATCCAAATGCTCTACGAAGTTAGGAATCATTTGTTCCATGGCTATGCAACTATCCTGTCACGGAACGACATTTGAACAAAAAGCAGCCTTGGAACTGTGGTCATATAAAATAGCGGATGTTCATGTTCATGTGAAAAAGAGAAAAATTCGTGCCCTGAGGGCAAATTAAGAGCTATCGTTATCAAACTTTGAGGGTCATCAGGAATTGTGCTAAGGATCATTTTGAGCTTTTGAACGAGTCTCTAGCACGTCTTCGAACGAAAATCCATTTTCTCGGGACCTATTTTTGAGCCAGTTCAAAGCCTTTGTACAGTACACTCCCATGAGTACTTATGTTTATCGGAGAGGTAATGAGGTCTTCTATCACCACAGAGAACAAAAAGGTTGAGAAAAATATTTATTGAGCAAATAATCCGCTCTGAACAACATTGGAAAGATTGCGTCATCACTATACACTATTGCTAAATTGCACTAAGGTCTAACATAGTGAGCGTATGTAGGAGTACACATACTAACACCTGTCAAAAGCTCAAACATATATCTCATCTAGTTCAAAAGTTACACCACTTTTAATTTTAGGACTGTGACTTATTTCCGATACTGTACATATCATTGAATTACAAAACAAGCGACGAGGATTCTCGTTTATTATGAGGCCGTTTGCGTTAGGGCACAGCGTGCGAAAGCGGACAATTTCTTTGTATTTCGTGGCGGACGGTTATCCATGATCCCCGTACGGGGTAATGGTAACGGTGAAACATAGGCGAGATGACAAATGAGAATGAACGTTTGCTCATTCAATATCTTCAAAATTAAAATTAATTGAACTAATATTTTGATCCTAATCAATGAAACAATGCATCATAACTTGTCTGCAAAGTTATTGAAATTTTTATCCGTTCAATTTCATGCTAGCTCGAATTTTGCTTGTTTCACGATTTTCAAATGTTTACTCCTCATAGGAAATTTATGGAAACCCCGGCTTCATTATTATTTTCTGAATCCTCATAAGTGCAATCGTAAGTGAGCCGAATTTTAATTTTGTTCCTATTCCTCGAGATATGGAACCTTTTAGAATGCTTTTACGATTTTCTCGATCATCAAGAAAAAATTGAAATTTGGCTCACTTACGATTGTAACCCTGCTCATGAGGATTCAGAAAATAATAATGGAGCTGAGGTTTTCATGAATTTCCTAGGATGAGTTCTCATTTCAAAATAGTGAAACAAACAAATCCCGACTCAGCATGAAATTTAGCGAATAAAATTAATTCATAAACAAGTCACGCAATTATTGAGTCATTACTCCATTGAATAGGAGAAAAATATAACAGTAATTAATGATAATTACGAAGAAATTGTAGAAACAATTCTCAATTCGAATCTTTCATTTTGTCTATGTTTCACCCCATTACCCTTTGAGATGATTGTCATGGAGAGGCGATCGCCGCCATTTTGTCCTCTCCCACACGCTGTGTAGGGTCAACAAGTGGCTGGAACAGGTAAAAAGTCCAGTATGCTCGAAAGTAGCTCCCTAGGGTAACTTTTGATTCTGAATCAACTGGCGTTTTCAATTTCTCGACCTGAGCCTTCTGAATCCGGTTACGTCACGACGTCGATTGTGTCAAAATCTTGTTCTTCGATAAACACTGCCCCGTAAAGGGTCAAAAAGGCAGAAAATCGCGCGAACCCGACCAGGATTTCATGCTCTGTCAAATGAAACTGTGGACGAGGGTCTAGCTTTTTTGGTTTTTCGAGAAAATGCAAATTTTTGACTAAGTCCTATGAGGTATGGAATATACTATTAAAACCGTCGAATCTAGTTTAATCTAACGCAAACGGCGTCATATATCTTTCAGTGTGGCGGAGTTGGCCCCTGTAATATCTTCTGCTGTAATTGTGATGGTGGATGCTGGGAACCGAATCGAAAACTATCCATCTCAGAAGGCTAGTTTTCGCTGATCTCTCTCACCCCCCCCCCCCCTTCCACTCCTCGTTCACCGACCGCTGATATGACTCCCTTACTAGATGTTGTTCAGTTAAACATCCATTAAAACATTAATATAATCCTAGTTTCGACATGCTTGCACATTTTGTTGTCCCCTTGTTAGAGCAGTTGATTCCTGCAGATATTTCGTCTCTTGAGTCTCGTCACTTCTCTGCTGTCGATGCAAATGGAGATGGAGTGATTTCTGAAGTCGAGGGAGAGGCTTACATGAATTCAACCAAGTCCATCAGAAACAAGAGAGATACCAAATGGTGAGATAACTTGAACTGTACGTTGCTTGTTATCCTAGACTCCCCATCCTAATTATGAGCCGTTTGTGCGCCAAAAAATAGCACAAAAGCCAATTATGCCCAAATATTATATGTCTAGGGAGAGCGGCTGATCCGTTGAGAGTGTGTTTTGTGAAAAAAAAATCTTGGACGGCCCATCTGAGAAAAACCACGGGTTGTATATCTTAGCCGGTTTCTCAACAATGACCATAGAATTTTGAAGGTTCGCTGAAATGGACACGAATGGGGACGGAGTTATCCAGCCAGGAGAATTCGATAAATCTCTCGCTTGAGAAGGGCGTTCATCAAGATTCGCTTCGCATAATTTTAACTGATATTGCTGCAGATAAACACTATGATGTATTTGCTGACTTACGGTACATTCCAGATCCGTTTTATACACACAATCTTGGTGGAGAGGTAACATGAGGGTCTCCGGATGAGGAGTCGTAATCAAACAGGGTGGGTATTAGTAATTTATCCAGGACATGCCATAGGAAAGGTATTGGGTGGATGGGGGAAAGTCACTAGACTTACTCTAGGGTCACTGGTACAATCAATCTACAGAGGGAGAGGGATATAATTTTATAGGGCAGCGGAAATACGGTAGGTCATGAGTCTTTCTATCGATTGGGTGGAGAGGGGATAGCGGGGGTTACGCTTTTCTGTCTCGAAGAGGCCTGCTAATGCCAGATGAAAGTGCACTGCAAAAAAAAACACTGCAAAAATGGTTTGCTCTACGGGCTACGATTTTATTCAACGAGAATCATATCTGGCCTATTGCAACCTTCCGATTCAAGTGTCCTCTTTCAACCGTTCACCCAACAGATCGTACAAACAGAATACGTGGAAAGAAAAGTATGGAAATGAATTCGGGAAGAGAGGCGATGCTATCTGAGTAACCGTGTTGAGGAAATGTCTGACTAATGAGAAGCTGTATGTTGATAGGAGCGAGAAATTAGTGTGAATCAGATCGTAGGAGAAGTTGGGGAAGATTGGCATTAGACATCACACAATGAGGAGGAGCCTTTTGAAGGGAGCGTACAATGATACATTTCATTCCTCCTTCTACCTTTTGTTAACCCAACTACCTTCCCTTTTCAGATCCCTGTAGGTGCCCTGTTCTCCATCCAAGCAGCCACAAGCTCGAGGCTGAATGGATATCAGAGTGAGTATTAGTGATATTAGGAAATTATTCTCTTCAATCTGTGTGCTTTCTAGTCGGTCAGATAAACCAGAGAGTGCGAGAAATAAAGATAATTCCGATTTGTCATTAATAGTGAGTATTCTTGGAGGATCATTGAACTAGGAATTAGACCGTTTAATCTTTTAGAAACGCGGAATTTTGGTAAACAAGCAAACATATTGGTTCGCTATATTGCTCTTCGAATCGTGATCAATGCTCTCCTCGAAAGAGATTTCATCATCCATGAATTATTTTTTTAAATGCAGTGATCGCCATCGCATACATCCTCGGGCAGTACTTCCACCTAAGGTACACCGTCCTCTTCGGACTTCCCGAGGATTGTTGGCAAATTGATATTTTCTATTATTATTGAAAAATAAAATAAGCGCTCTTTATTTTTAAACTGATGGATCTGCATAAGTTTCACATGCGAAGTAAATTATCTTTATGGAATCGATATTGATTTCTGCGTTGTCAACAGTCTAACAAAAACAAATCAAACAAAACACATGTAGTGATCGATAATGACAATAAAATCTATCAAAGCTGCTCGGAACATCAATGTTATTCACGTCTGAATGATCAAGTATACTGTGTCAAAGTTTTGTAAAGGTTTCGCTTCGGAAATTTAATTCTCCTATAAGTTTCATGTTCGATTGAAGAACCATTGAGTGATCCAATGTCACTTTGAGAGAAGTTGGAAAAATACATCACTCAAAAACGGAAGCACCCGCAGATCTCACCTCTTCCTCTTCCCATCTGCATCTCTAGCGTTTCTCGATACTCGTGAATGTGAAATCTCTTAGATGCCGGGCTATGCTCGTTCCTCGGTAGTTGATCTTTGATATTTGATATCTTGTTTCCACCAGGAATTGATCAAAACCATTTTCTTCAAAAACAATTACAGAATACAGTGTACGCCCCTCTACTGACGAATCTCAATCTTTTTTCGAGTGAGTAAATGGGGAGAGGCGAGACGAGAGATAAAGGGGCGGAGCCTCTCTCGCACGCGTCTCTCTCACCCCCCCCCCCGCTCTCTCGCCTCGCTCCCCCCGCTCTCCTCCCGCGATCGAGCACAATTCGGGGAAAATTATTTAAATTCCAATTTTGTGCTTAAAATTCATCTAAAATACAAATTAATATAATATCAACTGGCGAGCAGTGTGCATGCACTGGAAGTGCCCTAATCACCCTATTCCCAACCTTAATATCGATTATTGACCTACTCGGACTTGTCAGATCGGGCTTGCCAGCCCTTCATTGATAGAGGACATCGACAGCTATCTATCGCGCTTTTGGGAAAGCGATTTCATCGCGAATTAGCTTTGTGCTCCCTCGATCTCGCTTTTGAGGGGAATGGTGAAAAGGGGCGGGAAAAGGAGCTACGTATGCACGACGCAATTCTTCGAGAGTAGAAAAATCATTGGTTTAACGTTTCCTCTCCTCTGGCGACACAATATCGCGATACTATCGCAATTGCGTTGCCGCTCTGATGGGTGGGTTCAAGTATTATTTTGTTCTAATGGATACAGCAAATTCATTCAAAACATAGCAACTTGACGACGTTCTGAAGCATATCCAAACGTGAGCGTTTTTGACAAGATTTCATCACTTTCGGTCCACGTTTATAGTTCTTTATATACCGCGCAAGAAGATACTATTGGAGTTTCCTCAGCCTCCAAAAAACCTTCAAGATGGGATGAAACTTAATATAATTTTTAGCAATATTGTCATATTTTTGCTAATTTAATGACTGTTCAACACTTTGGAAATACCAAGAAAATTATTTATTAATAGGATAATTCCAGGTCTGGATAATTCCAAGTCTCAAACATCGAGCGGTTCGGCGTGCACATCTGGGAGAGCCGTTGTTCAGGACCGGATTTTATCCATTTAAAATCAAAATTGGAGCCAGAGATTTGTTGTGACTTTCATTTTCGGCGAATTTCGTTACATACAAATGTCATTACTTACAAAAATACAAATGATATTAATTATTTTCAAAAGGTGAAGTGAATCATTTTGTGATGAGTTTCAGAGACAAGTGAAAGTGCTATGATATTGATCTTGTCAGTGTCTTCTTCTGGTCGTTTGATTAACAAAATATAACTATCGATTTCCAAAGAGACTTGATTGAACGATTAGTTCCCAGTCGACTGCACTAGTGGTAAAAAATCGGCAACTGACTCTTTTCAATGAGTGTGATATGTCGCCTCACTAACATACAAGGACATGTATAATTAGAAGAGTCGATGCCGATTTGTAGTCAATACCAGTCATCTGATACCTTTTCAACGGACTTCTACCTCCAAAGCATTAGGGGAAGCCGGCTCTGAAAGTGAAATCCGGATATGAGCCATCCGTCGTTTAGGTCGCTCCGGGTATCCTGGGCGTGTTCTACTTCCGGGGCGGAGGGGAGTTCTCGGACGCCCCTTTAATGTCGCCCACATATAGAAGATGGACTACTGATCTCATTTTTAATTATAAAAAACATGTTAAACTTTTTATTTTTATCCGAGCGACTGCCGAAGGATGAACGTTTCATTGGCCGATTTCAGAAGGATAAATGGACAACGAAACACAACTTTCTTACGAAGCAAACTTAGAACACAAACAACATTTGTTTTTTTAAAAACCGGTCCACACTGTTTCGCATGTTGCTTTGCAGTAGGCCGTACCCGACGAAGAGCGAGAGATTCTGTAGTGTCTTCTTCAAGTAGCATACTTTGAATATTTGAATTTCCCGCCTTTAAGTTTTTATATCAAACATTCTTGGACGAGGCTACTATTTTTCCGCAAATCTGCGTGTGTCGTGGCACATCTCTATCAATATTGAATGTTATTATTTTGTTTAAATTTTCAGCATTCGATTCACTGAGGTAATCTCTGCTGCAAAGACCTAACAATGCGCGATGAAACTCATCTCAACACCATCATATCGATACATATCAAGCATATTGACGTCGGCGCGTAGCGCCGGCGTATTTTGGGTCTCACCCCAGAATTCCCCCTCAATATTTTAGGCCCCCGAAAGGGCAGCCGGAGACGAAATTTTCAAAGTGTGTCTATGCTCACGAAATTTTTTAAACATTGTTCCCATGGTCTGGAGATGTTGTAGCCAAAATATTGTGCAGCTAGCTCATCTGGGAGCAAAGTTATGGGTACCTCGATAGGGCCCATTTTACCACGTCCACTTATTTTCCATCATCTCCCGGCAATTGACCCAAGCTCACAAAAACCTGTCCATAAGCTTTTGGGTCCAATCTAAGGTTCACTTCTTCAAATGAACCAATTTCATCAATCCTGCACTGGTGTCTTCTGAAGGCGAAAAAACTGTTTTTTGCTACCAAATCGACCTTCGATGGCATCGGGCTGCTGTCCAATCCCCGCCATTCGATCCGGCTTGTCGAAATAGACTAGAAAACTATGTTAAAGTGAATCGGGAGAGTGTTTCTAGCCTAATATGGGTTCGGTGGAAGAAGCGGCAATAAATTTTCCGCATAGGGGGATTGAACCCTCGACCTACGGAGTGACGTACAATATCTGTCGCCATCAGTTGCTCTGAGAGAACTGGATGCGCTACAAGAGTGAATATAAGCGTGCATGGTGTTGTGCTAGTCATTGCTCGGAGTGTGCTCGATAAAGAGGATATAGTTTCAAGACGGAAATTCAACAATTCTCGCTACTCGCTTCTCGGTGGTTCCGGGTCGGAACCATGGTGGTACCAAGGTCGGCAGATAATTCTCAGAGATTGTTCCGAAATCGATTTCGGCTAGTTGCAGTTGGGTTCACAATCGCAAATGGTGATGTCATAATGGTACCAATTCGGTTCCAGACGGGTACCAAGTTGGAATCAGGTTTAATTGGTCGCGATAATATAGGTCGCCTAGGGTGTCGTTCGATTAGTCCTTATGAGCTAAGAAACGATTTTAGTCTCTGCGAGATAAGAAACGGTTAGAAAGGCAAGTAAGCACGTTATCTACTTGATTAGGAGTGGCGATGGAAGGAGAGTGCATGAGTTAGAATAGGATTGAGCGTAGGAGTCTAGGACATTGCGTGAGCTGTTCTGCTAGCTGCAGTACGCCTATTGTCAATCAGTCCTTCTAACGGTTGTGATGGTACAAGTGAAATGTCACAGCTCATTGCGTAAGTGGTCCGACTTGGTACTACGAATGAGAGGTTACTCTTTCAGATGAATATGGATTCGATCCTAATTAAAAATAGGCGGATTCAGGGCGATACCAGGATCGGTGCTAAAGGGGTGGAACCAAGTGTTTGAGGTGGAAACAGGGTCGGAAGGTTTTTGTATCAAGTTGTTCTGGAATCGATTCTGGGTGGTTTCGGATTAGCTGTGGGCTTGGCAGAATTGTTCTAGGATGGAGCCAGGTCGGAACCAAGCCGGATCCAGGCTTTGTTGGTCGCGTTGAAATAGGTTGAGTAGGATATCATTCGATTCGTGTCGATGAGCATAACCACGACTGTACCATGATGGAATCAGGTTGGGACCAAGCTGGTTCCAAGTAGAAACCCGGTTAGCAGGACATTCGCACATCTTGTTCCGGAGTTGGTCATGGTTGTTTCCAGATGTAATCAGGCTCTCACAGGTTGGCATCACTATGGTTTCAGATAGGTACCAGGTTGGAACCAGGTTTCATTGATAACGTAAAGATCGGTCGAGTGGGGGTATCGTGATACTTGCCTCCACGGTGACAGAAATGTGGCCTGTAGAACAAAAAGATATGGTTTATAGAATGTGGTGGGCACAAACACAGTAAGGGGGTTTCCCCTTGCTCATAATTTTTTTTAAAAAAAATCTCAATTGCTGCGCATCAATAAAAGTGACGAAATCCAATTGTCTGGCGAGAATTGGGATGTTGGGTTTCTGAGAGAAACACTAAACCCTGCGTGAATTTGGGCCGCCTTTCACCTTATGCCTGTGTTCAATAAAAGCTATTGAATCACACACGAGTATTCCTGATCTGTTTCCCATGAACTACACTCGATAAACAAAGAATATATCATTTTTGTCAGTTGCAATAAAAGTGATGAAATCACTGAAAAATCAGGAACCAAATTCGAGCCTGTCGTTTCGAGCTACCCTGAGACAGACGATTAAGAATAATCAGCTAAAAATTTTTAGCCAAAAACCTAGCATTTCAATTGAAAATCAAATAATGATCTTTCAAATAATTCAGAAGGAAAACGATTAATGTATATTCGAATGTAATATAGTTTTTTTCTGATCGAGCGGCTCTCATTTCACAAATGAACACAGTGTGCTACAATACACCATTTCTAAAAAAAATAGTGTTTTTACTCGTTGATCGGTATGCTGTTATATATGGTCCACTGACATACGCATGCGAGAAGCGACAGGCTCGAATTTGGTTCCTGATTTTTCACAGGCATAAGGTGAAAGACGCTCCAAATTCACGCAGGGTTTAGTGTTTCTCTCAGAAACCCAACATCCCTATTCTCGCAAGAGAATTGGATTGATACTTTCTTCCACCTTTATACCGTAATGACATTGAAGATCTGCAGCGGATCAATCTGCTTATGGTCGAATATTCGCAAAAATTTCTGCTGGCAATCTCCTTTAAAATATTATTTTAAATAATTTTGATTTCTGGTTTGGATAAGCTAGTCTTCTCTAAGCTGGATTCGTCAATGAACTGAAATGATTTTTTTTCTTTAAAGCGCATCTTCGTACTGAGATTTTTAAAGATAATTTTCAGCAGCATTTCGTTAGTAGATGATGTCCAAGTCCTATAGTCGATGCTCGCCTTAGATGCGCTAAAAATAAATTGTATTATCGAATGTTCATTGTGTGTCCAGGAGTAATACAGCTAAATTCTCGCCCGATAGATTTTCGAGCATAATGAGTTCACCCCACAATCAGTTTCCGACACACAAAGATCGAAGATCGACGCTCTTTGAATGTTGAGGCTATTTAATATTGAATAATATTCAGCTCGAAACCCGGAAAGCCGCATTGTATATTATCTACACTCATCATACTTGCTATAACCGGAAAGGGAGTCTTCTGAAGGTAGAGGGCCTTACGACGTCTCCCCTACTCGATAAACGTCTCTTTACAAGATTAGCTTCCGCCCTCCCGGATCCCATTCTGCTCCCCGTCTCTGCTTCTCTGGCGCTCTCCTCGATCGCAATGCTCTCTCGTCTGGCAAATATCCGCAAACATGACGACTTTCGCTATGGATTGACTACAGATTGTCGAGAGCAGAGGGAGGGGGAGGGAGGAGGGCAGAAGGGGGCAGAGGAAAGGGAGAATACGTGTTGGTTGCCCTGTCACTGCTCGTTTTTCCTTTCGTACATTTGATATTACTGATGTCAAAATAGATTGTTTCTCGAAGTTTCTGTAGCACGACGAATATTTGTGAGAGACATATCTAGAGACCACAGCGTCGAGAGCCGATTTCACTCAGTCAGGCAAAAAGTAGTGCCAGAGTACCTCTTTGGGACCCAATAACATCGTACATTTGGCCGTTTGTCGAATTTTCAAATCATTGTCGAGAAACATTTGAAAAGGTGCTCTCGAAGCTCCCACTATGCATTACTCGCCTAATCCACCCTCACACAATCATGTAGCACACATGAGATGAGCAAAGACATAGTCTTGTGGCTCAATCGGTAGCGCGCTAGTCTATCAATCCAGTTTTGCTAATTGTCAAGATAAACAACGGAAGTCGGAATATGCGCGTACTATTACTTTTGAACGTGTTCGGCAATTCAGAGACACTTCTGATCTTTGATTTTTCTCCTTTAATATTTCTCAAAAAATCAAATGAACGATCTGCGAGCGGCGCATCTGCGTACGAACACTAGAAACCCCTATTTCCCCGCTCCTTGACCCTTTACCTTGAATTTTGACCTACTTAACGGTGATCAACCACGCTGCGCCTCGGGTCATTTGTGAAGGATCCTCAGATCTACAGAACACGCTTTTGATCGACCGATTTAGTTGAGAATCCGACTTGCCGGACCTCTTGCGGATTTTTGGCAAATCTCTATCTCTCCCAAGTGGGCGGAGCCTGTGGTCTCTAGACATATCATGTTTTTATCTGACATCATTTGACTGACTTCTTGGCCGAAAATTCAGTGGGCCCTTTTCGAGAGGCGTTTTCGAAGTTTTCGAGGTATTTTCGAGAATGCGCGAGCATTAAGTGTGATATATTGCCTGCATTAAATGGAGAGATTGCGCGAAATAAGGAGTGTCCCCATACCCTTTGATCCTCCGAAGCAGCCACAAATAGATCCCACCTTCTCAAAACGACCAGGAGAGTGTGCAAGGATAGACAATGTTTGAGCCTGTGCAATTGTTAGATTTGGATATGCTTCACAGTCGAATCAAATTCACTCGAGTAAGCCTTTTTTTCGATGTGCTTGAAATATGTCTCGAATAAATAAATAATATTTGTTGAAAATTTTCCACGGCGGATTCAAGGCATGCCACGGATTCTCATTGGTCATGACAAATCGGCAACGCCCTATCCTTATTACACGTGCCCTCTCGCCGGTCAGAGAAACGAGATATCACGCAAAATGAAGAGAGTAGGCTGCCGATTTGGCAACACTAATTCTCATTATCTTTTCTCGATGATTTCAGTAGCTGTCAACCGCCCCCCTGTATTGCCGTCCATTTGGATCAAAGTCTCGAGGAATTGCCTAGCTCCTTTTCATTTGAAAATCGCTCCGCTGTTCGTTATCCATTTTTTGATTATGGATCCGATTGTGAACCGCGCTAAACCGAGCGGTAGACTTGAAATTCGCCTTTTACTTCTTTCGCTATTGTCTTCAATCTGCGCTCCATGCCACAAGAGAGAGGGCTGAGAGGGTAACCGAATTTGAAGAGGGCCGCGCCTCGCCTTTCCTGTTAATTTAGCCGCCGCATCCGCGAGAAACAGAAACTATTGTTGGAGAAGGAGAGGAAGGGGTTCAATCGGATTTGGCCCCTCACTGAAAGCACTGAAAAGAAGAGGGGGAGGGCCGACGCAATCGGGTCAGCGAGCTCACGGCTGTCTGTAGGTTGCCTTCTCCATTACTGATGACATAACGGAAACCACTCTCCTTAATTCGCGCACTCTCTTGCCGGTCACAGAAACTAGAGAGCACGCGCATTGAGGAGAGTTCGATTCCCTTTTGTCAACACTAGTATCTGGCTTCAGATGTTTACAGATTGGCTGCTTCTAAAAACAATACTGATTCCGGGTTGCGCTCACTTGTGAAAATATCACGATAATTGGTATTGCACGTTATTAGTACAGCGCTCTTCCTTTTTCCGTGTCAATTTCCATCCTAAATCCCGTTTCAGAAAAAAATTGCAACACTCGATGTTGTTTCCACTTGCAGAACAACCCCATGGTTTCAGCTAGTTTATACTAGAACCTCCTCTCTTTCCTTTCTGCTCTCGACTCCCCCCCCCCCCCGTTTTTCGAGTCATTAACCCCACGCTCGTTCTTCTTTTGTTCTACACCACGCTTTGTTCAGCTTCTCTCCAACTCTTTTCCGGTCTCTTGTCTGAATCTTTCATACGCTTCTGCTGACCCTGGTTCACGCTAGGATGTCAAACCAATCCTCAATTAGCGTTGTCTCTCGCCAGTCAGAGAAACGAGATAGCATGCAGATTCAGGAGAGTCGGGCTCCGTTTTCCCATTGCTAGTCCACTCAATTGGAAGCGCATTTCCGATCCCGGTCGCTTTTCTCTGCAATCAACCGGCCTCTCGGGGATTCTAATAGGGTGATTGCTAGGGCTTCTCTATTCTGTCTCTCTATTCTGCACACTTTCTCGTTGCTCTGACCGACGAGATGATGTGGAATGGTAAAACGATATTCACACTCATTCCTAGGACTATCCGAATAAGGATGCAGTCCCTCCGTTTCGCACACTCTCTCGTCACTCTGACCGGTGAGAGGGCACGTGAAGGGAGGAGACGGATTTCTCATTCAGACTAGCCGGAGTGATTGAGACAAATGCCGATTTCCTCTTCACATTATGCGAAAACGACTCTGACCTTGCCCGAGAAATCGCATTTTGTCTCATCGGATGTGCCTTTTCGCGCTGTTGTCGTTGGATTCCGACTACGGATTTGAGAAAATTCACGAGAGACAACTGTAAGAATTGTGAAATAGTCCTGCCTAGTGCCTAGTTCGAGTCACAAGTGCTCAGAACGGTTGCCCGGGTCCAATAGTGAGGAGCTGTTGCCGATGGCATTCCTCGCTGACTTTCCGACACACTCTCGGGAACTTTCTCACGTTGAGAGCGGCTTTCAGTGGGGCGCCGTTGAGGGCCCGGATAAGCCGCCTGCTCCGCTGCCTCCGTGGTGTTGACTCTCCTCGTTTCGCACACTATCTCGTCGCTCTGGCCTGCGAGAGACAAATTTCTCCCCCTCTTTCCCCTCATCTTCTAAGTCTCTCTGCCTCCCTCTTGAGGCAGACCGGATGCGCAGATTTCACGACTCGAAAAGTAGCATTTCTTCCGGTTGACTTCGGTCGCGCCGGTTTAGCGTATTATTAGAACCGGAGAAGTGATGTCTGAGTGCCGTAGGATTACGAAATCCGCCTCCTCCTTGATTCGAAAACTTCTGTGACCGACGAGGAGTTGCCACCAACTGAATAGTCATTGAGCCAACACTTTTAGTGGAGGTGTCGGTGAAGTCGAGATAGTTGATTGAACAGTGCTGATTCATGAAACACTTACACACACTTCGCGATTTAACCGCTACCGGTTCACTGTCCCTATTACCGTACAACCACTTTCCGTGATAAATCATTTCCTTGTAATTGTGATGAGCTTCGCGCGGCGTTTACGAGTTTTTCCATTGAACAATTCCCGATTCGCATCTAGTTTGCAAGACCTTGTCGTATCAGAGCGCTTGAACATCAGCACGTGTTAATCAGTCAAGTGTTGCAAACGTGATAATAGCGTCTGCAACGTATCGTCTCCTAGCATCATGCAAGCAAGCCTTTCGATGATCTTTCGACCCCTCCCTTGAGACCTTCCTTCTCTGAACTTCTTATCGCTTTATTCGAAGACGCGTCCTTTCTAGCCTAGATTCTTTTTTTGCTTGGTGCAGCGTATCCGTGTTGAATCGCTAATTCAATGAATCAGCTCGATAATTTGCGCATTGTCTCGTAGGTATCACCAATACCATCCTATTGTATAGACGGGTAGACGATCTGTCATGCCCCCACTTTTGTGGTCAGCCTTCGCTGACCTATTATGCATTCCGAAAGTAACACCATCTCTATGGTACCATAGCTGCTGTGTTAGTGGAAAGTGTAATTACATAAGATATCGTATTAACGCCTAATGATTTTTCGTAAAAAAATAAAATCACCCTATCGGTCAGAGCGAATAGAGATAGTACAGAGTGAAGAGACGGAAAGAGATTAGGATCTCTCAATCCGGCACCACTTTCGATTGGAGGCTTCTTCTCTGAAGCCCCTTACTGTATCTGCCATTCATTCGTGGGATCGATGCAATACTTCTCATTCTACAACCGCCTTCCGGTATTCGGCGGCAGTGCCGCGCTCTCTTGACCTCTTACTAGGCTTTCGACTCTCCTCACTCTACGCATTCTCTCGCTTATCTCACCGGCGAGAGAGCGTGTGGAATAAGGAGAGTGGGATGCCCCGGGTTGTCATCAGTAGTTCGTACCGTGGGCGGCTTCCTCTCTGAAGCCCCTCAATGAATTGATGCTAACTCCTTGCTTGTGCGTCAACCGCAAGGTTTCCTGCAAATCAGATTATGATGAATTTATGTTTTCATGATTCCGTGATGTTTCAAATAGGTTGCAGGCACTCCATAAATCAATACATTCACGAGTGAAAACAATCTTTGCGGCTTTTTCTACTGTAAGAATAATAAATCGATTATACAGATCAAAAAATATCTGAAAAATAATTTACTTTAGTCTGCATCTCGCGCGCTTCTTATTATTTATTTTAAAAAGATTTTTATCTTCAGCAATCAAGTCGAATTTTCGGCATTTCGTTTCGTTTCGAGTTCACTCGAAGAGTATTTTCCAGAGCTTTTCGCCATCATTCATTAAACCATTCGTTTTATTTTCTAGAATTTGCGAAACTATTTTCATTCATGGCATGGTTCCTGCGAGCGCCCCTCAGTTCTGTGATTGCTGCTTTATCATGATTCACGCTATTCTCAGAAGAAAGAATGCCTGGTGCACATCATGGAAAGAAAATAAGCTGTATGTGCGCGATAGCTTGCAGGAATTTATCACGTAGGCGGAAGCCGATGAGAGACGGAACGATATAATCTATGATTATAAGTTCCGCGTTATCTTCCTAAACTATGATTGTCGACTTTCTTGTGAAATCTACAACAAGATCTTCCAGGAAATGACAAAAGGGGAGCGAATCGGGGCAGGAAAAAAAGTGTTTCCAATGAATCAAAATGGGAACAAAATAAGGAGCTTCCGTTATCTCCTGTAATATCATCCAGAAAGAAACTATCGCATACGTTGACAGTTTAGGAGATCATTTAGCGCTCATCATCGCTTCTCGGATCGACGAGAGGCACGCAAAATGGAGAGACTCGCAGAAACCAGAGAGCGATGCGCCCCTCCCCCCTTCCCACAATAAAACGGAATCCCGAATGGCATGTCATGCCATGATCATTAATGTATTCCCCTCATCTCTCTTCTCTCCGCTCTCTTGCTTTGTGATGTGAACTAATTCGCTCTAATGCTTCTGCCTTTTTCTCTCTCTTTCTCTTCTAAAATCTAAAAGTGCGTCCGGATTCCGCAGCGATTTCCGCGCGACTAGAATATGCGCTAGAACCGTATTCGGAAATGCTTTTACTGCCAACTCGTATATTTTCCGTTCGGGAAACAAACGCATTATGTCCAAACCGCCTCTCACTGAACTTTTGCATATTTTTGATCTTTTTTTCACCGTAATAACCTCGTGTTCTAAATTCTAGAACGCATGCTTTAAGTCATATTAGCGCATCGAAGCGTAATCTGCAAATTAGAAGCATGCAATCACGTCATCAGTCGGTAGCTTGCTTCCTGATGTGCACCTTAGTTGACAACTACGAGTTATTAGTGTTTCACTCTCATTCATCTCTCCTCTTGCACCTATATTAGCTGTAGGAGTACTTGGTGTATTTGGAGTTTATCACTCTTCTGCGAGCAACTATTGATCGCAAATCGGAACTCGGCTCTCCTCATTCCGCTCTTATCTCCTTTCTCTGACCGACGAGATATCACACCAATTGAAGAGAGCCTTTTCCAATATGGCATCGCTACTACCACCTAATATCAGTAATTGAAACCCACTGCTATTCAAGTGCTTCTTGAGGCCGATTCTCTACCTCCACACTCATTCCTCTGAATATCGCGCTCTCTCCATTCAGCACACTCTTTGTCCGGTCAGAGCGACGAGATAGCTCGGCTGAGTGAAGAGTGCTACAATTCGAAACCCTACCTTCGCATTCGTATTCACCCTCAGATCTCTTCTAGTCATTTATTCCCTTCTTCTCCCCTCAGTGTTTACCTTGGAATGATCCCTTTCCTTGCTTGGACTGAGCCTTTCCCTTTATTTAGTCATTCTCGCTCAACCTCTGCAGGCGGCAGTCCTCAGAGGTCGAAGGGCTCGTGGTTTACGTCTCATTTGCGAGGAGCTTTTCCTCCCCCGACTCTCCTCGTTTCGCACACTATCTCGCTTCCCTGACCTCCCCCGCTCTACGCACTTTACACACTATCTCGCCGCTCTAGTCTACTAGCGGGGCAATAAGGGACTGCTTTTCGTTTCGGCGTTTGTGTGTGCGAAAAGCAGA
The DNA here is from genome assembly GCA_036245825.1 of Pristionchus entomophagus. Classification (NCBI taxonomy): domain Eukaryota; kingdom Metazoa; phylum Nematoda; class Chromadorea; order Rhabditida; family Neodiplogasteridae; genus Pristionchus; species Pristionchus entomophagus. Next base: position 45,455,880 of record BTSX01000004.1, on the reverse strand, counting down.
GACAATAGAGGAAATGAGCAGGGAGGAATCATTGGCTCCTCTCTATCGTGGAAATTCGACCCATTTTGATGCAATCTAGCTGTAATTCTCCCTTTTTTCCCCTCTCCATCTGAGAGGGTTCCAGATTGTGCCGAGTTCTGAAGTTCTACTTGAGTTCGTGCACAATTCACCCTAAAACCGTATCGTGGAACATCTCCAACGCGAACTTTACAGCCAAATATGATTGAGTACCCTGAAATGCAACAGAATTTCAAGGAAAATCATGCGCTCGTACCCGTGTTTGCCCTAAAAGTCTCTTGTCAACACTCTTTCTGTAGCCTCGAGCCTACCGCATGGCCTTCCCGTTTCGCCGGTTACCATTTGCACAAATCAAACCTCACACGGATGTTTACAGTGCGGAAAGCTCGCTTCCTATTGCCATTATTATCTCATATTCTGATTCCAAAACAACATCACATTAGATTCCCTTGTGCTATCCTTGTACACGGGCCCTGATCGTTTCGTTGATTATCAAAAGACGCTCTTTCAGAATGTCTCTCGTCATTTCGCGCGCACAGTAGCAGCTGAGAATAACGAGATAGTGGGCGAATGAGGAGAGACAATCTCCATCATCACGTCTCTAATAGAAATCATCGAACAACTCATGAGATGTTTACAGTGCGGGAATCTCGCTTCCTATTGTCATTATCTCGTCTTCTGATTCCAAAACAGCTTCGCATTAGCTCTACTGATATTCTGCACGTTCTTACCCCCGTTTTTCTCCGGAAAATGATTGCATGCTTGGCTAATGCGCTACTTCCTTGATTCGCTTCGTGATTCCAACATCACATCTCCTATTATAGCGAAGTTTCCTGATTAATGAGCGCTATTTCGGTTACCTTACTTCTGATTCAGTAGTTTCGTGTAGTTTCCATTCAGATTTTTTACCGTCCGCTCTGTAAATTCAGTCAGTTCTCGATCCTCACCGTATCCGTTCCAGATAATCGGGTAGATGCCAAAGCCGGAGATGTCGTTCGAGTTCGACCTCACTGCTCCTTTCCAACCCGAGTTCACCACTAAGGATCAGATCACGAATCGGCACAAGATTCGACCAGTACAGGTACGTATCCGTGTCTATGGTCCGGGCTATAGTTTGTGGTCCGAGTTCCGGTTCGACTCAAGTAAGTTACGCTCAAAATGCTTCTTAGCAATCATAAATAGGATGACTTGTTTGCCACAAAGTTCTGTCAACTGAAAAGAGCAAAACGAATTCGGATTAGATTCGGAAGCCAATGCCTGGTTTAGGTGCCGGTTCAGGCTCGGGCTCCGAGTCGCCCATCTCACTTTAATAGAGTCGTTGCTATCAGCATTGTTCGCAAAAATGGCCATGTAACAGGAATTCTAAATATGTTTCACTATCATTCCAAAAGTGTTGAACTTTATCTGCATCATTGCGTCCATGGCAGATCGGTCAAAAATAAAATCAATCTACAAAAAATATAATAGCAAGCACCCGGCAACGATTGAACATCGACCAGTTTTGAAATATCGTGATTGAGAAATAAGCCAATACAATTTGGTCTCGTTTTTCGTCTCGAAATATGTTTCACCAGGCATTCAAAAGATAGTGATTCTCTCAATTTTTGCTAGCGTCGTTGGACGTGGTCTTAAAACTAACAAATCAAAGTAATTGCCTGCTCTATAGGTGACGCTCCGTGAGTCGCATCAGGGATTTTTAATAGTTTCCTCGACCAATTCCCTCCTTAGATTCTCGTCCCGTCTTCTGGTAATGATAGTGGGGAACAAGCATGAAAATCTGTTAAAAAATGTGTAGAAATATGGGATGCTTATGCTCCCTTCTATACTTGAGAGACAATGTTTCACAGCATGCATTATTTGCAGATTCTCGTCCCTTCCGCGAACGGGGATCGATTCCGACTGAACGAGAATGGACTGCGATCGGTACTCGGCCATTCAGCGATTCAGAATAGGAAGGTGAGCGTAGTGATGCCAGATAGGAAATGATTCTTAAATTCGCGTGCTCTCTCGTTTCTCTGACCAGCGAAATAGTGTGCAGAATGAAAAGAGTACTATTCGATATAGAAACACTAGGTGAGCGCACAAATTAACCAATTATATGGCAAGAAAACAAACACTTTTCAAATGATCGAGAAAGTGAGCTGAAGGTTCCGACGCAACGTTTCCTCATGAACAGCGAACTCTACTTCATATCTGCCACCCGTTTAATTTATCAGAATCTCGCGAGAAAAGTTCGTCAGTTTCTGTCCACCTTTTCTCGCTTTCATTTTCACGTTTTACTGAATTTCATTTATTATTTTGTTTTATATGTTCGAGCAATCGAATAAACTATTTTTACAAAATTTAAAACAAAAATAAAACTCGTTGATAATACGAGAAAACAGTTTTGAAATAATAGTCGCGTGAAAAGCTCGCGAGAAAAGTTGGCAAGATTTTGCAAGAAAGCTCGCGAGAAATAAATAAACATCGCGAGAAAGTGCGAGAGAGCATGCAAAAATGAGAGAAGTCAAAATAACTAGGATTTCCTATGAAAACAACACCTCGCAAGAATGTCTTATTTTCACACACACTCTCGCCCTTTCTCGCGCGATTCCAGTTTCTCGCGAGCTTTTCACGCGACTGTTATTTCAAAAGTGTTTTCTCGTATTATTAACGAGTTTGATTTTTGTTTCAAATTTTCTAAAAATAGGTTGTCCGATTGCTCGATCATATATTCACAAACTAATAAAAGAAAGTCAGTAAAACGTGAAAATGAAAATGAGAAAAGGTGGACAGAAACTGACGAACTTTTCTCGCGAGATTCTGATAGATTAAACGGGTGGCTGATCGCACTTTCGTTTTCATTACAACAATTTCAAAATCCCTCAGTCAAGTTCCTAGCTGGGGAAGCGCGAGCCCAGCAAGTTCCAACTCCTATCATCTCTCATTAGCCCTTGCCTTTCTCTCTCTCCCTCCACCTTCTTTCTTCCATCCGTCCCTCATACTTCTCCCTTTCACTCAGAACTTGCTAAGAAAGCAAGGACAATGCGGCCGTTTGGAGCGCTAGGATCATGATTTTTTGTCCGTTTATGGAAGCTTGGGAGGAATTGAGGAAGAGAAGAAATGACAAGTTCTGGTAGGTTGTTCAAGGAAGCAACGGCAAGAGGAAACATGAAAGGAATGCTCAAGAAGGTTGTTCAATGCTGATGAGGCTCAGAGATAGAATCACAGAAAGTTCTGGAAGACTATTCAAGGGCGATTTCAAAAAGTAATAGGGGCTGATATTCATATGTTCTCCCATTCCCAACCCATTCAATGTCTCGAGCATATGTGATAATGGCAGTCGTTTATCGCCAATGATATTAATCAATAAATTAATGATGGCATGGTCGAGTGGTGGCGAGCGTGCACAAGAACGCGACGACGATCGGGAGAAGGCGGTCGGGCTCGGGCGCACGCTCAAGCGCATCGCGGCGAAGCCGGAACCGCTTAACGGCGGGTTCCATCCTCGAAGAAGACTCCGCCGTCGATGGCGCAGTACTTGGGGCAGATTCCGCGCTCTCCGGGGTGTCCGGGCTGTCCGGGAGTTCCGGCGGGTCCGGGCTTGCCGTCCTCTCCGGGCTGTCCGGACTCTCCGGGGGCTCCCTTGGGTCCCGGCTCTCCGGGCTTTCCGTCGGATCCGTTCTGGCCGGGGGCTCCGCCCTGTCCCTGGGGACCGACGGGTCCAGCGGGTCCGGGGGGTCCAGGCACCACGGGCTCGGACTTGGCGTCCTCTCCGGGGGCTCCGGGCTGTCCAGCGTTTCCGGGGGCTCCGGGAGGTCCGGGAGGTCCCTTGGGTCCGGGCTCGCCGGGGGCGGCATCGTTACCCTTCTTGCCCTGAGGTCCCTGAGGTCCGTTGTCTCCGGGGAGTCCGGAAGGTCCGGGAGGGCCGGGGGGTCCCTGGGCGCAAGGCTGGCACGGGGGAGGGGTGATGGGGTTGCAGGGCTCCTGAGGCGGGCGTCCGGGGTTTCCGGGGGCTCCGGGGGCTCCGGGCTTTCCGGGCTTTCCGGCCTTACCGGGGGCTCCGGAGGGTCCGGCGGGACCGGGCAGGCAGCATCCAGAGCAGGTCTCGTCGGCGGCGCCTCCGTGAGGGGCAGCGAAGTTGGAGGATCCGGAGCCGTGGTTGGAGGATCCGGATCCGGAAGATCCAGAAGGTCCGAAGCGGGCGTTGCCGGAGGGGTTGGAGTTGGATCCACCGTGGGGGCCGGAGTGGCCTCCGTTGGGTCCGCTGGTGTATCCGCCGTTGTTGCCGTTGGGTCCGGCGGGTCTGGCGGGCCAGTTACCGTGTCCTCCGTTGTTGTTGCGGCCGCCGTTGGATCCGCCGGCGGGTCTGGAAGATCCGGAGCTGCCGGGGTAGGCGGGGTTGGCGCCGTACGATCCGGAGCTGGGGGAGTTGGAGCCTCCGTAGGTGGCCTCAGCGGGTGCGGGCGGGTAGTCGCCGTAGCCGACCTTCAAGAAACATTGGTAAGTGGGTGGGTACGGTAGGAATGGTTCAGATACAGTATGCTACGGTACGGTAGCTACAGTAAGACATGATAGTTACAGTACCTGACGGGCGGTACGGTTGGCGGGCATGTCCTTCAGGGCGTACACGTTGTTCCAGACGTCGCGAGCGGTGCCCTGCAAATTCAAACTTTGAATTCACGCCCAAGTTCCACGAAATTTGCTCTCTAGTCGAAATTTGCACTAGACCTTTGAAGTTGTCTATTTTTTTGGCGGAAAGCTCAAATATTCTTCCGTACCTTGCACATGTTGAGCTCGGAGTTCATCTGGCGGCGCACGTGGTGCACGTAGTTGTACACCATCGGCAGCGTGATGCAGACCGAGAGCACGGCGACGGCCTGAGAAGATGGGGTTACTGTAGGATTCTAATATTTGAATTCGCGCTACAATTTCCAGAAAAGTGCTGTCTAGTCTAAATTTGCATTAGGCCGACGAAAATGCGAAATTAAGCGCGGGAAGCAAAACTATTCAAATAATGCTTACCGAGAAGGTGACGGCGGCATAGCCGACGAATCGGTATGCACGAATCTTCGTGTCGATATCCATGAGAGGGGGAGGAGGAGAAGATCCTGCCATTTCCAGCGCTCGGGCCGGCTTTTATACCCGGTCGGTCCGAGCCGGAGGATGGGTGGGGCCAGCTTGGGCAGAGGTGGGCGGGTTGGGCTGCGCTCTCCTCGATCAGCACGCTATCTAGCACGATCTTGCCCTGAGGCGATGCAGCCTAGAACTTCATCTCTTCTCATTCCCCCTGTGTCTTTCGTCAGTCTGGGAAGCGAGATAGTGCGTCGAACGGGGAGAGTCTCCGAGCATTTTGAGAGATGGGGAAGGATCTCCGGATCGTGTAAGGAACAAGGGGAGAAGGGACGAGCCTAATGGGAGATTCATTTAAATCATGGAATTTCGCAGGTTTTTAGGTCGAACTTAGAGTCGAAAGTATTGATTGGTTGGTGGATCAATATGTGATGATCTTTCGAATCGAATATCATTGCCCGAGGGTGTTTTGATCGGGCGCGACATTCCCAAGGCACTGTTACACTCGTTTTTTCTCCTCGGCATTCCATAGACTATGAGAGGCTGATGTATGACACTCATAACATCTTCATTGGCCTTGTCGACATTCCAAACATCGCTGTGGTATGTATATTTGCCAAACGGAATATTTGGTGCTGCATTCAAAAGCCGCTTCAGATGTAGTGATTTCCTTATTCATTTGTGGAATATCTTTGGCAGGTTAGAGAAACGAGATGCCGATGTAGGAGAGTTCGTCCTTTCATATTACGTCACAATGGATCGAGGGCAGAATTGGGAACGGGCTGGAATGTTCCAACGATTATCATTGCTCATCTCGCAAGGACAGACTAGGAAGTTTCTTCGTTTAGCACGTTCCATCGTCGGTCAGAGTGACGAGAGATCATGCGAATTGAGGAGAGTCATCTCTTCCCCATCTCCCAAGGATAGACCACCCCCTAGCAAGTTCGCCCTGAGCGCGAGTGGGCTTATCCCTTCCTTTTTTCCTTCCCATCCAATGATAGCTCTTAATCACGGGACGTTTTTCCGGCCCTGAGGTAGATCAGTGGGCTGTAAGTAAACGAATCAGTGTCCTAGAAGTTATGGTAGTTTCAGTGTTGTAAAATGGGAGTGACAACAGGATCAACAAACGCGAGGGCAAAAGGGCAATGCCCTTTGGCTTATCTCTCCATCGGGTCTAGGGAGAAAGTTGAGCATTAGGGCGAAATCCAGAATAGGACACACGGCGAAGGCATTGAGTGAAGAGCAGTAACTGCGTTTAAGTATTTTTTTTGTCCGAAACAATTCCAAAGGACAACTGATTCGACTCGCCTTTCTCGATATATGAATTGAACGTAAAACACATCCCGACAATATTGAATAGTCAACCCTTCTCGATCGATCGACAGATCTATCAATAATCGATTGCACTACCGTATCCTGAGCTTTGATCTCTCTAATCAATCAATAATTACAGGTAGTGATCATCTCTGTGGCGGGTGCGTTTCGAAAGGGTAAGAGTTTCCTGCTCAATTTCTTCCTCGAGTATCTGTATGCCCTACAGAAGTCACAGCAGGTCAGTCGGCTCTTGATGATTGTGGAGATCCAAAATCAAGACTCGGGTTTTTTGTCTGTTTGCTGGACTTTTTAGCTGATACTTGCGGTCACGGAACGCTATTACGACAAGCAAAACACTAGCCGGATTAGCCCTGTTTTACAATCGCGTCTAGTCTCAAAGAATTTCAATTATTCCTAGTAGAGCTTTTGAAAACAACAACATCACCTCGCTCGAGTGTTGTGATATGCCAAAAGTGAAAGTCACAACGGCTCGTTTTCGCTCCCACTTCCACCTGACAAAGTAGACTATCTCGAGGGTTAACCTTGTGTAGAACCTGACAAAACTGAGAACTATTGTCAAAGCCATTAACTGCTTCAGAAATATTCTGATTCTGTGAAATATGGATGTCTGCATTAGATCTTAGAGATCAAAGGTAAAACTTGAAAGATCAAAGATCAACCTCTTCTCAGAATGACGTCCCATTGGATTGGCTAGGCGAGGAGACGCAGGTGCACGGATTCCATTGGAGGAGCGGAGCGAAGAGGGATACGGTATCAAGCGATTATTGATTGTAGATCATTGTTTATTGCTGATCACTCATAAGCTTCAAAATGTTCGAATGACCATGATCTTTAAACTTTTATCTTTGATCTCTTCAGGTCGGCATCTGGATGTGGGGCGAACCCATTATGATCGAGAATCATTTGGGCGAAAATCTTGCTGTAGTACTGCTCGACACCCAAGGAGCATTTGATAATCAGTCGACGTATCAGGTTGATTTTGTTTATTTTTTTTTAACACACAAAGTGGCGGAACAACTAGCGGACTAGGGAAAATTCAGAATCATAGAGGATATCTGAAACGCAATTGAACCATGAGAAACAATGGCGCAGTAAGTTGCGCTTTCGAGATTAAATTCATTATCATTAAAGATTGCTGGTATTTATTATTATTTACTCTATTTCAGCAATGCACAACTATTTTCGCCCTCTCGACGATCGTGAGCTCACTGCAGATTTACAATGTCGTCGATGCCATTCAAGTTAGTTGAGAGAATTTATGGAAGCAAACTTGGAGGTTCCAAGATCTGAGGAGGGGAAGAAAATCGGAACTAGAATTGAGAGAGTAGTTTCCGTTTTGCCATGACCTATTGGGGTGTCCGGAAAGTAATGCAAATTTTAGTTTTAATTATTTTTCTTGCGCATCGCAGAACACAGTCCCAATCAGACTCTCGTATCTGGAGAAGGTACCGATGAGCTAATGTACTATGTTTTCAATTTGCGCCGCTATGGCCTATTGAAGATGAAATAGGCGCCGAAGTGAGTATCGGGGTCTCCTTTTTGATATTATCTAACTTAACGGACGATAAAGATAGAAACCCAAAATTGAAAACATAGTAGGGCAAGAGGTTTTTCAATCGATAAAAAATGCAAAAGATAGTTTTGCTTCGAAGGATGCAAAAATTATTGTTTTTCACTATTTTTGGATGACATTGTTCCAAGGTCGAATTTGTTCAAATGTTATTCCTGGACAGCATAGTTGCATATCCATGGAACAATTGATTCCTAGCTTTTTAGAGCATTTGGTTAACTTTCATTTACGTGGCAACCGAAAATCCGAGCTCATTATGTAGAAAAAATAAACGATTTGGAAAGTTGTTGAATTTTAACTTTTTTCATTCATGTTATCATGGGATCTCATATCGAAATTCGGATTCAGCACACCAAGATATACCAGAAAAAAATTTAGTCACGATGTTCTGAGAGAAATTTTTTTAGACTGATGATGGGGGTATCATGGTCAATTTTTTTTTTTTTTAAATCGATTGACCTCGGATTTTCGGCTGCCACGTGCAGGAAAGTTACCCAAATGATCTAAAAAGGTAGGAATCAATTGTTCCATGGATATGCAACTATGCTGTCCAGGAATAATATTTGAACAAAATTCGCCCTTGGAACAATGATCATCCAAAAATAGTGAAAAACAATAATGTGAAAAAGTGAATAATTCTTGTCCTGTGGGCAAAATAAGACCTATCTTTTTAATACTTTGGGGATCTACAGGAATTGTGGTATGGATCATTTTGAGCCTTTGCACAATTTTCTAACACGTCTATGAACGAAAATCCATTTTTCGGGACTCATTTTTGAGTCAGTGCAAGGTTGCTGCACGGCAAACGCCAGGGAGTACTTATTTTTATCTGAGAGGTATTGAGGTCTTCTATCACCACAGAAAATTGGAAGGCTGAAATAAAATTCTCAGTGCTTAAAGTACGCCATGAAATACCATGTATAAGTTGCGTCATCACTATGCAACATTGCGAAATCCTAGAAAGCTGAAACACAATGAGTATTTGTATGAGTACTAGCACTACCATCTACCAAAATATCAAAAAGAAATCTCTTCTAGTAAAAAGTTACATAACTTTGAAAATTTTGGCTTAGACTTATGGTCGATACTGTATGTGGATATTTTTTCGAAAGTGTGAGCATCTCATTGGCTCATGTGTTGAAACATAAGAACAGCAGTTGCTCCATTCAATGTCACATAGCTGGAAATTTTTATTATCGTAATGAGTGAAAAATTATTAAATTTGCATTACTTTCCGGATACCCTAATACGTAGGGTATGTTTGTTCTTGTTGAGATGTGTTTCAGTGCGCATTGTAAAGTCATTGACTCAAGATACGATTGATGTTCCGAGGCCATAGCTTTGAAAAAAAACAATAAGAAAGTAGTGCCATAAAGACAGATTTACAGACGCTTGGAATTTTCACTAAACTGTTCAGTATTTAAATATCGAGGCAGAGATTTCGAAGATTGAAGTGCCGTTTCAGGAAGACTCACTCCAGAATCTCTCGCTATTCGTCGAGTACGGTCGACTGGCGATGCAACATGCGAAACAGTTTGGAAAGCCGTTTCAGGTTAATAGTTATTCCTCAAAAAATATGATATTTCACTCATCTTTCATGGTCTCCCTAGCCTATCCTCTCTTGTTTGGTGAAAATAAATTATTGTAACTTGAGACTGATATCCGCAAGAAAATGAGTTTCATTGCGCTTTCATCCTACTGAAATCTGAGAATTGATCAGTGCTGTGTAGAAAAAGTATACGAACAATCATAGACAAATTATATTGACGAATTCTTTAAGTCCCTGTGCTTCTGCGTACGTGATTTCAAGGCCCCCGAAGAATTCGCTTTCGGAGAAGAAGGAGGAGATCAGTACATGGACCATGTTCTGAGCGTTCGTTGTTTTGATGAACACGAGATATTCAGTTCCCTTTCCGAGAGATCAAAGATCAATTCTAGACTTCACCCGATCAACCGGATGAACTACGCGCCACTCGTGACCAACTCTCGGAATGTTTCGACAAACTCCTCTGCTACCTCCTACCCCATCCTGGTCATAGAGTAGCGGAGAGGAATTCGTTCAGGGGACATGTCAAAGGTACCCAAGGGATTTAGTGGATTATTCGGATTAGAGGTTGAAATTATACCAATTGGTTGCCAGAAACTGTTGAATGTAACAAGTTAAGAGACCCTATCTGAGAAACGAGAGCTTTCTGGCCTATAACCGCTCAAGGAAAAATAGAATTTCGCCATAAAATTCACCTAGGGTTAACTTTTGACGTAGAGTTCGAAAATCGACCTTAGGAAGTCGAAACTCCAATGCTGAATTCCCTGTGGTACACTTCTCGTACCAAGGGGAAAATATTATTTTGCGAACCACGCTTCAGAGGCCAACAAAACCATAATAATTCTTAAAGATCTCGACGAGACAAGTATTTTTGTAATTGAGAGTGAAGAGCTAGCTCATCTGTGGAAAAAGTTAAATCCGTTTGAAAGATAAAATTTTTTTACACAAAATATTGTTTGTTGTTTCGGAAATTTGAAACCATGTGCATTGAATTCCTCGTCCAAAACTTCATATGCGATGTTCTTTTCATCGAGATAAAAATACCCCTTTGTGATCTGCTGGCTCGCTGAACAGAGAAACTCGTCAAAAGACTGAGTTTTTCGAGCACAATATTTTTCTTTAATGATTTCATGAGCTCAAATGTTGAAATTCGGAATCTACGCGTTAAGATATACCTGAAACTTCTACAGTAAATATTTTTCGAGACAAAAAATTTAACTTTTTTATGACCTCGGGGTCATGGTCATTTTTGTGTCAAAAGGTCGAAATCTCATACTTATTTTCGGATATTCGATCATAACTTTTTGCTTTTGCGATTTGGTGAGCTCTAGCATGGAAATTCGGTTTCTACGTGCAAAAATACATCAGAAAATTCTATAGTCAGGTAGCTATGAGATTTCGACCTTTTGACACAAAAATGACCATGACCCCGGGGTCATACAAAAGTTGAATTTTTTTGTCTAGAAAAATATTTACTGTAGAAGGTTCTGGTGTATCTTAACGCGTAGATTCCGAATTTCTACATTAGAGCTCATGAAATCATTAAAGAAAAAAGTTGTGCTCGAAAAACTCAGTTTTTTACGATTTTCTCTGTTCGGCGAGCCAGCGGATCACAAAGGGGTATTTTTATCACGATGAAAAGAACAGCCCATATGCAGTTTTGGACGAGGAATTCAATGCACATGGTTTGAAATGTCCGAAACAACAAACAATATTTTTTTTACAAATTTTAATCTTTCAAACGGATTTAACTTTTTCCGCAGATGAGCTAGCTCTTCACTCACAATTACAAAAATAATTATCTCGTCGAGAACTTTGAGAATTACTATGGTTTTGTTGGCCTCTGAAGCGTGGTTCGCAGGATAATGTTTTCCCCTTGGTACGAGAAGTGTGCCATAAGGAATTCAACTTTGGAGTTTCGGTTTCCTAAGGTCGATTTTCGAACTCTACGTCAAAAGTTGATCCTAAGTGAATTTTAGGCGAAATTCTATTTTTCCTTGTGCGGCTGAACCTATCATTTCTCAGATAGTGGCTCTTAAGGGTACGATACTTTAGTTAAATTATTTTTTGGTTATCGATTTCCTCAAGAAATTGCAGAAGGGGATCCTGCTTACTCATAAATGCGTTCTGATACATAGCCATTTTATTTACATCGGTCCTCACAAAAATACAATGTTCCAGAACTCCGTCCTGTCTTTCGCGAGGAAATCCGCAAGATGGTGATGACTCTCCTCTCTCCTGAGGCTCTGCAGCCGAAGATCGTCAACGGGAAACCGGCCACGTGCAAGAGAATGATTCAGTATTTCAAGGTCAGATTTTTAAAAAAGACGAGATTACAGCACTGTAATAATTCAAACTGAAAAGTTGTGCAACTTTATTTGCCGAATAAATTTTGCTGAGATATTTTGTTGAGAAAATAGACTGAACGTGTATCGCGTGATAAACATGAATTGTCCTGGAAGAAGTATTGTAAAATAGTATTTTATTTCAGGAATACGCAGCCACATTCGATTCCTCAACGATGCCGTTGCCCATGAACATCCTGCAGGCGAATGCGAGGTATATAATTTTATTTAAATCGGGCGTCCGAGTCGCATCGATTTTAGCATAATGCAACGCCTATCTAATAATAATGATGAAACGTAGCTGAATTTCCGCGGAAATATGAATGGAAGGAAAATCGATTGAACTCGTAATTTCCTTTTGCGTAAATGGTTTCCTACAAACCTCTGACGCCAAAATATGATGTTTCAATAAAATTATATTTCATTTTTTCAGACTCCTCAACTACGAAGCAACACAGGACGCGAAGAGCGTCTACTGTAGGTTGATGGATCGAGTGAGAGACAGTTTTAAAACGTATTATAAATGAAAGAATGTATGATGAAGAAGTAACTACGGGGAAAACCGGAGAAAAATGTCAATGAGAAAATTCGGTGAAATTATTCCCGATGTCTTTGCTCACCAGGTTGCGTTTCATCGGTCCTTCATCTGTTGAATTTACTCTGGTTAACAATCACACGGTCTCATCGCGTGCAATAATAATATTCCGAAACTAATACGTATAACAGCGAAATATTTCATATTTTCTCAGGCTACTAGTGGTCACTCGATGATCCCCGAGAAGAAACTACTTGAAAATCACATCAGATGCGGAATCGCGGCAGTGAATGCATATGATAGGTGAGTGTGATCTTTGATCTTTCGAATCTTTCAATTAATCATTAATTCACTCTGATATTATGAGGTTTACAGTGATTTGTTTGCAACTAATCGCTTTATCAGAAATTTAAAGGGAGTCGGCAGCTAAAAATGAATATGTCTCATATAATAGAGTTTCACTTACTCAAAAAGAGAAAAAAATATTAAAAATTATATTTTAATATTTAAAATGAAAAATAAGCGAGGAATACTGTAGCTCCGGTACCGAGTGTAAAGACTGGGTGTGCCCGGTGTGCCTTGTCAGGCGCGATTCACCAAAGTACAATTACGGTATTCAAAACTACGGTAGCTTCCCCTTTTTGATTGTTTTCGCTCGCTTCGAGCATTTTTCGCCCGTTTCTCCTGTGTTTTATTTATTTTATCGGTGACTAATTTCAAGTTCTGCACGATTGCTCGGCTAATCTCTCCATGGTGATCGTATTTGTTAGTGTTGGCACTCGTTTACCGGTCAAATAAACTATTTTTGGTCACTTAGCTTCGCGTTGTATACGATGGTCCTCGGAGTTCCTCGCCATTTATGCATATTAGCTTATTACTCCCTGTTTCCGCACTCCAGACATTCATTTATTTGTATTCATTTGGATATGGGACTATTTTAGACGATGGTTGCGAATTGCGCCCTTTGTAACAACTCCAGCAGTGAATACCACATGCATTCATTCCCTGCCAATTCGAAACTGGAGCTGCAGCAGTATTGGGTTGCATGCCTGAATCTCACTGACGAGACGAGAGAAAACAGCATATGCTGAGAGTGCTAAGGGAGGAGAGAGCGAGAACGAGAGTGATGTGGTGCAGCGTCCATATCAACGCTCACGGAAAGCCAATCGATGTAAGATATTCTAGAATAGTTGATGTTGCCCTCGCTGATACGACTTGTCATCTTTACACTAATTTCCAGCGTCGTGGCACCACCCCTCGTGCACCCTCTCCATCCTTACCTGACTTAGACTCTCAAGTAATCTATCTTTTGCTTATGTATTTGAATGGTAAATATGCCGAGGGAAAGCATTTCGAAGGAATTGAACACAACACAACGGAATGAAAACAACTGTCGTACGATGGCAATGTGCATTCAGTTATCACTGAATGATCCTCCTGATGGCTCGCCACCACCACCGATATCTCGCATGGCTTCTCCATCCTTGCCTGGTCCATCACGTATCATTTCAACGGTATTATTTACAAATATCGATTCATTAATCAGTTTATACAGTCCACGATCAGCGTCACTCGAGATGATTCACGGAAAACTGACATCACATTCCGAACGGTTAGTGAGAAAACAACAATAGGGATGCTGTTTCTGTTTTACCATTCCATTTGTGCATTTTTAGTTCGACCGCTGGTCCTGTCTAGCAGATTGTGTGAATGGAGAGAGTTAAAACCGAAGCAAGATCCCTAGGGAACAATAATGATGACCTATACAGGATAGAAGTGGACCCTGTTCACAAGACACAATGGTATCGATCGACGGCTACCGTACTCCTTCTCTCCCTGACTACTTGCTAGTCTCTTCTTCTATCCTGCTCGATCTCTTCCTTCGTTGTCCCGCGTGTGGCACTGGATCGATCGTGTCCATGACGTCGCATCTGAATGGATCGGCTCTCACCCTCAAATGGGAATGTGAAATGTGCCAGGAGCAATCTTGGAGTTCACAGCCCCGTTTGAGTGGGAGATACTGGGAAAGAAATGCGAAGTTCGTAAGTGCGGCGCACACGACAGGATTGCCTTTAGCGGTTTGTGACTATATATAATCTATTTCTAGAAGTGAGAGGAGCGAACGAAAATAGTTTCACTACGGTACTGCCCTATCAGTGGTTACTATAGTGAGAAGTCATGACATGATTGATTGGACAGATATTTGGACTCATTATTAGCTTCTGAATTTGGACTATATTTACATTGTAAATCATAATAAATTCGATTGTAGAGAGTGGCCGACTTTGCGGATGTTATGGGATTGGCTGTACCTGCCCAGAGAACCGTCCACGATCTACTGGTCAATCTCGTTCTACCCTCTGTTGATCATGTCTACGTCAATCACATGAGGGATGTGCAGAGCACAGTGCGGAATGTGATGGACGTGAGTTGGAATTTAATATAATTTACAATTTAAATAAAGGACTCAAATGTAGAAGCTAATATTGAGTATAAAATATCTGCGCCATGTCCTCTGACTACAGTATCCACTCAATCAGATCACGAGCTCGATAATGTGCATCGCCACCTTGTCGATCGTCGATTTGGTCATCTGAAACGGCGATTGGGGGTTGGTGTTGTGGAGCGTGGTGCACATTCCCAACGGTCGCCGTGGTGTGGTTACCGTACCTTCTGGAGAAATCGATAGAGGGCGGCCGCCATCAGCAACATCAGCACGCTCACGTGCACCATCGTCCCGCCTGCCATGAGATGAGCGCCCTTCTGCTTCTTGTCGCCCGCCATCTGCAAAGTACATGCTGACACAAAAAAAATAAATATCGTAAAATGAGTACCACATAACCCCAATCTACCATGACTATGTTCGTATTGATATCAGACCATATTGACATATAATAATCCGATTTATTTCTAGGGAAGAGGCGTGGATGTATCTATCGATGGTAGATACGACTCGCCTGGATTCTGCGCCACAAACTGCACCGTCTCGGTCATCGATCTGAAGACGAATCTCATTATGATGGTAGTCAATATGCACAAGAGGATGCGAGGGATCGGTACTGATGAATATTTTTTTTTCTCAATTGATCTCGATTTTATAGAGGGGAAAAGTGGTCGGATGGAGAAGGAGGGAGTGAGGGAAGGACTGAAGAGGATCATTGCATTAGTCTACAAGGTGATTCGATGCTGCATTTAGTTTGTTAGGCAAAGATCGGGTGAAAATATATCAAGCGGCGTGAATAAAGCAAAGCTATCTGGTTTACAGATTCGGTCGGTGTGTTCGGATAATGATGCAAAGATCGGGAAGATGCTCAGAGAAGATGTCCATTTCAAGGACATCAAGCATCTACTCGACTTCTGGCATCTTATCAAAGGGATCAATCATGATTTGAGAGAAGTAAGAAGTGAACAAATATAATTAAAGAAACCCAATAACTACTAGACAAATGTAGAATAGTATCTAATTTTTTTCCCTCAGCTGGCGAAGAAGAAGAGCTGCCCCAACATCTAGTTCTGGAGGCGTAAAATAATCAATCACGCCTATTTCGTGCATTTCAAGTTCGCGAGAAATAGAAAGCGCGGGCTCAATTACTGGCTTTCTGTTCTCCCGCATGTGACTGGAAGGCACGCTCATTTTCAGAAGGTAGTTACAAGCTTCACATTATTTCTAGATACCTTTTCTTTCGATTAAATTATTATTATCATAAACACCCTACTTGAATTTACTATGTGCTAGACATGTGTAACCTCAGATCCCCTTCCTCGATGGAATAACCAAGTGCAAGCACACCAAGATCGGCCTCGACACTACCCATCTGATCAAGAGAGACAACGACGAGTACCAGCAACTCAAGGCTGTCATTATGAAGCCCACTTTCCTATCTGGATTCCTACCAGCGAGCCCCAAGAAGAACACAAGCCCGAACGAATCGTACAATAGCATCCTCAATTTGTATGCCCCAAAGAAGAATGCCTGGTTGGTTTTTGTTTCAAACTAAATCAATATTATTGAAAGAGTAAGTGAATGAGAAAGATAACCTGGCAATCAGCCTTTCGCCCGTTGCACTTGCACAGTCGAGAGAGCGCGAGATCTGGAAATACAATATATAATTCACAGAAAAATCAATGGAAAACGTTTCATACACATGTGTCTAATTGATTTTTCTTACAGCTCACCACCGTGGTATGAGGAAAGGGTCAAACTGGCCACTCTCCATTTCAACACTCTCTCAATCCTCAACATGCTCAATCTGCTAGAAGAGCGATACGACACCCCAGTGGCAGCGATCGGGAGAGAATCAAGAGCAGTCAAGAGAAAGACGGCCAAGGTCGATCATGCATGGAGGAAAGAGGTTAGACATGCGCATTACTGTTTCAAAGAAAACACATCTACCAAACAATAAGTGGAGATAAAAAATGATTCTATTTTCAGGTGTGGCAGGCGATTCCGGGTGTCATCGACGGGAGACTTCTCCAGCAATACATGAAGAGGATCAAGGCCCCCTCCAATCAAGCATACGTCCAGGCCATGGAGAACGAAGAGGAAGAGGAAGAGGAAGAAGGAGAGAGGGAGGGGGAGGAGGGTGATGGAGGGGAGAGCGATGTCTCGGTGGAGTTGGGAGGAGGGATGTATGGAGAGGAAGTGGATTCGGATCACGAGCCGGCCATGAATGTCGTCGAATTGAGTAATGTCGAAGACGAAAAGTCGGAGGAGGAAGTGGAGGAGGAGGGAGGAGAAGACCAGGAGGGTTCGGTAGAAGGAGAGGGGGAGAGACTCGCATTCTCTGGATCGGATTGGGATGAGGGAGAAGCTGCCGTGCGAGCAATGGAGGCAGCAGCCAGAGGAAGGGGAAAAGGAAGGGGTCGTGGAGGAAGAGGAGGGAGGAGCAGGGGCAGAGGGGGTGTGGTACTTCAGTTGTTGGCGAAAGCTGACCAGGATATCGCTTCCGCTCCTGCTCACGACGCTCATCCATCGACCGAGGAGCAGAAGGGAGAGGGAAGGGCGAAGAAGTTGGTGAAGCGCGTGAAGAAGGAGAAGAAGGACGACTCCGACCAAAATTCCGATCTGGATTACGAGCCCACTCCAGCCAAGAAAGGGAAGGGGAAGGGAAAGGGGGATGCATAGAAACGTAACACGATATTAGTATTCAGTGAAGCCTAGACTCACAGTGCATGTAGTTGATCCTTCCTTGTCCGTATCTCGTTGAACATAATCTGTAATGTTATCGTTTTCTCCGAAAGTTGATAAAAACTCCTTTGTTAAAATCTATGGTTCCTCTGGCACATTATGCAGAACGTGCTCAAACAATTTAACAGAAAGGAAACATTTCAAAAAATGAAACACAAGTTATCAATGTACTTAAATTGCACTAATGTAACCAATACAGTATACCACTACATTGTACCGGCGCTATCTACATTCTGAACACTAACACGCCTTTCAGGCTTACGATAGTGTGCAAAGTGGAAAGAGCCAATCGATCTCAACAAGCACTGTATCCACACCACGCATGTGTGAGGGCGACGTTTTCCACCACACCACCATCTCCCGTAATCAACCACACCACTCACCCGCTCGGGCAGACGCAGCTCCGCGTTGCCGTGCGCGAACTTGCACTGCGCGCCCATCGAACACTCGCTGTAATGCAAAAACATGATCGATTTTTTCCGAAATTTTTGAATTTTTGGCGCCAATTCAAAATATTAAAATCCTACAGTAAGCCTCTACACTTACCGCTTATCTAGCCACAGCATGCAGAGGCGCGTCTTGTAGTTGTAGGGCAGCAGGTTCTGGAATATAAGTCATTTATCGATTGACAGTATCCGTTCAAAGAGAGTTCAAAGTTAGCACTGCGTGTGCACGAGCAACGTTTCCCATTCGTCGTGCTACCGTACACCACTTGCCTGGTTGACGGGCGGTAGCGAGACGCGTCGGCGCACCGATGACAGCGGCGTGGAGGGATGACGTTGCTGCAACGAAGGGTACTGTAGCTTGTGGATAACGGTAGCTCTGCACACATGATCAGATTACTGTCACCCCAATCGATTTCCAGAGCACCGTGATCCTACCGTACCTGTCCGGGTGCCTCCATGAACGAATCGGGCGACGATTGGTGCGAGATATCATCGATATTCTGCACAGCGTGAGTATAGGACGTCTCCGACTACACCACCACCACTCACCGCGTAGTACATCATCTGCTGCGGCTGCGACATCGGAGACACGTGGCCGGAGGGAGCGGAGTCTCCGGCGCCCGTCGAGTAGTAGCCGGGCGGCGGCGGTGCGGCGCCACCGGCAGGCGCGCAAGGCGTAGTAGTACTGTAAGCAGGGCGACGTTTACTAATCACTTCGAAATCTAGCCATTTTCACACTGCGTGAGCCTGGGCGACGTTTACCAACCTGGGGTTGCTGCTGCATGCTGGGGTCCATGGTGCGAAGTGGTGTGGTGTTGAGCTAGGCCGACGCGGGACGGACGCGATTCCGCTCTGGCCTGGAGCAGGGTTACGGTAGGAACACCACACGAATGCTTGGTAAATATTTCACTATGTGCGGATGAGTATCGTTACTACTACAATAATAAACTACAAAAAGTAATACACATATTGGTGCTTCAAGCGCGTGATATTAATTAAAAATCAGTTTGTAGAGAAGAGCGATCAGCATAAAACAAACGCTACGCTTCCAAAGTCATACTCGAGGCATAATTAACAAAAAGAAGCGCGTTGCTTAGTGTTGTTTCTTACTCCGGGTTTACCGATCGCGCCACTTCTACGAAGCTGATCACGCAGCCGCGGTTTTCAAAATAAGAAAGGAATGCCACATCGTTGTTTCATGTTTCAATGGATGACATTGCAATAAAATAAGTAAAGTAACGTGTTGAGGTCGTGCTTGTACTCGAACGTTCCCAGTTTCTTACCTCGATTCGTCGAGTCAGCGCACAGCTTGCCCCAGCTCAACCAGCGGTCAGTCTTGTGCATTTCCGGAAATAAACAGATATACATGCAAGAAGGATAGTCATAGCAGTTGAATGGAGTACATAAAGAGAGTTATCAGTCGAGTAAAACGTAAACGGCCGACGACAGTGAAAATGACAGTGAAAATGGATATTTCGCGCCATGCAACAGTGGTTTTCTGAGAGAACAAGCTCTCCAATTATTACAAAATTAGGCCAAAACTCAACAAAAGAAGCTCGAAACAAAGGAAATTGAAGGACGCCAGAGAAGGGGCGGAGTCAAGACGAGCGCGAGCCTGCGCGTTTAAAATTTTGCAGCACTTTCACTAAAATACGAAAAGTATGCGGTACGGCTCATACCGTATACCGCAAAAAATACTTTTTCACCACCTGCTTCAAATATTATTATTATTTTTAATTCTTTAATTATTTTTGTTTCACAAACGCTACAAAATGGATGAAAATAAAATAATTTAATTTGAAAAATATAAATTTTCGCCCGCCAACTCCCTTTAATACAAAACGAATCCACTGCTCTAATGTTCTGATCTTTGATCTCTTGAACATACCCCACTTCAGACACCCAAAAATCATCGCCGAGGCGGGTGATCAGAAGGACAATCACGAGAAACTGCA
The DNA here is from genome assembly GCA_036245825.1 of Pristionchus entomophagus. Lineage (NCBI taxonomy): Eukaryota > Metazoa > Nematoda > Chromadorea > Rhabditida > Neodiplogasteridae > Pristionchus > Pristionchus entomophagus. The sequence goes on along the minus strand of BTSX01000004.1, from coordinate 45,435,890 downwards.
GGAGTTGATTAATGTAACGATTTTTATTTATTTATTTTATTACGCTCAAAGCTTTTCCAAAAAGATATGGTGGGAAGTAGAGCTTATTAGAATCGAGGGGAGTCGTTTGCTATTTGACGCCCATACATGCGATTCCGATTTGTGATGAGTTTCACGCATCGATCATCTATCGATGATTTTCCAATCTATGATGTGTCGCCGAGTATAGAGAGTCAAAATAAATTCGAATGATAATTATTAAGAATTAGAGATACAATGGAACAATTCGTTCTTGTTATTCATCTCATTTTCGATCCTCCTTATCACATTTTGCATTGCAGGCCGAGTTCGAGCGCTACAAGCGGGTCAACTCAGCAAAGAAGGTAAGCTATTGCTAAATTTGATTCACATGCGGCTATTGGTAATATCATGGATAACAGGGAAACTACAGAAAATCTTGATCACATCAATCAGAAAACAATGACGCCATCCTAGGTTCCTGGCTGCGTCCATACGCTCACTGCTTGTGGTGATTCGGTGCTGCTCGGGTTGGGATTGGGCGCAGCAGCTTCCGGTCAGTCTGATCTTTGATCTTTCTAATTTCTGAAAATTTTGACGTTCATCTTTGTTTTAACTTGTATGAATTCATGTATTATGGTTTGCTTAGTCTTTGCGGAGCAAAAGAAAAGGACAAAGAAACATTCAAGCCAATTTGTTTCACCGTTTATATTTCTTTCGTTCGGAAGATACCGGATAGTAGAGGTCTCGGGAACGTTCTTTAAAAATTCGAACAAAAAGCACGATTGATCATCTCGTCATAGCACAAAATGGTTGATAATAATCGAGCTCTGTGTGTGATAATCGAGCTCTCTGATCTGAGATATCTCAGGCGCCGTCGCTGGAACGGTATTCGCGCTCGCTGCAGGCATTGGATCAGCGGGAATCGTCGCCATTCCGGTAGGTCACAACATTGAATGTAATCAATAAAAATCCATACTTTTATCTTTCCAGCCAAGTAATTTCCATGAATTACCTGGGTTCAACTGTGAACTTGCCTAGGCTTTCTCAGATCCGATCAGATTGAGGAAATAAATTATTCAGTTCTCGCTCGTGACTCTTACTGGCATTTGGCTGTACATCTACACGAAGCCGTTGTTCATGAGGTTGGCCATCTGATATTTGATCTTCGAACTCGCGTAAAGTTTAAATTTCACTGAAAATCAAGTTATAGGCAGTGTTTCTTGATCTCTCACTTTCCAAACCATGTTTTCTATATAATTACTTATTCCGTTCATTTCACGATTTTATATATGCACGAAATTATATTATTTACCGTTATAGTAACTACCGTGATGTTCAGATGCGTGGCCTCTCGCCATAGAGAGGATCGTCTCCTCGAGAGTGACAGGAAGGATACAGATAGGACTTGATATACTTGGAGATTTTCTAGATTGGACTTCATCAATCGATTATTTGGATTTCGATTATCGATTTTTGATAATCTTCAATTACGTGTACCGTAATCTCAGCTGTGACAGCTTTGTCTACCGTATCTCGACAGGTTTCGCTAACAAGTGACTGATCCTTATTGTTTCTCCCACCCCCCCCCCTCGCGATTTCACAGTTATGCTTCACATATCCCCTAAATTTGATATAAATCAATTCGTTCGTTGCGTGCTCACCGCTTGAGAGAAAAAAAATCAATGCATTCATACAATGAGAGAATGGAAAGTATTTTCACAATGAAACATGAGCCATAAACAACAAGTCAGTGATCGGGTTTTTTTCAATGGATGAACACTCCGACGGTGATCAATTTCTGATCAATTATTTTCCGGTTTTCCGGTTTCCGGCCTCGGTATTCCAGTTCAGCTCGGACGGAGAAAATTCTTGCTAATTTCCCGGGCGTCGGAACCTGTTATATGATTTGTAGATCCTGTTATATGACTTAGATCCTGTTATATGATTTGTAAAGCAGAGTATGCTTTTTCCATTAAAATTACAACTGAAGCTCTCCGACCAAAAGCAATTAAGTTATGACAATTTTTATCAAACTTATTCAAAATTGTAGCTTCCAAAACGTGTCATCACCCGCGTTAGCCACATATTCGTTTTTTTTTTTAAATGTAAAGTTGTATAAATAATTTGCTTGCCGAGTTGCTCATGCAAGGACAAAATAAATTATGATAAAAGTTAATTTTGGAAAAAGTCAATTCGCGATGTGCAACTGGGTGCGGTATTTCGGGTTACGGTATCATTCTTCAAACTCTCCGAAGCTTGGCAAAGATGATTGGCTAGCTCGGGACTCGAACACCCAACTTTCGGTTTAGCCACTCGGCCATGATTTTGATTTGCAAAATAAAAAAATTTAAAAAAAAGCAAAGAACCGAATTTTAAAAACGATTTTGAAAAAAAAGTCAGTTCATGATAGCCGTAGTCAGGGTTACGGTAGATTACTGTATGTTACAGTAGGGTACCGTAGGTGAAGTTTGGGAACGATTGGAGACATTTTGAAAAAGTCAAAAACCCATGACCCCCCTTTCATGAGTGCACACAGACCCAATATTGGGGCTGTGTGCAAGCCAGTGGCGTGGGCAGCTATGCATAGTATCGGGTTGAGGAATAAGTAACGCTCGTTTTTGAATTTTTTTTCACTATATCATAAAAACTTTACAAGGCACGATAGAATCTAAAAATATTCTCCATGCGCATCGATGACCTTCTGCCATCTACCAGGCAGCTTGTGGATGCCCTCGTGTTAGAAGGACTGGTTCTTGAAATAGTTGGTCAGTACGGTCTGGATAGTGGCTCGGTCTTTGAAGCTCTTTCCCTTGAGGAAACGCTGGAGGTCTGAGAAGAGGTGGTAATCGGAGGGGGCAAGGTCGGGTAAGTAGGGAGGGTGGGGGAGGACAGTCCAGCCATAGCCCGCCAGCTCAGCCTTGGTCTTTCTTGCGACATGCGGGCGGGCGTTGTCGTGCTGAAAGTAGATTCGAGCGTCCTTCCCGCGTGTTTGTTCGACAGCGAGTCTCAGCTTCCGTAGCTGAAGAGTGTAGACCTCTGCCGTGATAGTCGTCCCCTCAGGTAGGAGTTCCCAGAACTCCACTCCCCGCACTGACCACCAGATGCACAACATCACTTTTTTGGGGGGCAAAATCGGGTTTGGGGACATCTGCTAGCTTTTGGTCCTCTCCGACCCACTGTCTCATGCGCTCATGGTTGTCGTAGAGCACCCACTTTTCATCACCTGTGATGACATTGTCCAGCCAATCAAACCGGCGATGCAGAGTGAGAAGAGTCGAAGCCATGTCCACTCGGCGATCCTTGTCATAGTCGGTCAGGTCATGGGGGATCCATCTCCCGAGTTTCCACTTCTTTCCAATCGCGTGAAGTCCATTCACGGCAGTTTTTTGGTCGACCCCAAGGAAGTCAGCAAGATCGCGCGTAGTGAGATACGGGTCAGCCTCCACCTCAGAACGCAATCGATCGAGGTCCAACTCCATGGGGCGACCGGGTCGGTCTTCATCTTCGAGGGAAAAGTCGTGTTTCTCGAATTTGACTACCCACTTTCTCACGGTGGTTACATGCGGGGTATGTGTGGGGTAAACCTGCTCCAGTTGTTCATGAATGGCGGGCGGTTTCAAGCCAGATAGAAAGAGAAAGAGCATCACGTTCCGAAAGTGAATTCGGTCGAAATTGTGCGGCATTCTCGCCTGGGAGACTAGGGAGAACTGAATCGAAAACATGTGTGGAATGCCCGAAGGGCCCTCTCTCCAGTGTAAACAGGGTGGCAGACGGCAACAACAAAAGAGCGAGCACGAGGGTTCTAAAGTCAGAGAGAAAAAACGAGCGTTACTTATTCCTCAACCCAATATTATCAGATAGTACCCACGACATGTAGTCCACGAGGATCGGAGATCGAGGTTCCATTGGGACGGAGAAGCTCATGTTGAGAGACTTGAAAGATGCAGTTTCCCAACAGAATGCATAGAGTATCCGGAGGATCTGACGGACGTCCATCCTTACACGGTCTACGGGTAAAAATACGTCGGAAACATCTATAGTCAAATAGTTCTGAGATGTCGATTTTTTTACCAAAAAATGACCATGACCCGGGGTCATGAAAAATGTGGAAAAATTTGCATCTCGGAAAAATCTGATCATATTTTATTCCGACGTAACTTTTTGTGTAGAATTCGAATTTGGGTGTTAGAGCTCATTAGATCATTAAAGAAAAAAGTTACGATCGTAAAACTGTCGAAATCGAGCATTTTTTGGCGTTAATCTAATAAATTCCAAATTTATTATCGATCGCTGAATCCCACTTTAGGATTTTTCGATGCAGAATTGCACGGGCTACAAAACGTATATAGTGATCACTGGTAGTTTTGGCGAAAATCGGCAACTTGGTCGAATAAAGCGAAACATGATGTCAAAAAAGTGAATTTCTCAATGAGCAGTAATCGATCAGAACAGTTAACAAAAATGGATCTATCTCGATCGGTTGTGAAAATTTGATTTTTCGACCATTTTACCTTGAAAATCATGTTTCTCCCTGTGCCACGGCTGTAACAACAAATAAGTCATGGTTTGTGCACTATGGTACCAAGACCCTTCCAGCACCCAAGCATGGGCTTCTGATTCTCATTGCTAGAGAAACGTGTCCGGGCAGGGGCCAAAATGCTTGCAAATTACCGAGTTTCAGTTTCAGTTTTAACACATTTATAAAGAGGTCAATAGAGTCTTCGCCCTTCTGAGGGTTAGGGAAGGTCAGATGAGGGCTCTGGTGTGCATGGCAAAGCTTATCTTAGTAGCTTAAAGTATACGTAATTACCTCATTTATCACTACTCCAAATCTTAGAGATAAATTATTCTCTTCGAATTTGGTCAATTTATCTCCCGAGCAAATATCAGAAAATTTTCTGATTCAGAGAAAATCAGAAAAAGTGCCACCATTTCTTCGAGTGATGAGATCTTGTCCTTATTTTTCGCGCTAGAGTTGGTGCTATAGATATGCATCTAACGACCACCTATCACTACCGAGGGGCAAATAAGTATATTATCTGTAAACATCATTTTCTGATTTTCTGAGTCCCAGCCCTGATGCACATCGCTCTCCGCTAAATCACAATGTCCCAGAACTTCGTCCTGTCTTTCGCGAGGAAATCCGCAGGATGGTGATGACTCTCCTCTCGCCCGAGGCTCTGCGACCGAAGGTTGTCAATGGCAAACCGGCCACGTGCAAGAGGATGATCCAGTATTTCAAGGTCAGACTAAAATTGATTTTAGATTTCAACACTGTAACGAACCAAGCTGAAAAGTTGTGAAACTTTTTTTGCCGAATAAATTTTGCAGAGATATTTTGTAGAGGAAATATTCCGAACGTGTATCGCGTGATAAACAGGAATGGTTTTGGAAGAAATATTGTTAAATAGTCAATTGTAATTTTAAGGAGTACGCAGCAACATTCGATTCCTCTACGGTGCCACTGCCAATGAACATCCTGCAGGCGAATGCTAGGTATGTACATCATTATTTTCATAGATCTGTATGGATTGTTTAAACGGCGAACCTCGGCTCTAGGGTTAATGTGAATAGAGGGGAAAGAGATCGTCAGATCTTAGTAGCCTAAGCCTACCTCTGTCCTGCTTTCAACATATATCGTACATGCTGGTCAAACCGTGACAGATGATAATTTTTGGCCATTTTTGACTTTTTTGACTTCCAGCGAATACGCAATAATAAATTCCAATTTTTATTTCTTATTTTTTGTCCACCTTGTTTACGGGAATCGGCCGGGCATGTCCTGGTGAAATATTCCTCTAATATGGAGAAAAATGACAGCCATAATTTGAAAATTTGGTTGATTCCGTAAGCCGGCATTTAGCACACGCGAGACAGATGCCGTCATAATTTTTAAATTCTCTGCGTATTTTACTTTCCCCTTATTGTTTAGACGTTCTGCCCGTTTAATTGTTGTATTCACGATGTTCGAAGGTGCCATGCCGAGCCGACGGACGCCGCTCGACGAGGATTGATCACTGTTGTGCGAGGAAATTGGAGGGTTTCTTCAAAGGTTAAACTTTCTCTTTATTTTCTTTGAATATAAAGAGTGGCGCTGTGTTTGTTTGAGTTGTTTCAGCTCTGTGCCCGCTCAGCTGAAGCTCCGGGACAAGTTGGGATACGATGGAGTTAGAGGAGCCAGGTGAGAAACGTAGAATCAGCTTGCTTCTACTTGCTTCACTTGAGCCTGCGAAACTGCCTGTTCTTCTGTCGTTTGAGTGGAATAAGACGGAGACAGTGCTACTCCCTTCACTGATAAGCTGTTGTTACCAGTTGTTATTTTACTAGGACCTGCTGAATCGAATGAATTGTGATCAGTAGGGGTAGATCAACTTCTTGATGCCATTTATTTATTCAAAAATATAATGTTGTCTTTTGTGTTCAGAAAAGGGTCTTTCCTCTCTAGTAATTTGCCGCTGATGAGCTGTAACTAGTTGGGTTTAATGTGAATATATGGATTCACGCGCAAAAATAAATAAACTTATCATTAACCGGGGGAAACCAATGCTTCACTGCCTGTGTTTATTCATTTATTCCATTTTCCAGGCTTTACTCTGACCCTCCGCCCTCTCCTCCTCGGGCTTCTCGTCGGTGTTTTCCTTAGAGGTTTAACTTTCTCATTATTTTCTTTGAATATAAGAGTTGTGATTGGTTTGTTTGAGCTATTTCAGCTCTGAACTAGCTCTGGTGAGCCGTCGAGGCAAATTGGGAGCCGACGGAACCAGGTTAGTTGCTTGTTTGAGTTGCAAAAGATGGGAATAATTCTTCTCCCATTTCGAATAAGCTTCAATTACCAGTTTTAATAAGAATTATCCCGATTGAGGCGAGGGAATTGTGTTTGATCAGTGGTAGATCAGTCATCTGTGGTGGTAGATCAGTCTTCCATTGCCGCGTATTTTATTAAAATAATTAGTTTCCTTTAATATTAGAAAAAGGGATTCAGGCTACAGAATATAAATCCAACTCCTGAAAGATGAACCAGTCATACCAATGCTTCACTGCCTGTGTTTATTCATTTATTCCATTTTCCAGACTGTGCTCTGCCCCTCGGCCTCTCCCCCTCGTGCGACTCGTATATCTTCATCGCTACTGATCAGGCTTGAATTTTTCCGGTGGCGATTGAATTGACATAGGCGGTGTTTGGCTTCGTTGAGACCTTGCCAGGCATCACTACCCCGTGCGACAACGCTGCCCCGATCACCCTTCACACAATGAGGAGTCGGTGATGATTTATTCATTTAAATTCGTTCTTGTCTAGTTTAATCAAATCTAGTCAAATCAACTCGCTCTCTGTCTCTTCTTATTCTCCTCTCATTTCAGACACTTTCCTTCTTCTCAGTCGGTCGGATGAGCGAGAGAGAGGACGCGGACCCCAGTCTGTCCACAATGGAAGGTGAGAATAGTTTTATTACACAATCAATAATATTTACAAAAACCGAAGTAGAATCAGCTTTAACTACCGTAATCGACTGTTTGCACAGTCTAATGTTAGTTGTAACCTTTTATACAATTTAATGCTCAAAATGCTCAACAATAATCAATGTGATATTCCAGATGTCCTCCCCGACGTCTTCACTTGGCCTGTGCCTTACCATTTACGAGCATCGAATCAGGTTAGATCTTTAAATGTTTATCGATCCTAACTGGCCTGCTTTATTTTTCCCCTTCGTCAGTTTTCCTTTATGATGTTTGTGAAGTATCCCCAGAAGTTGTGATTTACTACCGTCAGTGAGATTGGTTATATTGCAATGGACTGATCTTCTTTCGGTGGTAGATCACTTACTGGGGCTTTCAATTCGCAATCTAAATAAATGTAGTATACCCATCCATCCTTCTCTCCCGAGATACCCCTTATAGCTCCTATGAGAATGTGTGTTGAGTCTCAAGTTGAGCTATTCCACTCTCGGCGAGATCAGCTTTATTGAATGCGCTGATCTCCCTTGAGTGGCGAAGCTAAAATGAGATTCCAACAGTACTGGCTTCTATAGAATAGTTAGTTGACCGATAGAGTCAAATATGTGTTTACTCCGTGCATATAACAATGTTTAATATTTCAGTTTGATTACTGTTCCATGTTCGAGGCACGGACGACTGATAGACTGTGAGTGGAAAATTGCTCCAATCGAAGAACACTTGCGTTAATTAGTACTCTAGTTTATAACAACGGATTACGGTAATAGAGTGCTCGGGATACAGTTTCAACCTATAATATTAAATCAACAATTTAGATTCGGCATACCGTAGTTTATAGATACGATCTATACGAAAAAAAAATTACACTTGGCTCGCTGACTATACTTGTATACGATAGTCGAAGAGAAACTCTGATTAGGTATACTGCAAGTGGTTAAGAGTGATAATTTGCATAGATCGTATCTCTAAACTACCGTATGCCGAATCTAAATTTTGTATTTAATATTATAGGTTGAAACTGTATCCCGAGCACTCTATTACCGTAATCCGTTGTTATAAACTAGCGTACTAATTAACCCGTTGTTATAATTAATCCGTTGTTATAAACTAGCGTACTAATTAAGAGACCGGCTCGGTTATTTTGGAGCATTTTGGACTGCCCCCCGGAACCGGAGCGCTAGCAATGAGAACCACAGGCTCATACTCGAGTACTAGGAGGGTCTTTGTCCCGTATTTAACAAACGGTTACTTATTTGTTGTTACTGCCGTGCCGAGGGGAGAAAAGTGAATTACAAGGTAAAATGGTCAAAAAATCATATTTTTTCAACCGATCGAGATCGATCAAATTTATTTCTTGCGTTACTCTAGAAGTGCCCAGGGACTCTGGAAAAACAGTTCTGATTGATTGATAGTCGTTTCCAAAATGGATTTTTTGACTTCGAATTTCAGATTTTCGGATAAAGTTTTCAGTTTTTGGCCGAACGACAAGTAGTCACAGAAATAAATTTGATCGATCTCGATCGGTTGAAAAAATATGATTTTCTGTGACTACTTGTCGTTCGGCCAAAAACTGAAAACTTTATCCGAAAATCTGAAATTCGAAGTCAAAAAATCCATTTTGGAAACGACTATCAATCAATCAGAACTGTTTTTCCAGAGTCCCTGGGCACTTCTAGAGTAACGCAAGAAATAAATTTGATCGATCTCGATCGGTTGAAAAAATATGATTTTTTGACCATTTTACCTTGTAATTCACTTTTCTCCCCTCGGCACGGCAGTAACAACAAATAAGTAACCGTTTGTTAAATACGGGACAAAGACCCTCCTAGTACTCGAGTATGAGCCTGTGGTTCTCATTGCTAGCGCACCGGTTCCGGGGGGCAGTCCAAAATGCTCCAAAATAACCGAGCCGGTCTCTTAATTAGTACGCTAGTTTATAACAACGGATTAATTATAACAACGGGTTAATTAGTACGCTAGTTTATAACAACGGATTACGGTAATAGAGTGCTCGGGATACAGTTTCAACCTATAATATTAAATAAAAAATTTAGATTCGGCATACGGTAGTTTGTAATAGAGTGCTCGGGATACAGTTTCAACCTATAATATTAAATAAACAAATTAGATTCGGCATACGGTAGGCATACGGCTTCGTGTAGACGTACAGCCAAATGCCAGTGAGAGTCACTAACGTGAACTGGAAAATTAATTTTATCATTTCGGCTGAATTTGTTTTTTTCTAAAACCTTAGATCATAGTTGAATCTAACTGATTCATTGATATTATCTGGAAAGATATAAGTAAGGATGTTTTTATTGATTACATTCAATGTTGTGACCTACCGGAATGGCCACGATTCCCGCTGATCCAATGCCTGCCACGAGCGCGAATACCGTACCAGCGACGGCGCATGAGAGATCACAGATCAAACAGAGTAAAAATCAAACAGAGCTCGATTATTATCAACCATTTTTGCTATGACGAGATGATCAATCGTGCTTTTTTTTTCGAATTTTTAAAGAACGTTCCCGAGACCTCTACTATCCGGTATCATCCGATAGAAAGAAATCTGAACGGTGAAACACATTTGTTTGAATGTTTCTTTGTCCTTTTATTTTGCTCCGGAAAGACTAAGCAAAACAGAACTAATGAATTCATACAAGTTAAAACAGAGTTAAAAAGCTGAATTTTCAAAGATCATAAAGATGAATCAAAGATCAAAGATCAGACTGACCGGAAGCTGCGGCGCCCAATCCCAACCCGAGCAGCACCGAATCACCGCAGGCAGGTAGCGTATGGACGCAGCCGGGAACCTAGTATGGCGTCATTGTTTTCTGATTGATGTGATCAAGATTTTCTGTAGTTTCCCTGTTATCCATGATATTACCAATAGCCGCATGTGAATCAAATTTAGCAATAGCTTACCTTCTTTGTTGAGTTGACCCGCTTGTAGCGCTCGAACTCGGCCTGCAATGCGAAATGTGATAAGGAGGCTCGAAAATGAGATGAATAACAAGAACGAATTGTTCCATTGTATCTCTAATTCTTAATAATTATCATTCGAATTTATTTTGACTCTCTATACTCAGCGACACATCATAGATTGGAAAATCATCGATAGATGATCGATGCGTGAAACTCATCACAAATCGGAATCGCATGTATGGGCGTCAAATAGCAAACGACTCCCCTCAATTCACGTGCTCTACTTCCCACCATATCTTTTTGGAAAAGCTTTGAGCGTATTAGAATAAATAAATAATAATCATTACATTAATCAACTCCTGTAGTTTCTCGTGTTTTTTGCATTGTTTTGCGATTGATGTGATCATGATTTAGTCTATAATTGCTCCGTTAACCCTGTTATCGATGATCTTATCAATGGCCACATAAATACATTTGTATGAAATTTAGCAATAGCTTACCTTCTTTGCGGAGTTGACCCGCTTGTCGCGCTCGAACTCGGCCTGAAATAATAAGTATGATCCGAACGGATGAAAATGATAAGAATAAGGATGACGGTGTTTCACGACTCCATTGTATATCATTTATTCACAATATTGATTTGTTCATTTCAATCTTTTTTTGTGAGACGATGGCGACGCCGTATTATAGATTGGAGGATCATCAATATATGAACGATACATGAAACTCATCACGAATCGGAATCCTCAGTAAGTACGGGTGTCAAATCGAAAATCTCCTCGATTCGCCTGCTCTTCCGCCCACTTACTTTCTTTTTGAGGGGATGAAGTTTCGCGATTTTTTTATTGCAAACCCACTCAAGATGTTGCCATTTCGCTAGTGGTTATTGTGTCTCTCTTTTTTTCGATAAACATATGTTTTTCTTTCTTTTTTGCAAGAATGTGTGCAAGTAACATATATCTTGTATTATTCTCACGCCGATTCACCGTCGATGTGAATCACATCACTGCAAAGATCTATGTATTCCCACTGTTCCAACGGTTAGTTCGCTTTCTAGTAATGTGGTAATGCTTTTTTTCATTATGCAATGATATTGTGCCGAGCCGGGAATCGAACACTGGCATCCCGCTTACAGGGCAGATGCTCTAACCACTTGACTACTCGGACACCATTTTAGCTTAAAATTTTGCAATGTAATATCTTCAGCGATGCGCATCGTCTTCATCGGTCTAGTTCTGCTCTCATTGGTCACCCTCACCGTGCAAGAATGCTGTTATCTCATATACGGCAATAGAGTGGGACAATTGGTTAGTTTTTTACTCAATATATACACTAGAAACCATTTACCCATAGGAACAGGGTAATGTATTCGAAAACAAACGATGAACGATGAGGAAATCTTATTCAACATATTTAACAGTGCGGCGGAGTCGGACGGTGCAATTTCTTCTGTTGTGCTTGTGATGGTGGATGTTATAGAGGGATATCTCTATTTATCACTGAGGGCTAGTTGTCAGACGTTTTGAAAATTTCAGTTCGTTAGGAGCAATCAATCGATGCATCGTTGGAATACAAGTTTTAAAAAAAATTAACTTATTCAGATTTTCGGAAAATTATTCAGATAGTTCATATCTCGAAACTCGACGTTTTGCTGCTATCGATACAAATGAAGATGGACTTATTTCTGAAATCGAGGGAGAGGCTTTCATGAATTCCACCAACTCGCTCGGAAACAAGGGAAAAACAAAATGGTGAAATAACTTGAGACTAAATTATCATTCCGAGTTTTTTCTCCCATAGTGAGCTGTTCGCTCTCCATTTCGCTCTCTCCTCTCTTCCTCCCTCGGTCGAACACGCCCAGGATTCCCGGCGCGACCTAAATGAGGGATAGCTTACATCCGGCTTTCACTTTCAGAGCCAACTTCCCCTTCGGCCCTCTGATAGCTCGGACTTTCCGGCCCTCAATTCCCGGAAAGACCTAATGTGGCGCCGGCTCATATGAGGCCGTTTGCCTAATTGTCGAGCAAGGTTTGGCAGAGTAAAAATATGCTCAAAAGTTGGCCCCTAGGGTAACTTTTGATTCTGAATCGATTGACGTCTTCCGTTTTTCGATATGAGCCTTCTGAATCCTGCTACGACGGGACGTTAATTTGGCTAAATTTTTTTTGTGCGATAAAAAGTGCCCCGTAAAGGGTCAAAATGCCCACAAATCTCGCGTACCTGAACATAATTTAATTCTCTACAAAATGAAAAACAATTCGATGCTCTATCTTATGTCGTTTTTGAGTTACAGTAGTTTTTTTACCCAAACATTTGTAAGCTTTGGAACAAATATGGTTTGTAGAGAATCTTCTCCTGATCATCTCTTCACTTCCCGTTTTTTTTTTCTCATTTGAAATATAAATTCCTCTAAGCTCAGTTGTGAAAAAAATGACATTAGTACCGTTTTCGGAATCCTCCTCGGCACCTCTACAATTAGTATAACTCCGATTTTCGAAATTTTTGGGGTATTCGAGATATTCCAGTTTTTGAGATGTTTTTTTGCCGTTTTTCAAATACCAGAGAAAATTTCGAAAATCGGAGTTATAATAATTGTAGAGCTGCCGATGAGGATTCCGAAAACGGTACTAATATAGTAGGTTGGTCAGAAAGTCTTGACCGATTTTAAAAGATTTCTTATCTCTCCTTCATTCCTGTGTGCCCAATGAACTTAAGTTTTTTGCATCACATGAGGGCTTGGAAACCCAGTTTAGCGTACGCTTTCTCAGACATTGCTGATCAATATAAACGAGTAAAGTGAAAAACACGTTTTTTCATTCGAAGACTCATTGCGCGCTTGTGAACAGATAGAACACCATTCTTACTTCAATATCAAAGAGACCAACGGTAAGGCTTATCAATTAAATATGAGCAGTTATACAGAAAAATTTCCCCGTGAAATGCAAATGCTTGAAAAAATATCATTTTTTTTCGAATGATCAATACTAAGGAGACCGTTGATCAATACTATGGAGAAAGGGCTGGAAGGGGTGAATGGAGAGGGGAGGTAGAAACAGAGGCAAAGTATTTAGAGAAAGCGGAAACCTTATCTCTTGATGACAATAATTGAGTTCCATCGAGGTCAATGATACCGGGAGGCGTGGATTTACAGGCTTTTAGGCGTGTATCACAAAGACTATAGAATGCCTTAGGGCTCTTAGAATCGACGATACGAGATTCAACTCTCACATGAAACTCTCTGAATGCTCTTTCAAAACGTTTTACAAGAGTGATGGCATGGGTACTATTACGTGCAATGGAAGTTGCTCTCTTAGATTTACCATAAAGAATTCGTAAATGACGAGGATAACGGGAAAAGGGAGAGGGAGTTGATTCAGGCACGAAAGTGTCCAAAAGAGAGTTAACAAAATTACAGAAATAATTGAAAGAGTCGTCTATATTGAGAGGAGAAAGTGAAAGGGTCCAATCATGAGAAGAAATATGGAAATTTATTGAGTCCCAGTCAGCAAGGTGGTAAAGTCGAGAGGGATAAATTCTTTCTTGGGAGGAGAGGGTGCGCTTAGAGAAAAAGAGATACTAGCATGATCAGAAAAAGGAGTTGATGGCTTTACATTGCTCACAATGTTACTGTTAGAAAGGACAAGGTCAAGGATATTGTCTCACCACGCGTATTGAAATCCACAAATTGCGTAAAATTCCGGTCACAGGCAAAAGAGAGAAGATCATTTTGAGTGGGTGAGGTCAGGTTAAACCAGTCGATACTGGGGAAGTTTAGGTCACCACAGAGAATAAATGGAGTTGTGCTTACGAGAGGTTCAAAGAAAGCGAGAAAAGAGTCTAGAAATGAGGAGGGACATGAGGGTGCGCGGTAGATCAAGCAGATGCGAATAGATTGTAAAGAGAGGGAATTTTTGAGACAGGAAAGTGAACATCAATGACAATTGTCTCGATATCCGCAGTTGCAAAAGAGCCGATGAGTAATGGATTGAGGAAAGGGGAACAAAGAATGGCCACACCACCGCCTTGAGATTTCTCAACAGTGATTGGTCGATCCATTCTGAATGCCACGTAATCATCGTTAGACCCCAGAAGAAACGCATCACTATCGTCAACGCATAACCAAGTCTCACTTATCAGAATAATATGATAGCTAAGCGATTTTACAAAAAATGGAAGATGTGTTTTACGCCTGATGGAACGCGCATTAGTAAGGAAAAGCTCGATATTAGGATGATTGCATAAAGATTTAGATGGAGAGAGAGAGGAACATGAAAGATTATGAGAGACCAAAGAAGGAGAGACAGACGCAAGAAAAGGAGAAGACAAAATAACCTCACCACTGCTCCTGTCCTAGGCATTGTCCCCTCCGTTGACGGGACTTGCTGGAGCAGAAATTGACTTGTTGTGGATCGGAGTGAGGGAAGAGAGGACGGAATACGAGGTTTCGAGGGTGGTAGATTCATTCAGAGAACTGGCGTTGAGAGAGGAAGATCCATTGGGCTCATTCTTGGCGTTATCGAAACCACGGGGTGGTCTACTCTGGTATCCGAGGGGCAGAGGGCGGGGAGCTCCATTGAACTTGATAAGTTTCTCATCTCGAACTCCGTACATGAGGGATCCGGCCTTGCTGTTGTTCTTCCATGCGTCGATTCGAGCTTGTCTTTCCAGTTCCAATTCGAATGGGCAGAGGTCGCGTCTGATGAAGTTACCTCCAGTTTTGGTTACGGTAGGTGGGCGGAGAGATCGGACCAACGGTAGGAAGTGATTTCTTGTTTTCTCCGATGCAAACTGAATCTTGATAGGGCGGCTTTTACGATCACCTTTTACTTCCGGATGACGTTTGTGGGTGAGCGAGCCATCCATAAGTGCTTGTGTGATGACGTCATCACCGAGTTCCTTGCACAGATCGGTGATTGCTTTCTGGTCTGAGGCTGTGGTGTCAGTCGGGGAGTTTGTTTCTTCGCGTCCAATCCATACTACACGGCTAGACTTATCAGCGTAGGTCTTAGCGTCGTTGAGGGCTTTCTTGACGACCAAGTACGTGTCAGAAGGAGGATGAGTGAGTGTAGTCATCATCGCCTTCTTGAGCTCAGCGAGTTCCTGACGGAGAGAGGAGCACTCACATTTCGGCATGGCGTCCATCTTCTGATGGAGAGACTCAAGGAGGGAAAGCGCCTTGTCGATGGCAGAGACGGGAGCGGCTGCTTTGGAGGGCATGGCGAGGGATCGAGGGACCGAGGGAGGAAGAGAGGAGAGAGCGAAATGGAGAGCGAACAGCTCACTATGGGAGAAAAAACTCGGAATGATAATTTAGTCTCAAGTTATTTCACCATTTTGTTTTTCCCTTGTTTCCGAGCGAGTTGGTGGAATTCATGAAAGCCTCTCCCTCGATTTCAGAAATAAGTCCATCTTCATTTGTATCGATAGCAGCAAAACGTCGAGTTTCGAGATATGAACTATCTGAATAATTTTCCGAAAATCTGAATAAGTTAATTTTTTTTAAAACTTGTATTCCAACGATGCATCGATTGATTGCTCCTAGCGAACTGAACCGTTAAAAATTTTCAAAACGTCTGACAACTAGCCCTCAGTGATAGATAGAGATATCCCTCTATAACATCCACCATCACAAGCACAACAGAAGAAATTGCACCGTCCGACTCCGCCGCACTGTTAAATATGTTGAATAAGATTTCCTCATCGTTCGTCGTTTGTTTTCGAATACATTACCTTGTTCCTATGGGTAAATGGTTTCTAGTGTATATATTGAGTAAAAAACTAACCAATTGTCCCACTCTATTGCCTTATATGAGATAACAGCATTCTTGCACGGTGAGGGTGACCAATGAGAGCAGAACTAGACCGATGAAGACGATGCGCATCGCTAGACCGATGAAGACGACTAGACCGATGAAGACGATGCGCATGATTCATCCGTTCGGATCATACTTATTATTTCAGGCCGAGTTCGAGCGCTACAAGCGGGTCAACTCCGCAAAGAAGGTAAGCTATTGCTAAATTTGATACAAATGTCAAAGCGTTTCCAAAAAAATATGGTGGGAAGTAGAGCACGTGAATCGAGGGGAGTCGTTTGCTATTTGACGCCCATACATGCGATTCCGATTTGTGATGAGTTTCACGCATCGATCATCTATCGATGATTTTCCAATCTATGATGTGTCGCCGAGTATAGAGAGTCAAAATAAATTGAATGATAATTATTAAGAATTAGAGATGGAACAATTCGTTCTTGTTATTCATCTCATTTTCGATCCTCCTTATCACATTTTGCATTGCAGGCCGAGTTCGAGCGCTACAAGCGGGTCAACTCAGCAAAGAAGGTAAGCTATTGCTAAATTTGATTCACATGCGGATATTGGTAATATCATGGATAACAGGGAAACTACAGAAAATCTTGATCACATCAATCAGAAAACAATGACGCCATACTAGGTTCCCTGCTGCGTCCATACGCTACCTGCCTGCGGTGATTCGGTGCTGCTCGGGTTGGGATTGGGCGCCGCAGCTTCCGGTCAGTCTGATCTTTGATCTTTGATTCATCTTTATGATCTTTGAAAATTCAGCTTTTTATCTCTGTTTTAACTTGTATGAATTCATTAATTCTGTTTTGCTTAGTCTTTCCGGAGCAAAAGAAAAGGACAAAGAAACATTCAAACAAATGTGTTTCACCATTCAGATTTCTTTCTATCGGTTGATACCAGATAGTAGAGGTCTCGGGAACGTTCTTTAAAAGTTCGAAAAAAAAGCACGATTGATCATCTCGTCATAGCAAAAATGGTTGATAATAATCGAGCTCTGTTTGATTTTTACTCTGTTTGATCTGTGATCTCTCATGCTCCGTCGCTGGTACGGTATTCGCGCTCGTGGCAGGCACTGGATCAGCGGGAATCGTGGCCATTCCGGTAGGTCACAACATTGAATGTAATCAATAAAAACATCCTTACTTATATCTTTCCAGATAATATCAATGAATCAGTTAGATTCAACTATGATCTAAGGTTTTAGAAAAAAAAAAATTCAGCCGAAATGATAAAATTAATTTTCCAGTTCACGATAGTGACTCTCACTGGTATTTGGCTGTACGTCTACACGAAGCCGCTGTTCATGAGGTTGGCCATCTGATCTTTGATCTTCGAACTCGTGTAAAGTTTAAATTTCACTGAAAATCAAGTTATAGGCAGTGTTTCTTGATCTCTCACTTTCCAAACCATGTTTTATATATAATTACTTATTCCGATCATTTCACGATTTTTTATATGCACGAAATTATATTATTTACCGTTATAATAACTACCGTGATGGTCAGATGCGTGGCCTCTCGCCATAGAGAGGATCGTCTCCTCGAGAGTGACAGGAAGGATACAGATAGGACTTGATATACTTGGAGATTTTCTAGATTGGACTTCATCAATCGATTATTTGGATTTCGATTATCGATTTTTGATAATCTTCAATTACGTGTACCGTAATCTCAGTTGTGACAGCTTTGTCTACCGTATCTCGACAGGTTTCGCTAACAAGTGACTGATACTTTCGATTGTTTTCTCCCACCCCCCCCCTCACGATTTCACAGTTATGCTTCACATATCCCCAAAATTTGATATAAATCAATTCGTTCGTTGCGTGCTCACCGCTTGAGAGAAAAAAATCAATGCATTCATACAATGAGAGAATGGAAAGTATTTTCACAATGAAACATGAGCCATAAACAACTAGTCAGTGATCGGATTTTTTTCAATGGATGAACACTCCGACATCTTACTAGAGTGTTTTATGATTATGTAAAGAACAAAAACAATCAAAGCTAATCGAGTTTCTTATTGGCAGTATTTTTGTTGTTCTGCTCGGTGATCAATTTCTGATCAATTATTTTCCGGTTTTCCGGTTTCCGGCCTCGGTATTCCAGTTCGAGACAGGTATGATTGAAGAAGTAGCCGAGAAGGAGGAGATGAGTGAGGACTATGCCGGAGGAGGGCACGCTGGAATGGGGAAACATTTTAAACAGTGACGCGAAGAAGGGGAACATGCACGTTGCTGGAACCAGAGTCTAGCAGTACCCTACAACGGAGAAGGCACGCTGATAGGGTAGATTGGGCACCGAGATGAGGCTCAGAGAAGGGGTAGGCACTACTCAAAAGTTTGCAAACTGTTTCAAAAATGTGATTTTGGTGTCGAGGATCAGGCACCAATGATTGAACCAGGAGCAGCTCTGGTTCTACTGCTCTCACCTAGTGATTTCGTTTTCGACTATCTTCATTCAGCAAATTATCTCATTTCTCTGACATGCGAGATTCTGTGCAGAATGCCGGTTTGCCAACAGTATTCGCAACATACCCGTTGACGATGGTGAAGTTTAGCGCGGCGATGTCAGAGAGGCCATTGAAAAGTACCTTGAAATGTATTTATTTCCTTTGTTAGAGAAATGCGGATTAGAAATGCATCATATGACGCGTTTCTTGCACAAGCCACTCGATGTTTTTGAGGATTCCATTGCTCCTTGCTAGTGATTTATGTATAGTTCCGAGTTTTAGAATATGATCGTTTCATCCTGGCACTTGTATATTGAAGCATCACCCGACGAATAATGAATGGAATGCTTAGCGAGTATATTTTATTTTTAAAAGTGTAGAGCCCAGCACGATCGAATTCAACAGGTTCGGGGAAATTTCACTTCTCTGTGAAGCACATTCGATTCGGTGAATAAAATTGAAAGCATGAAGTGAAACTGGAGTCACTTCTTCACTCACTCTATTTTCGCTATTTGTCATTCTCAATTTGGAAAGGTCTTCTCAGTATCTCCAAGATGTCCTATTTCAATAAAGTTATGCTCTACCTAAGTAGGAGCTTTTGACAATAACCTCACCTTCTTCACCAAGGCGTCCGCGAATTCCTCTCCGCCCAGGAAGTAGAACACGCCAAGGATACCCGGAGCGACCTAAATGACGGATATCCGGCTTTCACTTTCAGAGCCGACTTCCCCTTCGGCTATCTGATAACTTTCCGGCCCTCAGTTCGCGGAAATACCTAATGTGGCGCCGACTCATATATCGGCATCGGCCGTACTCTCTCAACCGGCTTTTGCATACCATGAGCCACCGAAACACGGCTCTCAAACGTGGAATTTACGCATGTGAGGTTCACTAACCGTGAAGTTCATGCAGCAAGCAAGCAGCCGCCGCAGCCACACCTCGCCGATGCGCGCACGGAATTCCTGGAATAGGATAATAGACGGTTCCGGCCTTTTTCTCAACTAAAATCCGGTTCAATGTGTCTTACCTGGAACCGTCGGCAGTCCCAAATGTGAACACCGACTCGCTCAATGATCAGCTCTAGGGCGGAGAGACAGACCTAGAATTATATACATAATTATTCAGTTTTTTGGTAATTGAAAAGTGTGAAAAGCAACAAATTGATCGAAAAAAAAGAACATTTGTTCGGTTCGCTTGAGTTTCAACCGATCTTAAAGGGTGTTAGACGGGGACGGTTCTTCAATGAAATCCTCTCTTAGAGTGCAAAAAGAAAATTACAAAAACGTGGTGAGAAATGGACAGATAATGTTGTAAGGAATACTGATGATCGGATATGCTTCAGAGTGCCGTCAAATTTCTAAGATTGTAGAGGTCAACAAGTGCGTTGTGGGATTCTGTGCATAAAACTTTTTTTTAAAAAGGAGGGAATTATTTGATAAAACAACAACAATGATAATTTCTCACCCAGCACACGTAATTCCTCTGCGTTCCATGCCAGGCAACGACAACGAGAAAGGCGGAGACAAGGGCGAGAGGACGACCAAGACCTGCGAAGATTGAGTCATTGTGTCATCACTTTGTAATTTTCGCTATTTTCGCTGATTACTTGCACCACATTCTAAACACATAAGACCTGAGAATCATGCACAACTGCGGTGAAGTTGGTATAATATTTTAGTCAAGAATTTAGGAAGACCAAGACCTGAGAAGGAACCATAGTGAAATGTCTAGTAAACATTATCAAGCACTAGTATGTTTATTTAGAAGTGTCATCAGTTCTGATCCATGATGACCTGATATGATAATAGCTGAGCGGCTACAATAAAATATTAGAAATACGGTTTAAATAAATCACTCGAAGAAAGATGGGGATTCGTCAGCAGAGGGATATACACTTGATTCTGCAAAGATTATTCATTGTGTTCTGTTTACAAATCATCATCCTCAGAATTCACTAGTACCAGTGCTGCTCACCATTCCTGGAAAAGATCAAAGATCAACCTTGAGGAACGAGTATAGACCAGCATCGAAGTGTCTCCACATTCTCGAGTATCGTGAGACACGAGAAATGCAGATGGGAGGAGGAGGAGGGGTGAGACCTGAACATGTCTCGTTGTTTCGTTTTTAAGTGATGGTGATTTTGAACATCCGGTAAGAGCGTATAATTGATTTGAATCGATCACTCATTTTTTGTTATGTTGTTAAACTACGTTCGTCGTTAAAATCAATACCGATTTCATCGAGGGAATTTACGTCGTTTGTGAAACTTATGCAGATCCATCGGATAAAAAAAGTCCATCACTTATTTTCAGAATCAAATTTAATCAATTCACCATCAATCCTCGCAAACAGCGATGGCACTCCGAAGATGACGGTGTACTTGAGGTGGAAGTACTGACCGAGGATGTATGCGATGGAGAACACTGCATTAAAATCATTTCATTAATGATGGCATTTTTAAATTTCGAGAAGAGCACTGTTCTCAAAATTAAATATTTTGATTTCTGTGCGTGGCCGAGAAAGTGAATGATGGCAATCATTTTGTACACGTTTGACTTTGTACGAAAACCATAAAATTGCGGGAAGAGTCTTTGTCGATTCGAATGAGTTTCACAAACATGTGAAAACCAACCAATCGATTGATTTACAATTTTGATCGCCTTTGTGCTCTTAAACAAAAAAATAGTAAATCTATTTCGGTAGAATGAGCAATATAGTGATACAAACTATTTGCTTGTTTACCAATAATACGGGATTCTGAAAGATAAAAAGGTCTAATTCCCACTTCTGTGAACCTCCGCATTCACTCACTATGATATCCATTCAGCCTCGAGTTTGTGGCTGCTTGAGAGGTGAACAGGGCACCCACTGGAATCTGAAAAATGAATGCAGATTGAAGAATGCATTGGACATTTTAGCAAAAAACGCGCTGCGAATCGAATTATGCAAAATGATTGATCATAAAGCGGGTCAAAATGGTGATGTTCTTTTTGCTTATGCATCATAATTTCACACACAGTCTGGCGGCTCAACTGGATAAAAGAGTGTGGAAAATGGAGAGACTGGCTCTTCATCGAGCCTTGTTCTCTTTACCATGTGAATGAGACTCTCGTACACGGCAGCCCAGAGAAGGAGACGGAGGGAGAAGGAGAGGTTAGACCTGTGAATTCTCGGATTATCAATGAGCTTGTCTCAAGTTCGATACTGAGCAGATACGATCGAAAACCGATTTTTGTATTATTATTTTTTTCGAAAACCATGTCAACGCAATCGAACTGATCTGTTTCATCGGATTATCACTTCTTCGTGAAACATAGCCAAAACGTGGCTCACTTCATTCCAAATGATGCCGTATCTTCTTTCTTCGTACGCCTCTCAATCTGTTCAGCGAATTCCTGAAAGTATTGAAAATAGCCTTCGCGAAGCTTGCCAATTGGAATGATGTTTCAGTTTTCATCTCTCTCCATTATTATATGTGTGTAGGCTGTCTGACTTGCTAGACTGTGTGCAGAATGGAGTCAATTAACAACATAAATGTCAATAACTGTCCTCATACCTCATAAAGTACAATGACGATCATCGAATACGGTAAGTAGGCCAGATAATGGGTGATGCTAAGAACCCAATCGATCGATAATTGACGATCCGGATTTCGACAGAGAGCAATGCAGACGTTGAGAATCTATCAATGGAGTTTGGTCTTTGATCTATCGTCTCTGATCTACCTTGATAGCTCCGTACAGATACATGTTGAATTCTCGATAGTAGGTGAACTCATCGGAGGAGAAGGGGGCGATTTCGGTGGCCTTTAATTATAAATTATTAAATTCGCCTGAAAACTGGAAAATTACCTTGATTATGAAACCGATGCAGAGCAGCCAGGCCAACTGTAAAAAATATTGAAGATTTGAGATCAAAGATCAGAGATCAATCTCACCCATTCACGACGAAACTGGGCTGACACAGCAATAGTGAGGGCAGCGAACGAGGCAAGAGTGAAAATACAGGAGGTACTGAAAGATCAAAGATCAATATAATTATATCTGAAAACGTAATGGGCCAAATTTGGCCAATCTTGAACATCAGGCCTGTGATGTGATCACATGTTCTCCCTTCTCTGTCCGACGAGATAATGTGTTGAATGAGGAAGGGACTATTCGATAATATTGAGATGTACTCACCTTGTCACCCATACATGCAACACGATTCCGACTGTAATCTGCACAAGTCGAGCCCTTTCCTTGTCGAGGAAACGGTAAGTTAAACTGGAAATGTGTACTTTCGTTCGTTAAAACTGTTTGAAAATGTTTTGAAGTGAAAAATCGCTTCACGCTGGACGAGCACATGTTTACTGTTTGGATTAGATTTTGCACATTTAGCAAGAGGTCAATCGATAATTCACCCTTAGCATAATGCCCTTATTGGGGATGGCTGTGGTGATCGAAAATCAATTTGTAAGGAAAATCGGAAACTCACTGAAAGACTACAGAGTGCGCGGCGTAGGCGAGCAGAAGTCCACTGCAAAAGTATCAGGTGACACTGGTCGGTATTCGACTCTTCTAATTGCGTATGATCTCTCGGCGGTTAGAGAGGCGATAGATCACGGTAATTAAATTCAGTTGCCGATTTGTTGAAAAAGTGACTGGGAATTAATAGATCAATCTAATCTGGTTCGAAATGGAAAGTCGTGTTTTTTTTTAATGATGACTGAGGAAATCACTGGCAAGAGCAGTTTAACCGTTATTTCACCTGTCGTGAAACATCACAATATTCAATGTGATTCAATTCATCGATTTAAAAAAATCAATAACATTTTTATTTTGTCGTTCAGAGATCAAAGATCAACCACTCACCCGAGAGTGCTCACGTAGTACTGCCACTCGCCGTCAGAGGGGTCGAATAGATAACCGGGCAGGAATCTGAATCACTTCAGAATGACTTATTTATTATTTTTCTCTGATAGGTGAGGAAGAAGTGACCGGAGAACCCCACATCCCAATAGACTTGAACTTTCGATGAAACATATCCGGACCTATGAGGACGAAACACACTCAGGGAGAATCACTCACCGACTCTTCTCCAGAATTCCCTCGATCCAGGACCGAAGAGGCCCGTTGCAGACCCTGATAGTACAAGAACATGGACACACTCACCTAGGATTCCCGATTTGGAACAGGCGGGCCAGGCAGAATGGTCCAGAATGAAAAAAATAGTCGGCCAAATTGCGAAAACTTTTCGTGCCCAATTGGGCAGGAATGACTCGTTTCGGGAACCCTAGTCTCACCACGAAATTCACTTATTTTTAGCCAATAACGAAGTGCGCGGATCCCATAACTACAGTTATTATGTTTCAAAAAACAAAGAATGAATGTTAAAAAGTATCATGATAAAGCAAAAGCCTATTGTAGAGAGGATACAAAGCTAAGAATTGATGGTAAATTGAAAATAGTCGAAACACTCACTGATACGCCAGCACGAAAGCTCCGATGCTGTGAAGAGAGAAGACGACGAAGCAAAGGTTTAGATCCCATTTGGGAAGGGGAGCGGGGTGGAAGCGGCCTGGATAAAGAGATCAGCAGTGGCAATATAGTTTTCAATCAATTTGTCGAAGGTACTTTCCGGGTTGACCAAAAAAATAAATATAATCGATCTAGGAATCGAAATGACTAACCTGGCTCTAACCTGACGCGTTCCTCCTTGGTCGTCATTTGCGACTGAAAGGGGGAGAATGAAAAATGGAATGAAATGAAGATAAATATATGCTTACGGAGCTATTGAGCACCTACTATTTGGTCATCGTAAAGTGAGATAGTGTGTTAAATCGTGAGGGATCCTCCATAATTTCCAGTCTCTCACTTCAATATGCCCAAGCACTATGAGCTCAATTGGTAACACGGCAGGTGGGGAAGGATGGATAATGGGAGAGGTGAGAGGGAGCGAATAAAATGGAGAAAATAAGGAAGAAATAAACGAGCAAATGGGAAGAAAAAGTGAAGGGAATGGTATGCGAGGGAAACGCGAGAAAGCACCTAGGGTTAATAGGACGGAGAAACTGAGGTGCTTTTTTCAAAGAGATTATGGAGGTCGTTCTTGATAAGATATCGAGGGGTTATTGAGGTAATAAGGAAATAAAGTATTGAGAAAACAAACGCAATCAGAATTTTCAAACAAGAAATACCACAGAACTCCAATATTCGTAACTTGCCAACAAATTGTTGTTGCAGCTGTCACCTATGATTGCTAGGAATATCAAACAAATAACGTAAAAAAGGCAAAAAGGGCGATTTGGTGCGAAAAGGGAGACGGAAATCTCGATTTCGAATCAATCTTCCCATTCTTTCTCATCTCGAATCACCCTATACTAGGTGAATTTCGCTAGCGGAGTGAAAGTGAAAACATAGAAAACATAAAATCCCACATAAAAGGCACACGGATTTCCTGATTCAGCGACGAATTGTGCACAACATAGGTAAAAGGAGAAAAAAGTTCTTAGATGTTCCGAGTCTGCATTAGGTTAGTTATTCCCAGCCCTCTACTTCCTAGGCTTTATTAACAAACCCTGAATCATTACGACTCTTTATAAATTCACAGATCCCATTCCATTCCATTCCTCGCAGGCAATGACTATGATAATACAAAGCATGTACTGATATCAGACAATACATCATATTTTATATTTGGCAGCCATTTTGATTATAATTATTCGAAGCGATATTTAATATTCGTGGTTCTCAAGCGAGAGAGTGGTCGAATTCTCCTGGCTGGATAATTCCGTCTCCATTAGTGTCCATTTCGACGAACCTGTAATATTGCCGGGTTAGGACCAGGATTGATAATTTAGTCTCAAGTTATCTCACCATTGTGTTTTTCTCTTGTTTCCGAGCGAGTTGGTGGAATTCATGAATGCCTCTCCCTCTTTTTCAGAAATCGGTCCATCGTCATTTGCATCGATTGCAGCAAAACGTCGAGTTTCGAGAGATGAAAGATCTGAAGGAATCTACTGATCTGCAAATGACACAACGGTTCAGCAGCTCTTTGCATGGATCAAAAAACGGAAGAACGTAATGATAATAATTTTCAAAATTTTGCTTCGAACGATTCATCGATTGATTGCGCCTATCACACTCCCCGTTAAAAATTTTCCAAACGTCTTACAACTAGCCTTCAGTGATAGATAGAGATCTCCCTCTATAACATCCACCATCACAAGCACAACAGAAGAAATTGCAGCGTCCGACTCCGCCGCACTGTAAAATATTAAAATTTCCTCACCTTTCGCCGTCTGTTTTCTAATACATTGCCCTGTTCCTATGAGTAAATGGTTGATTAGTGTATATATGAAGAAAAAAAACTAACCAATTGTCCCACTCTATTGCCGTATATGAGATGACAGCATTCTTTGCAGAGTGACCAATGAGAACAGAACTAGCCCGATGAAGACGATGCGCATCGCTGAAAATATTACATCACACAGCTTCGTACCTACATGGTGTCCGAGTAGTCAAGTGGTTAGAGCATCTGCCCTGTAAGCGGGATACCACACAGCGTGTCAACGAGGGCTAAATGTGCAATTTGCATGGCGGACTCCTCGCGTGTTTCATTCCATTCTGGGGTAATGGGAACGGTGAAACAGACATGAAATAACAGAGCTGAATCGAAAATTGAATCTGGGATAAATCAGAATTGGAAAAGAAATATACAAAAGTGATGCACCTAAGCGATGAAATAATGAGTAAGGAGGCTGCTTCTCAGTTTTTGTAATTTTTCATTAGCTTGTATTCTCTCAATGAGTTTTTTCATGAATTTTAAATGTTCATGTGAGAACTCCTCTCTGAATATTAGTGGAAACCCCCACTCCATTATTATTTTCTGAATCCTAATGAAAAGATCTAACTTTCGTAGGAAAAACATTTTAAAATTTGTTCATGGTATGAGAGTTATTCGAGGGGTGTCTCAAATATCTCATGCAGTATAATTAAATTCGAAATTATTTTTCCTACGAGTTAGATCTTTTCATTAGGATTCAGAAAATAATAATGGAGTGGGGGTTTCCACTAATATTCGGAGAGGAGTTCTCAGATGAACATTTAAAATTCATGAAAAAGCTCATTGAGAGAATACAAGCTAATGAAAAATTACAAAAACTGAGAAGCAGCCTCCTTACTCATTATTTCATCGCTTAGGTGCATCACATGTGTATATTTCTTTTCCAATTCTGATTTATCCCAGATTCAATTCTCGATTCAGCTCTGTCATTTCATGTATGTTTCACCGCTCCCATTACCCCCGAATGGAATGGAACACGCGAGGAGTCCGCCATGCAAATTGCACATTTAGCCCTCGTTGACACGCTGTGTGGTATCCCGCTTACAGGGCAGATGCTCTAACCACTTGACTACTCGGACACCATGTAGGTACGAAGCTGTGTGATGTAATATTTTAAGCGATGCGCATCGTCTTCATCGGGCTAGTTCTGTTCTCATTGGTCACTCTGCAAAGAATGCTGTCATCTCATATACGGCAATAGAGTGGGACAATTGGTTAATTTTTTTTCTTCATATATACACTAATCAACCATTTACTCATAGGAACAGGGCAATGTATTAGAAAACAGACGGCGAACGCTGTGTACCAGGGTTCGATTCCCGGCTCGGCACAATTTCTTTGCAAAATGAAAAAAATCATTACTACATTACTAGAAAGCGTACTAACAGTAGGAACAGCGGGAATACTTAGTGCTTTGCAGTGATGTGATTCACCTCGACGATAAATCGGTGTGAGAGTGATACAAGAGATATGTTACTTGCATACATTCTTGCAGAAAAAGAAAGAAAAATATATGTTTATCGAAAAAATATGCGACACACAATAACCAGTAGCGAAATGGCAATATTTTGACTGGGTTTGCAAGAAAAAAATCGACGATAAATGGGCGTGAGAGTAGGGATGTGCAAACGATAGCGATAACGATATTTTGCTATATATCGCATCGCCGGTTTTTCGGAATCATTCGAAACAGCTGATTTCAACGAGCGAGCAAGCGGGTACACAATGGCCGGGAGACGAGAAATGAGAGGATTATCGTATCGAATGTTATATATCGCATTCGTTATTGAGTTTCATTCGTCAATTGCGATTTATCGTTTATCGTTTGTCTTGCAATTCTTTCCACTGCCATTTTATCGTGAAAAATGCTTTTGATTCAATCGATTGCAACCCGGATAGAGGCAACACAATTGTCTGGAAAGATTGAATCAGAAGTTATTAGCAGCTTCACAATGCTCAAACTCCACGGAACGTCATCAGCAATTACGAATCGTTTTTGTCCACTATTGAATCCTCAATAGTGATCACAATCCCGTCTCATCAAATCGCCTGATTTCTCGCAGGTCAGAGAAACGAGAGAGCAGGCGAATTGAAGAGAGCTCACAGCCCATCTCTGCTCATTCACTCCTCCATTGGGTGCCCAAGTAACCTTCATGAGCTCATAGTGAACGTCGAGTTCTGCATCTCTCCAGTCTACGGCTATTTATATATATGAGGCCTTTCGCATTATTTTCGAGCAAAATGGAAGAGATCTGGCACAACTCAAAAAGGTCGATTTTCTGAAACTGTGTGTTTCGGGGTTATCGAGGATGGTGGTTACGATGGGCATATCCATTTTTTCCTCAAACACCTCGTTAGCTCCAGACGGCGTCATGTCGAAATCGCATTTTGAAGCGCTACTCGGCCCTCGAAAGTGATAATTTTAGGCGATAGTTTTCTCTCGGCTAGAATTCGACGGCGAACACGCCTGTCTAATTTATTGTTCATGATTTTCAAAAATAATTTTTTTAAATGCAACTCTTCACAGACACTTTTCCGGGCTTTCCACTGTGCAGAAATCGATCGGGCGTCACGAGAGGATTCCGAATCCATAATTTCATCAAATTATAGGGTCGGACCGCCGAGCTATCCATTTTGAAGTGCTTTGAGATTGTAAGAAAATGAGGCTTTCCTCCCCTCCCTCTCCCTACTCTCTCATGCGCTCTCTCCGTTCTCCACGCTCTCTCGTCGCGCAGGGTCAGGGAAGCGATCGAGGGGGGAGAGGAAGGGACGTGGGAGCTCTTTTTCTTACAATCTCAATACACTTCAAATTGGATAGCTCGGCGGTCCGACCCTAGAATTGGATGAAATTATATATTCGGAATCCTCTCGTGACGCCCGATCGATATCTGCATAGTCGCAAGCCCGGAAATGTTTCTGTCAAGATTTGTATTTTTAGAAATCATTTTTGAAAATCATGAAAAATGAAATAGACAGGCGTGTTCGCCGTCGAATTCTACCCAGGAAACGCTATCACCTAAAATTAGCACTTTCGGGGGCCGAGTAGCGCTTCAAAATGCGATTTCGACGTGACGCCGTCTGGAGCTAACGAGGTGTTTGAGGAAAAAATGGATATGCCCATCGTAACCACCATCCTCGATAACCCCGAAACACACAGTTTCAGAAAATCGACCTTTTTGAGCTGTGCCGGCCTTTGCTCGAAAATAAGGCAAACGGCCTCATATACGATATTGATAAAATAGTCACTTTGCCAGCACATATCCTCCGTTATATCCATCGTTTCTAGACCATCAACGAGTCACAACACGAAAGATGCGTGAAAGAGCTTCGTGAAAGGGAATCTGAATAGGCTATTATGAAATGATCTGAAACAGGAACAACTTCGAGCTCGATGTTCTTCCCAACATTCTTCGTGAGATAGTAGATACAGAAGATCAGTAATCATAATCTGCTTGCGATCATAAAAAAAATCCATTTGGATATGCTTCACCGACAGAATATATTCCATCGCGAAAATTGTATCCAATTTTCGCCCCGGGGCTAGTGCAAAACCAACACACATTAAACTGAATGGGGGATGCTTCATTTATCGAGTTTGTGTTGGCACTACTCTCTCATTCTCGCTCGCATCTCACCTGTCGTTGGAAGAGAAGGTCACGTCTGTCCCTGAGTCACTCTACATTAGAGTCCGAAATACGGGTCTCTTCATTTCACACACTCTCTCTACCGATTGAGTGGCGAGAGAGTGTGTAAAATGAAGAGACGGCGACCCGTATTTCGAAGTCTACTCTACATTTCATGTTGTGGAAGATTCAAATGTCAAATACATGCTCCACCTCTTTCCCGACATGGCGTTCCTCATCTACTCCCCAGCCCCGCATTTTTGCACCGTTTAACTCTTAAAGGTGTGGTGTCTCCCACTTTCCCCTCACGAGTCATTCAACTGAACGGACGGAAGAAAATAACAGTTTGGATATATTTCAGATTGGAGGGTTCAACAATTCAGTTGAGTAGATAACTTTTTATTTTATTTTAAAAACACCGTTTGTGTAAATATGATACGATAGATCCCGAAGCCTCACTAGCTTTGTGCAATGGTACACGTCACACTTGCAAGTCAGTGATTTTCTGTTAAAGCTGCGCCCGTCATAACCCGAGCGGGGCGTAGTCCCGCTAGTTATCTCTCTAAAGTGAGTTTCTCAACAATTTCCGGTTACTTGATTTTCTCGATTATTTTCTTTCTCGGAGATCGGCGACAGATTGAACTGACAAATTCTTTGCGCATTTATTCCGTCTATGAAGCCCATCCAAATCGACATTTTATCACTGCTTGCAAGTCATTGACGAATGGAAAGTGTAAAGGGCTAGAATGAGAGTAGACGGTTAGCAAGCAATTAAAGTTGATAGGATGTAGAAAGAATAGTTGTTATTTACCAATGTGATATGAGGCCGGTCACCTACTATTCATCAAAACATGTGCAGATGTTCGCAAAAGCTTTATCTACCACAAAAACGAAAAAGCAGAGTACATTGATAATATTACAAGACTCTCGTTCCCGCAGTTTTTGAGAATATCGAGAAAAAAATAGACGAAATTAAGAATTTGTGCGGAGGAAAAGAGGAAAAGATGAAAAGACGTATTTTGAACTCTAAACTGATGAGCTTTGCGCAGACACTTTTGTGTAAGGATGATTCAGCTGGACAATTTGGAGATCACGTGGCGTATCCCACATATACCCATCACAAGATTTAGTGATGCTGATATGTGTTTTGTCAATGATTGTTCTCATATCGCCTTTGAAGTGATCCAGTTACTTCAGCGGAAAGACGATATGTTTCGAGTAAAGCTGTAATGATTTTTTAGAGCGTAAACTATTTTTCTGATTTTGTTATTTTCTATGACTATTAATTATACTCATTTATTAATTGGTTTTTTTCGATAATGCGCTTACCTGGACAGACTCTTCTGTGACAACCTCGTACCGCCAAGTCTCGCGAGTAGTCACCACTTTGGTCTCACGATGCAAGCGTGATTGAATCCAATCTCCGTTTCTGATATGATTGAGTGGTGAATGTCCAATTGTAGTCCATCTTTTATAAACGATTCTATCATATCTTCTGTGACCATCAACGATAATTTTTGCATAGAGCAATCGCCTTGGATCATTTCCTGAAAAGACTTTTTCTCCAATACAATAAATTGAAATTAAAACAAAATAAGAAAGGTTCCAACATCGAAAATGGCGATTAAATCATTGGCTCTGATGACAGTAGAGATAACGCCGATCGTAACTTCGCTGATGTTCTGAGCCATAGTGAGCAGAGTGGGCATATTCAGCAGCGGCAGACTGTACGCAAATTTCTTCATGGAGAAATAGTTCTGAGAACAAAAATGTATTTTTTTCAAGGAGATCGAGTTTTTGAATATTCACACAATAAAACAAAAATGAAAAAATACGTTGTAAAAAACCAACCTGATACGTTTTTACAGCTCGAAAATGTAGCTTATCTGCGGTAAATTGTAAGAGGGCATCGAAAATCCCTCCGACACTCTGTGAATGAAGACATAAGGAAACATGGTACTAGGTTGTATGATGTCATTTGAATCATTGCATACTGGACGAGCACTATCTCACAATACCGAATCGTACAGAAAATAAGTCTCTCGGGTACAATTAGAGCTCATCAAGTATCATAGATTATTATCTGAATGTTCTCACTTGACCTAGTTTCCGAAATACTGAAGTATCGAACACACTCTAGCCTCTAACCTGATCTGCCTTGTCACGGTGCGTATTTACGTCTATGTTAATCTCTCGAACACGAGTGTTTCGGGCCCAACGACGTAGTCCCCTTTCCAATACGCCGAGTTCATGAGATGTGGTTCGCGTGACTCTCGGAGTGATTACTGTTCGTTTCACTGAATGATGCAGAATTAGGTTGTTAGCAACATGTGAAATAGCTTGGATTCTCATCTCCGATCAATACTATGCCATTATCAGCGAGGTAGTGAGAGAAATGAGTTAATGGACTTCCAATTGGAATCCTACTCTTAAATTTCATTAAAAGAACCCAAAAACCCTAGTAAAACGTAAATCGCGGATACGTCACGAATAGTATACACGAAAGTGAAGCTCCGCCGCTGTCGAGTACCTAGAATCATCATATTTAGATATTTATAAAGCCCTTTTCAACTCGAAATATTAAAGATACTTTCTGCCCATTGGATTTAGCCACTCCTGAACCAAAATTACTACGCGCCGGGGCTAATAAATGTTGCATCATACATAATAAATTAACATGGCTCACTTTAAGATTAATTTGCTGCAATTTATTACAACCAGAGAACATAAAAGCGTCCATTCTCTTGTTTAGGCGCAACTTGAGGCGAGTAGGAACATCAAGATATTTGACGATTTCGAAGAGTAAGTCATTTGGCAGGTCCGGTAGTTTAACCTGCAAAAAATGATTGAGAATTTGAACAATATGAATTATTCCAGTAATTATGATATGATAATTTCGAAACCTTTTTCGCACTCATTCCATTCTTGATCTCCTTTGATTCCCTCGAGACCTTCTCATCATTATTCCTTCTCATCATTCTCATCATTATTCCTCTTTCTGCGGTTGTTTCCTTTGATCGATGACATCCAGATAGATGAAGTTATTGACTGTCTACGCATAAATTATTTGTAATGAATTACATAATAAATCGCGAAAATGAATGCGTGAAAGGATGAAATAAATTGAAGATAACAACAAAACAAACACTACAAAAGTTTGCCTAGTTTACGTTTAGTCGGGCCTAGACGTGTTGGTTGGATAAAAGTGAGTGGTCTCAATGCGTTTGGGTACAAAGCCCACTGAATTGTGGTGACCGTAACAGAAACGCTTGGCGGGTAATTGAAGGCGTGTACAGGCTGTCCTTTTAAATTCAACTTGCACTAGAATGCACTTTGTACCCAAGCCAGGCGAACTCCGCCCATTTACAATGTGCGTTGTGTGTGTGAGGGCCGGTCGCACATACACGATTAGGAAAATGCACTGCAATCATGGCGTCCTATTGCAACTTCGCGAACTATTCAAACGTTTTGTTAAACTAGCCTCGTTTTACATTTTTTTTCTTTTTTTAGCTCACTTTTTTCTCTCTGTGATTTTATCACATTAGATCTCTATCATTCAGATTGTTTTACAACAACATCACGAGCGCCATGGATTCGAACGGAGAAAGCGTAAGTGACATGCAATTTATAAGTTCCTGATTTATCCTATTTTTTCTCAGCTGACTATTTTGGATCTTTCGAATGATCTTCTCCTGACGATCTTCGAGTTGCTTGACTTTCCTAGCCGTCTCAAATTCTGCGTGAACAAGAGGCTAGCGGAATTGTGGTTCTCTGTTCGCAATACCTTGGAATGTATCAGTCTCGTTGTGAGTTTTTGCCACCGGGTCACGGTACGAGATGATCTTGATTTATTGCTCAGGTTCAAGACCACGAGACATCTTATGAACTGAGGGTGAAGTCAACGATAAACCACACTCTTCGTGTATCAGATGATTTTGAAGTGCTAGAACAAGGAATGCGTCGTTGGTCCCGCAACACGCACGTTCGAAGCATTGCAATCTTCACAGATAACACAAACCATGAGGTTTATAATCTTGATCGCGTTCTTTTCGGAATGAAATTACTCGCAATCCCCTGCAATTATAGCGAGTTGCCGGTGTATTCGATGCCCTCTTCAAGTTCAAAGCAGACCGGCTGTCTCTGCGATCCGTAAGTAATATAGTAGTGCAGATATGAGAAACCAATGAAGATGATATACTTAATATTTCCAGCATATATCGCTTTTCAGAGGCTCTTTAGTCGATTGACTCTTCATCACATGAATTTACCGACGCTTCTTATGATGTCTGCAAATATCAGTTGCATCCACCTTGAACTCCCATGTCCGAACCTCAGTGCGGAGGATTTGTGCATCATTCACGAGGTGCGTTAAATAGTAATTTCACATACTTTTAGAACTGCTTGGGGAGATACAATATGAGTACACTTCACATTTTAGAAAATGTTGAGAGGTGAATGCAAGATAGAGGAACTATCGATTGGATTGACGGAAGATGTCCTCGAGTCCTTCATGAAGACGTTTTTCCATGTGACGGTTGACAAATCGTCATCAAGCATATACCATCCTTCTACTAGCATTAATCAGATTCGCAGAACTCGTGTGACACAGACGTTCTCTGTTGATGAAGGACAATCTGCTGAGGTAAGATGTGCAAACTGCAATCTAGAGGCGAAGTGGTGTAGCAGTCTATAGCGCACCCTCCCATTCCATCATCACGGGTTCGATTCCCGGTCGTGACACAGCCCCCGCCTCACCAAGGCGCCCACCCGTTGGGGAAGGGGAATTGGTAGTGACAAGATCACGTGGCAAATAGGTCTGGCGAAAGGTGGGCACTCCAGAATGACCAGCCCATTGTATCACTGGCCTAGCAGTGATCTCCCGCCAGCCCAGTCTCAAAGTCGGAATGAACCTTTACCTTTACCTTTACTGCCATCTAGATACATCCATACATTGCAGCTCTATGCGGACAATGCTCAGTTTCCACTGAAAGTGTATCATTTCG
This sequence comes from Pristionchus entomophagus, assembly GCA_036245825.1. NCBI lineage: Eukaryota > Metazoa > Nematoda > Chromadorea > Rhabditida > Neodiplogasteridae > Pristionchus > Pristionchus entomophagus. The sequence continues at coordinate 45,401,288 of BTSX01000004.1, read as the reverse complement.
ACGGGAATTTGGAGACAAAGTTATCTCAAAACGGAATCAGCTTCACTACACTCCACAACGCGATCCGCAGACTGAATATTCATCCATCCGACTATCTGCACAAGATTCAGTTCAACCATACATACGCGAGAGGTTGACAATCGCTTTTGACATTGACTATGTGTCTGCATGGAATTTACTTTGTGATTTTTATTTCTCATTTACCGACTTGCTCCATCATTTGCATTAATGAACACGTGGAAGCAAAAATGATTAAGCATATTATTTGTAGTTCGAACAGAATAACGTTTTATCCTAGATTTACCGTGATTTGCGATCATCGATGTACTCCAAGAAGAATCGTTTCTGAGTGAACTCTGTTCATTCCCTGAAAGTTTCAACTGCGTGATTTCAGGGAGAAAACATAACATTTTCAAGCCATCATCGTTGCATTGGGCCGAGAAAATGATAAATATTGTTTTACAATTACTGAGTGAACGACTTGCATACTGATCTCAGATCTATCAGTCGAATATGATTGCGTTCACAGGAAGTTCTTACTTGTACAGTTTCGATAATAAGTCTTTGGCCATTTTCACAATCTTTCATAAATTTTGACTCATGAGAGATTTGTGACTCAAACGTGGACATGTAGTAGTACACCCATCGTGTGTTAGGAATATGCCATAGAGAAATCAGGGAACTACCTGATTGTTGCCCAGTGAATGAGGGAGAAGATTTTTACGTTATAAAGTTGATGACTTGGAAGATGCTGAAGCAGAGGTTTGCCATTTCTATTAGGCATTGCACCCGCGGTTCATAATACAATGAACAATTTGCTTGATCAAAAATAAAACTTGCGATGAAAAGAATATCTGTAACATGATCAAGAAGATTAGGGAAGCACGTAAAACACGGCGTTTTGTTACTTTCTATCTACTTTCTACTCGTCTATTCTCAGAACGGGTTGAGCCTATTTGTCTCGGCTACAAATTTCGTCCTCAGTTATGCAGGCACCGTACCATGAGCGCTGAGGATAAACGCTTGATGGGTAATTGAAAGCGTAGCCAATAGACTCTGCTCCCAAGCCAAGCGGACTCCGCACGCTCACAATATTGCGTGTGAGGTCACATTCGGCGTCCATGAAACATCCCACGCAAAATTCAAAATATATCAGACAAATTCTACTAACCAGTACCGTTTCTTCTCTATCTGTGTTGTGTTTCAACCTACTTCTATCTTCTAGAAAACAGTCACCAACATAAATTTCCGACATGGATCCGAATGAAGACACCGTAAGTAGCAAGAGTAATGTTCAAAAATTTGAAAAATATACGATTTGCAGGTTCAATTATGGACCTGCCGAATGAGCTTCTCCTGACGATCTTCGGGTTTCTTAATTTTTTTAACCGTCTCTTTCCTAACCGTCTCAGATTCCGTGTGAACATGCGACTATCGAACCTGTGGCACTCTGTCAGCAATAATTTGGAACGTATTCACATCGATGTGAGTTTTAGCGCACCGGGTCATGGTACCAGGTGATCTTGATTTATTGCTCAGGTTCGAGACCACAGACCTCCACACGAGACATCTTATGAACGGAGGGTGATACTAGAGCTCACCAAAATGAGAAAGAAAAAAGTTGTGATCGAAAATCCACAGAAAATTATTTTTCCACAACTTTTTTCTTTCTCATTTTGGTGAGCTCTAGTATTGAAATTCCTTTTCTACAGGTGAAAATACACCGAAAACTCCTATTGTGAGGTAGTTTTAAGATTACGACTTTTTGACCCAAAAATGACCATGGTCCGGGGGTCATGAAAAAGTTGAACATTTTTATTCTCGAAACAATATGACTATTGGTGAATCAGGTGTATTTTCGCGCGTAGAATCCGTTTTTTGACATTAGAACTCATGAAAGAGCGAATGTAAATTGTTTTGGTGGAAAAATCTCGAAAATTGAGCATTTTTCGGATTCCTTCGAATAAAAGTGAAAATATATATCTTTTAATTTTCTTGAAATAAAGATTTTCCAGGGTGAAAATATGCGTAGATTATGAATTTGATGAGAACACATGAACACGTATTGAAAAAGTTTTTGCTGTGGCCAATTTCCTGCTCCAACTTTTCGATTATCGCATTTTACAGTACATTCTTGTTTTCACACACTTTCGCTTGCTTCAGGAAAGTTGTTCACTTTGTCACGGCGGTTATTTTGCGTTTTTTGAACAAAATTCTAGCTCAACGTTGAAGGAAATTACGTTATTTGGAATCTTTTAGACGTCGAGAGCCGGCAAATAGCCAATTTCGAAGTTACGGCTTCCAAATTGGAACCAAAAAATATTTGACCTAGGACACATCTACCGTCAAAATTTGGAAGGAATCGAAGCACTTTGAACAGCACCTGTCACATCTCAGAATATCGTGAATGTCAACGTCTCTAGCGTATTCATGGTTGATCAGAATCTTGTGGAGATTGTTGACTGCCTTCAGTCTGTGGTTCGCGTCGTTAAGCGTACTGAGAACAATTCCATTAGAGCTTACGGTCGTCTTCAAAATACCGTCGAAGTGAATGAGATCAAGTGGAAATTGATCATTGTCCGCATAGAGCTGTAACACATTGCTTTCTCGCATAGATGGCATACCTTACCTCTGTCGATTCTCCATCAAAAGAGTACATCTTTCTCTCATGAAGTATATATTTTTCGATAGATCTATTATTTTGAGGACGATTGGTTCTTGATGATGCTTTGTTAACCGTAACATTGAAACACGTTCTCATGAAGGACTCAATAACATCTTCCGACAACACCACCGATAGGTATACCATCTTGCAATCGCGTTTGATCATTTTCTGAAAGTGTGCAAAGAGTGTCTGAATCCCGCACAAAACTCTATCCGCCGCTTCGAGGTTGGGACCCGCTTCGAGGTTGGGACAGGGTAGTGAGATTCATACGATGAAAATAGAATCGCTGTTGATCAGTCCTCTACAAAAAAGAAGTATGTTTTTAAACAGAAGTAGTAGTTTATTAGATCTCATATATCTGCACAAATATGTGACTCACGTGTCCAATAGATAGCTGGCCCGCTTTGAATTGACAGAGGGCTTCGAGTACACTCTGGAAATGTACGAAATCGTATCTGAATTATTTCAGTAAGCGCACTATTTGTTCTCACATTACTTATTTTTGAATTCTTAAATTCATTACAAATTGATCAACCTCATCCGTGTAATCACTGAATATTTCGACGCTTCGAACGTGCGTGATGCGGGACCAACGTCGCATTCCTTGCTGTAGTGCATCAAAATCATCCGATACATGAAGATCGTGATTTATCGTTGAGGTCACCCTCAGTTCATACGATGTCTTGTGTGGAGGTCTGTGGTCTCGAACCTGAGCAATAAATCAAGATCACCTGGTACCATGACCCGGTCCGCTAAAACTCACATCGATGTGAATAGGTTCCAAATTATTGCTGACAGAGTGCCACAGGTTCGATAGTCGCATGTTCACACGGAATCTGAGACGGTTAGGAAAGAGACGGTTTAAAAAAGTCAAGAAACTCGAAGATCGTCAGGAGAAGCTCATTCGGCATGTCCATAATTGACACCTGCAAATCGTATATTTTTCAATTTTTTGAACATTACTCTTGCTACTTCGTTCGTCGGAAATTTATGTTGGTGACTGTTTTCTAGAAGATAGAAGTAGGTTGAAACACAACACAGATAGAGAAGAAACGGTACTGGTTAGTAGAATTTGAAAATACAACAATCAGGTAGTTCCCTGATTTCTCTATGGCATATTCCTAACACACGATGGGTGTACTACTACATGTCCACGTTTGAGTCACAAATCTCTCATGAGTCAAAATTTATGAAAGATTGTGAAAATGGCCAAAGACTTATTATCGAAACTGTACAAGTAAGAACTTCCTGTGAACGCAATCATATTCGACTGATAGATCTGAGATCAGTATGCAAGTCGTTCACTCAGTAATTGTAAAACAATATTTATCATTTTCTCGGCCCAATGCAACGATGATGGCTTGAAAATGTTATGTTTTCTCCCTGAAATCACGCAGTTGAAACTTTCAGGGAATGAACAGAGTTCACTCAGAAACGATTCTTCTTGGAGTACATCGATGATCGCAAATCACGGTAAATCTAGGATAAAACGTTATTCTGTTCGAACTACAAATAATATGCTTAATCATTTTTGCTTCCACGTGTTCATTAATGCAAATGATGGAGCAAGTCGGTAAATGAGAAATAAAAATCACAAAGTAAATTCCATGCAGACACATAGTCAATGTCAAAAGCGATTGTCAACCTCTCGCGTATGTATGGTTGAACTGAATCTTGTGCAGATAGTCGGATGGATGAATATTCAGTCTGCGGATCGCGTTGTGGAGTGTAGTGAAGCTGATTCCGTTTTGAGATAACTTTGTCTCCAAATTCCCGTCGAAATGATACACTTTCAGTGGAAACTGAGCATTGTCCGCATAGAGCTGCAATGTATGGATGTATCTAGATGGCAGTAAAGGTAAAGGTAAAGGTTCATTCCGACTTTGAGACTGGGCTGGCGGGAGATCACTGCTAGGCCAGTGATACAATGGGCTGGTCATTCTGGAGTGCCCACCTTTCGCCAGACCTATTTGCCACGTGATCTTGTCACTACCAATTCCCCTTCCCCAACGGGTGGGCGCCTTGGTGAGGCGGGGGCTGTGTCACGACCGGGAATCGAACCCGTGATGATGGAATGGGAGGGTGCGCTATAGACTGCTACACCACTTCGCCTCTAGATTGCAGTTTGCACATCTTACCTCAGCAGATTGTCCTTCATCAACAGAGAACGTCTGTGTCACACGAGTTCTGCGAATCTGTTTAATGCTAGTAGAAGGATGGTATATGCTTGATGACGATTTGTCAACCGTCACATGGAAAAACGTCTTCATGAAGGACTCGAGGACATCTTCCGTCAATCCAATCGATAGTTCCTCTATCTTGCATTCACCTCTCAACATTTTCTAAAATGTGAAGTGTACTCATATTGTATAGGGGTGTCCGGAAAGTTCGTTCACTATTTTTCTTATTTTTATTACAAACTAAATTGAAGCCCTATTAATCATCTCTTAGGGGCATTATGTGAAGATACTCCTGCGCTAATTTATGCGACTTAGATTGGGTGACAACATTACCTAGCCATGACGTAATTAGCAAAAATGTTGTTTTTTAGGCTGTATTTTCGATTATTTTTATATCAGTGGCGGACGGTCTTCAGACGTATAAACACATAACATAGTAGTAGACTTGGTCATGCATTAAATTGATGATTTAAAATTGAAGTTATCTCATAAGCGGTGAGAAATAAAATTTTTTTAAAAAAAATGTTATTAGATTTTGACGCCGACTTCTGGTGCAAATATCTTAAAAGAATTAATTATCATCATCTGAGCACATTTAACTGAATAAAAAAATGATTAAATCTGAAAATTCAAAAATCGGCCCAAAAAATTACCAAGTTTTTTAAAAAACTTGGTAATTTTTTGGGCCGATTTGCTGAAACAGAAGAACAATGGTTGTACCTTCAATCGCCTCTTAGCACTATTCGATTAATGTAAACTTGCCCTGGAGAATAATTTTCGAAAAATAGTGAACGAACTTTCCGGACACCCCTATATCTCCTTAAGCAGTTCTAAAAGTATGTGAAATAAATATTCAACGCACCTCGTGAATGATGCACAAATGCTCCGCACTGAGGTTCGGACAGGGAGTTCAAGGTGGATGCAACTGATATTTGCAGACATCATAAGAAGCGTCGGTAAATTCATGTAATGAAGAGTCAATCGACTAAAGAGCCTCTGAAAAGCGGTTGCCTTAATCACCCGTATGACTGATAAAACATCTAATCAAACTAACGCTATCCCTTTTTTGAAACTCCACCAACAACATATGTCATGCTAGACTATGAGTTGCATGCTTCGTTGATGTACTCTTTGATGATTGAATCGTTTCTGAGTGCACTCTGGACATATTCGAACATATAAAAAAAACATATAAAAAACATTTAAAAAATATATAAATAAACATACGGTTGTGCTCATAAGTCACCGACCACTTTTAATTTCTTCCATAACTTTTGACTCATGATAGATTTATGGGTCAACCTGTGATATATCATGGCATACCCACCGAGTGTTAGGTATATGCCATAGGGATATCACAGAACTCCCTGGTTGTTGCGCACTCTTCAGTGCGCAATCAATCGATTGAATATCAAAAATAAAAATTCTTGAATGGATTTTTCCTCAGACTTCGTACTCGGTGTGATAATAGATGGCCTCAATACCTTTTCGATGAAAATATGTACTCATGGGAGGATGACGAACAGTGGTTTTAGACTGTCTCAAAATAGGGCCCCGAAAAAATGGTTTTTCGTTCATAGACAAGCTAGAGATTCGTTCTAAAGCTCAAAATGATCCTTACCACAATTCCTGATGAACCCCAAAGTTTGATAACGAAAGCTCTTAAGTTGACCTCAGGGCACGAATTTTTCACTTTTTCACTTAATTTTTTTCTCCCTATTTTGGACGATCACAGTTCCAAGACCGATTTTTGTTCAAATGCCTTTCCTGGACAGGTTAGTTGCAAATCCATGGAATATACGATTCCCAACTTTTTAGAGCACTTGGATAACATTCCAGAATAACACAGGCAACCGAAAAACCGAGGTCAATAAATTTTCAAAATCGGCTGCTTTTCATAATGAATTTTAACTTTTTTCATTAATGATATCATGGGCTCTCATATCGAAATTCGGATTCAGCACACAAAAATATACCATAGAAAAAAGTAGTCAGGAAGTTCTGAGAGAACAATTTTTTTTTTTTTAATTTTTGGGTTGAAAATCGAATGCCTTCGGATTTTCGGTTGCCGCGGGGTGGAAAGTTATCCAAATGCTCTAAACAGTTGGGAATCGTATATTCCATGCATTTGCAACTAACCTGTCCAGGAAAGACATTTGAACAAAAATCGGTCTTGGAACTGTGATCTTCCAAAATAGGGAGAGAAAAATTATGTGAAAAAGTGAAAAATTCGTGCCCTGAGGTCAAATTAATATCTATCATTATCAAACTTTGGGGTTCATCAGGAAATATGGTAAGGATCATTTTGAGCTTTTGAACGAGTTTCTAGCATGACTATGAACAAAAGTTAATTTTTTCGGAACACATCTTTGAGCAATTCTTTAGCCAAAGTGCGATAGAGCAGGAACTTGAAAAACTTTTTAAGGGTAGCCCTTCGACTTATCTAAAATATCAGAAAGTTAGGTGTTCAGGGAAAAATCCATTCAAGATTTTTTTTGCTGAAAAAAGTGTTGATTGATTGTGTCTTCACTGCACAACAAACAGGGAGTTATGTGATATCCCTATGGCATATACCTAACACTCGGTGGGTATGCCATGATATATCACAGGTTGACCCATAAATCTATCATGAGTCAAAAGTTATGGAAGAAATTAAAAGTGGTCGGTGACTTATGAGCGCAACTGTATAAAAAAACATATAAAAAAACATATTAAAAAGACATAAAAAAAAGGACAATAGGCTCATCGATCTATCAAATTTGTTGATTACAGGCCGGTTAGAAAGCCAGCTACATTGATTTGCCAGTTATCGCAACATTGGGCCGAGAAAAGCATAAATTATTTTCAATCACGATCGTATTGTGAATGGCTTTATCAGTCGAATATGAATGCACACAATGTCAGTTCTTATTTAGGTTATTGATCTCTAAAATGGGATAATCATCGAAACTTTTGCTATATACTTCCAGCTCCTTTAATTCAACGCAAATTATCCACGATTGCCAAACGAATATTTACAGTAACACATTAAATTTATCAAATAAATAAGGAGAGCATAGAGTAGTTGAGCATGAGAAAGTTGTGCTATTTTTAGACTGAACATTCTCAGGTTGAACAACGACGTTCATACTCTTTGACATATTTGTGGTTCATCTGCACCTTGTCCAGAAAGTCGAATTTACGAGGTATAGAGCTCATCTTAAAGCTTGTGAACACAACACCAGTCGAGCTGACTTGAGTAACCAAATCATCTTCGAAGTGAACGACAGTCAATGGAAAAGGAGGGTCTTCGGTGAAGAACTTTAATTTCGAAGTTTGTTTATTGAACAAAATTAGTTTCGAACCTCTATCGGATTTCCCTCATCAACTGTCCACATCGTCGTATCTCGAGTCATATGCTTGTAAATATTTCTAGCAAGATTTGCGTGATATTCAGGTATTCTAATTCTTGAAGATGATTTGTGCATCGTAACATTGAAACACATCTTCATAAACGATTTCAGACCATCTTATGTCAATGCCATCGACAAATGTTCCATCTTGCAATCCCCTTGTTTGATTTTCTGAAATAGTGCTCGTATTGTGTATTATATTCGTGGAAGGTCCGTTAGTGGTGTATAGTAGAGGCTCATTCAAGATCACTCCCACCTCGCGTATGGTGCACAAATCCGTTGCGTCGAGTTTGGGACAGAGAATGTCGATTGACACTTTTCGCATGTTGTTAGTCATAATAAGTAGAGTGGATAAATTCATACGATTGAGCTCTGGTTCTTTGCCGGAAGGCTAAATCAAAGGTTTAATGGGGTTAAAAGAGTAGATATGCACACCTTTTGTATAGCCAGCTGTTCACTGTGGAATTGGAAGATACTGTCAAAGATGTCGTAACTTTTCTAGAGAATACTATTTTTTGGGTTAAATTTATTATTTTCTAGAGACATACCCACACCAGAAACAATATTCCTAAAACAAAATTAGCGACATTCCTTCGCGCTCATACCCATATTAGAGGCATACTTACCTCAGAAGAAGCGGCTATCAAGATATCGATGTATCGGAAATAAGTGTTGAGGGTCCATCGTTGAAGCCCTTTCATCAAAATGTCCAACTCTTGTGACTCCGTAGGACGGTGGATTTCCGAAGAGGTGATCGTCAGTTCATATTCCAGTGGTAGGCCCCATATCAGAGAGAAAAATACATTTTTGCTGTCTTTGAAGGTCGTCGTAGTCACAACTAACAATCAGGCTGATGTTATCCAGATTATTGCGGGTTGAGAAAAACAGCTTGTCGAGTCGTTTATTTACTCGAAAATTGAGCCGGTTGGAGACATCAAGGTAGGATGCTATTTCTACCAGCATCTCGTTTGGTAAATTCATTATGCCCACCTGCAAAAAGCGTTATTTATCTCAAATAAATCATTTAGCGATATGTGTATTACCGCTTGCGCGTCGTTCACGTGTTGGTCGATCGAGTCCATCCTGAAATTCATCATTTTTTTTCAAATTTGTAAACGATTTTCAAAAAAACAGCAATGACAAGGGCATTTAAACCTAAGTATATATTTATATGCACAAAATGTAATACGCCATAACTCAAACAGATGGAGCGCACATTTGACCAAGTTCTCCCTCGAATCTTCTTGTTGGAGAGTGGGCGGAGTCTGGGAGGCTTGGGTACAAAGTTCGATGTATGTTGCGTAAGGATCGCTATGATTTTCCCTAGAATGAAAAGCGTAATTTGTACACATTCATGAGGTCATGAATTAACCTTATGAGAGAAAGTCTGTACATCAACAGTATCATATCAATTTCGTATCTTACCTTCATGCATTGAATGCTTGATTTAGCACATCTTTCCCATTGATCATGCACGATGTTGTTTTTCTTATTTTTCATTTCTTGGATGTTTGTGTAAAGTCAGGTTTTCATCAAACGACAAAACTAAAACTGAGTGCATGAAGTGGCGAAACGAATGGTTATCTTTGTCACACCTGCCAATACCAAATGCAAATTTTAAATGCAGATCAAGACTCGGCTGCACTACTAGCGAAGGAACGAGTGAAGAGATACAATCCCCTCGCCCCTGTTGAGAGCACTATCTTTATTCAGGAGTTCGTTACTCGATGTACTATATCACGGATCTTCTGTTCTTTTGAAGGAAAATCAGCTGATTTATCCACTACGTATCGGGATTTATCCACTACGTATCGGGACATTCGAGTGCGTTGCTCGGTTACCGCTCGGTCGGTTTTCATTTCGCTCCGCTCTCGTCTCCCCTCCCAAGCCGACTAGCCATGGGAGCTGTATACTATGCTCATGGCACTTCTATCGCTGGCTACTCTAAACTGCCTCTCGCTATGCAAGGATGCAAGGATTGTGGAGCTTGAAGACGCCCTATTCAAGATCAAGGTGGACATTATCCGACTGTCAGAAGTGAGAAGATCAAGTGAGGGAGAGAAAGATCTTGCGTGGAGTAGTGGATGACTGTACCACTCTAACCGACTACCGAATCGAACCGCCGGAGTGGGTTTCATAGTGAGTGGGGAGGTAACACGGAAGGTGATCGGATTTCGCGTTTTGTCCCCCAGGATCTGTTTTCTTGATGTTGCGGTGTCGAAAAAGGTCCTGATACGATTATCCAGATCTACGCGCCCGCCTCTAGTGACATGATCGAGTACGGTAACTTCATGCATGAAGTTGAAAGACAGTTTCACAGTCCAGTCGCGGGAAGTCATCGGTATCGATTCGTTCATAAAGTCATCATGGGTGATTTCAATGGAAAAGTGGGTTGTTGCGAACCAGGGGAAGTTTCGGTGGGGAAATTCGGGTACGGGGATAGGAATCAAAAAGGGCAAATGGTGGTTGATTTATGTGAGAGGTTGCGACTTGGGGTGGGTAACAGTTTCATTAAAAAACGGGGATTTAGAAAATATACATGGGTTTCTCCGAACGGGCGCACTTGCAACGAAATAGATTATATCATGCTCCCAAAGGGAATTCGGGTATTAGATGTGGGGGTGGTTAATCGGTTTGATTTCACGTCCGATCACCGTCTGGTTAGAGCCACCATCTCCTTTCCTTTCCGATTCCGGCGGGACCACAATAGACCGGCACGGGGAGACTCGCACCTCCAAAATGACCTATTTCGATTCAGTCTAGGCTTAGAGTTGACGCGCGCAGGTGCGAGTCCAGATTACGGTAGCGTCGTGTCTGCGGTGCAGGGGGCGGGGAAAATTGCTACTACTTTCACACCGCCGGGTAGAAGGGTCTCCCAAAAGACTAGGGATCTGTTGGATAGGCGTAGGGGACTCAAGATGGATACGGTTGGTGTTTCAAGGGTGGAATGGTTACTCGTCAATAGGGCTATTCGGGAGTCGTATAAACACGACCGGGATATGGCTTACCTTAATTATGTCAACGAGGCCATTGCAATGGGGAAAAGTTACAAAAGGGCAACTAACAAATTGGTAATTGGGAAGGATAGGATAATGAGGGTTAGAAACGGGAACGGGGTATTAGAAACTTCACAATTGGGTATTGAAGGGGCATTTCAATCTTTTTACAATGGTCTTAATGAAGGTGATGGTGGGTTGGGGTATCGGGAGGAGATAGAAAGGGATCCATTCATTCCCATCTGCGAAGCTGAGGTAGATCAAGTGTTACGACACTTTAAATCAGGCCACCGGGGAAGGATGGGATCACGGGGGAAATGCTGCGTGTAGGGGTAGATCAACTGGTCCCTACTCTCACTACCATCTTCAATAGTATCATAATGGGGAATATTCCACATATGTTTGGGGATTCTCGTACAATTCTTCTACCCAAATCTGGCGATCCATCCCTCACCAAAAACTACAGACCGATTAGCCTGCTTCCTGTTATGCAGAAGGCGCTTACCGGGCTGCTCAATAGGAGATATGCGCCAGTTTTGGATAGAAAAAAGGGCTGGGAGCAAATGGGATTTAGAAAAGGTCACTCAACCGTAGATGCAATTCATACTCTAAAGTCCGTCATTGCGCACTGTGTCCATTACAGGATGCCGATTTATCTGCTTTTTGTAGATATTTCTAAAGCTTTTGACAGTGTTTACACAGACGCGGTGTACAGGGCAGTGGAGAAGGAGGGCATTCCCTCAGAAGTGGTTTCTTTCCTCGCGGGTCTCTCACAAGGCAGTAGAAATGTGGTAATGGTTAATGGGAATGAGGTGGAGATCAAGGTTGGAAGAGGTGTAAGACAGGGGGATTGTTTGTCTCCGAGGCTGTTCACCTCAGTTCTCGATATGGCATTCCGACAGTTAGACTGGACTAGGAAGGGAATAAGTGTAAATGGACGGTATCTCTCTCATATCTTATTCGCCGATGATGCTGTTCTCATATCACATGATGAAAGGCAGATTCAGGTAATGGCAAGGGATCTCGAGCGGGTACTGGCTACTGTGGGACTCCAGCTTAACGGGGATAAAACCGTTGGGATGTCTTCTAAGCTTTGTCCCCGGGTAGTCAAAGTGGCAGGGAAAATTGTAAAATTACAGGAAAGGGTGGTGTATTTGGGAAGCTCTATCGCTGTCAGTGCAAAGGATGACTGCGAAATTACCCGACGTATTCAAGCTGGTTTCGGGGCATTCCATAAACACCGCACCTTCCTCATTAATCGGGGTATACCAATGGCACATAAACGCCGTCTTTTCAATGGTTGTATACTTCCCGCGGTATTGTATGGATGTGAGAGTTGGGCACTGACTAAAGCTCAAATGAATCGATTATCGGTGGCCCAGCGCAAAATGGAACGATGGATGGTTGGATGTACTGTGCTTGATCATGTCTCTAACCAGCGGCTGCGTGATTCCACAAAAATTCTGGACTTCGTTCGCACTGCGCAGAAAGGAAAATGGTTTTGGGTACACAAACTCTCGACTGATGATTGCTTGAAGTGGAGCCGATGTATGATCGACTGGTTCCCACAAAGGAAACGAAGGAGAGGCCGCCCTATGACAAGATGGAGCGATATCTTACTCAAGACGATCGGCGCAAATTTTCTCAACGAAGCAAGAAAAGTCACATAGAACGCCATGCACATCAGAGCTCTGATTTGACCTTCCCTAACCCTCTCTAAAGGGCGAAGAATCGTATGACCTCTTGATAAATGTGTTAAAACTGAAACTGAATCGGGATTCAGAATGCTCAGATCGAAAAACGGACTACACAGGTCGATTCAGGATCGAAAGTTACCCCTACGACCAACTTTTGGGCATTTCCGATTTTTTACCTGTTCTTGACCCCCCTTGACCCCTTGTTGATCCTACCGCAAACGGCCTCATATCACGGATCTTCTGTTATATTGAAGGAATCCCGTCCACTAGGAAAAACTTTGTGCGTCCGATTTTGATGAAACTTGGTTTATGTGTACCCTTGGGGGTCAGAAGGTGGTTCATCCACTTGGTTTGGTCAAATATGCAAATTATCCATTTTTTGGGATCTACCCTTCTAATGTCCGTAAATCGCTGAATATTCATCGTACAGAAAAATATAAAAAAGTCATTCGACTCGTCTTCCCGAGTTCTACAAATAACTCAACAATGACCAATGTGTAAAAAGTCATTTTTATGGTGTTATTCTTGAAAAATCGATTTTTCAACTATAAAAACAAATTTATCTCGAAAAAGTTTTTTTAAACATCCATTTTTATTTCAAAAATATATTCTACGTGCCAGATATAGGGTCGGTGCATATGTCGCTTCTCGTATCTCGTTCCCTTAGATATCGATTAGTCGTAAGTTCTGGACTTAGTCGTATTTTTCGCTGAAAATCGCTATTTGGTCCGTTCTCGCTTCAACGTGGTCGAATCGGACATCGATAGCGTAGAAACCAAAAAAGCATACTATAGCTCACAAAAGTGCCAACGAAAAAAGTTGTGAGTCAAAAAGCTTGAAATTTTGGGAATTATTATCATAACTTTTTTCGTTGTCACAATACGTCAGAAATTCCTTTAGGGACATCATTGTGAGAGTTTTACTTTTTGACCCAAAAACGGACCAAAGGGGGGACCACATAGTGAAAAAAGGTCAGAATCAAAAGAGTTATCGTCGAATAACTCAATAACGGTTGCAGGTATCGCTTCTATCATCAAAAAATTTATTTTTCAGCTCATTGAGAGCTATCGATCGGTTTTTTAAAATGTCCGATTCGACCACGTTGAAGCGAGAACGGACCAAATAGCGATTTTCAGCGAAAAATACGACTAAGTCCAGAACTTACGACTAATCGATATCTAAGGGAACGAGATACGAGAAGCGACATATGCACCGACCCTATATCTGGCACGTAGAATATATTTTTGAAATAAAAATGGATGTTTAAAAAAACTTTTTCGAGATAAATTTGTTTTTATAGTTGAAAAACTGACTTTTTCGAGCCCAACGTTGCCGTCGAGATCGAGTTTTGGGTCAAAAAAGTCATATTCTCAAAAATACCCAACTATAGGATTTTCAAGCGTATTTTTGCACGTAGAAACCGAATTTTTATGTTAGAGATCATGAAACTTCGAAAGAAAACAGTTAGAGTCGGAAAACTCCAGAAAACGCAAGTTGGCGTCACAAAAATCGATTAAAAACTATCACCACATAAACTTATTCCTTAACCTCATATACCAAAATGATCAGGGAAGTCTGCTCTATCTTTTGGTTAGCCCAGGGGATAGGCCTCTATCACAAAACGATCATATCTCGATAACGGATGAAGATAGAGTCTCGTTCTTTTTTTTCAGTTTGTAGAGAATTAAATTCTGGTCGGGCACGCGAGAATTCGGTCAATATTACTTCTCCCGGACCAGTTTTTGTTTCAGAAACAAATTTTGGCCATTTTTACGTCGTGCCGTACCGGGATTCAGAAGGCTCAGATCGAAAAACGGAAACCGTCAGTCGATTCAGCATCGAAAGTTACCTTAGGGCCAAATTTTGAGCATATATTTTGAGCGATTTTTTACCTGTTCTCTGCACTTGTTGATCCTACCGCAAACGGCCTCATATAGTAGTGGGACAGATTCTTTAATCAAGATAGGTACGACTGGAGGTGGAGAGTAGTGATCCCAAAAAAAGCAAACGGTTCTGCTCAAGTCGCCTGCTCTCTTGCCGGTCAGTGACAAGTAAAAATTTGCTAAATCAGGAGAGTCTAGTTACGACTTGGAAACACTATTTGAGAATATAAAGCCTCCTCTAGCATCGTCGGAAAAGCGTTGATGTAAGGCCCTTCTCTCTTCTCTCTAGTCCCGGCACTATCATTCGATTCTCCCTTTTTCTCTCTGTCCTCTCTCATGCTGGTGTATCATCTATCGCTCGTTGCAATCCTCTCAGGATGGAAGCGAGATAGAGTGAGTGCAGGAACAAGTAAAATATAAAAATGGAATTAAAAGAGTCGTTAATGCTTGTTTGTTTCTAAAAGTGTTAGATCAAAGTGCAATCTCTGAAGATTTAAATACTGGCTACATAGAATAATCTCCTTTTCTGATTTATCGACTATCGGATCATTTTTGTTTTGTTTTATGTCACACTTGCTGCTCCTCGCTGTATGTAGAAAGCATTTGAAACATTCTGTCTGTGATGCTATCATAATTTCGTTGCGCCCCAAGTTGTAGATAATAAACGCACATGTCCAATTACTTGTGGTAGCGCATGACTGTGAACACGTGCTGTAACGAATATTCGCACAGAATTTATGTGCGCTCACAATGTCATGGACCGTACTGAGATTAAGAATTACATCGAAATGTCCTGTGTCAACAATACATGAGGGAAGGCACGTTGTTGAGCTCTCTCAATGGAAACATATCCAATAATGAAGGAATTGTACTTCGCTCTCGGAAACGTTTTTCGGCATGAAATTTGTTATTTGTACAATAAGAAAAGAGAGGACACTTCGCACTCGCTTCGGATTTTCATTGGGTTTTTAGTCTCCATTCTCCCTTTTGGAACGTACTCTAAAGGAACCGAGGACAGCAGTCAAGAGGACGAGAGAAAGCAATATTGAGAGAAATGAAGAGACAGCAACCTTGTAAAATCTCCTTTGTTTACCCAATAATACGATAGTATGCTCAGAATGTCGAGCATATTCGTCAGTGCCGATCGCCCCGACACGAGCTACACTTGTGATGACACTTGGCATATCGGAGCAGGAGGAGGGGTTTCTACCACTGAGAGCGTGCTGACTCTGTCGGGAATTTTTGCCGAATTTGCAGCGGTAGTTCGAAATAGGAGACAAAGTGTCTTGTGATGTTTAACCACTAGAGATGTATTTCCGGCTTTGGCTCTCTCAATTCAGCACACAATCTCACCGGTCCGATAAGCAAGAGAGTGCGGAGAATGTTCGGAGCCGAAAAACGTAACGACATCACTACTCACCACACACACACACGTTGGGGATATTTTGGTGTTAAATTAAAGACAGGACAGTCCGTATTTCGATCACTAGAATGCGCATAGATATCTCCAGCCCGGGGCGTGTCCGATCAGTGCCGTGGTCAAACTCCGAAAAAAGGGATTGAGATTGACCCTAAAGGGAACCAAAATAGATGAAGTGAGCGATTTCAGAGCAATTTCAAACATTTGAAAGTTTAAAAAAAAATATTAGTTAATGATCCATTCTGCTTGGTGGGGGTGACGTTTCCTAGCAAACTCACACGGTCTCAATCACGTGATTCGCGCTCAACATTCGGCCAAGTTGAGAGATAAGGCCAAGATGTACACAGCCAAAATCTCAAAGCACTACAAAATGCACAAACCATGCGCACACGTCTATAAAAGAGTGAGATAGTTGGAATCAATCTCGCTTGTTTCTGTCATTGTTTTTCAGCCGACATTTGCGTTTCTCTCATAATGTCCGTTCCTCCGCATACCATTGTAGACGAGGGCACGGATCATCTGTGGGAGCAACTAGCAAACATTGTTCGGAAAATGGGTTGGACTTCTCACGACAATACGGGTGAGCTATCAAATTGTGTTTTCTCGAAAGGAACAGTGTTTTTTTTCAGTCTTAAGCATGTTGCCCTCTCTCGCTTCAATAAGATGCGTCTTCTCGCAAAAGAATGAAGGTTTGCTATCTTGAATACTGACTTGACTCTCATTATGCGGCATAGTGTAGTCATCCTAACACACTTTACATTGTTTTCTCGACCCAATGCCTTGTTATTGGGTTATAGTACTAAGATTAACGTATTGACTTTTGAGGTAATAATTGGGTATGATTTTGGCTTTGCTACGAAATTTGATCCTCTAACTCTATCCTCTCTCAGACGGCTCATTTCTCGGCGGTATTGTGTGGTCGGAGAACAATGACGAAGTTGCCTGGATCGGTATGAGAGCTCAACATCATAATGTTTCTTTCACAAATCTTATTCGATTTTTGACAATGCAATTCGAAATATAATCAGGGGCTGGATTACAACCTAAATGACTCACGTGGGAAATCCCTCACAACTACAGTCAAAACGAAATAATGTGAACGGTTTAAGATAAGTTATGAAAAATTGTCATAATTTCCATAAAACATTGCTTAAAACGCGGAGAGTGCACCGATCTTGCTGAAATTTTGAGAGGATACATATTTCAAGTGTGTCTATCGCTGAAAAATCAAAATTTTAATTTTAATGAAAATATTTTTTTTGTAAAAAATATTTAAAAAACCATCATTTTTAGAATTAAAATTTGAAAAAAAATTTTTTATAAAAAATTTTGATTTTTTAAGATCGTCCAGCGATAGACACACTTGAAATCGGTGCACTCTCCGCGTTTTAAACAATGTTTTATGGAAATTATGATAACTTATCATAAACCGTTCACATTATTTCGTATTGACTGTAGTGATAACGGAATAATTAGGTTTTATAATACTCATAGATTGGATTGGTACCTTTTCAAGGAATGTACGTGTGCGTGCCGGAAGTGCGAGGATGTGGGATCGGCGGCAGAATCTGGAGCCGGATGATGGAACGAATCCGTGCGACCGGGAAGACATTTGGACTGAGGGCATGTTCGTGCTAAGTCAAGTTCAAAATGAGAATCGTTGCACAACAGAAAAATAACACTAAAAATATCGAAAATAATCGAAAAATCGGGTGATGCGATGAACGATGAACGACAGATAATCATCAAGTGCAGGGATTTCGGCTCTGTCTTATCTAATACGAACAGCTTTCCGCGTCGGGGGAAACTGGCGGTTACGCGCTTCACATACGCTTAGTTCATTGCAGCTTGTTTCACTTATACCGAACAGACACACATACATACGTTTTTTTCTTCTTTATATAGATGGATGTAAACTTGAATTACAGTGCCTCCGATGGCGGCTAAGTATTCCGCTCGCGACATCCCGCTCGAGATCTCGCGAATGCGCTGCAACATCATGAGCTGCGCAGAGTTGCGGGAGGTCAGTGATGGCGATGGATGTTAACCTCTGGATGCATTTCCCTTTCTTTTTTTGTAACGGATATATGCAAACAACCGACTCTTACGTTCGCTGCTGGTGAGTTCTCATCCAACATCGATAACCCTATGGCAACCAGCTTTGCGCACAGATAAACAATGTGTGAATGAATCTGTTTAAGATTTGTGACAAGCTCGAAACCACCTCTTCTACGATCCTCCTCAAGTCATCCCTATCAGGAACACACTTGCATGAACTGCTTGCCTTCGACAAGCAGATGACCGGCAGAGACAGGTAGAACTTACCATGAACTCGTCGAGTGTAGGACGACTTAACAGTTTCTAAGCGTTCATGAACCATCGGACCTCTTCCGTTACGTGAACTTTTAATAAATCGTGGTCTATTTCGCAAGCATAGAAACTAAAAAAAACTAATTATTTCGTGAATAATATTTCCATTCAGAAGTGCTGTTCTCTCAGCCTTCCTCGCTTCTCCTTCTTTCGAATGCGCGGTTCTGTTGGATGATGCAGGCGGAATATCGGGCTGGGCAGGAATCACCTCTACGGGATTGGAGGAGAGTCAGCTTTTCAAACTGGCGCCGGTTAGTTGGTCTCACAGTCTTCGGGCAGTACACTCATTCTTATATATATGTTATTTTGCGATCAAAAGTTGCTTGAGGTGTACGCTTCGTCTCTGTCTGAAGTCGCCGCACTCATAAAACCCCTTTTGCCCTTCTGTGAGAGGTTGAGTTTTTGCATATTTGGTCATGGAACGGATGATGATTTCAGTTTCTACGCCGATGCTCGCATTATTATTCACATCTTGACAGGAACTGTGGGCGACCGAGAGTTGGAACCTCTGCTAAGTAAGGTTGATACACTGCAAGGACCTAACATTATTTCATATCCTTTCTCAATATTGCATTGGGAGAGTACGAGAACCGATGAGCTTTTTTTTTTTAGTTTTCGGCAAGAATTACGCTCATCCTCTGTTTTTATGATTCAGTCAACCAGCAGAACTACGTACGAGTGACGCTAGTTTCGAAGCAGTTTGATTGGCGATTGAGGAAGGAGATGTGCTTTTCTCCCCATAACACGCTCGCCCACTTTGACGGATGATAATCTGTGATACAAAAATGCTCTATATTTTATGCATGCTTTCACAATAAATGTAATGGTGAAACATTTTGGGGATAACCAAAGCGGAGAATCACCGGCATCTCCGACTTCCTCCCATAAGACGACGAGCAATCTTAACTCGCATTTCCGAGTTAAGATTGCACGTCGTCTTATGTCGGAGATTCTCCGCTTCGTTTATCTCCAAAATGTGTCACCATTAGAAGCCTAGGCTTAGGCTAACTATAAATCACATTTTGAAATAAAGCGACTTCAATTGCATCATTCATTACGCAGCATACATTCTAGAGCACACGTTTTTGGTTATCCTTTGGTTATATGATCTCCAACATAGACGGGTTCAAGGGAAGGATAATGTTCATGTGGATACTTTCTCATAGTGGTTTGGCACCACGGGAGCAACCGCATACAGCGGATTGCACTACAACCCCGATCATTTGCGGAATAGTCACACAAAATCAATGAATCTCTCAAGGTAAAACGAACACAACAGTTAGAATATTTGTGAATCGGACAAGTCATAAAGGAATCTAAACAATACAACTGGATCAGAGGGGGCACTAGCTGACGCTATAGTGTGGACCATCTGTCAACCCGTTCGTCTCTCCCCTCTCTAGTCCCCGACCCTTTCCTTCGATTCTCCCTTTCTATCTTTACTCTCTCTCGTGTCGGACTGCTGTCTCTTCCTTCCGTTGCAATCCTTGCTAGAGGCAGATAAGAAGAGTAGTTGATAATGTTGAGGAGTGGTTGAGAAAGAGGGAATGATATTATTCAGCACTGATAACCCACATATGTCGAATATATAATTTTGTTCATCATTGAACGTTCATCGGATAATGCAGTTGAGTCGATCTTGAGCACTTTAAGTAGTAGTCGCTTTCATTCAGGAATGCATGAAATATTATAATGTTAGTTATCTCAGTTATCTACTACGACGAGGGATAGAAGGGGGGGGGATATGCATCCTATTGTCCTTGAGAGTAGGTGTAGCTGACGCCGTGAGCAGAGGTACTCAATCGGTAGTCAGCCGTCTACCCAGAGGTGGCTCGGTCGATTGTCAAGAGGGATTGAAAGTCATCATCTCACGGAGTGATGATTGTGATCGTCTGCTGTCCTACTCTGAGCCCCGTCACGACCCGATCCACTGCTTCACGACCACGATCGGAGTTGATTCGTCCTTTGAAACTTGTCTTACGTTCCAAAATCTCGAATACATTGCAGTTGCATTGATATGATTACGAGAGCGAAATGTTGATCGAGAAACCACTCTTGCATTACCGACTTCATACTGTTCCAGTGAATATACTTCTCCAATCTGGTTTCTGAATGTTCAAGAACTGATTATTTTGGTGAATATAGCTAATGAATGGTATCCGGCGTCAAAATACTCTCACCAACGCGACACGTTCACATTTCCCCCCATTTGTTCATGTTTCTGTGCTCTAATGCACGATCACAAGAAATTAGTATTTCTTTATTATTCTATCAACATAATAATTATTCAATTAAATAAAAGAATAGCATTGAAGACACTACCACAGTGATGTTATTTTTATTCATAACCAGACGATTGGTGGTCCTGTCGTACTGGGCGGCTTCTTGATTCTCGCACTCGAACACTGAAATTTTTGCTATTTAATAGTTCAATTTTAATGGTGATGCTTAAAGGAGGACTGGCAGCAAAATTTGGTAGTGGAATCTGAGATGATAATCCGATTGACCCCCTCAACCATAATGGAAATCCAAAATTTGAAGATCATAGATCAAGTCTGGAACAAGAAAATCGCGTTTGAAGTGAAACCGCAGAATAAAGGCTGCTAAATGTTTGCGCAGCTCACTCCCTCTCTCCGCCACTTTTCAATCTGTCCCTGTCTTCCCTTCGGAAAAGGCTAGAGCGGCAGAGAAACCAGAAACCGTAGGGAGAGGGAACCTAAGGTCAAGGGCACAGGGCAGAGACGGGTAGATCAAGGGAGGATTCCTCTCACACATGGCCACGGCCGTGGTCATGCCAAACGCAGTAATGAACCCAGGCTAATCGTGGTGGGAGTCACTATCAACCGTTGCTGACAGTACTTCTTTGAAGCGGCCTTGTTGATGCAATGTATCTTCTCCGTGAGTGGGATCTACGGTCGCACACAGGCTGATGTTGGTGCTGCTACTCGGTCCTTAAAATGGTCTCGATTCCTGATTGAAAAAAAATGATAATAAAGTTAAACTCTATAATTACAACGGATGTTTCTCGTAATTATCGTTTGAATAGCTAAACGGCGTACTGTGATCGTATGGTTTCATAATGGGCCGATAAGGATGCGAAACAACGTAATTGTTACTGAATGACGTGTTATGTGTTTAATTATTGGTGGTCGTACTGAATTCGTCTATATTCTATAGCGAAATGTTGAATTACGAATCTATCGTAACTCTCAGGGTTTCGATCATTATTCGGTCTTGCCAACGGGAAACGATTCTCATCAATATTTTGTGGAAGTCAGTTTCAATGACGAATGCGCTAATAACTCACAACGACTTGTACTCATGGCTAACTACCACATCCCATTTACTGGAGATGAGCGGCACATCTCTCTTTGCTCAGTGTGTCTTCAGTCATCATTGATGAAATATGTATTTTGATGGACGAGTCCACATCCGAGACGAGTTAGGCATCTTCAAGCGGAAAAAATGATTTAGTTCAGCGTGCAAAACAAATGATGATTACATAGTTCATATCACATGTATTCTGAGATATTGCAGGACCCCCAGGAACTGGGAGCCCCAACTTTGGACGATCATAATAAGATAATTATGCTAGAGTATATTGGGGACGAGAAAAACTTTGACGTCGACGATTTGTAACAAAACCTGCTTTTAGGCATTTTCCGGTTCTGGGTCCGGCTCTAGCATATCTCAGCGCTCGGATGAGCTTGGGTTGAGGAATAAGTAACGCTCGTTTTTTCTCTCTGACTTTAGAACCCTCGTGCTCGCTCTTTTGTTGTTGCCGTCTGCCACCCTGTTTACCCTGGAGAGAGGGCCCCTCGTGCATTCCACACATGTTTTCGATTCAGTTCTCCCTAGTCTCCCAGGCGAGAATGCCGCACAATTTCGTCCCCGACCAAATTCATATTCGGAACGTGATGCTCTTTCTCTTTCTATCTGGCTTGAAACCGCCCGCGATTCATGAACAACTGGAGCAGGTTCACCCCACACATACCCCGCATGTAACCAGCGTGAGAAAGTGGGTAGTCAAATTCGAGAAACACGACTTTTCCCTCGAAGATGAAGACCGACCCGGTCGCCCCATGGAGTTGGACCTCGATCGATTGCGTTCTGAGGTGGAGGCTGACCCGTATCTCACTACGCGCGATCTTGCTGACTTCCTTGGGGTCAACCAAAAAACTGCCGTGAATGGACTTCACGCGATTGGAAAGAAGTGGAAACTCGGGAGATGGATCCCCCATGACCTGACCGACTATGACAAGGATCGCCGAGTGGACATGGCTTCGACTCTTCTCACTCTGCATCGCCGGTTTGATTGGCTGGACAATGTCATCACAGGTGATGAAAAGTGGGTGCTCTACGACAACCATGAGCGCATGAGACAGTGGGTCGGAGAGGACCAAAAGCTAGCAGATGTCCCCAAACCCGATTTTGCCCCCCAAAAAAGTGATGTTGTGCATCTGGTGGTCAGTGCGGGGAGTGGAGTTCTGGGAACTCCTACCCGAGGGGACGACTATCACGGCAGAGGTCTACACTCTTCAGCTACGGAAGCTGAGACTCGCTGTCGAACAAACACGCGGGAAGGACGCTCGAATCTACTTTCAGCACGACAACGCCCTCCCGCATGTCGCAAGAAAGACCAAGGCTGAGCTGGCGGGCTATGGCTGGACTGTCCTCCCCCACCCTCCCTACTCACCCGACCTTGCCCCCTCCGATTACCACCTCTTCTCATACCTCCAGCGTTTCGTCAAGGGACAGAGCTTCAAAGACCGAGCCACTATCCAGACCGTACTGACCAACTATTTCAAGAACCAGCCCCAGTCCTTCTATCACGAGGGCATCCACAAGCTGCCTGGTAGATGGCAGAAGGTCATCGATGCGCATGGAGAATATTTTTAGATTCTATCGTGCTTTGTACAGTTTTTATGATAAAGTGAGAAAAAATTCAAAAACGAGCGTTACTTATTCCTCAACCCGATAAGTGGATACCATATTCGGATTCCCCATACTTCTATTAGTACAGGGAAACTATCCACTACCTCAAATAGGAGTGCCGGAAAAAGTTATAAGCCATTAAATAAGAAAAATTCGCTAATTCGACAATTTTTCAATCAAAACTTTTTTCTTTCAATATTTCATGCAAAAAAGAAATCGAATTTTCATACTAGAGCTCACCAAAATGCGAAAGAAAAAAGTTATTCGATCATAACATTTTTGTTTCGCATTTTGGTGAGCTCTAGTATGAAAATTCGATTTCTACGAGTGAAAATACGCCAGAAACTCCTATAGTGAGATAGTTCTGAGATTTCGACTTTTTGACCCAAAAATGACCATGACCCCATGAAAAAGAAATTTTTTTTGTATCGAAACAATCTGACCATAGATGTTTCCTGGTGTATTTTTGCGCGCTGACTGAATTTCAATATTAGATTGCATGAAATGTTGAAAGAAAAAAGTTTTGATTGAAAAATTGTCGAATTAGCGAATTTTTCTTATTTAAAGGGAGTTGGCGGTCGAAAATTTATATTTTTAAATTTATATTATTTTAATTCTCGAGTTGTTAAAGGGATCCAGTGGCCTCAAACTTTTATTTTTTTATTATTGCTGATATTTTGAAAATCCACAGACATGACTGATCCAAAATCATGATAAAAGTTTTAAATTAAATTAAAATATACTTGATTTTTAAATAGAAGTTAAAAAATTGAGTGAATTTGAACTACCCGGTGTGGTTACGGTAGTTTGACGACATTCATGGCGTTGTCGGTTTGGTCGATTTGCCGGTCACGCTTTCCGGTTTTTCTTTGTTTTTCATCGCATTTCCTTCTGTTTATTGATTCATTGACGATTTCGCTCATTTATTTCTCATCAGAGTCTCTCTTTGGGTCCACCACGATGGCGCCAGCCTACAATTTCAAGAAAATCTGTATGGTGCCGACTGCTGCGGTGAGTCGAAGTTTCTCCTACTTTTCTTCGATTTGTTTCTCGTATCTTTGGTTCTTATACTTTATCTATTGCACTTTTTCCAGTAGCTGAAGGAGATCGTCCTCTCCAATACACAAAGAAAGACGCCCACCATCGTCCATCGGTTCGTATTTTACTTCCTCCAATAACATTGCCATTTGTGACGAAATGAGGACTTGTACTTCTCCTAGTATTGTTTTCTTGCCTGTTTTGTGTGATAGTTTATCACCATTTCGTAGCTACACTTGCGTTTAATCGTTTCCTCACCACATAACTGTTATTTGATTGCCTGGTCACTGAATATCATATCGATAACGCCCGTATTTGCTAGATGGCGCGTTCCGAATCGCCGCCAGCCCGGAAACGCCGCGACTCCTCGTCCTCTGCCACGGGCTCCTACTCGGCCAGCAGAAACAGCTCCAAGGGTAAGCGCCCAATACTCAATACTGCCGGTATTTTCGAAAATAGTGCTTTCCCTCTTGTTCTTCGGCCAATTTGGCTCGTCTTTTCGATTATTGCTATGCTTTCTCGGCCCTAATATTAATATTCCAGAGGCTGTTCCCTCGAAGAAGGCGAGAAGGTCATCTTCGCCGTCCAGCAAGCGGAAAGCATGGGCGCCCTCGCGATTCCGAGGTAGTTTCCACTCATTTTTCGCCTAATTTGCTCATTTAGTCGTGTATTTGCGATTTTAAATATTAATTGCTAATTGTATGATTTAAATATATTTATAGATGACCGTCGGCGTTCGCCGCGTCGCGACGACAGAAGGGAGCGCGACAGGGACGAGAGGAGGCGCGATGATCGGTGAGTATTTGCTTCTTGAAGAAGTTCCTCTGCTCTTCCATTCCCAATCGGTTTCAGGTCTGGTTAAAATATATCATATGCTACTAAGGTGTTACTCTTGTTGTTGGTACCCCTGTTTATGTCAAATTACTCATATTTATTTAATTAAAATAAATAAATATCATTTAGTCGTCGCGATTCATTGAGGCATTGAGAAATACGATCTCATTGCTTTTGGATGGTTTAGTGAAACAAGGAAGGCATTGTTAACATATTTCTGTCGAAAAATCTATAGATTGTCACACACAAATTTATCAAATATTTTAATTTTAATTATAATAATTAATTAGTTCAGTTGAATCTGGGCACTTCCGGGGCGCTCGCCCAGGACACGAACACCTTCAACGGCGTCGTCATCAAGTACAACGAGCCCCAGGACGCCAAGGTCCCGAATATGAGGTACCGTAATCCTATATTTTGTGATCTACCACAGTAATGGGTGATATACGTTCTTCTAACATTACATTCTGCTCCACTTTTGTCAGTTAGCTTCTATCGCTGAGAACGCCCGGTTAATAATTGACTCGGCCTGATGCTGTTGAGGTTCACGAATGCTAGGAAAAGTTGTTCATAGAATATGAGGTACCGTAAGCATTTCCTTTCAATCGTTCCATTACACAACGTTGGGTACTAGTTGGAATCGACTTTGTGCTATTGAGTTTCATGCACAACTTAAAGTTTCAACCACTCGACATTTCTTGATATTGGACTCCCTGGGCCTAGAAAATAGACAATTTTGAAGTAATTAATATTCAGCACTATAATAATAATAATAATTTTTATCGCTATAATATCATATTCTCAGATGGCGACTGTACCAGTTCAAGGACGGGGATGATTCGATGCCCTACCTCTACATCCACAGGCGGCACCTTATCAATGTGATAGGTATACTATTGTTTACACTGACTAAATTGTTCAATTGCTCATACCATGCTTTCCAAGGAACTAGTAGTTGATATAATTCTGCTACTGGAAGGTATGTGTTTCAAGGTGTATATCCGATAGGTGAAATGGTATGAGCAATGAGAGTCGACATAGAAATAAGGTCGAGATGAGTCATAATGTTTAGTTACACATTGCAAACTTTGACGCATAATTTATTTCCGACTACTTTAGGTCAACATAATCTCAGATCGATGTACAGACGATCGAACGGGGGAAATGCGGAACAATTTATCGTGAGTCAATTTAAATAAAATGGCAACATGATTACTAACAATAGAGCATGCTCCCTTGCATGTCCCTCGGCCCTCTATGCCCCGTTTCTCCCCCTCTTCACCGGTTCTTCATAGTCTTCATCGCTCGACTCTTCCGCTCGCCCTTGGTTCTTCCTCAGAGGCCTTCTCTTCCTGGGCTGATCTACCTCTCCCTCTCCCTCGTCTCCATCTTCTCCTTCCTTCATCTTCTTCCTTGGAGCCCCTCTCCTCTTCGGCTGATCTCCCTCTTCCTCACTCGACGCCACTGGGCCCGTCGCTCCTCCTCTCCCTCCTCTCCCCCCTCTCTCCCCTCTTCCTCTTCCCCTTCCTCTCCCGCGAGCTCTGGCTGTCCTTCCGCTCTCAGCCACCTCATCCTCCTGCACATCCTCCCACTCCGAGCCTGAGTCTGCCTTTGCCTCTTCTTCCTCAAGCGGCTCCTCCTCCTCCTCTCCCTCCGGCTGCTCCTCTCCAGCACTGCGCTGGATTGGTTCCATGATGGGGTTGGAGTCGGAGTCCACCTCGTCTCCATACTCGCCCCATCCCAACTCGACAGAGACGTCGCTCTCCTCTCCCTCGTCATCCTCCCGTCCTTCCATCTCTTCCTCAGCGAGTGCTGCCACGAATTGATTCGAGTCCGGGAAGCCGTTCCTTTTGAGGAAGGCAACGTCCTTTCTCTCTCGAATCACTCCCTCCACTTCCTCCCACACCTGTAATTACACCGGTGATTCTCTGCTAGAAAAAGATTATGATAGATCACAGTAATGACCTTATCTAACATATAGAATACACACGAACCTCTCTCCTCCAGTAGTGATCTACGTCACTTCTCTTCCGCTTCACTGCCAGAGTGTCTCTTCCCCTCACTCGACTCACATAGGAGGACCTCTCCTCTCTCAGGCCGAGTTGATCTGCCGCTGCGAGTGTGTTCCAGTGCAACACCACGAGCTTGATCTTCTCGTGGTAGATGGGGGGCTTGCTGAATAGGTATCATAGGAAATGGTGATTCGATGTTTCGCCCAATTGCGGGTGGTCCACCCTTATTCATTGCTAACCTGGAGATGCGCTTGGGAGCATACATGTTGATCAGCGAATTGAACGACTCGCATGGAGAGGTGTTCTTGGAGGGGGAAGCTCGAAGGAAGCCGGCGAGGAAAGTGCGCTTGAAGATGACTTCCTTGAGGAGATGAAATTCCTCGCTCGTCCGGTCGATTTCGTGTCGACGAGAGCAAGGCAGTCTCTTGTGGAGACACCGTTTGATGCCTTTGAGGAATTTCACCTAAAAAAATGACGATTGCTATTAGCTATGCATGATGTAACAAATAACATATTCGCTAATGAGATTATAATACTAACTTTATGGAAGTTTGTGTGCCTTCCAGCGACATGCGCGAGTGCACTCTTCCAATATTCTAGTCCCGTCTCCCTGTCCTTGATCTTGATGTGCACGTGGTAGGCATGGTTGATGAGATGCTGCCGCCAGTAGTTCACATTTGGGCACTTCTTCAGCTTGCCCAACTGAATTAATTAGTTATTTTGCAGTCGCCCCTCAGCTCCCTACATCCACTCGCCGCTTTCATTGGACTCATTACGACGTGAGTGTACATGTAAAATGATTTCAACCTGCCGATTCAGCGTTTCAAGGATGGTATATAATGAGGTGGTTAGATTTAGTGCAGTAATAAAATACAGACTCAGGTGGAATAGGTGTTTCACGGTAGAAATATATTGAGTGTGGAGACTCGCTTTGTCAAACTCCATTCCATACACTCTCGTCGGTCAGAGAAACTAGATAGTGTGTAAAATGTAGAGAGATACAATTCGATTCGGCATCGCTTACCTCTCGCAGATCCTTCTTGAGATTTTTGAGATTGTGCCAAAAATCGAGACGATGAGTGATGGAAGAGAAGGCATCGTCCTCTCTCATCATCTTCGATATTTTGGCATCGTTGTCCGTCACGACGCTCTTTATCTAAAAAGTTGATGTCAAGGCCGATTGTTCATTCCTAATGAAGTCCCTGATCTCTGGCTAACCTTGAACAGCTTGGCCAGCAGCCTCTCCAATCCGCGCTTCACTCCCACTTTCTCCATCTTACCGCTCGCTCCATCTGAAATGTAGTCCCTCTTTGATTAACCAGCGGATCAGATAATATTACCTATCCCTCGCATATTCTTGTCCATGTTCACCACTGTCAGGACGTAGTTGGTAGACATACAGATGAAGGATATTGTGGAATTGGTGGCACAGTATCCAGGAGAGTCGTACCTCCCATCAACAGCGAGGTCGATACCTCGATCCTGAGAAAAATAGATGTTATGGTTTACAACTGATTTCCGATACTGTAACTCTGCCAATCAATGGGATACTGTAGGCCTCAATCGATAGACTATAAAATTATTAATTCGGTCTATTTTGCAGGCGGATAACGGCGACAATCGTCGTAGATGTGGACTAAGGATGCTGAAGGAAGGATTGAAAGGGTATGTAACATTTTTTAGTACACCGGGATTTTAATTTAAACAACTGACTGTGTTGGCCGCTCTCACAATATCCTCGACCTCCTTCATGCGTCGTTGGTAGACGATATCGACGGCTGGCATGATCACGTTTGCCAGCTGCCTTCTCGTGGTGCTGTCAGACGGAAGAGCGAGGCCGAGCTCTTTTCCCATTTCGAATAGTCGCTGAATTGAAAACAGGGTTACTGTAGTTTCATCATAGCTATTCTAGCAAGGTGATTTTCAATAGATATATTTAGCAAGACAGTAGTACTAACCGGGCGAGGAACTCCGGTGGTGTGCATGGCGGTGGTCAATCTGAGATTTCCCTCGTAGTAGTCATGCACCATGGGTTGGGAGGACCACTTGATTCTTCGATAACACGTCAAACAAAACCATTCCAGGAGGAGGGCCGATCCGACAGTGCGAGAGCAGAGGGATCCTTCTTCAATCTGGACACTGCCGCATTCGGTGCAACGGGAGAAGAGGAAAAGGAGAGAGGCAGCCGAAACGAGGTAGTAGTCATAATCCTCTTGAATAGAGGGAGGCTCCTCGTACACTGCGGGGTCGGATGTCTCCTCCGTGAAGGCTGTCTCTTGTGACGTGGGTGCGAAGGACTGAAATTAGATTTTAATTCTATATGAATCGTTTGCCTAACAGACATTATTCCGTAGTAGACACATAAGAGAATAACTATTTTTTCTTCTTCTAGCAACTAGGGATGATCTTTAGTAATAAACTGTCTCTATTTTGCACAATCGCGTAGTTCTGGGAGGCGATAGATTCCGCAGCATCGTTGTTCAGAACGACCATAGAGTGTGCAGATCCAATAGAACTTAGAGCCGGCAAAATTAGGACACATTCATTTATTCTCTTGTCGGATTAGTACGGTAGCTTCGCGCTCTGATCGATCACTAACTAATCACAAATCATCACAGCAAGAGGAGCTGCTACAGGAGGGACCACTCAGTCCGTGGTGGATCGAGGCAGCTATCGAGGAGTATTTTCCCCCGACGCCCCCTACCCCCGAGGTACGGTACAATGGAGGGACGGGGATACTGTAGTATTGCTGCTTTCGATGTGAACAGGGATTTCGGATGAGAGTAATCAATGTAGTTTGATCGGAAACTGTCATTCTGAATCAGGGAATAGTTGTAGAGGGAACAAGTAGCATGAGACAGTGATAAGTGGATTATGACTAGATCCATGAGTTGTGAAATTGCCAGCCAGACCTCCCGTAACGGGCAGATTCTCGATTGAATACTGTATACTGATGATTATCGATTGGTTTGAGACGACGCCGACTCTCCGACAGGCCAGATGCCAGCGGTCTCACGACTACTTCTTCGATTCCCTAGAGAGCGACTGGGTGCGGTATCGATTGATGGATTATGGTAGCCATGGTCAACGCCAATCAATAAATCTATTTCAGGAGAGCGAACTGGAGGCGCTAATCTCGCAAAAGAGCACTCCCGATGAGGAGAAACCCACTGATGAGAGCGGTAGCTGGCCATACTTTAATCGATAAATGATGGGTACGGTAGTCTTGGAATGCGGTAACTTTCGTTTGACAATGTTTCTTGTTGAGGTGCGGCAGCTCGTCCATTGCTTTGCGACTGCAGCTAAGGAAGTGAAGGAGTGCCAGAGGGAATAAGAACTGCCCAGAGTGTGGGAAGAAGACTAATGAGAGATGGAAGAGGAGATGAAGAGGATGTAGAGGGAAAGGAAGAGATGAATGGAGGAGGAGTGGTCAGTCTCCTGTTCGGAGGATGCTTGAGGTACTGTAGGAGAGGGGTTATGGTAGGAGGATACGGTAGTGTGTCAATGGATTCCCTTTGAGTGCCTGTCAACGGATGTCTGAGTGAACACAGTCTAGGTGTCTACATGGCCAGTCCCAGTGAGGTGAGAAGGAGACAAAGAGAAGAGAAGATACTATAGTAGTGACAACAGTCTCTTATCAAATCAATTTCGAAAAGTTTGATACTTCTTAATCAACATCTCTCCAATCCACTTGGAGAAGTACACGGTGTGTGCTGAGTTGGCCGATCAGGCATCGTAGTCCATGGGTACGGTACTTTATTGATTGATTCCTCCCTTGACGTGACCTTTTCCTCTACAGGTGAACTATTCGTGCCGATGGAAGTGACTCATCCTAATGGAGCAGCCAATGGAGGAAATGGAGGTGAAGAGAGAGGTAGAGGGAGGAGAGGGGGGGGGGGGGGTCTAATGATGATGATGACATTTCAGGAGGGGCGGGCTCGTTCCTCAAGGGATTTCTCTCTGGCGGTGGATCGACTCCTAGAGGGGCTAGACCCACGGATCTCGATGCCATTTGTGAGTTGAGAGAAGGGGGAGGAAAGGGAATACAGTGGTCGAAGAGATCGAAGGATCATGACGATCACTCGTTTCAGTGGCAGACAAGAAAGGTCCCTCTGGCACGAGTGGATCAGTGGCCATGCGGACTGTGGGAAGGACCATCCCAGGTATAGTACCCCCCCTCGTACACCATACCATCGATCGATTCTCTCATTACTGTATTCGTTATAGGATCGGCGCGTCTTGATCGGGCGACTGCTGGTGGTGTCTCTGCTGGACATGCAGCTGCCATGGCACTACAGGTATGAGGAGAGGAGAGGGTTACGGTAGTCTTCTTTCGAAAGGATACGGTAGATATCGATCAAAGTAATAATGTAGTGATTTCAGAATCTGAACGAGCGATCGAAGAAGTTGAATGCGGCTGAATCTGAAGAATGCAGCGATGAATATGGCATATCGATCAGCCAAATTAGTAGAGAAAATGGAGAAGAAGAAGTGGTATAACTTCTGATGAGACAAGAAGGAATGTCTCCATCTCTCTTCTCACTCTTTATAACTTAGCTATCAATTGTCTTTGTTGTTTGCCCGTGTTAATCATTTTGTTTTTCAAGATATAACTCGCGAGAATAAATATTTGCGCACACAACTGAAGTATCAATTTAACAACGAACCCGAGAGCGAGTCTTGGTGGGGTCGGGCATGAGCAGATCATCGAGACCGTCATCGATGGGGAGACAAGCCAAGTCATCGAGTAGATTACCGTTTACAGTATCGGCCTGGCTTGCTACCGTATCCCTCGACTGTTCCCGCTGTAATAGATGGATCAACCTAGTAATATGTATCTTCTCTCTTTCATGAATAGTAATAGATCTCTTCCTCCTGTCAGTAATATGATATGTTCTCGTTTCTCTTTCATAGCCTCCTCAGGGCAAATGTATCTGTGCTATCTGCCTCCTCAGGGCATTCTCTACTGTGATTGTGTTCTCTATGGAAGCAATGCCTACTTCTTGACGATGGTGTTGTTTCCGAAGGGGCGGTGGTAGATCAGGAGGCAGACGATGCTAAATGCTCAGAATAGGGAGGAACAAAACATTGTAATTCGAACTAAGAAGACGAAATTGAATAGCAACTAGGACGGCGTACGTAAGTTAGTTCAAACGATAACTAGGAGAACAAACGCGTGTAAATCAATCGATAGATACTCACATCGATGGGCATGGCGTCGCGGAACTGGTCAACGGGGAAGTGTCGGTAGCAGAGGAACGCCTTCTTGCCGGCCCGTTGAAGAAAGACGCATCGTTCGTCCAACTCATCCATTTCCTCATCCAGGAGGTTCAGGCGGAGCAGCCATTCCCTCCTCAGTAGATCGTCAGATGGCATGAGTCGCAATTGAGTCGCAGCTTGGGCGCAGACGACGCATTTCCGCCTCGTCATTTCACTGAGAGCAAAAGAAGCGATAAACCAGAAAACGAGCACGGTTTTGTAGCAATAAATGAGCATTATCGACCGAATACACGCGTGTTATCTCGTAAGTGCTGTCTAGAAATACAATTCAAAGCAGTATCAAGCGAAATACAACAAAATAAAATGAAAATAATAAAGAAAAAGCTTAAAAACAGTGCATAAGAACGGGGAACCCGGGAAGAACCAAGGCGAGAGGAACAGCACGACATTTTTCGGCTCGAGTACCGTATTTTTTTAATCAATGCGCTTTGCCCACCGTATTCTAGCATTCGTTGAAATACACCGATTGGAAGTTCGAACTAAATGCCGGTTTCGTTCGTTTTTTAATAAATTTATTTAATTTTTTTGCTTTATGCTATTGAATTTAATGATGAAAAAAGAGCAAATTGAGGCATACTTCATTTTTGGGTACCGGGTCCCTTTAAGTCTTGAAATTAAAATAAAAAATATTTATAAATTGTAAAAATGTTTGAAGCAGCTAGTAAAAAGGTGGTGTAGTCGATGGTGTTAGCGGTATACTGTATCCGCTTCCCTTCGGCTGCGGAAAGACTTGCGTCGTTTATGCGCTGCAACAAGTTGCCGCGCACGAGCGCATTCGCCTTGACTCCGCCCCCTCCCCGCTTCTCGTTCAATTTCCTTTGTTTCTAGCTTCTTTTGCGGAGTTTAAGCTCAATTTTATAATAATTGGGATGCTTGTTCTGTCAGAATACCACTCTGTTGCAAGGCGCGTAGGATATTCACATCAACGGACCTTTTTTGCGCAAGAAAAATCCGTTTTACACTGTAATTTTCGCTGTCGTCACTCGTTCTCGTTTTACTCGACTGTTAACTCAATTTATGTACTCCATTCACCTGCTTTGACTTTCCTTATCGTATGTATATATGTTTACTTCCAGGAAAGCGCAAACTGGAACGCTGATTGAGCAGGGGCAAGCTATGGGCTGACTGGACGTATCGAGGTAAGAAGCTGGGAACATTCGAGGTCAAACTCGACCTCAACAGGTTACTTTACTTTTTGTATTAGACTATTCTCCATTGAAACATGAGACAACGATGTGGCAATCCGTTATTAGTTTGAAACCCTCGTGCGATTTGTTTGTATTCACTTTCACTATCATTCAGATTGGACTGGCGTCCCCTCGCCCATGAAGCCGGTGCCCTACCCCAGCACCTTCTCCATTCATCCACATTATTAAATGGATTTATCTTGAATATAATTAATAGTATAATCCGCTTTTCCGCGATACGCGCCACTCGCAAAGCTTTCGCGGGGCTGCGTGATCAGCGTCGCAAAAGTGGCGCGCGATCATGTTGAAGCTTTATTTTTTTAAATGAATATCACGTGCTTGAAGTACCAATATGTGTATTGGTAGTACTAGTAACGAAGCTCATCCTCACGCAGTAGAATATTTACCAAACATTCGCATGGTGTGCCTACCGTAACCCTGTTCCTTGCATTCCAGAGCGGAATCGCGCCCTCCGTCACGCGCCGGCCCAGCTCAACACCACACCACATCGCACCATGGACCCCAGCATGCAGCAGCAACCACAGGTTGGTAAACGTCGCCTTGGCGATCGCAGTGCAAGATGACGAAATTTTCGAGTGATCGCAGCCGCAGCAGATGATGTACTACGCGGTGAGTGGGGGTGGTGTAGTGGGATACGTCGCATATCCCCCGCTATGTAGAATTTGATAAGACTGCCGAAGTGATAAACGTCGCTCTGATTTTACCGCACCACACGGCGCATGCCCCGCACCCGGCAACGCCTACGCCGCGCCCATGTACTACCAGCCGGTAAGTCGTGTGGTGTGAGAAACGGCGCCCTCGACTTGGAAATTTGTTGGCCACAGCTCTTGTGTGCTGCACCCACCGTAATCCCTTATTGAAATGGTGAGGAACGTCGTCTTTCCTCACGCATTGTAAAATGTGACCTGATTGTCGAAGTTGTAAACGTCGCCCTGCTTGTTGCAGCCCGAGGCGGCCTTCGCTGCCATGTCGCTCTCCGGCCAGACGATGATGCCCATGCAGCAACAGCAGCCGCAGCCGCAGCAGACGCCCGGCGCCTCTAGCACGACCTGCAACGGCAGCCAGGTAATGATGTGGTGTGGTAAAGGTCGCCCTCGAACAGCCATTGTGTTGTGTGGCTATCATATCCTTCCTATTCGAGGATTCTGTATCCGGTATGGTTAATCGATGAGTAGGACGAGTACGGTAGCCGAAACTGCCTATCGATCACTGATCATGTTTTTCGTGTGTCTACAGTAACCTCCCTCTTTCAGCCTCGCGCCTCGTCGACGCCCATTCCGAATGAGGAGCCGGCGGGACTCAGCGCATCGACTCGGCCCCCTGCAATCCCACGATGATCCCGATGCAAATCATGTACACACAGGTTGGTAAACGTCGCCCTGTCGAATTTTCGACTGGGCAGTTGCCGTTAGTAATCGTCGCCCTGACCACACCATCTCAGATGCCGCAGTACTACCCGATGCCCAGCTACGGCTACGAGGGCGGCGCTCAGATGATGTCCATGGTGTACCAGGACCGAACACCGGCCAGATGATGCAGCAGCAGCACCAGTACCCTCCGCTTCTCATGAACAGGTACGCGTGGTGTGATGTGGTCGATAGGGTGTCAAAAACAACTTGTTCACAACTATCAACTAGTTGAGAATGATTCTAAACAACTAGTTGTTTAGCCATCGACTATTCTCGCGATCTCATTCCAACTAGTCGACTAGTCGATAAACGGTTGTTTGGTCGATGAGAGGAACGAATGACGGGATTCTCTCTTCTCCTTTCTTGTCATTCGTTCCCCTCTCCGGCCGATTCGGCTGGTCGAACAAAGGAATTATTCGATTAGACTGATTTGATTATAGACACAACTAGTTGACTCGTAAACAACTAGTTGATAAGAATAGTTGTTGTTTTTCGAATAGATGTTGACTGGTTTCTAATCGACTAGTCGATTAGAAAGTAAACAGTTAGTTGTTTGTTTTCGAAACTCTACTGGTCGACGAATCGTAATAGTCGTCCTGTTGAAAATTCGACTAGACTTCCAATTAGCAAACGTCGCCCTGAGTACACTACGTATTGCAGAATGATGTCGACGGATCCGGACTCGATTCCGTAGAATATCGATGATATCTCGCAGATCTCGCACCAATCGTCGCCTGATTCGTTCATGGAGGCACCCGGACAGGTACGGTAGGATCACGGTTCTCTGGTAATCGATTGGGGTTACAGTAACCTGATCATGTGTGCAGAGCTACCGTAATGCACAAGCTACAGTACCCCTCGTTGCAGCAACGTCACCCCTCCACGTCGGTGTCATCGATGCGCCGACGTGTCTCGCTCCCGCCCGTCAACCAGGCAAGTGGTGTACGGTAGCACGACAAATCGGAAACGTCGCTCGTGCACACGCAGTGCTAACTTTGAACTCTCTTTGAACGGCTACTATCAATCGATAACTGATTTTAATTTTCCAGAACCTGCTGCCCTCGAACTACAAGACGCCTCTGCACGATTATTTTGTATTACTGCGAGTGTTCGATTGGCGCGCAGTGCAAGTTCGCGCACGGCAACGCAAAGCTGCGTCTGCACGAGCGGGTGAGTGGTGTGGGATGTGCAATACGGTAGTATACGGTAGTGGTGGATATGGTACTGGTTAGGATTGGCTATTCGACCATAGGTAGCGACGGTCGCTACCTCCTCCCCCTCGCCTATTGCGAAATTAGGCGAGGGGTATGGAGAGAGTGCTGGTACAATGTAGTAGTGTACTGTCTTAACAATTATTGATTGCAGCCCTTCCGCGCCATGAACAACCTCAAGTACAAGACAAAGATGTGCAAGAACTACGAGCCGGGAGCGAACGGAGAGTGTGCCACTTGTGAGTTGATCATTTATAAAACTTCATTTGTACATGTTCAATTTATGCTTCAACAGCCGATCATATTCGATATTGATAAGAGGTATAGTAGTGCAATTGGCTAAATTTTTCCAGTATCTCCCTCTCAAAAGGGTCGCTCCTGGCACATTTCACATTCCTATTTGAGAGTGAAAGCCGATCCATTCAGATGCGACTTCATCGACAGAATCGATTCAGTGCCACAAGAGGGACATCGACTGAATAGATCGAGGAGGGAAGAAGAAGAAACAAGCAAGTAATCAGGGAGGATGGGATTACGGTAGCCATCGATTGATTGTATTATATCTTGTGACGCATGCCCATTGCTCGCCTTTATAGATTGTCATTATTGTTTCCCAATGATGTCGTTTGGGTTGTAACTCTATATTCCTCACAATATCTAGCTGGTAAGACAAGGAATGGAGACCGCTAAACCAGATCCCAATTGCAAATTTGTTACTCACCAATTCGAATGTAGGGTCTGATTTGCCCTAATTCTGTAGATCCACGATGATCGTTGATTGCATAAACATATTTTTGATCCAGTAATTGTCTACAATGATCTACCGTTGATTGGAAACGTGATGGATCAGGGAGAGACGTGAGTGGCACCATTCGAGACATTGGAGGTGGTGTTCCGTCTGGCACGCCATCGTGCAGTGATGAATGAATGTCTATCATTAGTATCGTACCACTGTTGTTTACATTCTATTGTATTGTGCTCAATTCCTTCGATAGGATTTTGCCTCGGCATCTTTCCCATTCAAACACGTAAGCGAAATAGTATATACTTGACTGAGTCTCTCTATAATGGGGAACGAGATAGAGAGCGCACGGGGCGTTGTGCCACGATGATGGAAAGAAGAGAAATGACAACCATCTATCAGCTCGCACCAAGTCAACTATCC
This sequence comes from Pristionchus entomophagus, assembly GCA_036245825.1. Lineage (NCBI taxonomy): Eukaryota > Metazoa > Nematoda > Chromadorea > Rhabditida > Neodiplogasteridae > Pristionchus > Pristionchus entomophagus. Next base: position 45,363,593 of record BTSX01000004.1, on the reverse strand, counting down.
CAGAATATCTCACTCTCCTGCTCGCCAACTGCTCCTGCATCACGCCCAACATGCGCGCTGTCCCTTCCGCCGTCAGGTTCAGGAGGGAAACCCACCAAGCCTGATGCTCGGCGCGAGAGTTGGCGGGGAAAGAGCGCATTTTGTAGGCATTACCGGAATTGGCGCAAAAGGCACAACTCGCTACCATTCTCTATAATAATTACTTATCCGCATAGAATCAAATAAAACACATCTGAAGTCATCGAACAGGCAACTATTGAGCATGAAAGGCGAAAAACTCCAAGGAGCATCGTACACAACGCGAAGAAAATGCCCGAAATGTACTGATTTGACCGTTAACGAGTGCCAACACTAACAAAAATGATCACCACGGAGAGAATGACCGAGTATTCATGCAGAGCGTGAAATTAGTCACCGATAAAATCAATAAAATGATGGAAAACCGACCGAAAAATGCTTGAAGAGAGCGAAAAAAATCAAAAAAAGCAGACTACCGTAATTTAAACCGTAATTCGCGGTGATGGTGATTTGGCAAGGCACACCAGGTACACGCGCTCTTCACACCAGATGCAGATACCGTATTCCCGGCATATTTGTTTTTCATTTTTCTCCTTAATTAATTATTTATATTTTTTAATATTTTTTTTTCTTGTTCAGCGAGTGAAGCTCTCTTATTTAAGACACGATCATTTTTCGCTGCCGACTCCCTTTAATGGCTTATAACTTTTTTCGGCACTCCTATTTGAGGTAGTGGATAGTTTCCCTGTACGAATAGAAGTATGGGGAATCCGAATATGGTATCCACTTACCTCAAATGGGGGAGGGGGGGTCGAAAATTTATTTTCTGATTTTTCTCTCAGTTTTTCAAATTTTTCACATTGAAGATGACTTGGTAGCTGTTTCTTTTCTACATTAAGAGACCGGCTCGGTTATTTGAGATCACACCCCGGCACCGTTTCTCTAGCAAGGATTCCTGCAGCCCCATCCTGCGGTTCAACGTCACAGAGTTTAAATATCCACATTTCTCGACGCGGCATATAACTTCCTTCTACAACACTCGAGTACCCTTGTCGAAAGAACAGGAAAGTAGTAACCTCATCTGGTTTGAACGTGCTGTCATCCCCCTTCATCATAATCAATTCCACCTTGCCAGAATGGACATCAACGAGCATGCTCGTCACGGTACTTAATTAAGGATATATTATTATAATATTTAATTTTCGCTTGAGGTCGTAACGATGAACCAAAAAGCTTTGTAAATCATCTTCTTTCAGAGAAAATAGATAAAATTCGATCACGTGAGAAGAGGAAAGGATCTAATAATTTCTCCTCGTTACCGTTAGCATCATCCGATAAAAAATTCGTGAACGTATTTGCTTAAAAACACACACTCGTAAAATCTAGAAACACACCTCGGCTTCTCTTTCGTTAATATAGCATTTCCATTAAATCCAGTTTGGTATATCAGATAGGCAAAGAGAACACCCAGCATGAAGTTGAGCGAAAATACGAAGAGAGCTGTATCGACTGCGTTCTGAAACAGACCTGATTAAACAGACAATGAGTCGCTACAATAGTATCTTTTCGATTCCATGAATATACCTTTGGCTACCATGAGGACTACTTGGCCGCTAGGAGCAGGCACATGTTTCGTACCTCCATCATCGTTGTCTTTCGAGCAGCAGGTCCTCCGCTTGTTCTTGGCGATGTTGGTTTAGACCTGAAGCGAACTTGCTGCCCCGCTTTCCGTGAACGCTTCTGCAAATATGTGTCTTTACTGGAAGATGGAAATGTAAGATGTTCCGAAGGTCACATCCAGTAGGTTATCATGCAGAGTGCTATAAGTATTTATATATAATGTGTTATTGATGTCATTTCAGGGATTCGCAATACAATAACCAAATTATAATACAAGTTTTATTTAATCAATTCTAATACAATAAATTCGCATTATATCAGGTCGGTCAGAAAGTTTCTTTCTTTTTTTACGCTCATCGATTCTGACCTATATTATTCTTGTTGTTTGATCGATCAGCATATGGCTTTACATAATCAATGAGGGCATTGTTGCTCTTTTTAGCGCACATTATATCAGGGCTGAACAATCAGTATGAGGGACACAAAGTAAAGTTAAATTCACAGTGGTTGACCATGAATCGCATCTGTATCTCAACCCAGTGCAGAATGGAAAGAAGTAATAGAGCCCAACCAGCGTCACATTTATAAACTACGATGATTGATGATTACCATTAAGTTATTGCGAGGAAATTATCGCAGCATGCTTAATAGAAAAGCGCTTGTGAAGATGCAACAGACGGTTCTGGAACTCTCGAAAAACAGTTTCCATCACACAGCTGTCGAGTCGATAGATCTTCAAATGTCAATTCAAGTGCATATCAAAGTACAATACCTAGTGAGTCCCCAATACAAATTGAGAGAGGATCCCATTATCCAAAAATTAGCTGAATTTTCTTGAACTTTGATATCGATAATTGAAGATTGAAAACAAGACATATAGCTGCATCCCTTTTTGTATAGGGTCAGAAGGGCGGTTATTTCGATGCTAAAAGAATAAGCAACTCTTGTTCTATCGTTGTTTTCTTGGGTAGAACTTGGTGTTCGCTATTTTCTGTAATGGGAGGTCGTGACGGTACATACCGAAAATCATGTTTTATTGCAATTTCCGCTTCAAAATATATTTTCCCTTCTTCCACACGAGGCCGGTTCAATTCACACATACTACGATATTGCCCCAGGACACCCCTAACGTATGGCATATTGGCGATTTAAACAAGCACAATTGTCGAGCTAAAATTAACAAAAAGAAAAAGAAAGAAACTTTCTGACCGACCTAATATTATAAAATTGCATGGACGAACATCACGGTTTCTAGCTACCAAAATGCATAAACGTATAGATGTGAAAATACCGTGGCCGAATCGAATATGTGATCTATCCATTCTGCACACTATTTCCACTTTCCGGTAAGATTCTTTTTCAAAGTAAAGAGTGCATTGATCGATCCGGTATAGTTCGGAGTGATGTAAACACAGAATCGACTATCCTCAATTCGCGTGTTCTCCCACTCAAAATGATGAGATTTGCGTGCCGATTTGACATTCCTAATGTTAGGACTCACGCTGATGCGTCTGACGGATGAACTGCGCCGTCCACCGAAGATTAGGAAAGGGCTGGGATTGGACAACGAGGACTCACGCAGAAAAGACCAAGTGCGAGAGAGATTGATATCTTCGGAATAGCATGTCTGAAAACATCCAACAATTATATTGATCGTTTTTGCGCGTTTCAATTATTTTCTCGTTACAGATTGTTTGCATTGTTCTGAATCGTCAACTCTGTAGAGCTCGGAACACGCTCTACAAACTACGAATATTGCTGGCAGGGTGCGAGTATAGAAGAAAGTACGCACGGTGTCATGACTATTCGAGGCACGGTCGGCGAGAGAAGGAGGAGGAACGTAAAATGTCGTTTCTTGAAGCGAATCCTCGCGGCGTGGCTCTTCCGATTGTTCCTCGATTATCTGCAAATAAAAATTATTTAAATACGTCTTAATGAGAATCGTTCAGCGCAAAATTGAATTAAAACACTCAGCCTTGAAAAACAAACAACATAAGAGAGGAATCGCGAGGTTAGAGAGCCCTGCGGACTTAGGAAATAGTTTCTCCGATTCCGCTGAAAAGTAAACCTTAAGTACTTCGCATGATGCTCTTTCAAACTGCGTTTGCCTATTTTCGATATCTTGTCTCATCTTGGAGTATTCGAGGTCAAAGTAGGGACACTACGAAATTTACGACAAAAAATTTCTCAGGCAAATAGCCATAACTCGCTGCTAACTAGAGCTCATGAAACCTAGAAATAAAAAAAGTTATGACCTAAATCCAGAAAATAATTTTTAAAGGATTTTTATCGGAGCATAACTTTTTTATTTCTAGGATTCATTAGCGATTCATGAGTTCAGAACTTGATCTGTTTCTGAAGCATATCCCAATCCGAACTGATTCGTGCGCCGAACTCGTTCGAGCGCCCACTCATTCCCCCCTCTCTGTCTCCAGGCGTTCTGAAGGCAAATTCGTTTTCAACGCACAAAAATAAGTCAGAAAATCCTATAGGGACATGATTCGGAGACAAAAAAAGTTGCGACCAAAATCGGACCAAAGGGGGGACCACATGGTGAAAAAGTAGTTGGAGTCGAAAAAAAAAATTATTTCGAAAAAATATGAATATAAGATATTCTGGTGTGTTTTGGCACACTGATTCCGAATTTCGATATAAGAGCTCATGAAAACATTAATTTAAAAAGTTATGCTTAAAAAACCTCGAAAAGGTGCAAAAATCGCAGGTTTTTCGGACAAAAGTGCGCCTTTTTTTTTTCCTCCGATCTTTGTGATTGAGGAGGTGGTGGTAGGTACTAGTTTTTTCTCAAATCACTTTTCGGCGCTGGAGAAATCGGTATTAGGAAAGTTACATCACTTTCTTGAAAAACCGACCGCCCAGATCCAGCGCATATACGGGGAATGACATCATCAACATAAGAAATGTTTCACTCAGCCTCCTCATTCGAATGCTTTTTTGGAATTGTCTCTAGCATAATTTTAAAGCGAGTTATGGCTATTTGACTGAGCCATTTTTTGTCGTAAATTTCGTAGTGTCCCTACTTTGACCTCAGAATACTCCAAGATGAGACCTGATATCGAAACTCGGCAAACGTAGTTTGAAAGAGTATCATTCGAAGTACTCAAGTTACAATTTTCTGCGGAATTGGGGAAACTATTTCCTACGTCCGCAACTACCCCAAAACTCCCGAATCTCTCGCGATTCCTCTCTTAAGATTTCACGCACAACTCTAATATCCGTATCCTTATTAATTATTGAAAAAAACGATATCTTCCGTGATACCTTCCGAGAAGATCGATTGATTGGCATGGCTTCGTCAGCGTGAGCTCTCGTGGCGACCTTGTCGCTGACTCGCTTCTCTCTCCATACCGCTGGTGCAGGGTTTCCGAAGTTCATATTGGATGATAAATGACAATCAGAGCGCCGTGTATATTTTCTCTTTTCTATTTTCTACTTCTCCAGAGCAAAGCTCTCCGGCGAGTCTCGAACTCGAACATTTTTATGAACATTTCATTGTTTAAATATTTCTGCTCTGGAGGTTGATATCACGCCTGTCACGAGATATTCGAGCTGAAACCGAATTATTTGGGAATGAGCGAAAAAATCGCCAATTGAGATACCATCGGTTTTGGGCATCCCTTGACATGTCCAACCAGCCCTCAACATCTGATTATGCTGAGGTTAATCTGAAGCTCCCTACACCTGGTCGGCCATCGGGAGCTTCACCTTTGACCGCGATTTACCCGGTTCTGGTGCGTTTTGAAGAGAAAATGTTACTCGAGTGACCCCAGTTCATTTTTCGAGCTCTTTCGAACTATTCAAACCGCATCTCTCAAAAGTGCTTCCGAACACTGCTACATTTAAGTCCGCATAACTCTAAAACTAATGGAAAGGTGCAGCCAAATTTTTAGTATTATATGTTGTGGGGAAAGATGAGCTCTATCGAATAAGTAGCTTACGCCCTAAATCCATAGGGAGTGGTGGACGTTTTGCTCTCGAGATTTTTTGAGATGTTTTGAAGTCATTTCACACCGTCGCCGCATCGCTCAGTTTAGAGAGAAACAATGGATGCGGGAATGAAACATAAGCGAATGGAGACCATTCATTGCGCGCGCTCTGAAATGAGCGGTGCGGCGACGGTGTGAAAAGACTTCAAATCATCTCAGAAACTCTCGAGAGCAAAAACGTCCACCACTCCCTATGGATTTAGGGCGTAAGCTACTCATTCGATAGAACTCATCTTTCCCCACAACATACTTAAAATTTGGCTGCACCTTTCCATTAGTTTTAGAGTTATGCGGACTTAAATGCAACAGTGTTCGGAAGCACTTTTGAGAGATGTGGTTTGAATAGTTCGAAAGAGCTCGAAAAATGAACTGGGGCCACTCGAGTAACATTTTCTCTTCAAAACTCATCAGAACCGGGTAAATCGCGGTCAAAGGTGAAGTTCCCGATGACCGACCAGGTGTAGGGAGCTTCAGATTAATCTCAGCATAATCGGAGGGGTGACAATTCCGCAAACGACATTTCCACAAATCAATTTTTTTCCACAAACGATATTTCCGTAAACGACATTTCCACAAATCAATTTTTTTCCGCAAACGATATTTCCGTAAACGACATTTCCACAAATCAATTTTTTTTCCGCAAACGATATTTCCGTAAACGACATTTCCGCAACTCTTCGAAAACGACATTTCCGCAACTCCAAACTACAACTACCGTAATCTTTCCATTTTTTTTCCGAGACGTCATTATTTTTAGCTTTCTTTTCGTTTTTCATATCCTTTCTCGTGATAAATAATCGCATTATCTATAATAAGTACATTTATAACAAAAATTGCGATATAGACCACTTTGAACGAGTGTTATGGAAAATGGTGTTCTACCTACCGTACCTTTGGCTGGTTACCGTACTTCCCATATTGGTGGATCAGTCTAATGGGTTTAAAAAAATTCGCATTATATCTCATTAGTTCATTTTTGAAAGAAAATTGCAATTGAATACTTTGGACGGGTTCTGTCGAAAGTGATCTACCTACCGTAACCCGGCGACTATTACGTCCATTTTGCATACAATTATGAACTATATGTAATGGCGTTATTTGTCACGAAAAAGGATATGAAAAACGAAAAGAAAGCTAAAAAATAAAGAGCTCTTGGCTGGGAAAAAATGGAAAGATTACGGTAGTTGTAGTTTGGAGTTTCGGAAATGTCGTTTGCGGAAATTTTTTTTGTAGCGGAAATGTCTTTTGCGGAATTGTCGAAAATGTCCATTTGCGGAAATGTCGTTGTGGAATTGTCGCCCCTCCGCATAATCAGATGTTGGGGGCTGGTTGGACATGTCAAGGGATTCCCAAACCCGATGGTATCTCAATTGGCGATTTTGGCTCCATTCCCATCACCAGGATTAATTCGTGACAGGCGTGATATTATTGCAACATTTGAAAACAAAGTCGAACTAACACTCCTCTCCGAACTTGGTAATTGGTGAGATGCGTCATCTCCTCGCCAGCCTCCATTCTACGCATTGCCATCACTTTCGCATCATCGATTGCTTTCTGCATGCGGTGGATCCTGAAAGCCGGAAGTTAACGTGAGAACGGGATTATGGACGACTAGATCATTTGAAATTGGATCAGGGGCCGGATGAATTAGCAGCTCTCTAGATTCCGCACACGCTCTTGACTCACAACACCGGCATCATAGCGCGTACAAAGCAGAGAGCCCTATTCGATTCGGACACTATTCGTCATATCCCGGATAATTGGGAAGAAACACACAGAACTGTTCGGTTGGCCGTGTATTTTGTAGCAGCACCATTTTTAATATACATTTGTTTGGCTCCGTGTCAAACTAGTTTTGTTTTGTTCTGCATTTCTTCCAGGAGCTGATGTACCATACCATTCCTCCGAATCCTTCTCTTCTTTTTCCAGACGAATGGTATTCTGTGGCCAGATTAACTCGATTAGGGAGGTGTCTTCTTTCCATTGAAGTGTCTTCTTGATCGCACATTCGTCCAAAAGATACGCCTCGAACCTGGAACAATATATATGAATCGAAATCGGCGACACACAAATTTTCTAGTGAACAAAACTGTCCTATTTTCAATTTCATTTCAATATATCATACATAGCCTTTCGATATACACGAGGTATGTAATAGCAGGCTATTCGTAGTAATGAATGTTGTAGCCACAGCAAAAAACTGATAACTCACGGATAGAGGCGGGCGACGTCTTGACCCTCTTCCGAATCCCCTCTGGCTGTCCCTTTCTTCACCTTCCTAGAAGACATATTTGTCATGTAGTACTTTATGTTCAGATAAATGTGCTACTCTGCCACATTCAATATTCTAATTCTGAAATAAAAGTGCAGAATTTCCGAAATATAATGGACAATTTCCGATATCTTCTGAAATGAAAAGTCTACGAAAATACAAAAGACACAGATTCACTCATTGTTGGTGTTCTTCCGGATAACGAAAATCTCGTGAAAAACAACCAGATTGAAACTCTTAGGCCACCATGAGTCATCGAGCTGTGTAAATATTAACGTTTGATCGTATCTGCGGTTTCAATTGAGTAATATTCTTCAACTCTTGAATCGGTATTGCGAAAGTTGCCTTTTGATGCATTATGCTGCCTACCTATCAAATGTTGACATATGCATAGGGGCCACAACGTGGATAGCCGACTTTGGGGAATCTGGTCCAAACTAGGCTTAATATGACCGTAAGATTCTCAATATCATTTTTGCTTTTTGACGTATGTCGATATTTCTTCTCTCAAGCCCTGGAGAGCTCTCGAAGAGCGCGCGCCTCTCCCAGTCAGAAAGGGGAGAGAGGCGAGACTAGAGAGAAAGGAGCGGACGCCTCTCTCGCACGCGTCTCTCTCACTCCCCCCGCTCTCTCGCCTCGCTCCTCCCGCTCAACTCCCGCGATCGAACACAAATCGAGGACAACTATTAAAAATCCAATTTTGTGCTTAAAATTCCTCTAAAATACAAAGAAATCATAATTTCATTGTCCGAACATTGTGATCGTCATAGAAAGTATAAAATCCGATGTTTCGTGTCTATTTTCTTGAATTCTGACCTACTCAAAAAAGTCAGATCTACTTCGGACAGGGCTCGTTCGATAGGGCATGGTCAGAGCTACACAACAAGCTTTTGGGCGAGTGATTTCATTGAGAACGTGATTTGTGTTTTGTCGATCTCGCTTTTGAGGGGAATGCTGTCGAGGGAAAAGGGGCGGGGCTTGTGGCCCCTACATATGCATGTACGATAATACGCACGCAATAAGTATTCATATTAAATAATCTTGTATTCTGGACTACAGCTTTGCTACATCTCGATTAAACATAACGACATGCGCATTTTCAAATCAAACCTAAGTCTCACCAAATAGATTTTCTCGGAGAATTGGACGTGGTGCGTCTGATTCACATCGTCTGATCGTTCGCCGAATATGTATCTGTGAACAGATCATCATTAATTTGAGTTTTTTGCTTTGACTTTTTTGCATCTCCAATAGTAAAATGTAGAGATGTTCCTTCACATTCTATATTTTTTTGCCAATTGGGCATATTTTTCGACTAGTTATACAATCAATCAACTTATGTAGATATTGTTGTTAGATCAAATAAGTGCGGGACAAATAACAGATAAAAACGAACATGTATTTGTGGTGATCATTCGACGTCAGACTCTCCTCAATTCGCCAGCTCTCTCGCCTATCTAACTGACGAGAGATTACGCGAAATGAGGAAAGTCGATGCCGATTTTTCATCACTGAGCAGTATTACCTTACTGACCGATTCCCTTGCGAAAGATGGCTCCTCTAACAAACGTCTCCTCTGCAAAACAGTTCATCAATGCAAGCTAATAACTGCGAAAAAAGTGTTGGCAATATTTTAACGATAATTTCGCCTCCAGGTTTAGTGAGCAAAGAAGTAGAAAATACGTATTGCATTACCGTTGATGTTGTAACTAGTAATGACAATTTGGCGACTGACCATCCCCGTTCTACGTGCTCTTTCGGGCTCTGTACGGGTTTATGGGGTTTCTGAAACTTTATGGGTTCCTCGAAAGTTTATGGGTTCCTGAAAAACTTTATGGGTCCCAGAAAAACTTTATGGGTTCCAGAAAAACTTAATGGGTTCCATGAAATAGGAAAATGTAACGTGAAAACTTTATGAGTCCCAGAAAAACTTTTTGGGTTCGTGAAAAACTTTGTGGGTTCCATGAAATGCATTATGTATCTCGTTATAACCGATGTATTCGGCTAGTTTTTTTGACAAATAAGATTCCATTTCCAGTATCATGCCCTAGAAATAGCATTTAACTTATTAGGGAACGAAACCTCGCTTAACCAATCAACCATCCAGCTACCAAAAATATTGTAGTATTGTATTACACTTGATAGTAGTATTTAGCATTTAAGAGATCGGTAATTCGAGACCATATTCGCCACCCCCCGGACACGGCTCCCCCCGGAATGAGAACCGGTGGCCCATATTTCGTGCATGTGGACCCCTTGACCCGGTATTGTACATGGTATTATGGAATTGCTGGTATTGGCTGTCAGTAGGGAAATAATTAGTATGAAATTTTTAAAATCGAAAAACAATATTTTTTAAACGCGATAAGCTAGACTCAAAATCTCTTTTGCGTTGTACTAGACATGACCAATGATGAAAAACAAACCACCCCGATCGAACTCCGCATGATTGCTAAGTCGATTTTGACCTCTCTATTTGCAGTTTTTCAACAATAATTGTAATGGAAATACATGTGTGCCCCTTTTATTTATGTTTAAAATTTAGCCAGACCATTTCTCAACACAATTTCATATTAGGTTGATCGATTCTGATTTTCTTAAGATACGATTTTTGAGCTGGAAAGCGCTGGAATGTTCGATTTGGACATTTTCCAAGCATAACAAATTTATTTCGTAATATCATGAGCTCTAATATGGAAATTCGGAATCTACGCGTGAAAATACACTGAAAATATTACAGATTTTTGGAGACAATTTTTTAAGACAATTCTTTTTCATGACCCCCTTTCGAGGCCACTTTTTGGCCAAAAAATCGAAATTTCAGAAATATGTCACTATAGAAGTTTCCGGCTTATTTTTGCACGTAGAAACCGATTTTGCATGGTAGAGCTCATCAAAGAACGAATGAAAAAAGTTAGGATCGAAAAACTGAAAACGTGCGATTTTTCGAGAATAACATTTTTCTTCAACAGTTCCGTGGGCTCTAATATACTGAACCGTTTTCTTCGAGTGGAACTACATCATAAACTTTAATGGTGAGAAAGTTCTCAGACAAATTTTTTTTTTCACTCGAACCATGAACTTTTTCCAGCTCAAAAATCGTATCTTAAGAAAATCAGAATCGATCAACCTAATATGAAATGGTGTTGAGAAATGGTCTGGCTAAATTTTAAACAGAAATAAAAGGGGCACAAATGTATTTCTATTTCAATTATGGTCGAAAAACTGCAAATAGAGTCTAAATCGACTTTGCAATCATGCGGAGTTCGATCGGGGTGGTTTGTTTTTCATCATTGGTCATGTCTAGTACAACGCAAAAGAGATTTTGAGTCTAGCTTATCGCGTTTAAAAAATATTGTTTTTCGATTTTCAAAATTTCATACTAATTATTTACCTACTGACAGCCAATACCAGCAATTCCATAGTACCATGTGCAATACCGGGTCAAGGGGTCCACATGCACGAAGTATGGGCCACCGGTTCTCATTCCGGGGGGTGGCGAATATGGTCTCGAATTACCGATTACCGACGTTTTTCTGGGACCCATAAAGTTTTTACGTGACATTTTCCTATTTCATGGAACCCATTAAGTTTTTCTGGATCCCATAAAGTTTTTCAGGAACCCATAAACTTTCGAGGAACCCATAAAGTTTCAGAAATCCCATAAACCCGTACAGAGCCCTCTTTCGTCGGTCAGAGAGACGATAGATCACAGAAGATGTAGTGGGCCGATACCAATTCGTCCTCACTAATGCTCACCACGAGTGCTTCCTTTCTCCATTTCAGCAGTTGATTGAGCCCTTTGGTGGCTAGGAACAGCAAGACGATACAGCCAAGGGACGGGTGGTCGAAGACGACGAGGCTGGTCAGGTCGTTTGGTAGTCCTGGTTGAGGCGTCTGCTGTACGAACACCAGCTGAAAGTGTGGTGAGTAGGTACAAATCCATTTAACATTTTCGATTTTTTGTTGGATATTATTGATTGATTGCGTCACCACTACGTAATCACGAAGGAGTTCCGCGATATCCCAATTGCAATTTCCTAGCACACTACGGATGTGATATAGCATGACAAAGTTTTTGTGAGTCAAAAAATAGAAATGAGAGATTGTATTGCCATTTGTACTGCTCAATTCACGCACCTCACTGTAAACGGATGGGAGAGAAGAGTAGTAAGTGTACAAGTCTCGAGATGTGGCATTGATGGAGGAGGAGTCTATGCACGAGATGTACCGTGTGTTGTTAGTAAACATGTGCCCTTAACATGTTCATAAGTGATGCCCAATCGGTACCTGTCTCTCCTCAAATAGCGTGCTCTATCTTTTCTCTGACCGATGAGAGAGCGCGCGAATTCCAAATTAGCACAGCATAAAAAACCCTCATCCCTTCAACAACTGGTTTCTGACCTTCTCTTTCTCTTCAAATCAGTACATAGATTCTACACTTATGATCACACTAATCTATTTAAAAAATTTCCCCCCTTACCCGTTGTCTTCGTGGAGCTCACTCATTGCGCGTCTCTGTCCCCTTCGTTCTTCCTAAGTCTCACTCAAGTTTTGTGACTAGGACAATCGACAGATGGAACGCGTTTTCTTCTGAAATCGTAACAAGCTCACCGAATGCATTCTGTTCTTATATCTTGTCTCTCCCTTCTGTCTCTTTCTCTCAAGAGTCGCTTCTGCGTCTCTAATATTTTACCAACCCGCTGCATCCTCCAAAACCCAAACCCCCCACCGTCTCCTCGCTTCAACGAAGACGGCAATCCACCAATCAATCACGAAGTCACCGAATCATTCCCTACACCAATACCCTGGCAGATAAATAATTGAATTGAATTGAATTGAACAAAAAAACATTACGGTTCGATGTTGGTTCCATTATGAAATACCATTTGTCAGTTCGATCAAATGTGTTTCTAAGCAAGTTATGCCCCAATAAAGTTTTCTTTCATCAATAGTAACGGTACGAATAATAACTCACTCCACGACTCGAATCTTGCGAACTCCATCTCCATGCATCCGAATCTGTCCCTAATGTGCTTCCAAATCTCTACAAATCTCCCCTTCAGCTTTTCGTCGACGAGCGTGAGATATGGAGGGAGCTCATTGGCCCAGCCAAGCAACAGCCTCCCTTCTGGGCAGATACCGTCCATCTGAAGAATCTGAAAAGAATATTTAGAAAAAAATCGATAAAGTGGAAGTGAGAAGAAGAACCGAGTTAAGCACGTGGCAAGCGAAGCATATTTGCATTTCTCAGAAGAACGTAGTTGAATAGGAAATAAGAAGCATACTCTCTCGTTTTCTTTCTGTCTCCCTTGTCTCAGCTCTGACGAAGGCTCTTCAACACGTCGAAATCAACTTTTCGAAAACAACACTTTCAAAACGAAAGAAGCATACCATAAGTCATCCAATACTAAGTAAGATATGAAGAAGCATCAACGCACGAGAAATTGGGAAATATTTTACATTTGATAATAATAAGTTGTCGTGATTCGCAAATTTATACTGGATGTGGTACTGGTGAGCGTAATTTCAGATCCGAAATAATCGAAAATATCCTCCAAGTGGAACGCTCGATTTCCACTTGGCATTAGTAATTGTTCTGAAATTGCGATATTGGAAACACATTAACTCTACGTCATTGCTCAAACTGTGAGTGTATTCAGTGTGTACATTTCGCATTCATTCATAATTTATTAACAAATATATAAAAGTTGACGACGTCGTTCGCCGAGGAAATCGAGTATTTAAAACAAAGCTCAACCCTTTCTTGAGTGAGGAACCCTCAGGATTATTACAAAACGTGCATACAAATATGGGTAAAACAACGACCTCTATTTGGCTCGAATCTGAGGGGACACGAGTGATGTTTAGTCGGTCATGGCTATTTGATAAATGTCTGTACAACTTCACGTATTCTATCCCTACCCCCTTGTAGATGATAAAGGAATGGGTAAGCTCACACTCAAACATTATGACGATCCATTCTGGTCTTCCCATATCTTCTTCCGTATTCCTCAATCGGCAGTGAGAGGCTATCGAAAACCTGGTCGCTTGCACGCATCAAGTGACAAGTGTCACAATTAAGTCGTAATTTGCTGTCTCTGAGCCCGTAGTCAAAGAGACTCGACGTGATCTGACCACCTAAATGGTAAATGGTTTCCTCGTTTGCACAAAGAACGCACAATAGGCGTATACTGAGCACGCCTGATCGCTGTGATAAATCCGAAAACAATTATTTATTGTCCTCTCCGATCTCGCAATAATTTTCAGAACGAAAATCGTTTCGTTTCTCAATTCCGCTCCCGTTACTTCTTTGCGTCAGCCCACTTTTCCCTTTCTTCTCACCCTCCTTGGTGGGAAGAGGAGAAATATGACCCAGAAGAGCGCATGTGTGTACGCAGTGAATCATCATGCGACTTTGCTGAAACTATCGACGGAGGAAGAAAGATGAAGAAGGGAAACATAGTTGAAGGGCATGCGGGTGAATCCGATACACAGGCTTAACCCTGCCAACAGTTCCTTTCTGAAATAGACTATCCGAAAGAAGAGATAAATTGAATGACCGAGTATTGATGAAGCTGCGATAGAGCATGGAACAGCTTCCCTAAACTTATCATGGTGTAATTATTGTAGTAAAAGATTTCCCGCAACCAAAGAAAGTAATCCGGAGATGCTCAGCTGCATATGCTCAATTAGCGCGGCACGCAGATTGAAACTACCTTTATTGATTTTTGCACAGCATCACGATCAGATAACACCGAAAGGATGCGTTGCGTGGACGCACTAAATGCCTACTCCAGCTTCACGTGACATACTCTCCTCCCCCACCCCCAGGGCGGAGAGTGTGGTATCGAATTACTCCACTCACCAGCTGACTGGCGAAGTAGAGTAGATAATTTTTGCTAGGTCGCGACCGTTGAGTTGTTTACGCTCGCAGAGCCGATTTCACTGTTTTTTTAACCCAATATTTTCATCTCAAATCACGATCATCAATGAATAATATGAATTGTTGAGAATAGAAAATATCTTTCGAGTTTTTGCTGGCTAGAGAAAGCAGATAATACGCTGATAGAGCTCGGCCTTGATATAGAAACACTCCTCGCTTTCTCTATCCGTGCGCATAAATCATTTTGAGTGACCTAACCAAGTTCTTCTATCTCCCGTCACTCGACCACATACCGCACTACTAATGGCGGATAAGCAGCAAGTATCACTTCATCTGATCGGTACTTCGCGATTCTCTTGTATGTCCTTTGATTGAGCGCGTTGCTATTCATTGAATCCTCATGATTTTGAATATATAATAATTGCTGATCTTTCCGTTGCATGCCCTCTTATGATTCTCGTTATAGATAACATATAAAATAAGGGCGATCCCACCTTCCCTGCCCCAATTCCACTCACATCTTTCCCGTAATTGTATTCTTATTTCAATTTCCCCATCTTGTATATCCTGTCCTTGTAGAAGCACCATCAGTGGTGTACGATAAATAAACATCCATCCAGCTCCAACTGTCGATTCCTCCGCCGTTTCTGATCACAGTAAACAGCTGAGATTGAGAAGCATGAGAAGAAGAAAAATGAGCAGGAAGACCCAGAGAAATTGAAATCTTCAATTGTTTATTCACTCCAGCAAATATCAATGTCATACTACACAATGATCCGTTACAAACTAAACCAAAGTCGTTTGAAAATATAATCAGAACTCAATATTATGGAACATTCAAGAATATATTTAGATCGATACTGGGACATTCATGGAAATTCAATTTACATTTACATTTACATGTATCATGTCAGGCAGTTGACGCCAGATGGGGATGGATGGTTTCAGATAGGGTTCGGGTCGGTTCTTCGTTCGAGAGAGAATCATTTCGTCTGGGTGGGGGTCAAGGGATCGGTCTTCTTTCCATTCACAGACCCAAGAGATTGGCTGGAGAAAGGGTTGCGATCATCCAGGACGATAGGACTTGATGTAGAGTGTTCATTGTTGATGAAAAGGCTCCCGTGATTTTAGAACTGAGTCCACCAAACTCGAGTCATCAATCGCGAAACGAGACTCGACGAGAATGGTATCTGAGGGACCAAACATCAGAGTAGGTCACCAGAGTCCGGCTTGGATGGGGATTCCGATCTTGTTGAGTTGATGGAGTAGACGAGGGGAACTAGAGGGATTCCATTCTCTATCAGAGAGAAATGGAGAAGGACCGCTCGCGACGACTACATTCATGGAAATTCAATAGTCAATATTTATGGTTGAGTACTTATGGTTCAACTTGATTTCCGCGAGATTGTTGATGAGTATGGATATGGCGTCTGCAGTAGTTCTAATGAATCTTAGACGATCACCGTTCACCTAAAATTCGAAAATAATTTTTAAATATTTTTAAAATTATTTTTTAAATATTTTAAATAATAAGTAATTGATTATCATAAAATCACGCTCACGCCTCTGATCCAATCTCAACTATTTTCAGCTAAAACTATAATTTATCAAAATATTTTTCAGTTCAACTTGTCCGGGCGGTTTGTCTCTGATGGCGTGGAAAAAGTCAAAGGAGAAGAGAAAACATTTGAATTCCCGCCATTGCGTATCTCAGTTCCTAGTGAAACTAGCGACTTGAAACTTGGAGTATGGTGTGGAAATCATGTTTCCACCCCAAAAATGAAGTTTCAAGTAGCTAGCTTCACTGGGAGCTGAGATACGCAATGGCGGGAATTCAATGGTTTTCTCTTCTCCTTTGACTTTTTCCACGCCATCAGTCACCAGTATGCAAGTGCTAGAGGTTTTCATTCGTTTTTCCCAGTTATTTAGTAAGGTGTGTACTAGTGATAATTGAGTTTGTATTTAGTTTTTTATGTTATTTGGCTGATAGTGTCGCATCCTTATTTGTGGAAACTATTATCCTCAATTAGCGTGTTATCTCGTCTGTCAGAGAAATGACAATTGTGCACGACAAAGGCGGAAAGTCGGGTTCTGATTTTCAAACCCTAGTTTGTACCTCCGTCTCCAGTTCGCCTTCGAAGTGAATTGTGTTCCGTGGGAAAAGATGGTCATTTGCGTAGAGCTGAAACGATTTATATCAATGTTATTTATCTATTATTTGCATCAAAGGTCAACCTAGAAGTAGTGCGTAAACGAAAATTATTAAAAAGTTTTTTTCGTTCTGTATGTTATTTTGCCGATCGAGCAACGCATAGAGTGTAGCAGCTCTATTTGTGTGGACTAGTGTCAAAGCGAAAACTATTATCCCCAATAAGCGTGTTATCTCGTCTGTCAGAGAAATTACAATTGCGCACGACAAATACGGAGAGTCGATTGTCGTGCGACTACGGCAATACATAGAGGACAGATCGATGTCGATCCGGAATCAATAATTACTATATGATTCTGCAGTATACCTGAATTGGATGAAGCGTTTGCCGTCGCTGGTACTCTCGGGTACGATAAGTTGTGCATCCAAGTCTCCTCAACTGCTCCTCATCAGGGCATTGTTGATCATCGATATCGATTGCGAAGCAGGTCTTGATAAACTGAAGTTGACTTTTTAATTAGTTAAATAATTATTTCCTATAAATTGTTGTTTGCTTACCTCCTGTCCGACTCCGGGCTTGAGCGTCACATCGAACATCTCCATTTTGCAGTCGCCTTTCAACAATGCCTGAATATTAAAAAAAAAATAATATTTCTCATGCAAATACAATCCCGACTAAAAAAAACGAACTTCTCACGCTAGAGCGAATGATACTGCGATTCACTATGATATTGAAACAAACCATTATCAAGCACATTTAAAATAATAAAAAAATGCCTAGCGAGAGATTCAAAGACAGTTCAGTAACATAAAGTAGATCGGTGGCTTCAAGCGAGGTACAGATGGCATCGATACTGACTTCCCGGCTATTGGCGGACATTATGAGAAGAGAGGAGAAATCGAGCAGCGGGAGCAGCTTTTTGACGCATCCCTGAATGAATTCTATTTAATTTTGTTCCAAAAACAACTGGCTGCACTCCTAGAGACAGGGAGAGGGAATGAATGAGACGAACCAGTTCGGAACACGAACGTGTTCGGATTATAAGATAACGTGATAAGTTTCGCAAACGAACGTGCTCTAGGGTTCTAGGGTACGTTATAACATGTATAGGTCTTTTGAGGTATGCTGCGAATCGGGAAAGAGATAAACACACTCTTGATATGACCGCAAAGTAATATCCAAAAAGAGAAACTCCTGATTCATCTTCAGTATATCTCAGAAATTATAATATATTGTTGTTTTTTTAAGCTTGCTGTATTTTTTAAATGAAAATTGCTAACAATAAACACAAATTACAGATTTCACAAGCAACTAGTCGGCATTGAACTGGAAGAGTGTGCCGACTGCATCAGTTTTCTGTAACACAACATATACGATAAGCGTATCTTTCACATTTGTACTTCGAAATATTACGGTAAAAATCAGATGATTCCTACACTAGAAACCAGCCGGGTTTGAGATGTATTGACAATCAATATGTTTGACTAACATCATCGATTGTTTCATCTAATTCGATGACGATCCTTTGAACGGAAGAGTGCAGTGACCAATGTTTGAGTATCGATGATGCAGTTTGCATGCAGTAAACTTTCTGCGTATCCACAATCAAACGATACATTCCATACGAGTTATTCTGAAAAATGAAGAAATGATTGCTCTCTGATATCTCAATAATGAATATAGTATGACAACAATAGTGACGGAAAAAAACGAGCACAGAAATGCAATCGCAAATTTCCACATACTTTTCCAATATATTGTCTTCCTAAAGATTTCCTATGCCCTTTCAACGACCTGAAAACTAGATAATCGCTCACTGTGATAGTGATATTCTCCAGCCGGAGCAGGCCTAGCATCCTCTGATCCATTTGTGTGTTCATTCTCAGTTTGAGGCCTTTCTTAGATCCTACATACTTGCCAATCTTGAAGATGATATCATCGGGAAGGTCCGCGAATTTCATCTTTAAACGGACGATTTTTTTTAATGCGAAATACTCGCTGCCGTCTCTTTATTTCACGCACACTCTCGCCTCGTCTCAGTGTCATCTAAAGTTCGCAATACGCGTCACGGTCTCATCATTTCACGAGCAGTGTGTGAAATAGAGACACCGGGACGTCTATTGTCAAATAACAAGTTTTCATTAATACGAAGAGTAACGTTAATGTATCAAACCTTTCTCGCTGTTTCCTCCTCAGCGAAATCATCTTCTATGTAAAAATCGCTCCAAACATCTCCGTCATTGTCCTGATCCAAAACTTCGATCGAATTCGATAGCGATAGGTCAACGAATGATTCGGCATTCGAATCCAGGTTGTTGGTGGACAGCTGAAAATATGAGCTATATTCTAGTTAGGTCAGAATTCCTTATTGGTCGGGGCACACCAAACGATGTTGAAAGCATCATTCTTCGAGAATTGCAGTTGAATCAAACCGCCTCGCTCAACTCACTTCCTCTTCCGATTGGGTGGTTGACTGCTTCGCCGGGTTCTGCTGTCCTTTTTGGTCGTCCATGGCCCTTAATTGTAAGCAAGTTCGCCTGAATATGATGTGATGGGATGTGTCATGTTACTCAATAAAATAACATTAGGAAGGAGTTAACCGCGAATAATGCGATGATATATAATGATAATGCCTGTTAACTTCCCTCTTCTCGTTTTATATTAATCAACGCAACTAAGTTGGGTCGATCAATATGGCGTGGGAGCACAGAAAGAGAGAGAGAGGGAGGATTTTTCTATGTGAGTAAGAGCACAGCCAGAGGTCCTACTCTCAAATGTCAGTGGAAGTTCGTTACGTGCTATTGTTCTAACCCGTTGATATGCTGTGCAGACAAAAGCATTGGTCGTAACTCCCCACTCAATCACATCAGTCGTGTTATAGACCATTACATAGAGAGTGATATGTGATTTTGTACACTATAAATGCTTGTATACAATATCTTTATTGTCAAACAAATCAAATAACAGTCGTTTGAAAAGATTATAACTGAATATTTTGGAAAAAATCAATAATATTCATTCTGCATGGAATACTTATGGTTCAGTTTGATTTCCGCAAGATTGTTGATCAGTTTGGATATCGCGTCTGCATTAGTTCTCACGAATCTCAGACGATCACCGTTCACCTGAAGTTCGTAATTAATTACTATTTATGTGAATTAGTACCAAAACTACTCTCCTCATTTAGCTTGCTAAAAAAGAGCATGACATTTGAGGATTATCGGGTTTCGATTTTCCAACCAGAGTGTCTACCTCCGTTTCCAATTTGCCTTCGAAGTGAATCGTGTTCCGAGGGTAAAGATGGTCATTCGCGTAGAGCTTTAACGATACATTTCAATGATTTTAATTTTGTCAGGTAATCTGCTAATGCAATCATCAAATGGAAACGTAAAAGCAGTCCGTAAGAGAAACACATTCAAAAAGGTAACGATGCATCCGGACTTCAAGACTGGGCATTCTCTGATAAGTCAGCAATAAAAAAATGGATACAGAAATTATAACAATAAGAGTTCACGCGATGTGCTTGGGCGCAAACTCTTCAGTCAATACTGCATCGTGAGATCAGACAATTTGAGAAGTGAAACAAAATAATTTAAGAATTGCGGGAAGCATGATCTCAATCCGTCATCACGCTTCAGTAGTATACCTGAATAAGATGAAGCGATTGCCGTCTCTGGTACTCTCGGGTACGATAAGTTGTGCATCCGACTCTCCTCAGCTCTTCCTCGTCGGGACATTGTTGATCATCGACATCGACAGCGAAACAGGTCTTGATGAACTGAAGTTGACTTGTTTATTACTTAATTAGTTAATTATTTTTAAATGGTTGTTAATAAGGGTACCTCATTTCCGACGCCGGGCTTGAGCGTCACATCGAACATTTCCATTTTGCAGTTACCTCTCAACACTGCCTGAAACACAGGAATTGAAATATTTCCCATGCAAATCCAAAAAAATAACCCGCTAGAACGAATCAGGATTCAATACGACATTGAAACAAAACCTAGTTCGGCACCTTTAGAATAGGAAACAACGTTCATAAAGACACGCAGAGTAAATTGAGTACAATAGTCACAAAAAATTACATTGCGCAGATAAAGTAGATCGGTAGCTTCCAGCGAGGTACAGATGGCATCGATTCTAACTTCCCGGATGTTGGCGGACATTACGAGTACAGAGGAGAAATCGAGCAGCGGAAATCGCTTTTTGACGCATCCCGAAAAGAATAAGAGTTGGTTTTTAAAAACGAATTTCTTCATTTCCCTAGATGCTCTCGGTTTCCTAATATCGTGCTTAAGGTGTGAGGCGAATCTGGTAGAGATAGGCGGTCATTTATATCTTTGCTAAACATATTCTAGCAATATGTCGTACTCAATAACAACCAATTCCTATGGAAATTTATGAACGAATGAATATCTTCGCCCTCAATTCGACCTGATAAAAATATAAAAAACAGAATAGCCCATAAATCTGATAAAAACCTGAAAAAATATAAATCCTATGTTGATTTTAAAAAGTAAAACCCTTAAAAAAAATAAACATAAAATACTAATCAATAAATATTACAACAACCTACAGATTTCACAAGCAGCTGGTCGGCATTGAACTGGAAGAGTGTGCCGATTGCATCGCCGGTTCTCTGAAACACAACATATCCAGTATGAGATCCCATTTGTAGTTGGAAATATTGCGGTAAAACTCAGGGATTTCCGACACTAGATACCAGCCGGGTTGGGGCTTTGAAAATGTATTGACAACCATATACTAACATTATCCATTGTTTCATCTAATTATCATTTGAACGGACGAGTGTAGGGACCATCGTTTTAGTATCGACGCCGCAGTTTGCATGCATAACATTTCCCTGTTATCCACAATCAAACGGTACATTCCATAAACGATCAAGTTGTTCTGAAAAAAGTGAGAAATCACAGCGCTCTGATAATTCAAGATTGAATTATATTACTACAACATTGGTTACGAAAAAATGAGCACAGAAATACAAGTGCGAATTTCTAGGCGCTTTCCCAATACAATGTCTCTCTCCAAATTTCCTATGCCCTGTCAACGCCCTACAAACAATATAATCGCTCACTTTGATGGCTATATTCTCGAGCCGGAGCAGGCCTATCATCCTCTGATCCATTTGTGTGTTTATTCTCAGTTTGAAGCCTTTCTTAGATCCGACATACTTGCAAATCTTGAATATGATATCGTCAGGAAGGTCCGTGAACTTCATCTGAAAGTGATTAATTAATTATTTGTTCAAAATACCGGCTGCTGTCTCTCCATTACACACACTATGTCGCAACACCCCCAGTGTCATCTAAAGCTAGCAACATCTAAAGCTAGCCTTCATTTCACGAGTTGAATGGAGAGACCGGGCCATTTAGTGTCACCGAACGCTCATATATGCTAAGAGTAACGATTGCTAGGATGTCCCGAAACCTTTCATGGTTTCCTCGTCATGATCATCTTCTATGTAGAAATCGCTCCAGGCATCTTCGTCGTTGTTCTCAACTTCGTTCGAGTTCGATTGAGATAAATCTGCATGTTCCACGACTGATTCGGCATGCGACTCCCTTTCCTGATTGATAACGGGCAGATGGAATTATGAGCATATTTTAATTAAGCCCGCCTTCATTAAAAATCCTGAAACATATCCAATCAACGTTGAGGCGAATCAAACAAAAAACGATTCGCTCAACTCACTTCCTCCTCCGATTTGGTGGATGAGTTCGCCGTTCAGTATCCTTATTTACGTACTGGATGTTCGAGAGCACCTGATGGATCAGTATTTTAAACAAATAATATTTAAAATAGTTATGATGTCTTAGACGAGTGTTGTTTATCACGACAGTGGTGGGGAGGGTGGTTTACGCATGATAATGGCCGGTGCAATATCAAGCGCAAATAATGTGATACGTGGAAAGAAATAGATAGAGAATAACGAATGTGTAAAAATAGAACAGAAACCAGCCCGTTTTTTCCCCACCTACATGATAAGGGGAAATAATAGTGATGTTTCAGTGATCAAGTGCTAGACTGAAAATGAATCATCAACTGGCTAGAGAGAGAGAGACAACCATCATGGTCATTTTTTGGGTCGAAAATCGATTGACCTCGGATTTTCGGCTGCCACAGACTGGAAAGTTATCCAAATGCTCTAAAAAGTTATGAATCGTATATTCCATGGATATGCCGCCATTCTGTCCTGGAAAGACCTTTGACCGAAAATCTCCCTCAGAATTGTAATCATCCAAAATAGGGAGAAAAAAAATTCGTGCCCTGAGGGCAAATTAAGAGCTATCGTCATCGAACATTGGGGATCATTAGGAATTGTGGTAAGGATCATTTTGAGCTTTTGAACTAGTCTCTAGCATGTCTATGAACAAAAATCCATTTTTTCCATTAAAATCCAATCCATTTGAGCACTTTTGTAGCCAAAGTGCGATAGAGCAGCAACTTCATAAAGTATTTCTGGGTAGCTATCCTACTGATCTAAAATATCAGAAAGTTTGGTGTTCAGGGAAAAATCCTTTCATGAATTTTTTTTTGAAAAAATTTTGATTGATTGCACCTTCACTGCGCAACAACCAGGGAGTTCTGTGATATCCCTTTGGCATATACCTAACACTCGGTGGGTATGCCATGACATATCAGAGGTTGACAATCGATCATGAGTCAAAAGTTATGAAAGAAATAAAAAGTGCCCGGTGACCCATGAGCGCGACTATATGTTGATTGCTCTTCTCCCAAGCCCGTGAGAGCTTCCGAGGCGCGCGCGACTCCCCTAGTCAGAGAGGAGGGAGAGGCGGGACGAGAGATAAAGGGGCGGAGCCTCTCTCGTGTGTGTCTCTCCCCCCCCCCCCGCTCTCTCGCCGCGCTTCTCCCGCGCTCATATTAAATTCAAGCACAAAATCAGGGAGATAATTAACAATGCAATTTTGTGTTTAAGATTCCTCTAAAATACAAACTAATCGGAAAATCAAGGGCCAAACATTGTGCATGCACTGGAAATGCCCTAACTACCCTATTCCCAACCTTATTATTGATTTTTAACCGACACAAACAAGTCTGACACAATTTGGCCCTGGACCACTGTATGTAGGGCGGTCATAGCTACTGGTCAAGCTTTTGGGCGAATGATTTGGTTGCGAATGCCGGTTGTGCTTGCTCGATCTCATTTTCGAATGGAATGGTGTGGAGGGAAAGTAGGCGGGGCTAGTGGCCCCTATCTATGGATGAAGTAATAATTGGATTCGGATCTTGACACATGCACTGGCGTGAACATACTATGATTGTCTTCGTATAATAAGATTCTCGAAATTCCAATGGAAAGAATATAATACTAGTAAAGATTTCAGCTCGCTCACATCACTCGATGAGGAGTCCAACATCAGTATACGAAGATGAACTGAGCGACGAGGTGACGGAGGTAGGTTGGAACGATTTCATTGAGGAGGAGGACGAGGAGGAGGAGCAGTTTGCAAGAAAGGTTGCTTACCCTTGAACGTTCTTACCGCGTTGTTTTATCTCAATTCAAATCATGATATTTATCATATTGATGGGTAAACTCTAGAGAACTCTTAAAACTCGTGTACTGTGCAAAAAAAACTATAAAAAGATTTTGGAAGTTCGAATAGAGTATACTCTTGAGGATGATGCAAATTTGCTCACTCTATCGTTTCAGCTAACATTCTCCGACCTAACTGACGACATTGTCTACAAGGTCTACAAGTATGCCGGTTCGAAGAGAGGCCTCAAACTACGACTAAACAACCCATGGGACGCGAGAGTACTTGACATGCTCAAGTTGAAGAACAGCACGCTTAGAGTGGGCATATTTCTCAACTTTTCAAGACCCAACATATTTTATATTTGCGTTTACTTCATTATTCCAGGTGCAAAAATTTGGAATGTTTTGTTTGACTGTGGACGGGCGTGATAAATATTTCGTGCGGAAAGATCTTCGCGTATCCAACCAATTGGCGGCATGGCTCAACCACTGGTCACTCCATGCGCATGTGCAGCACCTCGAGATCAATGTACAGGATAACATTATTGAGGTGAGGCATGCTTTGATTTTACTCAATTAATTCAATTATAACAATATTGTCAATAAAACTATTATGTTGCAAAAAAACACACAATTTCATAAATCAACGATTCTCCCAGAGATACCAAAAATATGTAATTCGTATTGCTGTCGATACCAAACCGAGTTTAATAGAATTATTTTATTTCAAAATTCCAGGAAATTGGAGCAGCAGTAAATGCGGTCTTACAGTTCTCCGCTGACAAGTTGCTTGTACACACTGTGAGCTTGCAATGACTCAATAATTTTAATTTTAAGTTTGTGTATTGTTATCAATTTCTGAAATCTAGCAAATATTGATCATTTCAGAAACATTTCGACGACGACTGCGATTCTTCTACTGTGAGATAAAGTTCAACTGTTGTCAGATCTATGCACAATAATAGGAAACAGGTTGCAATTGGGAAGATGAAATAAATATTGTTTTTCTTTCACGAGCAGAAGGTTTCGATTCTAACTTCTCAAATGTTAGCGCACAAAACGAGAAGAGCTGAAAAATTTATTCGGTATTCTGTCAGAGATGAGATGCTACAGAAAGCTGCTTCCGCAACTCGATTTCTCCTCTCTTCTCGTGATGTCTGCTAACATTCGAGAAGTTAGAATCGAAACCCTATGCTCGTCACTCGAAGCTACCGATATGCTTTTCCTGCGTAATGTATGGCATTTTTATCTAGTTCAATGGTAAAAAAAAGACTATAACGATATTTCCAGAGCAGAGGTGTAAATTTGTTAAATCTCAGTTGGCGTTATTTATTAAATGCAGGAACTACTAAGAGGAGACTGCAAACTCAAATCATTCATTGCGTATATCCAAGATCGAGTCGGAATCGAATTTTTCAAGCTCTGTTTCCATGTCATCATCGACGAAAAGTTCAATCGTGTGTCACATTCCGCATCATATCGCAATATCGAGTACAAGCCCGAGTCGGCCGCGGAACCGGTGCAGGTGGGCAATCAATCGATAATTATTTCTTGAAATGACGTGCTCCCTCGCTGGTTAGACAATCGATAAAGCACGAGTATTGAGCTGTCTTCTTACGCTTTGCGACTGATACTATGCGTGCAGTGTAAAGCTTAATGTGAATGCCTAGTTTTGTCCGTGAATATATGGGTTCTATGGATAGGGGCCGCAAGCATGGGAGCCGAATTCTCGGAATCGGGTCCAAAGCAGGCTCAACATGACCGTCAGGGTCTCAATATCATTTTTGCTTTTGGATGTACAGTCGCGCTCATGGGTCACCGGGCACTTTTTATTTCTTTCATAACTTTTGACTCATGATCGATTTATGGGTCAACCTCTGATATGTCATGGCATACCCACCGAGTGTTAGGTATATGCCATAGGGATATCATAGAACTCCCTGGTTGTTGCGCAGTGAAGGTGCAATCAATCAATTTTTTTTCAAATAAAAATTCATGAATGGATTTTTCCCTGAACACCAAACTTTCTGATATTTTAGATCAGTAGGAGAGCTACCCAGAAAAACTTTATGAAGTTGCTGCTCTATCGCATTTTGGCTAAAAAAAGTGCTCAAAGATGGGTCCCGTAAAAATGGATTTTTGTTCATAGACATGCTAGAGACTAGTTCAAAAGCTCAAAATGATCCTTTAAAAAAAATGATCCTTAAAAAAAATGATCACAATTCCTAATGATCCCCAATGTTCGATGACGATATCTCTTAGGAGTATCATGGTCATTTTTTGGGTCGAAAATCGATTGACCTCGGATTTTCGGCTGCCCCAGACTGGAAAGTTATCCAAATGCTCCAAAAAGTTATGAATCGTATATTTTATGGATATGCCGCCATTCTGTCCTGGAAAGACCTTTGAACGAAAATCTCCCTCAGAATTGTAATCATCCAAAATAGGGAGAAAAAAAATTCGTGAAAAAGTGAAAAATTCGTGACCTGAGGGTAAATTAAGAGATATCGTCATCGAACATTGGGGATCATTAGGAATTGTGATCATTTTTTTTAAGGATCATTTTGAACTTTTGAACTAGTCTCTAGCATGTCTATGAACAAAAATCCATTTTTACGGGACCCATCTTTGAGCACTTTTTTTTTAGCCAAAATGCGATAGAGCAGCAACTTCATAAAGTTTTTCTGGGTAGCTCTCCTACTGATCTAAAATATCAGAAAGTTTGGTGTTCAGGGAAAAATCCATTCATGAATTTTTTTTTGAAATAGCCTATGGCATATACCTAACACTCGGTGAGTATGCCATGACATATCAGAGGTTGACCCATAAATCGATCATGAGTCAAAAGTTATGAAAGAAATAAAAAGTGCCCGGTGACCCATGAGCGCGACTGTACATCCAAAAGCAAAAATGATATTGAGACCCTGACGGTCATGTTGAGCCTGCTTTGGACCCGATTCCGAGAATTCGGCTCCCATGCTTGTGGCCCCTATCCATAGAACCCATATATTCACGGACAAAACTAGGCATTCACATTAAGCTTTACACTGCACGAATGAGGATGTCTCAATATAAGCTATGCTTGAAATAGCCTACAAATATTGGACACGGAAATAACACACTGGGAAAAAAGGAGAAAAGTAAAGCATGAACCATGCCTTTGAGCGTATATATCAAATTGGAGCAGAGAGGATAACGAAAGTTCCAGCTCTGTCAATCGATATGGCTTGAATAGTCCTTCGTAATAGCACTGCCAGAAGGTAAACGCTCTATCCTGATTCATCACTTGAGTTATATTGATGCGGCAGCCTTATATTGTGTGTCGTCGAATGGAGCTGGCACAAGCGCATTCATAACACACCCATGTCATATGGATACAATTTGTGTGCATCATGTATACCTGGATGAAAGCTTCTCCAAAATGTATTTCGTACAATGATTGTATCGTTAGTTGCAAAGTACAACACAATCATTAGCAAGTTTTAACGCAAATCAAAACCATTTCATTCACTTTCTCCTTCTCCTCGTCATTGTGAGCTTGCTCGGGTGATCGGGGGATTGATGATCTCGAAGTTCGACCTTCTTCGCCTGTCGCGCACGCGAGATCAGGATAATTTCCTGTTTTTTGCACCCCCCCCCCTGAAATAACCCCGCCCACTCATTTTAACCCCATCTAGGCATAGAGAGGCGTTGTGCTCTTTCTAGGGGAAGTTTCATGAAAAAAAATTTTTTCGGTTTCTGATTGACCGAGAGTAGACCGCCATGAAGACAGTGACATTTGTAGCATAAGTTATTGCAATTAACACAAAGTGGATCGAATAAGAACATCACCATACTTTGAGCGAGACCTGTGACTCTCCGTCTTCTTGTTCTTCTTTCGTGACGGCGAGCATCGGGATTTGGACCGAGATGAAGCGCTGGACGAGCGAGAACGACGTCGAGGTGAGCAGATCCTTCTACAATTTAAATAGTTGATTAAGATCTTCCCCAAAGAAACCTCGTAGCTATGCTCACCTGCTATGCTTGCTGCGACTGCGCGATCTGCTTCTACGGCTGTGGCTGCGCTTCCGGTCTCGAGATCTGAAAACATTTTACAAAATTACCGAAACCACAATGGGATCCAACGCGATTTCAGCCACCATTTTACTCGATAAGTGATATCACAATTTCACCTCGAGTGAGAACGACTTCGGGAGCGTCTCGACGACGACGATGGCCTTGGCGATCTTCGCCCCTCGAAGCGGTAGGCATCACCGCCGAGGGGCGTGCCCTTGGCCAGTTCTACTACCACACTGAAATAAGACAATCAAAAATGCTTCTTTCAACTATTTCGTCGTGCTAATTAGTGCGGGCAAATCGGCATCCGCCTCTCCTCAGTTCGCGTGATCTCTCGCTTCTCTGACCACCGAGATAGTGTACCGAATGGAGAGAGCAAAACCGAATTTACATACCAACTGTCAACTAGATTATTGCATTTGCATGTGTATTGTATTGAAAACTTTGAATATGAATTGCTCAAATTCCAGCTCACCGGTCTCCCAGAATACTCCTCCCATTCAGATTATCAATCGCGTCCTCACCGTCCCTTGACCGATCGAATTCAACAAAGGCAAAGCCAGTCTTGAGTGAGATATCGTTGATCTTTCCGTATCCACGGAAGAAGTCCTCGATGTCACGGACCCTAGCTGCGTATGGGATGCGACCGAGAAATACTCGAGCCTTCCCCATCGCTGCAATTATTGATTGATTAATTCAACATGTATATTCATTTGGTTGTATCGAGAAAAAAATAGAGTGAATCCACATGAAGAGTTGGGGAAATATATCGTCTACCAACACAACAATGCGCATTTCTGAACAAATATTTCTGAACAATGTGTTGAAAGAGAGTACAGCGCAAGCTAGTGCTAACATCCGACAGACGAGCATTCGAACATTTGCGAATACTTTCGAAAGACCTGAAGAAGAGAGGCTAGAGCGAGCGGGAAAAGAGGAGAGGGACGGTTGAGTGAGAGAGTGTGTGAGAGAGAGACGCGAGAGAGAAGTCTCTTCTCTGAAGGTCACTATCCTAGAATCCAGATTAGATCATGCCCTCTGGCGGCATTCTCATCGATCAATACGTTGTACCCAAGCCGAGCCCTTGCCCTGGTGTGAGGACAGGACTCGGCTCTGCTCAAGTAGGGCGACTCGCTCTTGCTTATATCATCATCTCTATTTGAAGCGCTATCGTCTGATTTTGTCCACATTCGGGAACGCGTTATGACATGTTTTCGTGAAATACCCCTGGCCCCTTTCAACATGACACAACACGACGATGTTCATCGAGCGGTTACCCCCATACCGCCAGTGTTTCATAATATCTTACCGCTCGTTATCGTTTGTTCTAATTGTTTGTTCACTACTTGCAATCATATCTAATGAATTGCTTACTACTATATTATTACTAATTACTCACACTGGTCACTTGAAAGTAGCCTAGTAGTATCTTTGGAAGTTGTTCTGAACATAAGTGCTGTTATTCCGAGCAACTCGCGACTTGAGAGCTGAAAGAAAAAAAATTACTCGCGAGTCTGTAAGAGGTTGCGAGTTCTTTTCTCCATTCAATTGTTTCACAGTGAGCATGGCTGCGACGAACCGACTCCGCTGTGAGAAAGGCCGATGAACAGAGCGATGGAGGAAAGGACGATGAGAGAATCGAGGTATACAACATAATCATTTTTCAGGGAATTAAAGGTACATTATTAGCGATAAGGCAGATGCATGTTTCGCTGAATTATGTCATATACACCCAACCTTGTTCTTCTATCAAATAATAAATTACTTGCCATATTTCAGTGTATCCTCGATTTCCCCATCGAGATTCATCACAAAATCTTCAAGTATGCCGATCTTGGAAAAGGTCTGAGACTGCGATTGAACAAGACAATGGACCAGAGAATTCATGCGCTTCTCGAATTGGATCTAATCAAGCTCACGGTGAGTTCTGCCGTTTGTGGATCACCCAGAGGGCTATGCATCGATGAGCTTTTAGTCATGCAGATCAAATAAAGTACTAACTGTAAAATACTAACTAAGAAATGAAGAGCGATTCTGCTAGTCGGCATAAGTTGCGTCCGCTAAATATGAGGTACACTGAAAATCACTACTGTGATGACAACTAGTGATGGCAATTCGGAACCCGTCACTCTTCAATTCGCTTGATCTCTTGTCGGATATATTCCTCACTACGATGTTTGGCATGTTTGCCAACTGGCGCAGGTGAGCGGCTCTTCTCAACTCACATGCTCTCTCGCTTATTCGAGAAACGAGAGAGAATGCGAAATGAGGAGTGTCAAGTTCCGATTCATCATAACTGGCGCAGGGACTTCACCGCTGGTCCCAGAACACGTATGTGCCCAAGATCGAGGTTCAAATCCTGAAATCTTTTGATGAAGTGAGCTTATTATTATTAATATGTCTTTTCTTAGGTACAGAAAACAGAACATAATTCATAATGCTCCTGCACCAGCCTCATTGGGGTACTCCAGCATTTGTTTTAAAAAAATCATAGTATTGCAGCGCGATTATGCATGACTATTATAAAACTATTCTGGTCAAATCAATCAGTATCTATTTATAGAACATTGGTGCTGAGATTAATCATCTCTTCCAGTTCAGGCCTGATCAACTACTGATATACACTGTATGGATTTTCAATTTATTCTATCTATCTTCTAATATCTAATTGCAGGAACATAACCCTGAACATTCGAACGGCGGATATTATACTGTGAGTTTCCATCAATATTGTATTCTACTCGTTCATTATTCGCCCACGTATTCTGTGAAAAGTATATTCACTTATGAGCACAGTGCAATGACGATTGCATATGCATTGTTTTGAAAAGCATCAATAATTGATTTACGAGAGTTAATCAAATGGGCGCTCAAAAGACTTATTACGGAGGTCATCCAAATCTTGCATAGTGACACTTTTCAGGGATACACTCTCGACCTCCCTCAACTCGACTTCTCCACACTCTTGGTGATGTCTGCGAACATCAGGGAAGTCCAGCTGTACATTACGTGCTCGTCACTCGAGGCTCTCGACCTGTGCATGCTCCGAAATGTACGAAATGCTAATTGTTATTATTTATTTCCCTAGGAACAGAGAACAAAACATAAATAATTAATTTTAATAATACACCTCTCTGAGGGAAACTTTTGACGGAAACTTTAAACTTACAGTACGCTATTCGAATAATCATCTAGAATTGGCTAGAATTGGCGGACACTATAGCATTCCTCGAGCACAAGCTGGGTTTTCCCCTGATCTTCCCCTGATCCTTGATCCCTGATCTGCAGGCGTTACTCGATGGCGGCTGCAGCCTGGAGCTCTTTACCGCATTGGTGAGGAAGGGCGTCACCGACGACTTCGTCAAGCCTGCATTCCGCGTCACCGTCAAGAGCAAGCACGTACCGCATCGCACGATCGAGTTTCAGGCCGAGCCCCGGCTCAAGCAAGCGCAGGTGAATGTACATGACTTAGAGCTGCTGGATAGAGATCGACTTTCCTTTTTTCGCTTGCTCCCTCGTTGGTCAGAGAGGCGAGAGAACATGCTTATCGAGGAGATCACGATCTCGAATGATGGATGCCAAGCCAATACCTTGTCATTCTCTTTCTACCACAAGCATTCGTATTTGGCGGTGGTAATGAACATAAGCTATCCTATAAGGAATAATTGCTATTGATGTGGTATCCCTAAGTATCTTCAAGAGAATAGCATAAGTAGTCTATGAGAATTGTGTAGATTTTATTGCATGAAAGACTCTCTGAAAACAATTTTAATTTCAGCTCTATTCAACTGATGACTTTCCAACCGGTATAATTCACTTCGAAGGCGACCTAAGGACCGAGGTACGAGAGAGAACTAGAAATCAAGTCATGCTTGCCAATTAGAGTTCAAAATACGAGTGGCCGTCTCTTTACACACTCTCAACGCAGGTCGAGTGATGGGATAGTGTGTAAAATGCAATCCGCTTTTTGAACCCTATTGTCAATTGTTGAGGTGATGTACCCTAAAGGGTGAAAAAACTTAATTGAATGATTTAGTTTGTAATTATTTGTATTATTATAGTTTTATGATAAATTGCAGGTAGACTACGATGCCATCTGCTTGAAGATCACTGGGGACTCTGACCCAGTGGATAATCTGCACGAAATCAAGCTGAATCACGAATACCACATGGCTTTCGAGTATTGATTTACTTTTCCTAACGATCACATTATCTATCGCAATGTTCCATCGTATTTGTTTGCCTGTAATGTTGTGTTTACTGTGTTCGATTGGTCCGGGTTGACGATACGATTCTGTAAATCACATGACTCTACATTCAAATGTCGTGCGATTCCATCGAATGGTCAAACGGGCCCAATCGGGGTAACCGTAACTTTGCTCCCAGATCAGTTATCGAGATTTCATTTTAGCTGGAGCATCTCCAGACCATGGGCACTGAGGAGCAGTAGAGTCTGTAGAGAATCGTGAGCAAGGCAGAAACGTCGGTTTTTTTCGGAAATACTAACGGACAACGTTGCCTTTTGGCTCTACTATACCAGAAGATACACTATTGATCAATGTCATTCAAATTTCAGATTTTGCGAAAACAGAGGAAGAACAAATTGATAATAGAGCAGAGCAACTGAATCTTTGTATGCAATGTATGATATTTATCGGGAGCGTCTGAATGGGTAATACTTGTTTCGCATGTGTCCATTTAATAGAAGTAGAGGTCGAAGAATCCGCCGATGTTTCTAGTATCTTTGAGCGGTGCTCTCGACCACTGAAAAACATTTATTATAATTAAGTAAGCGAAGTTTCGGCAAGGTGACAAAAACCTCCCGTCCGTTCCGAGGCCTCGTCCACCTCATCTATCAAGAGCATGGGAGTACCAACTCCAACTCTCCCTTCTTCCGTCTCTACCCCCCCCCCTACCCACTCCCCTCTCTCTTCAAACCTTCCAATCTGTATATGTTATTCACATGTTGTCACACCCTTTGGGGTGTATCAAATAAATAAATAAATAACTTGTGTACCTTGACAATTTTCGGATCCGCCGGAGATTGTCCTTGTTTGACGCATTGGTTGCTGACCGAATCATTGCACACGAATACCGGTAGCGATCTGGAATCAAGCTCAGATACAGACACAGATAGCTAGGGTACGGTGGGAACATATGAGGCGAGTAGCACTAGGACCGTCGTAGCGCCCTCCGTTAGAGGTCTTTATGGCCGTTAACTGAGTGATGGAGAACTGAGTGATGACTATGATTGACCAACCTGTCTCTGGGTACAAATTTCATGCGCAGGCTGGTAGATGATCCGTTAATAGTGTAGTTGGTGCCTACAGTGTATCGAATCGTCGTTGAATTTTCCATGGAGAATTGAACGAAGAGACTGAAATGCGTATGTATCATAAATTGAAATAACAACACTTCCATGTGTTGTAATGAAAAGTCGACTAGGACAATCTATGGTCGGTAAAGAGTGACTGTGTAAAGAGGTGACTGGGTAAAGAGCGGGTAAGAGTCGATTTCCCTTAAGTCGAAGAGCTTGAGACTAATTACACCCTAACCAAACTACTGAATTAACTATTCACGGCGAGCATAAAGCCTTACTTATGGGCCATGATCACGCCGTCGTATACGATGTCTCCAAGGTGAGGCACGAACCACATCGCTCTGCCACTCGCATCAGCGGGAGCCTTCCACATGCCGTCTTCGCTGACGGGGATTTCCGGGTGCCAGTATTTTACCTGTGCATAGCACTAGTATTGCAAACACTGAGCAGCACATGAAGATTGCATGCATAATTTTCACCGGCATATCTTCAAATCGTCGCTAGTAAAAAATTTGCCATATATCCCAGAGCATATGCAAAATATAGAAAGATCTTTAGCTTGCAAATTTTAGTAGAAAATTGAGCACGTACAGGAACGTCCTCGTTGCTTTGGAGATTGTAGACCGTGACCAAGAAGGTCTGTAAAATAATTCTAAATTTGGATCACATTCTCATCTCATTTCATCCCCGCTCAAAAATTCTTAACTTTTGAAATTAAGATATTCAAGAGTCAAAGATCGATTTGATTTCCATAGGATGTGCCAGGTATACGGTAGATGGCTTTCATACGGGATACGGTATGAATTAGGTATGTCAATTCGGTTTTCTGCTCTCTTCACTCTGCACACTATTTCGACTGTCTGGCGGGCGAGACATATTGCAAATTGAGGAGAGCAAAGACCGAAATGACATCCCAAATATGAATGCCCCGGCGCTGCGCGCTTGGGCTAATCTTACCTGAGCCGAAGCGACGAGAATGAGAGGCAGCAGGATCCTCATCATGAATGTTGAGAGTGCTTTCCCGTCTGTCTGATCACGAGTGAAGCTGCCGATTGACACGGGATGCCGCGTTATGTACACGCATGATCATGCAATGGTCCATAAAATTAATGTCCCGCCTCTAGATATTACCGCTCTTTCCGAACGGAATGGTATCTCGCTAGTATCGAAAGCGATAGATCATTCCGTTTGGAGAGAGCCGGTATCGTCTAGAGGAGAGATTTTTTTCGCAATATCGCGATAAGCCACAAAGTATCATACGAGCAAATGTTCAGAATCGCATGATTTTTAAAATAATGAGATATTGTTGATGATATGCTCAGCAAAGCTTTTGTTGTCTGGGAATAGTCATATCAGCGGCAGTCAACTGTGTGAAAAAAGTCCTCTAGTATCATCAAAAATATGAGTCACGTTCCTCAGCGGTGTTTGGCCGCAATTCGGCTCGTCTCAACTCATTTCTGTAACCGGCGAGAGATGACACAAAATTAGGAGAGCACTTGTCGTTTTACCATCACTAGCTAAAACTCGGCTGATTTGGCAGATTTGTTCTCATGTCATCACTATAGCTCATTGAAGTTGAGTTTTTTTTAGACAACGTGCTGCAAAAAAGATTCGGTAAAGATTTGATCCTGTGTGCGTCAGTCATATCTTTTTGTGAGCACTAACCTTTTACGATCCTTTATCACTGGACAATAAACGATTGATCAAACATTATCATCGGCAATAACACTTGGCACTTGGAGCGTTCATTCGATGAACTTTGCATGCTTAAATGATAGCGCATTCAAGAATACAATGATAGCTGCAAACAAGGGCGTAATTGGGAACACAAAAGACTTAACATGTGCAAAAACGTTGTGTTAGGAAGAGTAAAATCTAAGACATAAACCGCTGCAACGAGGAAAAAAAGTGTATGAAAAAAATTCCACACACACATTACTACGTGCTTACTGTAAGGAATATGCAATTATTGGGTTGATCGGAAAGTCTTTTCCGATTTTGCGTATGATGTTTGAGCTCAGATATTTTCCTTGTCTCCAAACACTGTCACATATCCTCAGAGCATTATCTGGGGACATGTCCGATTAATACTACCACAGGTTTAAATTGGGTGTCGCTTTCTCAATATGGGTGAAATCGAGGTTTCACTGATTCAGAATTTTCATTGAAAATTTAAAATAATTTCGGAAAAGCAATTTTTTAAGAAGCATATTTTCTGAGGTACGACACAGCGTTTGCTGCGAAGCCCGATACGTGTTCTTTATGATAGTTGAAGCGGAAAGGTGCTTGAATCATAATGACCGTAATACAGACCCTTGAACCAGGGCTTATCGAAAAAATTATGGTTCGCGTGATCAAATTTAGTTC
Organism: Pristionchus entomophagus; assembly: GCA_036245825.1. Lineage (NCBI taxonomy): Eukaryota > Metazoa > Nematoda > Chromadorea > Rhabditida > Neodiplogasteridae > Pristionchus > Pristionchus entomophagus. The sequence continues at coordinate 45,327,381 of BTSX01000004.1, read as the reverse complement.
TTCAATGATCCCATAGACAGACCTGTACACAAGTGAGCCTCGTCAGTTACCAAGGGGCTATGCGAACACTATTACGGTTTAAGTCTGGTTTTCCTCCTTTACCGGAAATTTGAGATTTTTCGAAATTGTATTTTTATGCAAAAACATCGAAAAACGTGATTTTATGTGTTGTCGGTCACACCCTACTCCACAAAAAGTAGAGAACCCAAAATTCTGTCTTTTCAGTGAGTGATAGGGTAATGGTTACTCGATCGTTTAACCACAAAATATCAGCCGTTCAATGTACAGGGGAAACGGAGAATAGTCAAATGTGCCAATTTCGATGTTCGAATTCCGATATCTATGATCTGATCAAAGCAGTTCCTGCCAGTGTAGCTATATTCTTTCACAAATTTAAATGTAAACAAATTAGGATATGCACTTCACAGTCCAACATTATTGGAGTCTTTAGAATCATTGACACGCATACATGGCGAGCGAAACTAAAGTCGACGAGATACAGTCGCAATGATTGTTGAAGTTGGGACCTATCTCGAACAGGCTTTTAGTGTCTCCTAATTAGTAATGGTTTAATAGTGACACAAAACCATCGTACTTCGCACCTGTGCTATCCGTTTGACCATATCTTCGTTCACCGTTGAACGCCTACTCAGCAAATTGAGCCCGTGGTGATCGATATTTGATCAATCACTGTACCCCTCCCACTGATAGGACAGATCAGAGATAGTGTGCGCTAACACGGGCATACAAGTTCCTATCCATTATGGAAAGAACTAAGTTGATACATCGAATAGGAAATGAAAGAGAGGCCCGAATCTTCAACTGTCAAAATCGGAAAAGACTTTCCGATCAACCTGATAGTAGAGCTAGTTTGGATCACTGGTCTTGTGACAGCAATGTTTTTAGTCAAATACGCTTGTTTTTCACTGACATGCATCTTCTGATTTTCTTATGCACACCTACTCGAGGGAGGAGATGATCATCCTCCTCCACAACAACTTTCGTAGTGATATCAATCAGTTTTGTGCTGTGTCAACGTGATTTTGCAAAGTAGGAGATCACAGGTGGCATGTAAGTAAAAGCAAGTGTATCGGGGGGGGGGGCACAGCGCTGTTATGAGACCAGTGATCACTAGCACGGTCTATTTTTGAATAAGCACGTGACAAAAATGAGTGGAATATGAATTTTTTTGCATTATTATTTGCCAAATACGAAACCGTGTATCTTGTCATAGCGCAGTTAAATATCCCGTTATTATGCTTTATAAGTTCAGATTATTATGCTTTATAAGTTACAGTCAGGTTAGGGACTTTTTAACGCACCACATGCTACGAAATGATCTTTAGTTCGCATGATAAAACTCAGTTGTTTTTCACTCTTCCAATGTTTTCGCAATGCCATCTGTGATCAGATCACCAGTATTCCTCATTCGCATGCCCAGTATAAAGCTGTAAGCCTACCAGCCCGCACAACTCCTCCTTGCCTCTCCCATTCTATCAATGATACACTACATTCCTTTAGAAAGATGATCTATACTCGTTTCTTCCTTCTTCTCCTCGTCACTTCGATCGCTCTCGGAGACGCTAAAGCTACCCATAAGGTAAGACAGAAAAGATGACATCGATGTGTTTTGTGGTATCGTTAATCCTTAGAATAATTTTTTTTTTCTTCCAGAATCAGGAACCTGGTACTGCCAACGCTAATCGTGAGTGCATTTTTGTCCTAATCTCGGTTATTGATATATCAATTAAAATTCACTGGCGATAGAACGTCGGAAAACGTGATTCACACAGATAAGAGCTGGAATGGGCTGGTAGAATCTTGAATTGTATGATCCTGAATCATGCAAATATTTTTAACTCGTTTGTTTTTGCAGCGGCCGACATCCTAATTCAAGAAGTGAGTATTTGAATTGTTCTCCCACCGATAAATTATCGTAATTACAATAGAATCGATATTTGAGTCATGCTGGGATAGGTGCTATATCTCATGTTGATCACTTCTGGTGATGAGTACACTCGATGCAGTGACCGCCAAGTAAAAATCACCGCTCATCATGATCATTTATTTATTAGAGCTACCGCTAGCATGATTCTGATAAACAATCTGATCCATTACTCAATGACGTGGATAATTCCCTTACATTACCATATAAGTTACAACAAAGTGAGGTTCGGAATATGGAGGATTATGAAAACTGCCGAGAGGAAACAGGGCAAAACAGACAAAAACACTTCCTAGATGACGCGGTTGGATGTTTCGGTCCATTAGGTCGCATACACACAACCGCCCCACGATGGGTGGACCATCGTCAGTACGAAGCCCATCGCGAGTAAGGGAATACAATAATAGGGAATGAGAAGATAAACACGACGCGGAAACAAGCAATAAACAACTAAACTACAAAGTTTCATATTTCTCTTTACAGTTCGCCGAAGCGGCCGGCGTGCACGCCGGTGACCAAGGAGCATCGGGAGGGGCTACTTCGGTAATGTTATGTTTCAACGAATAATATCAATTTAAAATAATTCAGGGCAACGGAGTCATGTGAGGGCATCGCTTCTGAATTTTATCCGAACCAACCACGACAACGAGTCACGATGCGATAAACACATTTTTATTTTATTTTTATATCGTATTTGCTTACAATGAAAGTAGCGAAGCGATATAACCATGAAATATGTATCAATTCGAAAGACAATTTTATTCAAGATGTTGAAACAATTTTCGAGGGCAACAAAGCAATAAGCTTGGATCCTAATTCAATATAGTTTTCGAGACGGATGACCTTCTCATTGTAGCGTATTTGACTAAAAAACATTGCTGTCACAAGACCAGTGATCCAAACTAGCTCTATTATCAGGTTGATCGGAAAGTCTTTTCCGATTTTGACAGTTGAAGATTCGGGCCTCTCTTTCATTTCCTATTCGATGTATCAACTTAGTTCTTTCCATAATGGATAGGGACTTGTATGCCCGTGTTAGCGCACACTATCTCTGATCTGTCCTATCAGTGGGAGGGGTACAGTGATTGATCAAATGTCGATCACCACGGGCTCAATTTGCTGAGTAGGCGTTCAACGGTGAACGAAGATATGGTCAAACGGATAGCACAGGTGCGAAGTACGATGGTTTTGTGTCACTATTAAACCATTACTAATTAGGAGACACTAAAAGCCTGTTCGAGATAGGTCCCAACTTCGACAATCATTGCGACTGTATCTCGTCGACTTTAGTTTCGCTCGCCATGTATGCGTGTCAATGATTCTAAAGACTCCAATAATGTTGGACTGTGAAGTGCATATCCTAATTTGTTTACATTTAAATTTGTGAAAGAATATAGCTACACTGGCAGGAACTGCTTTGATCAGATCATAGATATCGGAATTCGAACATCGAAATTGGCACATTTGACTATTCTCCGTTTCCCCTGTACATTGAACGGCTGATATTTTGTGGTTAAACGATCGAGTAACCATTACCCTATCACTCACTGAAAAGACAGAATTTTGGGTTCTCTACTTTTTGTGGAGTAGGGTGTGACCGACAACACATAAAATCACGTTTTTCGATGTTTTTGCATAAAAATACAATTTCGAAAAATCTCAAATTTCCGGTAAAGGAAGAAAACCAGACTTAAACCGTAATAGTGTTCGCATAGCCCCTTGGTAACTGGACGAAGCTCACTTGTGTACAGGTCTGTCTATGGGATCATTGAAGAACTAAATTTGATCACGCGAACCATAATTTTTTCGATAAGCCCTGGTTCAGCATGCGGAAATTGTACATAAAGAGCAAACGTGGCGCTTTTATATCAGGAGAATCGTTTGCATAAAAAATTAATGAAACAACAAAAAATAAAATACAAATTGAGATACGGAATATTGGCTCAAGGCAGTTTACTTTAAAATTCGTGCAATGCCTTGACAACTATGTAGGCCAGTGACCTTATACATTCAAGGCACGGCGTTTTGCTGGCAACGCGCTAACACAAATACCCGTCGAGACCTCACTCGCTTTAGCGTGATATTTCGCCATTCCCCTGACCGCCTTCTCATTCTCTGCTCTCGCTCATCCCATGTTAACGCCGTATCAATGTAGATCGATCAATAACGCCTTGCTTCCCGAGATAGAGGACATCGATTTGATCGATCGGCAGATTAACTGCACCAGGCCAGAGGGTAAACTCTGAGGCGGCAACACCTTTTACCCGAACTTATGTTATCTAGAAGAGCTCTTGCACGGATCGATAGAAGGCTTTCTCTGTCTATTTGCAATGGCGAGGGGCCCATGTCACGATCAGTTTTCGATTACATCATTTTAGGTAGCCACGCACTGTGCAAAGACAAGACCACTGACCAGTGATGAATGCCTCCTGCAATAATCGTGTTTCATGCATCTTATTGAATCCCTTCTCTCTAAGTAAATAACTTTTACAAATTTAGATTTCGATATGGAGCATGGAGAGGATGCCGACAAGCGCAATATAAAGAGGAATCACGAAAAATATCATCGTGACGAGACTGAGGAGGCGAAGAAAAGCAAGACAGCGGAACAGGTTTAATTCGGTTTTGAAGAATCGTTCGAATAGGAAGTTATAGTCTAGAATATCACTCTATTTGTCTCCGCGTGATCAAGCATACAAGTATGTTGCAATCTAGTCCCATGTTCTTGTATCTGATGTTGAATTTGGCACCCATATGTATGCGCTAAACAAAGACAATGAATACATTTCAGGATGAGGATGTTGAGGAAGACGTGGAGGTGGACGAGGAGTGGGATTATTTTGATGAGGAGGATGACTATTGGGAAGAGGAGGAGAGGAAAAAGCAGACGGTGGGTTCAAACTAGCTGTTCGTTTTCTTTATAAAATTTACGTTGGAGATTTCTCTCTTTCTTTCGCGTTACGAACCTGTGCAGTAATGTGTCTTAACCTGTGTCGTTACAACCCTGTGTCTGCCATATGCCGCTACTTGCACATGATCTTGAGCGAAGCCTCGATGATCTTTTACAGTCTATATGATTAGCAAAGACGTATTTCAGATGACTTTCCACAACCTTCCCGTGCCGGACGACATCATCTTCAAAATCCTCAAATACGGATACCTCGGTCGCGGACTACGGTAGGTTGACCTAACTTCCCGATCGATAACTGACTTCTCATCTCTTAGTCTACGATTGAACAATACGATGGAACAGAGAATACACAGTTTGCTCAAGCTGAAGAACATCATTCTTTCTGTAAGTGGGGCTGGTTTTCAATCTGGCTAGTAGATAGGGATAATGATAGAATATGTGTATTTGTAATTATATCATGAAAATAATTGTTTTTAGGGAAATGCAGGTCAATATCAGCTCATCGTCGACGGGCATGTGTCCATATTTGGGTCCAGCGGGTTGTGGAATGTGCGTCGATTTGCGCATGGCCTGCTGCGATGGTCCAAGAACACTTACGCCCACAAGTGAGCTGTTATTTTAATATTAATTTAATTAAATGGAATATTCGTTATTACTATAATATTATACATAATGTATTACAGGATCGTCGTAGATGTGAAAGGCTCGGCTAGCACTGGTAAACACATACGCACACTCAAGGAGGATGGGATCGAAGATGTTGGTTATTCTAATGTTCTGTTAGGGATCAACGTGGAAGCAATAACATACATGCCAGCATCGACAGTGTGAAGAACAAAATGTGTTTTTTGGGAAATATATGTTTTATTTCCTTTTTCATAATTAAATAAGAATATTTACAGAATCTTGGAGCGTCAATCAATTCTCTGTGCCAGTTGGTTTCTGATGAGCTGATTGTGCTTGCTGTACGATTTTTTTTTTCAAAATAAAGATTACTCTTCTAATGATTTGCACCAAAATCAATTAGTTCTAATTGCAGTTTTTTAAAAGTTTTAAAATAAATATTATATATTTGTTCCTTTCAGAGCGTGCCGCTCAAAATTCCCCATATCAATGTCTCATCTCTTCTGATGATGAGTGCCAATATCAAAGAAGTTCGAATCGACCACGTCTGCTCTTCGCTCACAGTAATCGACCTGTGCACTTTACGAAATGTATGATATCAATTCCAATTTGTCCATTATACCTTTATTGCACTGCCCCAGAAGAAATTTGGACAGCAAGGTTATGTGGTCCAACCGAGCATTCGGCCTTATCATCTGCACCACCTAGAGTAGTCGTCGTCGCGAGACGACTGTAAAATCGCTTGATGTGGCCACACCGTTTACATTTTTTGTATTGAACGTGCAATGCGAGACCTAGACGCTTCGCCGACACTTATTGTCTCCGGTGTTTCCGGAACAGCGCAATCGTTTATGGAAGGATGTCAAATCTGTTATTTTTTTGCAGAATCTTCTCGCCGGTGACAGCAAGATGAAATCACTTAGTGTGGTTCTCAGCGACGGAATAGCCAAAGAGTTCATAAGGCTTTGCTTCGACGTGACAGTCAGTGAGAACGCCGAGCGAGGCCTAGGAGCTCACTCGTTGGATGACCTCATTCAACGAACGGTAGTGTACGACTGTGCGCCGAATGCGACGGCGGTTCAGGTAGAGTGTACAATGTCCATAGATTTGTTGATGTACGGGAGATTAGACAAATAGCTGGAAACTCAAAAAAAACGAAAGAGATACCTGCTGGATGAGCACGATGCATACGAGATGCAGCGTATGCACATTTGTGAAATATTTGATATGCTGTAAATTGTAATCCGAATATGCACCCAGTGGCACGTATGCTCATTTATTACAGCTCTACGCCTATCGCGAGGGTTACCCAAGAAACACGATTCACTTCGAGGGCGAGCTCAAGGCTGAGGTAAGGTTGTGGACAATAATTTTGGATTCCTTCAGATTTAGGATTTGCCTAGTGAAGTTGAAACGGCGGTAGATGTGAAAAAGTAAACAAATTTCTTTGCATTTTAGGTAGAAGAGAATCGTCTGAGCTTTGCTATTGTCGATGCTGAAGTGGTATGCCAAATGATCAGCAATCTTGTCGAAATCAAACTGAACCATATTTACACGATGTAAATTTCATCAATATTCTTTTTTTTGCGCCTTGAGCCCTATTAATTTATAAATACACTATTGTAAATTTCATGATTATCATTTTGTTCATAGTTGTGTTCTCTTAAAATATCAATCAATACTTGTTGAAGATAATAAATAATAAATGAAGTGTGAACTGTTGCAGCAGGAAGTGCCAGAGCTCTATGTTTTTTTTCGAAACGCAAGTGTCGTATGACACGAAAAATAATCCAGCACGAACGATTTCGAGCGAATTATGGAAGTGACCAGGAATCAGGATTCGAGTTTGAATGAGATGTAAGCTTGCAATACACAAAATACAGTATTTTTTCGAACATCAATACATCAAAAAATCAATCCAACGGAAACTATCTTACTTATCATGATTTGACTATTTCGATTTTTACTTCGAAGATGCAAAATTTTAATTTATCTTGCGCAATCTTCGAGGAAAATGGCAAAATTCGATTTTCAAACAATGTGTACGTGATGAGGTTTGACCAGCAAGATTGGGAGTGATTCTCAATGAATAAATTTACCGGAACACTTCCCCTTTGATCAAATTTCTCATACTTTTTTCTCTAAACCTGTCCGGCTTAAAAGAGTTAATGGAGTGCATCTCTTCTGACACGTTCGTCAACCCTATAAATCTCCGCCAAGAAATTCATCTCTCCAATCGACAGTTTCTACAGTAGTTGGCCTGAGAGGAAAATATAGCTATTCTTTCAGTGATGAAAGACTCAAGTTACCAGCATCTCTGCACGCTGATAATGGGCGTTGCAACGCTCTTCAGGTCGGTGATTTCGTCTTTGGAAGACGACCCGGATATTAGTTCCCACTCAATTAGGACCCGATTTCTCGGGCGGAAAGCTCGTACATAGACGCACGTAAGATGAATAGAAAAATATCATTATGTTTTTCCGTTTTAGGTTCATTGGATACAATCTCGCCACGTTCGTCATCGAATCTCTGCTGCACTCGGCCCACATTCGAGATCCGACCGCGATTATGGAACATGCTGGATACTACGGGTTAGCGTTGCCTAATCGGAAAGGGCTTTTCTCATTTTGCCATTTCCCTCGCAGGTCAGACAAACGAGAGCAAGCGAATTGAGGAGAGAGCGTTTCTGATTTGGTGACACTACAATGTGTTACTACGTTTACCATCGTATATAAATAGCGAAAATGTGCCACTTCAGGCAAGCTGTGAAAGAAATCTCTACATGTCTCGCCACGTTTATGGTGCCGATCGTATTGAACCATATTTCTCCCAAAGTAAGATTTCCGTCTACAATAAGTTTTAGCAAAAAGCAATTTAGTGGACACTAGTGATCGGGTCATCTCTTATCGTCTGCTATTTCGCATGCTTCTTCTTCATCAACAATGTTCTCTTCTTCGTGGCTAATATCCTTCTCGGAGTCGCAAGCTCCTGTGAGAACAAACGTAGCTGAACATAGTTCTGGAATCAAATCTGATCCTAGTAATCTTCACACCCTTCTACCTTTGCCAAATGATCTTCTCTACTCGGCAAACACTCGCTCGAAACTCGGCTAGAGTTGAGGCGATCGCAAACCTCAGGTTGCTGATTGATTGAATAAATTCAAATTAGTGATTTAGTTTTGATTATCTTCATTCTCTTCATTCTGCACACTCTCTCGTCTCTCTGACCGGCTAGATAGTGTGCAGAATGGAGAGAGTTCAAACCAAATTTAAATTCCTAATACAAACACTAGCGGATAGTTCAGTTTGATCTTCGGAGGTCTGTTGTACATTTACATTACAACTACACATGTTGCTGATGCAGTCGATACGTCGGAACATTATCGCTATTACAGTGAAAATGAAACCAGGTGAAGACATAAAAATCCGATTTTCAAGGAAATTGCAATCAATAACTACAATATTCAAAGAAATACTCTCAACTTTTCACAGGACATTGTGCACGTTTCTCCTCGCTTTCTGTTTCATGAATCTCGTGCTAACATGTTGTTTGCCAACTAGAGAGGTATGCATTAGTGTGAATATTGAGTGAAACAGATCTATTCAGGTCGAATGTAGTGCGGCAAGTGGGAATACCCAAGGAAATATACAGTTTGAAAAACAAATTAGTACGATTAGCGAAATGTTTGTTTTGACCAGATAAAGTTCCTTCAGAGATCGCACTTTCAACCCTAGTTGACACCAGTATTCTTCTTTCCGTTCCTCGCTTTATTAATACTAGTCTTCTCATCTCATTTTTCATGAACATTTACCCAACCTCTCTTCAATACTCCACCATTCTGACTCAGGTAAAGTGCATTTTGATTATGATAGTTATTAGTGTATTCATTCAGCAATTCCCGATGATCACAGCTTATTACGCATTCGCACTTTGCGCTGGGAATACGTTTGGCATGTTCTATTATATTTTCGTTTGAGAATCAATAATTTCAAGGTATTTAAAAGAAGAAGAAAAACAGTTATTTTCTCAGGTGGCATCATTATTTCTCCACTCAATCGCCTTTTTAACGATTTTGGTCTTCGACCTCTCTTTCATATCTCCGCAGGCGTGCAGCTTGTCGCCTACGGCATTGCAGGCAAGAAATTGCTCATTAGTAATGTCGTTTCGGTTTTGGACTCTCCTAATCCTGACACTCTCTCGTTTCTCTCCACTGCGAGACAGTGTGGCGAAAGGAGAGAGCCAGAATCGAAACTACATCCCTAATGAACAATTGTTCTCAATTTTATCATGATATTCTTCTTCAGTTTCAACGGTTCCTAATTGGTCCACCGCTCGACCGACGGATCAGAGCGCTTACTTCAAACCTGAGTACGCCAATTTTTTTGCACTTGTCATGCATTCCCCAATATGTCGGACATGAACGTTGTTTCATAGTAATTCACAAATTTTACTACTAGGGATATATATGCGGGTTTGGCTCTCTTTTTTCTGCCCGCAATCTCGCTGGTCAGCGAATCGAGAGAATGTGCAGACTGACGAGTTGAAATCTGAAACGGCATTACTATCGTATGTTCCAGTCTGATGTGGGTATGTCTGGTTGCGTTCCTTCTTGGTGTTGCCGACTCCGCTAATTCGGCATCCAGTGCTGTTTGGTGTTCGAGGTCAGATACTAATTTGTGAAAATAATTTTCACAAATATTTTTTGCAGAATTCTTCCCGGTCGAGCTTCTCACACTTATTCCACGGCCAGGTTCTATCGAGTACGCCTTTTTAATTGTTTTTAAAAAATATATTTTACCTTTTTTTAAAAAAATTATTTGTATTTTTATTATTTTCGCACTCAAACAGCTTCTGATCGTAATCATGATGTACAGGGAATCGCCGCCTCGATGATATTCTTCTTCTCTCCCATTCTGACAATGCGCACGCATGCGGCAATTCTGATCTCGGTTACAGTAAGATTACTTATATTCAGATACATTTAATTATATTATTTTTTCAGTTTATTTCTGCACTGTCATTCGAACTCGCAGTCAAAAAGATTGAGAAAAGGGACGAGCAGCGATTAACTAATCGAAAATGAACCAGAATGAAAATTTAATTATTCACAAGCTCAGATTTATTTCACAAGTCCTGATCATTAGATATACCACTTCAGAATCAAGCATTGTTATGCTGAAGATATTCTCCAAAACATTTTGAAATGAAGATTATTTTTAAATGAAGTGGAATCTGGCCAAACTTACCACATCTACCTTATTCTAAAAATTATGTAATTGGTATCGTCTGACGATGGTCCAAGAATACGTTCGCTCCTAAGGTCATTAGTCTAAGGAAAGAACATTCGGGAAACTATTAGAAAGACTGCCATTGAAATCAGAAGGAACAGACCAAAACACGTCCTAGGTAACACGGTTGGACGTTTCGGTCCATTAGGTCGTATACACCCAACAGCTTGACATTTCAAAATGTTTTGGAGAATATCTTCAGCATAACAATGCTTGATTCTGAAGTGGTATGTCAAATGATCAGGACTCTTGTTGAAATAAATCTGAGCTTGTGAATAATTAAATTTTCATTCTGGGCAATGGTTCATTTTCGATTACTTTCTAGTCTACTGTGTTTTTATTCACGAATATTTGTATTGACTTTCATTTTATTCATCATTCAATCCACATGCAAAATACACGAAAGTAATTAAATTATATATCCTATTTGAGAAATATAACTACAACATCATGCCTTGATTTCATTCAAATCAGTTAATCGCTGCTCGTCCCTTTTCTCAATCTTTTTGACTGCGAGTTCGAATGACAGTGCAGAAATAAACTGAAAAAATAATATAATTAAATGTATCTGAATATAAGTAATCTTACTGTAACCGAGATCCGAATTGCCGCATGCGTGCGCATTGTCAGAATGGGAGAGAAGAAGAATAACATCGAGGCGGCGATTCCCTGTCCATCATGATTACGATCAGAAGCTGTTTGAGTGCGAAAATAATAAAAATACAAATAATTTTTTTTAAAAAAGGTAAAATACATTTTTTTTAAACAATTAAAAAGGCGTACTCGATAGAACCTGGCCGTGGAATAAGTGTGAGAAGCTCGACCGGATATTTGTGAAAATTATTTTCACAAATTAGTATCTGAACTCGAACACCAAACAGCACTGGATGCCGAATTAGCGGAGTCGGCAACACCAAGAAGGAACGCAACCAGACATACCCACATCAGACTGGAACATACGATAGTAATGCCGTTTCAGATTTCAACTCGTCAGTCTGCACATTCTCTCGTTTCGCTGACCAGCGAGATTGCGGGCAGAAAAAAGAGAGCCAAACCCGCATATATATCCCTAGTAGTAAAATTTGTGAATTACTATGAAACAACGTTCATGTCCGACATATTGGGGAATGCATGACAAGTGCAAAAAAATTGGCGTACTCAGGTTTGAAGTAAGCGCTCTCATCCGTCGGTCGAGCGGTGGACCAATTAGGAACCGTTGAAACTGAAGAAGAATATCATGATAAAATTGAGAACAATTGATCAAAAGGGATGTAGTTTCGATTCTGGCTCTCTCCTTTCGGCACACTGTCTCGCAGTGGAGAGAAACGAGAGAGTGTCAGGATTAGGAGAGTCCAAAACCGAAACGACATTACTCAGTTTCGGAAAAAAAAAATGTGAGAGAAGTGGTTTCGGCAAATTTATTCATTGAGAAACGTTTCCGATCTTCCTGGTCATACCTCCATCACGTATTCAGTACTGGAAACTCAGAATACCGCTGAAAAATCGTCGAAATTAGCGATTTTCCTCGAGATTGTATTAGATGACTTCCACTCTTCGTGAGGCGGCTGGGCGCATACGACCTAATGGACCGAAACGTCCTGCCGCATTATCTAGGAAGAGTTTTGTGGCCATTCCTCAGATTATTCAAGGCAGTTTCCTAATATTCCTTTTCCCGAACCTTGCTTCAGGGTAATTGATCAATAGAGACACACTTTCGAAATAACAACAAAATACATTATTCTTGATAGACAAGAATGAAAGCATTTTCGCTGGATTGGCGCATTCACTGTATCTATTCGACGTATTCATGTCTGCTATTCATCTTCGGGAATTATTACTTTCTTCCAAATTGAAAGATCAGTTTCATTTGTGTGTACCACGTTCACTAGGAACTTCGTTTCGCGCTTTTCGTTCCCTTCTCAAAACCGTTCCGGCTAGAGCTGGCAAATGGGCAACGGCTCTCCTCATTTTGCATGATTTCTTGCCGGTCAAAGAGACTTTAGAACAAGGAATTTCGGGTTCGGAATTGTCATCACTAGTTCGCGCTGAATAATTCTGCGTGTCAAATGGCAGTTGCGTGCGATAAAAGTATCTCGAGTTTTTTTATGTTGCAACTCTCGGACTAAGACTTCACCAATTTGTACTTACTTCGCTTTAATTATTTTCTAGGAACCGATTCTTTAAAAAAAAAAAACGATACAAACGAATTCAAGCGCCTGAGAGCCCTCTGGGTGGGTTATTGTGCGGATTTATTTATTCGCTTTCCTCTTTCAGGCGTTAAAAGCGTTATTGATCGACCCATCGTGAATGAAGGATGCGTTGTAATATCTTCCCGCACATTTTTGTTTAGTTTTCAGAAACTTAATTTGATCGATTTGCTCATATTCTCGTCATATTTGCTCTTCTTTCTCGATGTGTCAACCGAAATATCTGTATTCAGAGCATCTGGAATTCGCTATGGACGACAAACCTGCTGACAGCAGTAGAAAGGGAGAGTATGAGGACAAATCGACTGAAAAGAGAGAGGAAGTGAAAAAGAAGGCCGAGGAGCAGGTAAATTTCGAGAATATTTTTGAGATTTTCGTTAAGTAAGGGCGATAAATCAAAAGTTCAGCCTTCTGAAGCTCACTTGGAGAGGGATGCCCAACCAATAGACGACCTCACAAATAGAAGCTCTTCTGATGAAAATACTGATGAGGAAGAAGGGGAGGAAAGTCCGGAATGGAATTTGTTCAATGATGACGATGATGATGAGAATGAGGAGGATAGGGATATGAAGAAGAAGGAAAAAGTGGTCGAGGAAATGGTATTTCTTGCTATTTCCATATATGTCAGTAGTTGTTGTTACTGAATAAATTCAGATCTCCTTCGCAATACTTCCGGATGAAATTATCTGTAAGATCCGAAAATATGCCAATTCAACAACAGGACTCAAAATGCGGCTTAACAAAATAATGGATGGAAGGATGCTTTCTCTTCTCAAGTTGGAGAACATCACACGTACAGTGAGCAATATTTATCTTTTGTTTTATGCGATGTTAAAAATTGGCGAAAAGATCGGATCTTTGATGTTGAGCATGTTAAAAAAAGATGCAAGATCCGATCTTTGATTTGAATTCCCGCATTTTTATATCTCAGCTCCCAGTGGAACTAGAGACTAGAAATTTTAAAAGTAGCTTTAAAATGCTGAAAGAAGTTCAGAGACCAAATTTCAAGACTCTAGCTATTCTAGAAGCCAAATTATGCGTACATTAAGAATTTAACGATGTAATTAACGTATTTTTCCTTTTTCATGAATAACTCGGCTTCTTGGATAACTAGACACTTGAAAATTGGTTAATGGACTTCTTTACACATTCTCAAGCTACTGTTAAAATTTCTACTCTCTAGCTCCACGGGGAGCTGAGATATAAAAATGCGGGAATTCAAATCAAAGATCGGATCTTTGCATTTTTTTATCAGGCCCAACATCGAAGATCCGAACTTTTCGCCGATTTTTAACACCACATTAAACATGTTATATATATATTTTTTATTTGCCAAACAATGAGAAGACACACGAAAATACGTTGAAGAAAAAAGATCATGAATCTAAGTATGTTTCAATCTCTTAGATTTAAAAAAAACTGCTTTATTTGCAGATCATTTCAACGCACTTCCAGCTCATTGTGAATGGGAAGATGACCATTTTCCAAAATGCATATGATGTGAAACGAGTATATTCCGTCCTATTGATACTTACTCAATTTAGATTCGCTATCTCGTGCGAGGTCTGAAATGGTGGTGCGAACACGTCTTTGTTGAGAAAATTATCATCAACTTTTACTTCTTTGGACCGCCCAATGATCTGTGTGTGGTTTTTTTTCTAAAAACGAAATAAAACATAAAAAAATTTAATTTTATAAAATAAATCATTACTTTCAGCCCATTTATGAAGCGATCAACGCGCATTTCCAGTTCAACGCAGATTCGCTGCACGCACCTCGCGTCAGCTACTCAGTGAGTAACATGTATCGATTCATCCTCAAGTTTCAATAATTTGAAATCAAATTATTTATTATTTTATCTAATAGCATCGAGAAATATTGTTCTTAAGAGAGTCTGGGACGTATTTCCACAGCTCGATTTTGCTTCGCTCCTTGTTATCGTCTTGTTTGGCGAATCGGTGGTTTTGAGAAACGTTTCGTGTCAGATTATGTAAGGGGGAAATTATCTCATCACTGCGTCGTTGTTACATGTTAGGTGCAGAATTTGCATTTTTCATGTTCTTTATTATCACAAATGCGTGGATTTTCTATCATGACTTCTTCACTATTCCAGACATTGCTCAAGGGCGATCGGAAGTTGGAATCATTTGTCGTCCCACTCAAGGATAGTGCAACAAGTTCATCAAGGCCTGCTTCAAAGTCAAAGTGGTGGAAGAAACCGTGCCTATTCGATCCCTTGAGTATCAGATCCCGTCGACCCTGCACCCTGTGAAGGTATACGGTAGTTATCGATTGTTTTCTTTCATTTCAAATGTCTAAAATTGTACATCGTTATAATGATTGATCGAGGTGCGAAAAAATCGCAATGTTTTTGAGGGCTTTATATCTCATAGTATTTATTCTATTGAAGCTCTACCAGTATCTTGAAGAATTTCCGCGGAACATCATTCAGTTTGAAGGAGAACTGAAGACTGAGGTATACATGTTTTGCTCGAGATACAGGTCTTAGCCGAACATAAATACCTTGAAAATGTCAAGTACAGCTATCATTTTTCAATGGCATGGTATTACATTTTAGATTGAAGGTTGTCGGCTCAGTTTCATGAAAGTCGATGCCGAAGCGTCATCTCGGCACATCAATAATTTAGTCGAAATCAAGCTGAACCATAAGTATACCATGGCACCATAAGGATCCGCGACTAATGAACTATACATTTCGTCCCATTAATCCCGATCCCATTTTTCTATTCAGAGATTGTTTATGGATATTTGTTTGTCTCATAAACTTTTCCTCGCTATTTCATCAATGTTTGGTTTTCATTCCGATCCTAATTTTTTTTTTTAAAACTCATTCCTTTATTCAAACCAGTAGTATTCAATAAAAGACAAAATATTGATATAAAAATAGACCCTGAGACAAATAGTCTGGTAGTCGAGGAATTAAAGCAATTGGTATGCGAAGGAATTTTAAATTATGTAATAACGGTCTCAAGTTCTCGGTCATTTTTCACCCGCATGCGTTCTTGATCTGTGGATTTTCAGATAATCCCGCTTCTCAAATCTCATATCGCACAAATCGCACTTGAATTCTCCATCTGAGATGAAAAGTCAAGTTCATACGAACTGTAAACCAGCCGATTCTTACCATGATATTGCATGACATGTCTCGCTCGCAGATCGTCTGTTTTGAAGTTTTTGTTGCATAACTTGCACGTAAACTTGCACAAATTGTGGTTTTCCACGTGTTTCTCCAAAAGTCGCAGTTTATTGAATCCCGAAGGGCACACCTCGCACTTGAACTGATAGTTTCCTAGAAAAAAAACGATTTTCTTGAAAATCAAAATTTGAAATGTACCAGTGTGAATATTCTCGTGGTGCCGCATGCTCTGGACGGTTGTGAACTCTTGTCCACACGTATCGCATTTGAAATTGCGCTTGAATTTCGCCTGCTCTGGATCATTGGCATCTGAAATAGGTGCTCTCTGTGTTTCAATTTCGAGACACACCAATAAGTTTACCAGATCGTTTGTGCAAATATTATTTTGTATTTTAAAAAAAGTTTTTGTTTAAGTTTAAAAGTAACTTTTTAAACTATTTTCTAAATATTGTTGCTCGATATTTAATGACAATCACTTTAGAGTACAGTTCGAGCTAATTAGTCCCATTGGAACATGAGTGACCTTTCTAATCCGAGCATCTTCATCATAGAGCTAACTTTAGACCAGAATTAAAGGAACATGCCTCACTTTTAAAATTCTTGAAAACACACCATAGACTCACCTACAGGTGCAGTTGACAAAAAGTAGTTCAACCCAAAACCTTATTTTTTTGATATTAGTTATGATATTTTATGTCACTTTTCAGATCGAAAAATTATGTTTTTCGAGTATAACTTTTTTCTCTCGCGTTTTCATGATGTCTAGTATAGAAATTCGTTCTCTACGAGCGAAAACACGCCAGAAAAACTATTACTCATGTACTTCTGTGATAGTGACCTTTTCGACCCCAAAAACTGTAGGTTACTGTCACTCCGCCAAAGTCGACCTGAGACCTTAGTTAGTGATGGCGGCGATCAGCACTCAAGACCCTTATTCTAAGAAAAAAGTATGGAGAGAATCAAATTTTCAGCCATCCGTGGACCTCTGCACATGTGTACACATGTATACCGTGGACGGTCTTTTAAATAAAACCGTACCTAGATGCACCTTCATGTGCCTCGCTTTCTGGGTCTTCTGATTGAAGGACTTGTTGCAGATTTTACATTTGTACGGGAGGTCACCTATAAAAATTTTCCTTTGAATACCAAACATAGCATATAACTCAAATATTCCAAACGCAGTTATCCATCATACCAAAGCCAATATTTGAAGTACTTACTTGGAATGACCATTGAAAATTCCGGGATGAAACCGGTCTCAAGCAGATAGGAAAATTCGATTTGTAATCACTAGTACTTACCGGTATGAATACGCATGTGTTCATTGAGGCTACCAGCATTTCGTAATTGAATTCCACAAACATCACACTGGAACGGACGCTTCTGTTTTGCCTGGTCCGGATCATTATCATCTGAACGAATATGTCGGCTAGCATTGATTTGAAATCTTTTTTGTGAAAATGCTTGCTCCAGGCTCTGGGCCTGCAGGATGCGTCTAAGTATAAAGATTAATATATTTAGCAGCTAAATCTTACCCAAATGTGTTTTCTTAGGAGCAGCTAGCTGATCGGCTCTAGTGAGGAATTTCCCACAGATGTCACACTCGTGCTTCTTGCGGGGGTCGTCAGCCGCTGTAAGAGAAGTGTTATCAGTTAGGAAATGGTTAAAAATAATTATCGTCTTTCGACGACTGCTCTAAGTGGGGTAAGGTCTGTTCAGTTGTGCTGCTTCTAGTACGTTACGTTACTATCGGTATCGAACTGATAAAGTGTATCCTGTAAAGCTCACGCAAATGGGTCAGCTCATGTCTCTCTAATCCCTGCTGTCTAGCGAATCCGTTTCCGCAGATTTCGCATTTAAATGGTTTCTTAATATCGATGTCTTCTTCTAAAAAAAAATAACATTATTTATTTTTGTTATTAAAAAAATAATAAGGTACAAAATAAATATTACTAAAATGAGTCAGCTTGTGGTCATCGATTTCTGCTTTGGTAAACCGTTTCCTGCAGACATTGCACTCGATTATCGTCTTTTTGGGGTTGTCGTCTACTGAAAAAAAGATATAATAGTTTTCCTGGATATTCGATCGGAAACAATCAGATTTTTGAAAAATCATATCATTATTGTTATTTATTCTTAAAATATGAAAGTAGAATGTTCGGTTCAAGATAACCACGAAATTTCAACAGAGAACCCCTTACGCAAATGTGTCAACTTGTGGGTTTGGAGTGTTTTTGATTGATCAAATCCTTTTCCACAAATATCACATTTGAAGTCCCGCTTCCGATCTTCGTCATCTGTAATGTGAAATTTGTAGCGATGTGAACGAAAACTATATTTTAAACAATATGCATAAATAATTTTAAAATATTGTAAATGTTGGCGAAACGAATATGGATTGTCACCGATATGCGTGAGCATGTGTCTCCGTAGATTGGGAATCGTAGTGATCACCTTTCCACATATCTCACATTCCCCAGTCTGTCGAGGCTTGGGCGATGCGCGAACATGCAATGGCATTCGCACCGGAGAATTACTGTCTGGAAATGTATTATTATTAATACGTCCCAGGGTAGACTCCCGTACCATCAACACCATTCCATGGGAGTTGGGAAATGTTGCTATCCCAACCTCCACCCAAATGGTGGTACTCGTGGAAAAGTTTCGAAAAAATGTTCTTAGCTCACCGTGTTTCGCTCTTTTGTGCTTTCCACATTCTCCTGCTTGGCTAAATCGCATGCCACAGTGGTTACACTTGTAAGGGCGTTTTGTTTCTTCATTATCTAAATTGAACACATTAAAATGCAAATTGAATCAGATTTTGGGACGAAAATATGTTGAGTACTTTCAGGTTTACTAGCAAAGATACTTTTTATATCATGTCTATCGTCTTCATTACACATACAACTGACCTGTGTGAATTCTTCGGTGCGTTCTCAGATAGGCAAAATTAGTGAATGTCTTTTTGCAGATGTCGCACTCGGTTTCCCGCTTTCGCGGGTCTTCATCAGCTGAATTTGTAATAATATAATCATGAATAATGCAATAATAATCATAAATTAAATAAGAGATATGTATTCGTATCAGAAAAAGGCAGTTTGATAGAGCACCATTTGAACAACTCCAGTTATACTTTTCAGCATGATTAGGTATATTAATTGTCTAATGCCGCGGGGCTCTCGAATATCTCGAAATTCGTATCTTATATAAAAATCAAGTTATGATACAAATGATGAACTATCCTTAAACAAATGTGTTCTTTGATGAACCGTGAGATGGGAAGTCGTCTAGCTTCTTCATCATCTGAAATGGAATTCTGTGATGAGTTTTCCTGTATAGTTTTGTAGTGATGGCAAATCGGCACCGACTCTCCTCGTTTTGCGCGATAACTCGTCGGTAGAGAATCGAGAGATCACGCAAAATTAGGAGAGTTTCGACGGTCAGAGTGACGAGAGAGCAGGCAAATGAGGAGAGTAGGTTGTCGCAACCACTTACCCAGATGAGTCAACATGTGGCACTGCAGTGATTGCTTCTTCTTCAATATCTTGCCACAGATGTCGCACAGGTATTTATTCTTCTTCGTAACTTCCTTCTCCTTCGTAGCTTTGTCCATCATCAGACTCATCTTCATTCTTCACCATTCCAACTGACTCCCCATCACTTATCTTGCCATCACCGTCCGAAATCTCGTACTTTGTAACTTCATTATACGATCTTTCTTCGTTTCCCCGATGACGCTAAATTAAATATTTCTTTATTGTTATTTTCTTTTCACGTCTGCTCTATTCAATAGTTGTCTAAGCAATTCGAAGTAGTCTCACCTTTACTGGTATTTCGATGGCGTTTCCAGCAGCTCGTTTCTTCGAATCGTTACTCGCCTTTTCTCCTGGTTTCTCCCTCGCGATCAATTTAGCGATCGCAGATTCCAGGGAATGCGCAACACCATGGACGAGTTCCCGAAGACGATTATCTCTGGAAAGAAACAGGTGCATGTATATTTGAATGTCAAAAAATTGCGTACATGTTGTTATCAAGACACCTAAGAACATGTCGTTCCGTAGCAAGAACATTCGCAGCCAGACTCAGATTCTGGAAGGTATTATTTAAATACTATATTATATTATACGAAATAGATTTTGAATCGTCAATGAAATACCTCAGGGTTATGTTACGGATGTTTTTAAAGTATCGGCAGCCTTCGAAATTAGACCGTTGATGGGATTGGACGAGGAGAGAAGAACTGCCTAAAACAAATTGTTATATTTTTTTTCAAAAGAAATTATTTAGTCGAACTGTCACCTTTTCTCCTGTATCCATGATTCGAGCGATGCATCTTTCCTGGTCGTCCATGTGACTGAATGCAAAAAAATATAAATGATAGCACAAAAAAGCCAATACAATATTGTTTCACTAAGAGTGATTTTGAAATTTATAATGTGAAAAAGGTAAACATTCGCTCTGAGGACTTTCTAGATCGGAAGGCCATACAACGACGCGGAGTTTGAGATGACACGAATTTTTAAAAAATAGCGAGGGAAATACATTTGAATAAAAGGCATGCCCAGAGGGAGTGTTTGCCTGCGAAGACGCTCACTTATTGTGTCTTACAACAGTCTTTCAATCACATTTCGAGAGAATAGGCGGGCCACTTGCTCCTTCCATTGTTTCTGCACGATAGCTCTGTCCATTAGAATGTCGCTTCGGTTTCCGATCTGTTTCCTTTTTGCTCGCTATGTAGAGATCACCACTCTTTCTAATTGTTACAATATATTATGCGGCTATCTGCTTGAATTTTCATTTGCTATCTCTGCTTAATTTCCAAACAATAACTATGATCGGGGAATAGGTAATGACTTCCAAGTGCATCTATCATTGATGTTAATAACTAGCAGCCTTTGGGCTTGAGAGGTTTTTGTCGATTTTCTCGCCATTAATCAACACAACATTCCCTCAACATGATACGTTTCTTCATGAAGGGATGACAACTATCCGGAGCAATAAGATCGCCAACAGTATCACGGACAATCATCCGCCCGGAAAGTGTTGCATCTGTAACGAGGAGTTGAATAGAAAGGTTAGTATGCGTTTGTTTGGTCGACCAAACATTGTCTTGTGCAGTTCGAATCATAAAAAATGCCTGACAAGTTTTTGTGAAAGTTTTGAAAGATGCACACTATGCAACTCGATTACGCTGTCCTAATTTTGAAAGAAGAAAAGCAAAGATTTGAAAGGCTTATTATTCCGAGTTCGGTGTTTACATAATTTTTATCAGGTTGGTGCATAAGTTTCAATCACGTTTTTAAAATCTAAGATTCTGGCCTCTCCTGTCCATCGAATTTGAGCTATCAACCAACGACTTTTTGTAATCGATGAGGGATTAGATACTCATTATAGCACACATTGAATCAGTACTAGCTGATCAGTAAGAAGGGCATAATGGGAGGCCAAATTCGACGAGTTCGACCGTAACTTTGTTTTTGAAGCTGCGCTTTTTGAAGAACTGTCATTGGGCCCAACCTCAGTCACTTTTCAAAATTATGCTGGTTTATGATTCCAATATTGTTAGCAAGGCGGCTCTGTCACTTGTGGCCTTCTGGGATTAGGTGCTTAAACATAAATCTGCTCATTTTGGACGTAAAAGAAAATCTATATTCTTATTTTGTTTTCTAATCTATAAACCTACTGATACTGTGCCTAGTGGGCTAGTGATAGTGAATCTTAGTTCAGTGAAGAAAAACATTGAATGCCTATATTTTCATATCTAAGCTCCCAAAAACAACGGTGTATTGTTTCGTTATTCATAATGCCCAGTCGTTTGACACATAAGATACGATATTGTTGAAAGTGCAGAAGTAATGTCTAGTCGCATCATTTAGTGGGTACGAAGATACGAAGGTACTTACTCTTTCCCGCCCACTTGCTGACATTTTCAACCTTAGTCTCATCTCTGGTACCGTACCTTCTGTCTGGAAGCACTCCCTTATCACCCCCATCCCCGGACCAGGCAAAGATAGGAAACTTCCCTCTTCATACAGGCCCATTTCCATTATTTCACCTGCTGCTAAGATTATGGAACGCATACTTAAAGACCACCTCAACAGTCACCTCTCTAGATTCAGTATAATCCCTCCTAACCAACATGGTTTCCGTTCTGGAGCCAGTGTTGTCACAAACCTACTGACTTGCCAGAATGATTGGACCACTGCTCACTCTAATAAACTTATCACTGCACTCGATTGTCTTTCTCAATGGACCCAACTTAATCAATTGTCTCTCTCTGCATCGAAGTGTTCTCACATTCGCCTAGGATCAAATAAGTCAACCCCTCGTTATCAAATTGATTCCATTGATCTACCTCTTGTTAATAATGTACGCGATCTAGGTGTACAGGTTCGCTCTGATTTGAAGGTTTCATGCTCGGTTAAAGAAGTACTGTCAGCAATGGTTGATAGCGACTCCCACCACGATAAGCCGGGGATCATTACTCTGTTTAGCAAGGACACTCGCTAAGCAAAGTGTGAGGGGGGGGGGGCCATTCCCTTGTGAGAGAGGAATCCTCCCTTGATCTACCCGTCTCTGCCCATCTCACGTGACCTTTGGGCCCCTCTCTCTACGGTCTCTGGTCTCTCTGCCACTCTAGCCTCTCGCGAAAGGAAGTACAGGAAAGGGCCGAATAGTGGCAGAGAGAGGGAGTGCGCTGCGCAAACATTTAGCAGCCTTTTCCCTGGGATTCACGGGCGGGAATTCAAACTACAAACGCGATTATCTCGGCTCAGGGTTGAGCTACAACCTTCAATTTTTGGATTTCCATTATGGTTCAAGGGACCAATCGGGCTATCTTCTCAGCTTCCCCGACCAAATATTGCTGCCACTCCTCCTTTAAGTCGCATGTTCAGAATGCTACCTCTAAATTGTTCCTTCTCCTCAAAGCGCTTCCTTTCAACTGCAAATCCATTCTTGTTCGTAGTTACAAAGCCTATATCCTTCCCTTGCTCGACTTTGCCTCTCCCTTCTGGAATCCTCACTACCTTAAAGACATCGAATTATTAGAGAAAGTCCAACACACATTCACTCGTCAAGTTTTCTACCGCATGAAAAAATGCTTTTGATACCATCATCAAAATAAATTTTCTTCAGTTATTTTGCAGTTTGGACTTGACCAACATGATGCAAAAAGAATTTCATCTCTAACTTGTCCCGTTAAGGTAATATGAAAATCACGTTTTTAGATGTTTTTGCACCTTCGCATGTACCTAGCGGGCCGCGTTAGGAACAAGGGGCGCCACTTTCCTCACTTTTGTAAACAAGGTCACAACACCCTTCTATGACAGTGATATGAAAGGCTGAATCGAAAGCCCGGGGGGATGTCCGCACACTGGTGAAAATAACGGAGCCGGTCTCTTAATGTGCTTGATCGCATTATGGTTTAAAATAATATGATTATGAATAACACCACCTTCTGCCTCACTCCGAGAAAAGTTTACGCGACAAATCAACCTTCAATAGTACCAGTTCCGTGTATTTTCGCTCATTCCAAATAATAAAAGAAGCATATTAATAAGACCACAACCTTTTGCCTCACCCCCGCGCGAGAAGTCTAACATTGAAATACCGGAATGTTTGCACGGAACATAAATACCACCCCCTCCTTCAAATATGACCATAACGTTCAAAAATAAGAATGTGAATAACACCATCACCTTCTAATAATATGAATATGGATAAGAGCATAACCTTCTGCTTCATTTCCGTGCGAAGATTCCAATTTTGAGAGAAAAAAAACCGAAAGATACGAATGAACATTTCAAAGTTGTATTATTCCAGTTTTAAAATCGTACGACCATATTTCATTCCGAGATCGTGTTTTCAGCAGCACATTTGTATTGGTAATCTATTCTCCGACTACCTTTCTTTGCTTTGTTGTATATCAATTTTAATGTTCTTTATTTTTTTGCATTCACAATTCGCCTCAAGTGGAGGTTTTGCTCACAGGAAACATTGAAAATATAATTGAAACTTAACGAATGGGATGTAATTTGTAACTAGAGGAACGGTTTATTCACCGGAACAATTTTTTTGTAAATTTGTTATATAGTAGTGCATTTTACAAATATGACAGTAGCAGATGCATGCAATAAATACAACGGAGTACAAATAATGACATAAATTTAATGGAATATGTTTATCGCAATTTGAAATCAAAATGTCAACAATCGTATACGCTAGAGCTACAAAAAATACATATTTGACAGATGAGATTGTCTCATGGATCATCAACCTCATTATCATAGCTGCTTCTTTAACTAATAATGTATAAATAATGCTAAAAATAATAATAAATTATTCAATTGACGTAGTTTGTTCATCGCATAAAAATATGTATTGGTCTCGATATACGACAGTCAGCACATCACCATTATTTCAATCGATCTCGGCTGAAAAATGTGCGTTTTCGACAAACGTTCTGCTCTGTGAACTATTTCCGTTTAGAAAAAAAGTTTAGGGAAACTTTCAAACCCAACTGCACTCCCACTAACTCGGTTAGAACTAGACAAGATGTGAAAATCACCTTGCATACATTAGTTTGAGCTCTGTGGAATCGCAGACATAATGCGATGATTGCGATCTAGAAATGTATCCCGATTAATTCCCTTTTTGCAAATAGATTTTTCTAGTTTCAATGATTCAATTTTGCTCGGCTAGTCAGTTTTTTCGAGCGAATTAAAGCACAAAATGTTGCAGAGGTATGCGCACAATGTGTGTTGAGCACAATCCAAATAGAAGGAATCACAAACCTGCGCTGCTAGCGCGCATCAGATATTTCAGGTAGACTCCGGCCTGAAATAATCATGTGTTTACATAAATTAGATTTTTATTATTAATAATAATTATATTATTAGTAACATTATTAATAATATTATTTAGCACATTTCAGCCACCTGCACTGCTGGCAAACTCCATTGCGAGAACGTGAGCATGAGTGTCCAATTGTCCAGATTGGCGCCGGTGATGATAAAAGAGATGAAGGTTACGAAGGGAATCGTGAGAATAACGAGAGGGATGAAGCCCTGCAAATATTCCTTGATCTCCGGACACAATTCAATGAATATTAGAGAAGAAAGTGCTAAAAAATTCTATTCAATGGAAAATGACAGTTTTCAGTTGAATTATGATAATACAACCTCATATATTTTATCATGAAGACTAGGTATGGCAAGTCGGAAGTCGACTCTACTCATTTCGAGCATTCTCGCTTCTCTAAGCAGCGAGGGATTCTGCGAAATCCAGACCTTTTCCAATTTGGCAACACTAATGGAGACATCAGTCGAGTCTCGAACAGGGACGAACATCAAAACTAATAATAACAAAGCGAAAACGACTCTCCTGAATTCGCCTGCTCTCTCGCCAATCAGTGAAACGATTGAGCTCGCAAAATGAGGAGAGTTTGGATCCGATTTACAATCACTAATGAAAACGTCACAAACGATTATTATCTTCAGCATACAAAAGTATTACATTTCGATATTGATTTCACAATATCTTTTATCGATGAATTTTGCATTAAAAAATCGAGTTATCAACAGCGAGTTATCAAACCTGAATCAGCTGCATGCGAATGAATCCCTTCTGCAACGTGACCGTTTGTATGCTCATTTCCGTGTTCACGCGCCCCAATTCACGCACGATTCTGCAATATCAATGTTTTAAAAAAAATATATTATTAATGATAATATAATTTTTTTTTAAATCAATGATTCTGCAATAATAATGCTATATAAAAATTAAATATTAATGTTTTTGTATATAAGTCTAAAGAAGATGAGGATGACGTCACTTCAGAACCGTGAATCCAAACACGGCGTAAGTCAGGGAGTACGAGGGCGCGATGCCGTAGAAAGCGAGACCGAACGCGGTCCGATTTCCCTGAAAATCATAACATTCCATTTTGCCGACGAACTGAATGTGACTGAAAGTCGTATTGATTTTACCTTGATATGTTTTTTTGACAACACGGGAAAAAGTAATTGTGAATATTGCTCCCTCCACGTTTGTATGCGGTGCATGAAACACATTTTTTTTTCACAAACTAATTAACTTTCGAATCAGATTTGTTTCACGCATGGGGAAAATTGTACGATAGGTGGAACAAGAATAATTGTATTGTGCCTTCGGTTTCCTAAAATCTCAAATTGTTTTTTTTACATTCGCCGGATCCACGCGCATCCCGATGCCGTACACGACGAAGCTGTCGTCGTCTGAAAACACCGTTGTTTTGCTGACTCCATTCTGCACACTCTCACAACGATCTGAGTCGAGAGAACGCGCAGATTAGAGATAACCCGAAAAGATTGTGCAAAAAAAACGCAGCCCAACTCGAGATTTTCTATGATAGTAGCGCACCGGTAAGGTGCTGAACTCGTATCGCAATCTCGCGAAGGTGCCCGGCAATTGCTGGGTACGGCACGAATATCCAGAAGTAGGGCTAGAACGATTTATCTTATTTTTGTTTGCTCTCAGGATAAATGTGATCTTAGATTTTTGGGCTCACTCTGTGCTGCACTCTATTCGTTTACCCTCCGCAAGTTCCGCAAATTCGATTTATTTTACGAATTTACACTTCGCTTCCATTCGCGCATGAGATTTTTTCGAAAGACTGGGACGAGTTTCAACATTGAATTAATCATAAAAATGCAACTAACGATCGAAATTCCCATTGAACACGCAGTGAAGAGATAAGCAATGCCGACTCTCACCGCGTTTGGCATCGTTTTCCTGAAATACTTACTTTTCAACACGAATATTCATGAATGTACATGGACAAACAGTATTCAGAGGTAATCATCCTAACCGGAAAAGCAGCAAATACTGCACAATACATGGTGCAGTGATGAACTGCCAGAGGGAAAAAACCATGAAGACAGCCAAAGATACGACTAGGTCCCTGAAATGCGTGTTCAATTATTTAGTGTTGCATTTATCATGCTCACCCTAGACGACATAAAAATGGCTAATACCAAGATGGAATAAGCATTTGGAACTCTATAATGTTTTCTTGTATTTAGCTCTCTCTTTCACCTTAACCACGCTGGCGCGAATTGCACCGGCCCATAAACGATCGCCAGGAAGAAACCATCGGAGAGCACGTGCGACTGAAATTTCTCATGCAAAACGTACTACTATTATCCATCTCTCTCGCATAACGTTCTTAGATCAATAGTGAAACAGATTTGAATGAAACGGAATGACGATATTATGGAAACCCCTTTTTTCAACAACATTTTTTTAAAATTAGAGATGTTTCCTATATCGCTCGAGTTACCAAAGTGAGTATCTCACCCAAAGACCGGAAATGAGCAGCACAGAATTGAAGGCGCCCTGCGACGCGTTGACTGCGATGCAGATTCTGTAACTAATTAGCAATTAAAACAGCAACAAATTGCAAGAAAATTTCAACGATTTTCGGCGTGAAACTGCATTGCTAAATGAGCAAAGAAACATGTTTAGCGGCCGACTCATAGAAAGTTGCAAAGGAATACGTCATTCTTTCAGAGTAATGTGCTTTTTATGTGCAGACTCGATCTATTATGCAAAATGCCGTTGCTACATGTTGCATATTTATCCACTAATGAATACGGCCATTGCAAATTCGGAGCTATTGTGTCCTAGCGAATTCATGGCAAGTTGCTTTCTTTACACGATGAATAGTAGGGATGTCGTTTCCGTTTTTGCTCTCTTTTTTTCGCACAATATCTCGATATTCAGAGAAACTATAGAGTGTGCAGAATGAAGATAGACGGGTGCCGATTTGTCATCACTATTACCTGTACGCGACGACTGCCGTCCCTGCCCTCTTCGCAGTCACGACACGAAGAAGGATGAGGCTGAGGATGAGACCGATACTGCCTGCAAACAAGAGACATTTTTGAAATTCTATCATAGATGTACAATACGCAACAAATTTGAAGAAGTACTGTCAGCAATGGTTGATAGCGACTTCCACCACGATAAGCCGGGGATCATTACTCTGTTTAGCAAGGACACTCGCTAAACAAAGTGTGAGGGGTTCGGGGCCATTCCCTTGTGAGAGAGGAATCGTCCCTTGATCTACCCGTCACTGCTCATCTCACGTGACCTTTGGGCCCTTCTCTCTACGGTCTCTGGTCTCTCTGCCACTCTAGCCTCTCGCGAAAGGAAGTACAGAGAAGGGCCGACTAGTGGCAGAGAGAGGGAGTGCGCTGCGCAAACATTTAGCAGCGTTTTCCCTGGGATTCACGGGCGGGAATTCAAACTTTAAACGCGATTATCTCGGCTCAGGGTTGAGCTACAACCTTCAAATTTTGGATTTCCATTATGGTTCAAGGGACCAATCGGGCTATCTTCTCAGCTTCCCCGACCAAATATTGCTGCCACTCCTCCTTTAAGAGAACTGTGCAGTAAACATGCTTTAAAAAATAATAGCAGAGGAGCTGTACAATGACAGACTTAAGGATGCACGTTATGTTTCGTGTTTCTGTTGCACATCGACCAAAGTAGTATTAGACTCACCCTCCAGAGCGCACACGATCGTGCAGAGCAGCGCCCAGTTGCTGGCCATAGCCTGAAAACTAATTGAAATTGAGCGAAAGTGCGAGTGAGACTGATGCTGATGTTGGGGAATGAGGTGTAATGGAAACGTGGAAGCAGCATGTAATTGGAGGAGAAAGAGGTCGGGACAAAAATACGGGCAAACGCCTCGAGTGGCGATAGCAACTCGACGCTCGACTCTTCCAAATTCACGCGCTCTCTCGGTTCTCTGACCGGCGAGAGAGTACAGGAAAGAAGGAGAGTCGTTTGCGATTTGGGCGCGAGAGAGACTCGATTAGCGTCACGACTCATACTTTTAGCAGACGAGGTGGAGAAATTGTGCAAATGAGTTGAGGACACTGCAATCTTTAAAAAAACTACCTGTCGCTGTACGAGTTGGTTCAAAAAGGAGGAAGCGCCGGAAATTCCGATTTCTGAAGCCTACGCATGATGCAGAGAAACCAAGAGATTTGATGAACATTACAATTCTGGGAAAGTATTGCTAGACTTAGTTTAGCATATTATGTATTAGAATCAAAACATGTAGCGTATTTCCTGTTGATGAGTAGGTTCCCCGGGAATGGTAGGGTTCACTCATTGAAATGCTAATCTCTGGGAATGGTGATCTTCTCATTCACGATTAGACGGTGTCAGGAAATGAAGTTTCCTGCTTTTCGGTTATGTTCCTTCTCTGTGAGAAGAGTACGGCATATTGTTTATCGATTTAGATATTATGATACAACAATACACATCTCTATTTAGAGTACAGTGACCAGCTTTAGATCAAGTCCGAATGAATGATCGAGATATTTCTTCCCATTACAGATTCAATTGTTTTCACTTCATAAACGCCTATTCTGACATCAATATTTTGAACAGTCGTACTTGCTTTCAGCGCCACTTTCTTTCCCTTGTGATGGAAGATCTGAAATGTGACTGAACTAAAGTGCGACACAGCAATTCAAACAGTACCTGGACCAATTTCTCTACATCACAACGTGTGAGGGAGCATTCTCGCAGTTCCAGATTCATGCATTTACGATTGAGGAAATCAAACACAATCGAGGCTATGCTTAGCTCTGAGATCCTTTCTCATTCCTTAGTAACATAAATCCGTAAATTTCTCACTGTATCTGCGAGTTTCTGCAGAAAATCAATTGAATCTGAAAATAATTAATTGCGTTGCTATGAGAGACCTTTCTGGCAAATGGTACCAATATATCAGCAGTCCTGATCTACGACAAGATTCTGCATAGTCTCAACTCATGACCCAGCAATTAACCTGTTGATATCTAAAATGTATGACAGCAGATAAACTTTAGACTCGTCTTCTGTAAGAATATAAATCTCGCAATTTATTCCTTTAGGCTGCAAAATATCGACAACTTCGTTCCATCGTTTACTGGAAGGATATTGATATTGTTTAAGACCCCTTTATCTCGTATAGATGAGAAAAGACCTCACAATTCGCAGTCATCAGAAGCATGCATAAAAAGGTTGACAATCCGAGCTTTTCCAAGGAAAAATTCGAAACATAACTTATGCATATTCTCGGGAGTATATTCTATGTGGAACTCAAGGAGGTCTGATTTATGGACAAGTGGTCTCATTCGTACCAGAAAATCTTCCACGTAATCGTAGTCCATAGAAACAGATATCACACATTATAAGAAGTAAATTAAGTATTCTTACGGGGAAGACCAAAGAACTGCCATCAATATCATAATGTGCTATTTCCTGGATCACAGCGGAGAAGCTGCACCTGACGATTGCATAATCCCGGACATTTTCGAAATGAAATAACAAATCGGCATCGTGAATCTGGAAAATGTTGATAAGGGCATTCCGGAAGTCAATTTACAATTAGTTATTAAAACGCGTTATTTGGATTTGTGCAGTTTTAATGGCACAACTCTTTCAAAATGATCATTCGAAGCTCACATTTGGTGAGTAGAACCATTAGTGCAGAAAAAAACTTTTTTCGAGAGATTTTTTTTCAGTTTTTAAATACTTGATAGAGTTTTTCAAATCTGAGATATCCGTGCCATGTTACATATCGTTCGAAAGAGCGTGAAAAGTTATGTATAAATCTAAACGTTCATCCTCCTAGCTCTTCGCATACCTGAGAAATGTCGAGAAATGTGATTGTATCGTCAAATTTCCTTTAAATCGGTAGGGCTCCCTATCTCAAGTTCATTTCCTATTCCCAAATTTAAAATGAAACATGCTAAATTCATCGAAGATTCCGACTATCGTATTTATGAGACGATCCAGGATGCAGAAGAGCTGTTTTTACTGTCTGAACACGACCCATTCGAGGTTTTTGACAGTTTCTCAAGCGCAACTTTTTTATTTCATTTCATCATCAGCTCTAGTATCGAAATTCGGATTTTTCGCGCAAAAAAAGCCAGAGAAACATACATTCAGATTTTTCTCTATTTAGAGTAGTTTCGCATTGGAGACGTGGGAGTGTGCCCTGTGGTAGGCCGCCCTGGCCTAATGGGCATGGTGTCTGACTGGCATGCCGACGCAGGCAGGCTCGACTCCCGCCCGCAGGTGATGTTTTGCAAGAGGCAACACATGGTGCAAGCGCATTACCGACTGCGCCACAAGTGATATGTTAGCGAAGCTCTCCTTCTTGCTCAACACTCTGGCGCAACAAGGAGATGCTGAAAAAGGTTAAGGGCTTGACTCAGGAGAAAAGACAAAAGATTGAATATTGTTGTCCCGCACCCTCAAAACATATGAGTTCAGCATATCATTCGAACCGTCTCATCGAGCTCGATTGAATGAGCACATGTTTAACCTGGGCCCAAAATTGTGTTGAAAATAAAGCGTTTTAATTGGTTAATTAAAATAGTAATGACATTATCGATGGGCCCACAACTCCGGCGTGTTCTTCAGGTCATTTCCCACCTTTTTCATGTTCACAATTTTTCACCAAAATCGTTTTTGAAGGAACTACAGGCTTCCGAAAACGGTACTTTTCGAGTCGAGTTTTCAGAAGTTTGAGGACGTCTCTCGTCGTTGAAATCGAGAATTTGAGACAACGCTCGACGATATCTTGTGAGGGGCCCGATGGACCATCGAAAAATGACTTCTGCTCATTTTCGACTTTTTCAATGTGCCACCGGTAATTCGATTATTACGCGACACGTCAGGTGATTTTGAGATTATGCATTTTTCACCCCTTTTTACCCTAATTTCTCGACCATTTTTTGGTCAAAAAGTCGCAAACTCAAAATCACCTGACTTTATGTGTTTCTGACGTATTTTTTTTCAATACCGAATTTCAAACCGAATTTCAATACTAGAGCTCATGAAAATATCAAAGAAAAAAGTTTAGCTCGAAAAACTACATTTTTTGTTAAAAAATCGACGAGTTGAACGCTTTCGGCCCTCTAAGCGGAACGGTTTCTCCTGAACGAACGCCGTGAAAACATACAAACGGGGGTAAAATCGCATGCGGAATCGAATGAAAAAGTTTAATTTGCACGGTAGGAACAAAAATTTTTCAGGGTGGGTCTTTCAAAAGTTTCAGTGAACATAACTTTTTTCGCAGATGAGCTAGCCCTTTACTTCCAACAGAAAAACGTCTTATCTCGTCGAGTTCTTTCAGAATTACTATAATTTCATGGGTCTCCGATGCGCCGTTCATGAGATATAAAAAACGACAGCACAGAGTAAAATGTGCCACAGGGAATGGGGGTTTGAAGATACGTTTTTCTAAGGTCGATTTTCGAACTCTACGTCCAAAGTTGACTCTAGTGCCAAATTGTAAGCATAGGTTGCAAAATCGTTGTACGGTCCCTGTTGGCAGAATCTCAATTACAGTCCGGTCAGGTCTCTATGTGAAAACTGGACTCCCCGCTCATCCCGGGGCGTCCCCCCGTGTCCCCTGACCCTATCATGCCTCGAGGAAGCAGTAAACCACACTGAATTTGTAAAATTCGGATTTATCGTGCAAAAATACTCCAGAATCACTAATTTGAGATTAATAATTTTCAACTTTTTCATGATGTCCATTTTGTGGTCAAAAAGTCGAAATCTCAGAACTATCTGAATATAGTTGTTTCCGTCTTATTTTCACTCGTAGAAGTGGATTTTTCAGACCAGAACTCACCAATATGTGAAATTAAAAAGTTACGCTCGAAATATTTTAAATTTATATTTTGTTATGTTACTATTCTCCCCGTTTCCTGCAAAACAACAGAAAACGCGTTCTAAAATATGTAGACATGAATCGATAGCTCAGGATCGCCTCTACCCGACTTTCAGAAATTCAATTCGGTTTATTGCTGCCTCGATTCACGATAATGCCAGGGGACGCGGGGGGACGCCCCGGGATGCGCGGGGAGTCCAGTTTTCACATAGATACCTGACCTGACTGTATACCGAAAATCCTGTGATAAGCAATACGTTTTACGACAGCGAGATAGTATGCAGCAAAATGAGAGCCTAAACTTGTGTTCCTTTCCTATGCATTACCTTTTGGCGAAAGGTAAAATAAGCTTGGACTTTACATTGCGTGTTCAGACTCCACAAATCGACGAGTTTCCTAGTTGTCTTGCACACCTGCAAGTGATTTTGTTTAAATAAAACAAAATAAATATACTAAATTACCTCTCTGATCCGCGCAAGTGTTGTATCATCTAGGAAGCTACAAAACGTTTCTTGCACATTTCCAGGAAGTTTTCGCAGAGATGACTTGTTAACACTGAAATCAGAGAAACGATCGAAGGACAGTTGTTGTATAGTAATTATACTCCATATTAATTATATACACGAATAGTAATTATAGTCAGCGTCCAGTCATAAGTCTGGCACACTTGAACTCGTGACCCATTCAAATACCAATTATACTGTAAGTAACAGGTCGACGCACTTTGAACCCGTTAGTGCTTGTCACGATTTCCCCTGATTAAGGGATTACCGTATTGTAATTTCCCTCGCCTATTTCGGAGGAGATGCCCCGTCGTCTCTCTCTCCCGTCGTCTAGTTCCCACGTCCCCATCACCCGGCTAGTCTCCGTTTCGCCGATAAACGTCGTTGTTTATCTTTCTGTCACTTCTCCCTTCACTCAACAAGGACACAAGCTCTTCAGTATCGATCCAGATACACTTCAACAATGACAATCGTTTGAATAGTCCAATTCGAATACGTCTACTGGAGCCGGCTTGACACCGCGTGATCTTTCCCACATCGCACCATCTACAGTATCCCCGGCACACATGTCCACCGATGGTTTATTTTCCCAATGTAGCGCATATCTTTCATTGGTCAGATCGCTCATAATGCCTGATCGCCAATGCGCATTTTACCTTGACTGTGTAGTGGCAGAGTCTTGCTCCAATAGTTGAGTGCACGGATAATGTCAATCAAAATAATTTAAACAAACGCATGAAATATCAAAATGACATTTTTCACATAATAATCAACATTTTGATGGTTCGCATAATCAAATACGCTTTGCATAATCATATAATTATTTCCACGTGTTTGATCACAATGTCTCTTCTCATTGGGTACTCGGCTGTTCCCATTTCTATGACTCCAATTCTTGCATGAATTGGTTCAATACTTGCCGACGTTTGGAACAACACTCTCTTGTATGTGTGATTGAAAATCTGATTTTATTAAAATTAAATGCGCGCAAATTAAATTACCAGCCGATCGCATGCGCAAAGGCGCATGCTCCGACTGGCGTATGTCGAGATATTTGTAAGCACCTCCCTCTCCCTCTCCTCCTCTTCTTTTTTCTTCTTTCTCTCCCTCTCACTTCTCTATCCTTCCCCCTCTACCTCCTAGTCAACCTCCCCTTTCCCTCTTATTCATCCTCTCACTCTTCCTCGCCTCTCCCTATTCTCTATCTACGCTCTCCCTCCTTTCTCCCTCTCCTTCCTCCTCGTCTTCTCTCTCCACTCTCCCTTGTCGCCATGTCCACCCTCTCATCCTCTCCTCTCCTTCCGCTCCTCTCCCTCCTCTCCTCTCCCTCCTCTCCTTTCCCTCCTCTCTCCCTCCCCTCCCTCTTTCTCCCCTCTCCCTCCTCTCCCTCCCCTCTCCCTCTATCTCCCCTCTCCCTCCTCTCTTCTCCCCTCTCTTCTCCCCTCTCCTCTCCATCCCCTCTCCCTCCCCTAACTCTATCTCCCCTCTCTCTCCTCCCCTCTCCCTCCCCTAACTCTATCTCCCCTCTCTCTCTATCTCCCCTCTCCCTCCTCTCCTCTCCCCTCTCCCTCCTCTCATCTCCCTCCCCTCTCCCTCCCCTCTCCCTCTATCTCCCCTCTCCCTCCTCTCTTCTCCCCTCTCTTCTCCCCTCTCCTCTCCATCCCCTCTCCCTCCCCTAACTCTATCTCCCCTCTCTCTCCTCTCCTCTTCCTCTTCTAACTTCTACTATCCCTCCCTCTCCCTCTCCTCCTCTTCTTTTTTCTTCTTTCTCTCCCTCTCACTTCTCTATCCTTCCCCCTCTACCTCCTAGTCAACCTCCCCTTTCCCTCTTATTCATCCTCTCACTCTTCCTCGCCTCTCCCTATTCTCTATCTACGCTCTCCCTCCTTTCTCCCTCTCCTTCCTCCTCGTCTTCTCTCTCCACTCTCCCTTGTCGCCATGTCCACCCTCTCATCCTCTCCTCTCCTTCCGCTCCTCTCCCTCCTCTCCTCTCCCTCCTCTCCTTTCCCTCCTCTCTCCCTCCCCTCCCTCTCTTCTCCCCTCTCCTCTCCATCCCCTCTCCCTCCCCTAACTCTATCTCCCCTCTCTCTCCTCCCCTCTCCCTCCCCTAACTCTATCTCCCCTCTCTCTCTATCTCCCCTCTCCCTCTCTCCTCTCCCCTCTCCCTCCTCTCATCTCCCTCCCCTCTCCCTCCCCTCTCCCTCTATCTCCCCTCTCCCTCCTCTCTTCTCCCCTCTCTTCTCCCCTCTCCTCTCCATCCCCTCTCCCTCCCCTAACTCTATCTCCCCTCTCTCTCCTCTCCTCTTCCTCTTCTAACTTCTACTATCCCTCTCTCCGCACTCTCCTCCCTTCCTCGTTTCCCTCTCCACTCCCTTCTCCTCTCCCTCCTCCTTATCTCCCCTCTCCCTCCACTCCTCTCCCCTCTCTCCCCTCTCTCTCTATCCCTCCTCTCCTTCCTCTCCTCTCCCCTCTCCTTCCCTTTTTTAGAAATGCTCTTCGACTTTGTTCGGCTTAAGCTTATTCAACTTAAGCTTATCCGACTTAAGCTTAGATAGCTAAGCTTAGATAGTAATTTCACAATTGTAGTTTGTAGTTAGAACTTTGTAGTTTGATCTTTGATCTTTGTAGTTTGATCTTTGATCTTTGCAGTTTGATCTTTGATCGTTGTAGTTTGATCTTTGATATTTGGTTGATGTTGGATGAGCTAAGCTTAGCCAAGCTTGGCCAGGAATCCATACCGAACATCCGCACAGACAGAAGTTTGCGCTTTATTATATAAGGATGTTATCGTAGTGCTTACTCACCTGAATTAATGTTTCTATATCAGAGGCAGATATTGCGGTATCTGGTGCATACATGTATAGTTTGTTGCATTTACGAGAGAACATTTCCATTGCCAGCGATATTTTATTATTCTCCAGATTCGTTCCATTATTCTCGGCAATATTAATGCCTATTTTCTTCATATTGTCGGCGATTTTCTTGAGAAATTCAATGGAATCTGGAAGATTCGGGTTAGCACCAAAAAAAATAAATAAAAACATCGTTAAAAAAAACAATCGTTAAAAAACAATTATATCTGACCTTTCGTCAGAATACGCAACTCGCTTGTAATCATTCTTGGTCGCAAAATATGGATGACATCGTTCCACGGATTGCTTGAAAATAATATTGTTTCTGGTCATGTTGTCACAGGATGAAGAACTTACTAATCAAAGTCTTCCAAATTCAGCAAGTAGAGTCGAACATGCCAAATTGAGATTCCTTGCAATAATTGAGAGCATATTGTGATAAAATTTTCGGAGATATGATGTATATCGACTTTGATCGACTGGGCTTGTTGTATGAACGTTTTCAAGCGACAAAGGAACATTTCATCTTTGTCTAACGGCAGACTCGTGGAAAGCATCTGAGAGAGAAAACAAACGTTGATGATTGAATATCACAATAAATAAAAATTTCCGAGAGACGCGACTACTAGCGCAATTATGTATGGATCCTGTCAGAAAATCGTGTAACACCCTCTTCAACTGATTCGTAATCCGTCCATGGCTGCGACTTCCTCAACCAGAGTGTTGAAGTAGATTTTGCTCAAGTGATAATCCCTGTGGCAACCGAAGAAAAAAAGAAAGGCCGGCCTTGAAGTTATAAATCTGCAAATTCCTCTTTTTGTTGTTGTGCAGATCACAGTATTGTTACCGCTCCGTAAAACGATAAATGTACTTGCACATCAGTGCTCAAACTGCTCAAACCAGCAACGTCGATTAATTCGATAGTGTACGTGCAGCCCTGAAATGTGAATAATGTGCTTCAGACATGTTCTAACTTGCCTCTCTGAGACGCATCCTTGTTCTAGGAAGCTGCACAATTTCTCCTGCGAATTTCGCGAAAGATTTCGTAGGGACATCACCATTATTTTGCTGAAATCAAAGAAACTCGTGAATAAGAAGAGCGTAAAACCAGCACAATTGTCTCGTCTAAAAGTGGCGTCTACCAGACGCCGACCGATCCCTCCCAAATCGCTCTCATATACTGTATCCACCACACAAACCCTCCTTTGCACAGCAGATATATTTTCCTGATGTCACACTTCCGAAAAAGTATTCTCAAACTATGAGCCACGGCACATTATTCTCGTTGATCATAGTTCAAACTGGTGATCTTCTGCACGGAAAGGGGATAATTGGCAAAATGATCCGCGATTGGTTTCAAAATCCGATTTAGCGCGAACACCAAGTGAAAGTGAAAAGCGGATTCAGCGAGATCAGGTCTCTATTTGGATGGAGATTCATCGTCGTATCCATTCAATGAGCTGGATGCTTATCTCTTTTATCGGACTTTCTCTCTATCTGATCCCGTCTGTTCTCGCAGTTACTTGCACTGAGAAGACGAGAGAAGACACATTCGACAAAGGCGGTATATTGATATCCAAATATACAAAGTGAGTTCCCGTGATTGGTAATTCTCGAAAGAAAATTATTAGCGTCAACCTCCATTACCATGAAATCGTAGTGTACTGTACTTTTGCACTTATGTTCTCGTCACTAGACTTTGAAACACAACTGTTTGTGTCCCAAACAATCAGTTGTGAACGAGTTGGCGAAACTCATTCCTCGCCCCTCCCAGTTTATAAAACCGGTCTCGCAACTGATTCTTTATTTACCTCGAAATCAGTTGTGAAAGTGAAACAGAAATGAATCGAAAAAACAAGACGAAAGGGCTGATTGAGAGTGAAACATATTTCTTCGCAACTGATTGCAATCGATTGCGTTGAGTTTCGAAACTGATTGCTTTGTTCGAAATCGATTGCGAGACCGCTTCACAACTGAGAGAGTATGAGGAATAAAGAACTGATTGCATTACGATTGAAACTCTACTCGTCACACTTCGGGCATACATACATTATTATTATTATTATTATTATTTTATTATTATTATTATGAAAGTCCGAAGGCGAGATTTCAGGAGCACATGTGAGGGTGAGTATTGCTATTCTGCCTGGAGAACCGAAAATAATGTCACTGCTCTAACGGTGAGAACATTGTTCTACCATTTGTATCTTCCTATTCTTTGAATGCTTTTCTGTTGTCATGATCTAGTTATCTCAGCACCAGGGATGTCTGATAGGCCGTGTGTTCTCCAGCTTCAATGGTAGATGCTCGGCGTATGAGCGATGGTCGAGCAGCGATTACCAATCATATTGTGTTTGCGAGTGAGTATTAGTGATTCGAGACCGACTATCCTCATTTAGCGTGCTCTCTCGTGTCTCTAACCGACGAGAGTACATGTGGATTGTAGAGAGTCAGTCTCAAATTGCAATCAATAGAAACTACATATCAGTACAAGTCTAGTTGACAAAACACGTTTAGCACCGACAACTGCGCTGGTCAAGCTCAGTCGACGTTTCTACAGCCGAAAAACAACGGATCCCTGACATGCGATCTAAACAAGGTAAGCTTAATCGAAAAGAAGAGCAAAGAAGAGACCCAAATATGGTTTGTGCTTTGTGATTTCTTATAATTATGAACTACAGAACTGCGACACTTGCTATTACCAGCATTACCTCGTTTCGGACATAGTACGCGAGGAGATGCACTTGAGAGGCTGCTACAGTTTGCGCGTACCTATAAACGGAATCGAAGAGTGATCAATCGCGCAGCAGAAAACATAAATAACTCGAACATTACAGAACTCAACCTCCTCAATCGTGCCTAAATTTAGCCAAACACAGGTGGAAATACGTGCGATGCGTGTGCGATACGGTATTGCGATTGCGATTCTTTCAATTGTATGGGCCCGTTCGCCTAAATACGATAACAGTTGAACACGGTCGAGAACCACATTGACTGATCATTAGTCTCACCTCTATCCACTGTTCGTTAGGGAAACACGACACTTAGCATTGTAATCATTTGTAGAGCAGCGATTGCCAGTCTGAGCTGCAGCAGCATGATGTGATTAATCTGATCGAGTCATCCAAAAAAGTATGTTTCGCGCTACCCGTTTCTTTATCACAATACAATGATCTCAAAGGTGACCTGCTGCTTGAGGTCGGAGTGCACTGATACTTGCAAGGTAACCTTTTTGGCTCTGTTTTGGGCCCATGCTATTATTTCGCAGGGCGATTTTTGCTTCATCGAACGAACTTCTAACCCACAGTATAACTACACGTCCCTGGGTTAGCAAGGGTGCATAACGAACAATGAGACACTTAATCCTGACATTTATCAGGTACTGGGGGATTTATAATCATGATTTTTTTTAAAAATTATATAGTATAATCATTCTTTTCGTCTATATAATCGTGCTTTTATTTTTATTTTGAATGGATAGAATCATCACTGGAAAAATTGGCTACATGTAGCTAAAAAATTTACTACATTGATGAAGACAAAAACGATTCAGATTGGCTACACAAAGGCGTTCTTCAATAAAGACTTCATTATTTGCAATTCTAAGAAGATCAATGTCAACTGGAAAACTGCAATGAGTAATTTTCCCGTTTCTTGGATTAATTTAGCCCGTTTTGGATTCGAATAATGGTTTATTTTAGGATCAATTACCACCCCGTCGACCATTTCCTTCAGCGACAAATAACATTGGTATTAACTAATATGCTTCAAGAATACATTATCCATTCAATTCAGCATCTTCCACTACGCATTCTCTGCGAAATACGTCATCATCAGGACATCCATCCTGTTCTGTATCAACCACTCCTCCAGGTTTTCGAGATATCGTCCTTCCTTTTTATACTAGTTTTCAGGCCCTCCAACTTCGACGTCAAGGCCTGAAACCACGACAGTGGTGTCGAGTAACCCGTCCACAACTTCAACCTCGAAAGAAGCTGCATTCGTTAGTGAATACGCGAAGATGCTTACGAGCATCAAGGACGCACTGGACAAATACATCATCAAGTTTGCCGAACTTTTTTTCTGAGAAGTATCCCTTTATTTCTGAGAAGTATCCCTGATCAAATACAATTTGCAATGTTGAAATATCTTTGAAATTAGCAGTAACATCGGATGCTATCGCGAGTGTTTCTAAGCGGAATATCGAACATGGTGAAGTTCCACAAAAATAATTGGATGAGTTCAATACCGCTGAAACTATTGCGCAAACAACGAATGTGCGGAGCAATTTATTTTGTTGCCTAGCCAGGTAAGTCTGGTTCATACTCGTGCAATTCTTGACAAAGAAGGCTATGTGTTCTGGCTGGAACGCCGTAATAATTTCAGCTTATGAAAAACATATCACTTATTCGAAATTCGGCATTGACTCTCCTTTTTTTGCTTGATCTCTCGTCGGTTCGAGAGGCGAGAGAACACGCGAATTGAGGAGAGTCGGATGATGTTTTGTCATCACTAATGCAGAGATTGCGAAGGAACCTCCGCCGAGGTGATGCCGCAGGATGTGAAACGGGTAGATAAAGGGAAGCAATGATGTCAAAAATGACTCTCTTCAATTCGTGTGTTCTCGAGAAACTTTGAAGAGATTTGAAGAGTGTCGGGACTTTATCATCTCTAAAGGGCTGCAATATGACAATACGCGTGATGATCATATGCCAGCTGTGCCCATCTGTGTCGGCGATGAACCCGTTATGCTCTTCTCTCAGAGTTTGAGATTCTTTCGATGTTGGATAACGTGTACGTAATTTAATTACGAGACTGAAGTGGGTGTACTTGTCAATGATAAATATGGAGTGAAAGTTAGGAAGTGAAAGGAAGACAAGAGTTTGCACTTTGTCATTCAACTTCCTCTCCGAGTCTATAGACAATATTATACACTAATATAGAGAAACGAGATTGAAAGAGTGGGAAATATCTCGCGATAGTGCACCACCATTCTCAATGCAAACGAATAATCATGATGGAATCGAGAAAACAAGAATAGGAGTATCAGAATGATGATAGTGTATGTACACGTGTTATGTCAATTGAGCAGCGTACAATGAGGAAAATGGTTCATTCTTTGGTACATGCAAAAATATACTAACGAGAGAGTATGCATAAAGTGGAGGTAAAGAGGCCGTTACCTGGAACAAGTTGTTATTCATAGGCCGGTCAATACTGGCAGATGCCGCACTTGATGGCATGGCGTCACGAAGCACTCCTCTGAAAAAAATCATCATTGACATCGAATCTACATCGTTCTAGAGCGTTTTCGGAGCAGAAATCCTGTGGAGTATTCACACCGTAAATATTTATCATATAACTATGAAAAAGAATTTCTAATTGAAATCAAAGTGCGGCACAGTATTTATAGTATTTAGTATTTAGTATTTATACTGTGCCGCACTTTGATTTCAATTAGAAATTCTTTTTCATAGTTTAGATATATATGATAAATATTTACGATGTGAATACGTTTCCAGCACGTTTCCTTTGCATATTGTCTGAGATACTGCTGGAGTACATGATGAGAATGATCGAAATGTCAATAATGCAATTTTAAAGGCCAGTTAGTGTTCTCACCTCGCATGTCAGCAATTACAATTACTAAGAGGATCCACAAGAAATATCCTCCATACATTAGGCATGACTGGAATGATTTAAGTTAGTGATATCCCTTTTCAATTCGTCTGATTTATCTTTTCTCTGGTCATAGGACGAGAACTGTCAATTGGACATCGCTAGTTTGACCTGTTGTATTTCCCGAAGAAAGGTAAGGGAGAAAAAAAGATAGACAAACTCATCATCATTCGCATTATTTATTCCCATTGGCTCAAATCTAGATCGAGCATTCGTCCTAGAGAAGATAGGGCAACCTGAAATAAATGATAATTTCTCTGACCGGAAAAGGAATTGAGGAAATTCGGTCTCGAATCGGCATCATCGATAATGGGTGCGAAGCGCTGTGAGGATGAAAGCAATCCCAAATAGTGAACACGGAGATCAATATTCGCGGATATTGTCGAACGGAGAGACCCTAAAAACGGAGAGATAACGTGCGAAACGGAGACTAATGCGATGAGAAAGAGCCCGCGAGAAAGAGACACGAGAATGAGCCCGTGCTTCTTATTTCCTTCTCTCACTCCATGGCAACCGCACCGATAACACAGTGCGAGGAGATATAACGTTGAAAGCCCGACAGAACCTCTCCCACGAGGCCCTAGTTTTGTTGACTACTCTAGAGGCTGTAAGGTTCGTGAAATTCAAAGTATTACCCTAAATTCGTATAGAAATTCGAAAAAAGTCATAGAAAATAAATGAGTGAGAAGGAAGAGGAACGAGGCGAAATAAAGAGCTCGCCTCGAAATTTGATGAATCAACTGATGAGTTGCGCGTCCTGAACAAAATTAGATTACAATCCCGATTTGTGCGATATTGCTTCTAAAGTTGCAAGCGGGGACGTATCTGCATATAAGAAAACAAGTTTTCGAAAGCATACTTTTCATTTCTGCTGGAATCCTTGTATATTTGCGGAAAACATGTTGTTGAATTACACTATGAATAAGCTGGGGTAGACAGCTGGAAGATATTCAATGAGATTGACGCATGTTTTGGTGCAATTGAATATAATATAGGAAACGAAACCACAAATAGAAAAAAAGAGAAATTCCAGAGAAATGGAGCGAAGGAAAAGACAAGTGAGATTTCAGGCTAGCCAAGAGTGTCTTCTCCTTCCTCCACTCGCTTACCATTAGACGCTATTCAAAGGTAGCAGTCACGGGTGGATATTTCATGTGCAAGAGGAATAGGAGAGAAAAGGGAGAGTTGTGTGGGATTGATATCGAGAGCTTGCAGCCAGGGATGGGCAGGAAACAAACTACGAGCTGTACTAAGTATGGAACGAGAAATTGGAGAGAGAATGCGAAACTGGAATGAACAGCAGTTTGAAAAAAAACATGTTCGTGTGCTCATTCTTCATGAATTTTTGCAATTAGAATACACATTCTGGTTTCAATTTCTCCTCATTTAGATGCATCTTGCTTCTCAAACAGTTGTATATTACAAAAATAAAGAGTAATGCGCTGCGGCATTGTAATATCGGATGAAGATCAGGCGTGTGCAAAACATTTCCCGAACGCGTCATACATCACTGTTCCTCGTCTTTCCGAGGGGCGAAAGAGCATGAGAAATGCGGAGTGCAGGAAATGTTTTGCACATCCTTGATCGAGATTTCTTCTCCTTTCCCGTGAAACCTCGCTCTCCTATGCAATATTGCGAAATCGTATTACGGTCGGACACAGTGAGCATATGTAGGAGCACATGTACTGTCATCTATCAAAACCTCAGTACCATCGCCCATCTGGTTTGAAAGTTACACCATTTTGAAAAAGTTGGCCAAGACTTATTGTCGATACTGTATATCGCTGGTCAGAAAATAGAGATAGCGTGGAGAATCAAGAGAGTTGAAAATCAACACGAGTTCTCTAGCATACATCCATTTCAATCATATTTTTCTCATCGGGTTCAGTGGCGTTGGCAAATCGCATTTCAGTTCCATTCTTCTGAATTCTACCAATGCTGAGGAGCTCTTCCTATCTTTCTATCAATTTACAGCAAATGATCCAGGTTAGAGAGGTAGATATTAGCGATATAATCGGAATACAACCCTCCTTATTTGACATGTTTTCTCGTTTTTCTCACGGGCGAGATAAGAAGCGATTTTAGTAGTGGTGATTCAGCTTTGCCATTACTAAACGAGATCATTCAGGGGGATTTTCGTTCACATATCTTCGCTTTTCCGCTCTATATATGAGGTCGTTTGCGTTACGATCACCAAGTGGCTGGAACATCAAAAAAGTCCGATATGCTCAAAAGTTTGTCCTATGGGTAACTTTTGATTCTGAATCGATTGACGTTTTCAGTTTTTCGATAGGACCTTTCCTAACTGAGTTATGGCACCACGTTCATTTGGTAAAATTCTTGTTATTCGATAATGCCCTGGGAGGATCAAAATAGCTAGGAATTCCGTGTATCCGACCAGAATTTAATTCTCAACAAAATGAAATGAAAATTTAGGTTCTATCTTTATCGGATAGCGAGATGTGGTAGATTTTTGACACAGAAAGGGGTCGGCACATGCACGCTATCAGTAGAAAGAACAAACTTCCCTGATCAATTTAAGTTATTGGATGAAGTATTAAACCGACGTTGAACTGAATTACAT
This sequence comes from Pristionchus entomophagus, assembly GCA_036245825.1. Lineage (NCBI taxonomy): Eukaryota > Metazoa > Nematoda > Chromadorea > Rhabditida > Neodiplogasteridae > Pristionchus > Pristionchus entomophagus. The sequence continues at coordinate 45,282,905 of BTSX01000004.1, read as the reverse complement.
CACTGTTTGTGACAAATTTTTTTTGGAAAATTTTGGCGTTTTTTGACGATAACTTCCTTATTCTCACGTTTCACGAACTCTAGTATAAAAATTCGGTTTATACGTGCGAAAATACGCTAGAAAAACCTATAGTATCGTATTTTAGAGAATGTGACTTTTTGACCTAAAAATGGAACCGGGAACCAGAACCATGGTCGAAAAAGTCATAATCTCAAAAATACGTCACTATAGGTTTTTGTAGTGTATTTTCGCACGTAGAAACCGAATTTTTGAAAAATTTAAACTTGCCCAGTTCTTCGATTTTTTGTTGCTTCGTTGTTCGTTGTTTCGCCTTCACACTGAGCGATAAGCGAACACGTATCATTCTCTTCGTATCACTGATAAGAATTCCTAATTTCTAGTTTGCAACTTCACCATCGTGTGCTAAAATAGTTAAAATACCATGCGGAGAAACCTGAGAGAGTGCAGAAAGGAGAGTACTGTACCAATATTATCGACTTGCAAGCAGCGGAATTTTAAATCGCTGAATTATTCGTGCACACTTGCAAGGATTCATGCAGAGGTTATTTATTTTCTGGAACAGACTATGCCCATCCTTTCTCTCGATTCTCTGCAAGAATAGAGAGTACTGAATGAGAAGAGACTTTCGTGCGCGTTACTCTGCAATGGCTGATACTTTGAGTGGCTTACTCCGTGCTTTGTTTATTCAGCGTAAGCTGATGAGAGAAAATGACTATTTGATCACGTTTCTCTGACTGTTTCTCACTCAATTTCAAGGTCGAGAAACACTCCAGCATGCTTTGCAAGTCACATCTCTCTAATAACTTCCATTGTCTTTGTCAAGGGAGTTGTCCAGCGATAAGGCGCGTGGCATTGGTGTAATAACTCTTTTGTCATCGGCCGACTCGGGAAAGGTCGAGTAAACTGGGAAGTTTCACGCACCGCGTGGTGATCAGCCCATCCATTGTCTGTTCCCATCCTTCATAAACCCTACCTTGCCTTGATCGTCACTAATTTCATCCCGGAATAGTTCATCAATTACAATTGCACGCGTTTTTTCACAAGTTTTTATCGTTCATTCTGTTCAATTTCTCTCCAATCGCCCCAGTTCTTTGCTCAATCTGCGAACGCTACTCTCAATTTCCACCGCGCTTATCTCTTCTAACTCAGTTCTCACTCAGCGCGAAATGATAAGGTGGTTATCACTGCTCGCCTCTGTGCTCCCTATCATCAGCGGGAAAAGCCAGCAGAAGGTATTAGGGTGTCCCAAAAGTCTTGTCGCCGTTTTTCTTTTTATTATTTCAAGAGAACCGTAGGTCGCAATATCTCTCACTCGTTGTTATTAAGTGCAGGAGTACTTAGAGAGATTGCCTAATGGTGAAACAATAATATAAAATGTATGTTTTTCGACCTTGTTTTAAAATATTCATAAAACAGAGGCGGTTGACATTCCGAAGCCCAAACAAATACCATAGTAGTAGTAGGAATCAGACTTTTAAATGCAATTTTCGAACTAAAAATATCGCTTGAGAACTCAGAAATATTCAAGAATATGTGAAAATCATGACCATTTTTCAGGTCGATTTTTGAGTTATCTATTTTTACCCCCTTCGATTGCGCTCTAATGTTAATTTTTCAACGTTTTGATTTATTTGTAAATATTTTGATCGATTTCCGGAATCAAATTCGAACATTTTTAGAACAATGTGTGGGAAATGGCAAGTTTCATAGAGATGATGCAATTCGAGAAGGGAAGTCGGAATGGTGCGCATATTGAGTATGGATCACTTCCTATTTGTGGCAAACATTAAACTGATTCTTATCTATTCAAAAAAAGGAGAACGGATTTTTTTAACGAAAACTGAACGTGGGTATTTTTTAGTGTGGTCAGTTCTACATACCGTAGCTCCTCGGAATTGTAATGATTTCACTGGCTCAAGTATTGAAACAGAAGGTCAATAGTTAATTCATCAATCGCCGCTTAGCAGGATTCGATAAGGCTCTTTACAGTTGAAAAAATATTTTTCAAAAAAAAACGACAGGACTTTTGGGACACCTCAATATTTATTTTTTAAATTATTTTTTAAATTTCTAAAACAAATATTTTCAGGTCCTTCTAATCTCCTTCGACGGCTTCAGACACGACTGTCTCAATGATACATTCGTGAATTTTACTTATTTATTTAATATTATTTTAATTTAAATTAATTAATTTTTTTGTATTTCCAGGTCCCAAACATCCACCGATGGGCGAAGAGCAGTGCCTGGTTCAAGAATGGAGTGATGTCGCAGTGAGTTTCACGTTCGGTTCTAATTGGGAGAGATTACGTTCGAATTGATTGTGGCGGCGCATTCATTGAATAAAAAATATAGAATTGTTCTCGAAATTGTGGATCATTACAAAGTTAATGATGATTTTAAAACAATGTATTGCGTTCTTAAATTTTAGCGATGTAAACCTGAGTATCACTTCATCTTCAAGTATCGTTCATATTAATGGACCAAACGTGAGTTTCTCACAAAAACATACTCATTTGAACCTGTGAAAAATTGCGCAGTTAAGAATACTCATTTTTTTCAACACATGAGGTGTATTGCCTTGAGTTTCACATTCTATTCAAGTAGGGGGAGAATGAATAGTTGCAATCCTCGCTCCACTCCGCATCTCAAAAATATACTTTATTACACAACCGTTCCAACTTATCCTAGGCGGTTGCTAATCTGGAAATTATCTTATTATCCTTAATTATCAGGAGAATCACGATGACTGCCCCTAATCACATGTCCATCGTGACTGGGCTGAGGGAGAAGGAGCACGGAATCGTAGGCAACTTCTTCTATGATGATGAGAAGGAGCAAGTGTATGTTGTTCTTCGCTGTTATCCTTGAACCATTGTGAATAACTGCTATCCGACGAGAAAACAGAAGCAGGAAACGATGGTTAGATTGATGTTTGATTCAATTGAGATGTGATGCATTGAGTTTCACATTCTACTCAAGTAGTGGGAGATTGAATAATTGCAGTGCTCACTGCTCTCTGCTTCAGAAAATAAAATGTGTTACTCAACCCTCTCGTGAGTCTATGGCATTACAGATTCGACCCCTACAACGGCACGGGCAGAGCCGGAGTTGTGGAGGATTCGGAGACTTCCAAGTGGTCGGTATCTTGTTCGTAACGAAAAACAAAACAGGACTTGCAATTGAAGCGTGTCCACCTCTAGACAGAAGCATGAATGTCTTGAATTTTCAGAATAACATACTGTTATTAGTGATGAAAGATTGTAAATAACTCTCCTCAAATCGCGTGGCCTCTCGTTAGTCAGAGAAACAAGAGATCACGCGAAAAGAGAAGAGTCGGATTCCGATTTGCTATCACTAATTTTCTTAGGTTCACCGGCGATCCGATCTGGTGCCTCAATCAGCGTCAGGTATGTTATTCCTTTCACTTCCATTTTCCATTAACTGTATTTGTGTAATTAATTAATAAATCAAAATAATTAATCAGGGCGGTAAATCAGCAGTCTTTTACTGGCCGGTGGGCGACTTCGAGACTGCACTAGCACAGGGAGTCCACGCGAGGTTAGAAATACGACAATTATCTTTGAAAAGTAATATCTACATCGAGAAAACGGAGATATTATTTTTTAAAATAATTTTTTTTTGCTAAAAATGGTTGCAGTCATCATATGTTTCATGCGCTTGATTTCACCTCACAAAAAATACAAAAAATATGTTCAGTAAAACAAATCATACACGGTCTATAGGCATGTGAACCTTGGTTATAGTCTGCTTAAGTTCGTATTTTTTTCTCATCTTTCCCATTACATGACCACCATTTGCAGACGAGAGCAAACTGTTATTTAAAAGAGGATATTGCGAAATTATTCTCAATCAACAGGTTTTCATACGGATATTATCATCCGACCTAGTGCCAACTTGTATCAGTTGTCTATTTTTTAATTAAAAATGTAACATCATTGCAGACCCTGGCGAGAGATGGGCAATGCCGAGAAGTGGAAGCGAGATGTCGACGAGATTCTCGAGTTGATGGATAACGGCACGGATTTCGTCGCGTGGTGCGTTTTTTTTTATTAGAATGGACAGGCATGAGAATCCGAACTAGTGAACCACAGTTTTCGTTTATAAATTTTGGTTATGTTTCATTTTTTCGATTTAGTCGGCATTTGTTTTTCCGGATCAATTGCTGATGAGCCTGTCTTTCCTAAAAGAAATAATAATATTAAACGAGCTCGAGTATGAGTGCTGAGATATCCCACTAGGCCGAGACGAATCAGAATTACCTCCTTTCGACAGTCAACTATGATGATACAACAGTCTTGGTTTCGTTCTTCTAGCTCAAATTAATTGTAAAATTTTCTTTCGATAACAATTTTCGGATATGTTTCTCCAGCTCCATATATTCCGAATGCGCACCGGTGTTTCAATGCTTCCTTTCATGCCTTGATCACAATAACAACAAAAACAATAATTGTGCATTTCTCAGGTACATCGCCGAGCCGGACAGCACTCTGCACAAGCGCGGCTTCTACTATGACGGATCTTTTGCCAGAGTGAGTAATAATAACATGAAACATCAGTTTTCGACTGCAAGTTTTGGGTATGTTTCACGCTTTCGATTTATTAGGCATGAATTTCTCCACATCAATATCTTATCCATAGCAACGTCCTAAAAAAACCATAAACGTTTAAAAATTTGCACGCAAATCCCATTAAATGATTTCTGGATCGATCTACCATCGTATCATAATTGTTCTGATTGTCCATGTTTGAAAATAAATTGAATTAGTGTAAGGTATGTTCTACTAAACATCAGCCAGTGGTTATATCATTGGTGGGACATTTGTTCAACAATACTGCAGGTTATGAGCACGCTCGACGAGGTGTTCGGCTACCTGCAAGAACAGATGGACGTCCGAGGTATGTGAACTTCCCCTAGCTAAGGGAGTGCATCCTGTCCTGTGGCTTAATGGATAAGTCGTCGGTGTCCTAAACCGAAGATTGCAGGTTCGAGTCCTGCCAGGATCGAAATGTTTTGCAACCCAATAAGATCATTTTTAGGACGGAAAAAGGACACCAACGTCATTTTGACTGCCGATCACGGTCACATTCAGGTTATTTTATTTTTTGTGGCTTGCTCTTTGACCTTTCACTTGTTCAGATCGAGAAGGGCCAGATCATGTGCGTGAACCACGTGGTGCCGGGCGTGCAGGGCGAGGACTATCAGGTTTCTGCCTTTTCCCAAATCGTCGCCTGTCGAAATTTCGACAGGAGATGCGATTCTGCGAAATCCCAGTGATTCAAAACGCCTAATTTCCGGTCGGTGAGTACACGGTCTTCCCGCGGAACGAGAGTTTTGCCATGGAGGCGTATGTGGCAATAAAGGCGACGATAGAGAAACGAAAGTTGAAGATCAACGTGCACTGGAGGGAGGTGAGTAATTTACAAATTTCGGAACTGTATTTTTTACGACGAAAAGTTTTCCGCACAAAATGATTGTGATGAGATGAGTTTCACGCAAGTAATTTCTATTCATGATTCCGAGTATTGCAATTCTCCGAAGACAATTTTTCCAACAACAAAAAAAACTCTAAATATCACATTTCTCCACGATCGAATGTTTCGCATGGCACACTTCATTTCTAATAGATATCAATTATTGTTTTCGTAGAGAATAAAAATAATGCAGGATATTCCCTCCGACTGGAACTTCATCTACCCTCATCGAGTAGGGCGGATTTACATCGAGCCCAGAGCAGGAGCACACGTAGTGATGAAGTGCAAGTAGTGAGTGACTTAATTTTATATTTTTTGAAAATTATAAAATAAAATGATATTCAGCCAATTTACTATACTTACACTTGGGTTCGATTTGATGACCTAAGTCTGACATCAGTTTCCGACAGAATCGAACGGAAAGAATCAAGATTTTTCCTGATTAGGTTTCACAAATTATTCATAATCTGTAGCGCTATGCGTGCTTAGTGGGGAGACTGGACTCGAAGTTTTAAAAAAAACAATATCGTCTTCTGATTATTTTGTGTGAGAGTGGTGCGATAAGCCCCGGAAACTATTTCACTGAAGAAGTTAAAGCGCCATGAATTGATTATAATATATATTTTAACAAAATTCTCTTGCAGCTACTCCGTTAACGACTCGGCCTCCTCTGCTCATGGTCATGATGCCGCCCTGCCTGATATGCATGCCCTGCTGGTGATGGATGGACCGGCGTTTGAGAGCGGGAAAGAGGTACAGTATCCGCGAATGATCTTGGGATACAGTATCGCGAAAAGGGTGATATATCACTCAATTCATGAGATCGAAAGCAAATTTCATAATGCTACGGCAAATCGAAAAAGCGCAACACAATGATAATATTAAAACTTTTCAACTATTCATTGCAGATCGAGGAAATTCCGCAAAACATCGATCTCTACCCGTTGATGGGACAGATTCTGGGTCTAGAGGTGAGGTCAAAGATCAAAGATCAATGATGAGAAGATCAAAGCTAAAAATTAAAATATCGCTTGTTTTTTTCGATCTATCATGAAAAAACTCTATGGATTGGAAGTTCAAATGTGAATGAGGAAGTGAAAAATAGAAAAAATAAAGAATTGCTAATTTCAGATGCCACCTACCGCCGGAAATATGGATACCATCGGTCGTGCTCTTGTGAGAGAAGAGGTATAGGAAATTGTTTGCTGATTAGATCTCGTTGACTATCTATTGCTTTACCATTCGGGTTCTATCACGATAAACTATATTGATTTTGTCTTACTGTTTTATTCGATTATTTACGAATTCTCATCAATGGTTGATAGTATTTACGGATCTCCCCAATCGGCACAATCTTGCTAACAAAATGTACGTAAGCGTATGCAAAATGGATAGGGATATAATCTATGTATCAGGATCCCTCGAGAATGCTATTATTGCATCGAATCCCTTCATCCCTCATGTCTAGTCCATTCTAGGGTGCATTGATATTACAATCGAATTTGTTATTGATCTCGACAGTAGTGGGAGATGTATGTGACTGTACAGAGTGGCAAATTATTGGAATTTCAGTAGATCGAAAAGTGATGGATTCGATTATTGTCGAGATTTTCAATAGTGAATTTATGATCAGTATTAGCGTTTGAGCGGTTTTTAATAACAATAAACGAATGATAAAATAGCATATTTTACGCGAAATAGCGCCTTTTTAAATTCATTCTGGATGCGTTTGGGTCACATTTTCATATTCCGGAGAACCTTATCATAGACGGCTGATAAACCATGTCTTTAAAAAAGATACTTTTACTTCGCGCGATTCAACGTGAGATAGCTTTTTTGAACCCATCCCAACTCCAGCTGCAATTCATTCCAAAATCGAACTTATTACGAAGAGGCGCATCGAGACAGCGTTGAAGCTTCGACCTTCAGTCACAACAGGCAACTTTCCGTGATGTTTTGGTTGTTTGATTTTTTTTAAAAACTAGCAGTCTGCGTCTGCTACGTTGTACGCTGGGTCGTGTGCACAGGTTAACCATGCACCGCTTGCTTGCGAGTGGGGCGTATACCGTTGCAAAAAGCTCGTGAGGCTTCGAGCGCTCCGGAAAATTTGCGATGTAGTCACTCCGCTTCGCTTCGTGGCTACATCGCAACTTTTCCTCCACGCTCTCAGCCTCACGAGCTTTTCACAACGGTATGGCCAAAGCATAGTCAAAATCACGAAATCACGTTTATTTTTTTAGCAACGTCAGGCCACTATACACGTTAGCCAAGCACCGTTTGCTTGCGAGTGGGGCGTATACCGTTGCAAAAAGCTTGTGAGGCTTCGAGCGCTCCGGAAAAGTTGCGATGTAGCCACTCCGCTTCGCTCCGTGGCTACATCGCAACTTCTCCTCCACGCTCTCAGCATCACGAGCTTTTCACAACGGTATGGCAAGTATCCTTATCCTTAAAAAAAACTTATAAATGATCATAAAATGTCCATTGGCACTTCTCCCGAGGCTCTCAGATGATTTTGAAGCCAGTTATGAGCGAAAATGTGAAGATTTCGATATGATGACGAATTCGAAGATTGCGAAATCCGAGCACGGGAGGTCGTTTGGCACTTCTCCCGAGGCTCTCAGATGATTTTGAAGCCAGTTATGAGCGAAAATGTGAAGATTTCGATATGATGACGAATTCGAAGATTGCGAAATCCGAGCACGGGAGGTCGTTTGGCACTTCTCCCGAGGCTCTCCGATGATTTTGAAGCGATTTATGATCGAAAATATGAAGATTGCGAAATCCGAGCACGGGAGGTCGTTTGGCACTTCTCCCGAGCCTCTCCGATGATTTTGAAGCGAGTTATGAGCGAAAACGTGAAGATTTCGTAATGATGACGAAATCGAAGATTGCGAAATCCGAGCACGGGAGGTCATTTGGCACTTCTCCCGAGCCTCTCCGATGATTTTGAAGCGAGTTATGAGCGAAAATATGATGATTTCGTAATGATGACGAAATCGAAGATTGCGAATTCCGAGCACGGGAGGTCGATTGGCACTTCTCCCGAGGCTCTCCGATGATTTTGAAGCGAGTTACGAGCGAAAACGTGAAGATTTCGCAATGATGACGAAATCGAAGAATGCGAAACAATTGCTGTAGGTGGAAAGCGCTTACGATTCTGAGTCAATTGACACTATTCCCGATCTTTACTGACGATTTTGAGCTGAATAAGGCGCGAGAAACGACTTATTGTATAAGGATGACGAAATGTTGCATAGTGATGACGAAATTTATATTGATTTTTGAAAAGCTCTTCGAGAGGGTTCGAATGGTCAAGGACTTGTCCTCGGGCGATGAGTTTAAAGCGAGTTATGAGCAAAAAACGAAAGCGTGACACTCAAGCGGACAGACAGACAGACAACGTCACACACAGATAGACATTATGGTTTGGTAATCTTTAGTAACTCGTTTACTGTTTCTACGAGCAGCGAGAGAGCGCGCAATTTGAATAGTCTCATGATCGATTTCGTGTGACTACTACTCACCCTGGCGAAGGATTCGTCTTAGTAGAAACCGCGCTTGTGCAGCTTGCTGTCCGGCTCGGCAATGTACCTGAGAAATGTACAACTACTGTTTGTTAGGTGTCTAGATCGCGGAGAGCGGATATTTGATAATATTTTTCAAGAATATAACGAGAAACTATTGAAACAGACGAACGCATTCCAAATATATCGAGCAAGTGAACCATACCCGAGTATTACAATACAAAACTTGCACGCTCTCAGAAGATGGAGTGAGTGTACTGATTTATACCCAAGGGGTATACTAGTGATGAAAAATCGGAAACGACACTCCTCAACTCGCGTGATCTCTCGTCTTTCAGAGAAACGAGAGAGAAAAAAATGCAAATTGAGGAGGGTCGGTTTCCGATTGTCCATTGCTACTGGATACCGACACATTATCTGGATACTGTCTGTAATCAGTTATTTTTGAACGATGATGGGATGCATCAGTTTAGTTTCAAATGACATTTAAGACCGCACCTCAGAACCTTTTCAGTAATCACCTCCTGTTCTCTTGTTGACAAAAACATTTGAATAAAACGTGATTTCATGCCATTTATAGGGGTGTCCCGAAAGTTCGTTTAAAATATCGAGAAAAAAAATTTCTCAATTGTGGTAGGGCCAATCCGGCACAGCAAAATTGTATCGATTACATCAACTAGTGATCTTCAATTTCGGCATTTGAGGCTGATTGAAAAGTGGACCGTTTGATAGCGACGGCTTTGAGAAAATCAGTCAGAAAAGTTACCACATGAAAGATTTCACATAAAAAATAATTACTACGTTTATCTAAGAGGAAAAAATCCAGTGATTACATCTAACGAGGTGTATACTGGAAAGGGTCAATTTGAGAGCTATTCCAGAATTCTCAAATTTTTTGCATCATCACAATGCAACTTTCCAATTCCCACATATTTTTAGCTTTTTGGTCGATTTTGATATCAGCAAGGCGCAAACGATTGCAAACATTGTAAAACAAATAATTATTGCATTTTGAGCGAAATTGATAACTCGAAAATTTTACAAAAAAATTAAATGTGAAAAAGCGTTTAAATCGACCCTCGAAATTAGCATTTTTAAACAAAAAAAGCTTTGCTTTAAACCTCGATCGAGATCAAAATAATTTGAAACGTGCAAATTAAAGCATCGTCGTACCTACTACTGTGGTATGTGTTCGGGCTTCGATGGATCATCCTTCACTGAGATAAAAAAACATGAAGTGTTTGGTTCCAAACTCAGCATTTTATTTTTTTCCAGTCGTGTTAGTGAACATTATCCCAAAATTAAGGTCGCATAAATTAGTACTGGGGCACACTCACTCGACAGTAATGAGAGATGGGATTTATGTCTCATTGGTTTCTTAAAATAAATAAAAGAAAAAATTAAACGAACTTTCGGGACACTCCTATACACAAAAATGACTTCAGGATAGACTATCCTGGATAGTGATGTCGTTTCGGTTCTCGACTCTCTTCGTTCTGCACACTCGTTTGTATGTCTGACCAGTGAGAGATTGTGCGAAAAGGAGAGAGCAAACACGAAACGGTTTCCCCACTGCAAGATATCCCCTCCGATTGGAATTTAATCGAGTCGGGCGGATCTACGTCGAAACAAGAGCAGGAGCACATGTGGTGATGAAGTGCAAGTAGTGAGTGGCTTAATTTTGGAATTTTTGAAATTAATCAAATTATCTATTCAGCCAATTTACTATACTTACTTCTATGGGTTCAATTTGATTGACATATTCTGAGATCGGCTTCATAATGGATCAAACGGAAAAAAGATCAAGACGATGACTATTCTTGATTAGGTTTCTCAAATTATTCATAATCTTTAGTGGCCGCCTCACGTATTATTCGCCCTGTTGCCAGTTCAAAAAAACCAATATCGTCTTCTGAATATTTCATGTGAGGATGGTGTGATTACCCCGGGAATATCTCAAGAATTTAAAGCGCCATGAACTGATTAATAATAAAAAAGATTAATAAAAAAACGATTCTCATACAGCTACTCCGTCAACGACTTGGCCAAAAAGCTCGTCGAGGGGGTTCGAATGGTGCTGGAATTGAGAGCTTGGGATAAGTTTGAACAAAGATATGACCAAAAATGTGAAAATTTCGTACTGATGACAAAATCTCAAATTTGTTAATCTTTGCATGGGAAGTCGATGTGTACCTTTCCCAAGTCTCTGACTTTGAAGTGACTTATGAGCGAAAATTTTACTATTTCATAGTGATTACGAAATCTCAAATTTTGTGTATCTTTGCATGGGAGGTGGGCTAACACTTCTCCCGAGGTTCTCCGATGAATTTGAAGCTTTGAGCTCACTACCGAAAACTTGTAAAAAAAATTTCGGTAGTACCGAAAATCATAGGCAAAATTTCGGTAGTACCGATACCGAAACGACATCCCTAGTGACTATAGAGAGTGGTCTATTATTGGAAATGCCCCTGATCGAAGTGTGGGGAATTCGATTATTATCGTGATTTTCATATAGTGAATGCCTCATCAAAGAGTTTTGGACGATGCAATTTGGACGATGTTTTTAATAAAGTTAAGCGACCGATAAACATATCTCGAAATAGCGCATTTTACACTATAACCTGGAAGAGCCACATCTACATATCCCGGAGAACATTCACATAGACTGCTTATATACAAAGTATTTACAAAAGGTTTGATCGATTCAGGTAGATATGATAGACATTCCCGCAAGCTTTTAGGAACCCATTCCACATACAAGTGCATTACAGAATCTATTCTAAACTAGTTACCATTCCAAACCAAACTCCCGAAGTGCCACGTCGGGGCAGCGTCGGATCTCCGATCTCAAGACACCACAGGCAACTTTCCGTGCTGTTTTGGTTGTTTGATTTATATGTTTTTCAACTTCTCGGGAGTGTATGTTAAGGATGGAAGACGGTAGTAATGCCAAATTGGAAATAACTCTTCTCAAATAGCGTGCCATCTCGCCGGTCAGAGCAACGAGAGAGTGTGTGAAAAGAAGAGGGTCTATTTCCGAGTTGACGTTATCTCTCGTGGAAGGTAGTGATGCCTGATCTAACAGTGCTCTCTTCATGCCTCACACTATCTCGTTGGTCAGATAAACAGAAAAGTGTGCCATATGGAGAGAGGCATCATTTATTCGATCTGGCATCATTAGTGGACGGGTGGAGAGAGATCACTTATTCCGAACGTCACCTCACTCATTCTATGGGAAATCATCCGTACTTCGATATTCTATCATTTTTTTCTCTTTTCTCATCTGAAAAATTAACTTCGCACAATATATTGGCATACCGTACCATGTTGAACTGCTCTACTAATATTCGTGGTAGTGATGGCAAATCGACATCATGCTCTCCTCTATTCGCACGCGCTCTCGCCTGTTAGAGAAACGAGAGTGTGTGCGAAAAGAGGAGAGTCTGATGCAGATTATCATCGCTAAAGCGAGGTTAGTCGTTCATTCAACAACCAAACTAGTGATGGCAAATCGGCATCAGACTCTAATGATTTCGAATATTGTCTAGTTTCTCTGAGTGAACGCGAAATGAGGAGAGTCGTTGCCGTTCTGACATCGCTACTCTTGACATAACAACAGCTGGTGTTAGCAAGAAAGAGTCAACAAGGAATGAATGAAAGTGGGACTAGAGTGAAGTTGGAAGACCGTTGTGAGATCCGTAATGCTCCGCCAAGCTTACATTTTTGAAAGGTTGAGCTGAAAAATTGTTTCCGTGTAGTTAACTGATCGCTATTTGGCCATTGCTCCGAATTTTGACGAAATTCGTCGCATTTTATATCATGTCTAGGAGTACTGTCATCCCACCATAAACGTACAGATCAATGCAGTGGCAGTATCGTTTCATGATTACATTAGAACCTAGTATTGCACAGATCAGTCGTATTTCATCGATCACTCGTTGGTTGACTGATCTAGGGGAAAGAGGCAGATCGAAAGATCACTAAATGGAACGTCATTCTGACATGAATTGGTATCACGTCATCGCACACCCGCCCCCGGAGAGATCATATAATTAGAGGGGGTTCGTCACTATTTGTATTCTTTCATTTTGTGGTTACCATCATTTTGATGCCTTTCATTACCTTCTGGCCCTGCACAACCATTTAATACACTGGGTGAAATTCATTTCAGTCTTTCCTTTTTTCTGTCCCATTTGGGGATTAGAACGACTAAAACTCATTCCTAACTTATTCTAACTGAAAATTAACATCGATTCCTATCTGTTCCTGACATAATAGTGAAAGCAACCGCTACTTGTTATAATTATGTTATCTCTCCCTGTCGGTCGATTTATCGCTCCGGCGATCTTTAATGAAAGGCTGTCAGGAGGGCGAACAACTTTTGCTTGATTTCTCACCGGTCAGAGATACGAGAGTGTGTGAAAAGATAATTCCCTTTTGCGATTGCTAATCGGAGGCTGTCAGAAGGACAAGGACTCTCTCTTTCTGACCACTGACCTAAACTACAGTGATGTTTTGACGTGAGCAAACTACGTTTGTAGCTAATTCACTTGCTTATTTGACTAGCGGGGTGCTCACGTACTCAATTTGCTCTCAATTGGTTCTCATTTCTCTCTCTTTCTTTTTCATTTCTCGTCTTTCTCTTCGCCATGCGCTGCCGCCGGAGTTTGTAGGGAAAAGGTAGATCGTCTTCTTGGATTCCTGGGACTTCACTTTGTTCTTGACTTCCCGAATAATGATCGAAACGTCCAATCAGTTCCCTGTGTACATTTAGCCAGTGAATAGCCGTTAGGGGTGCCAAATCGGATCTTTTTCCCCTCGTTTCACGTTCTCTACCGAATTTCGAACCGTGGAGAGATCACAATAATGGATGAGAACCGCTACTGATTCCCTAGTTATCCGTGTGTATTCTAGTCACAACTTTCCTCGTTTCCATCTCCCCTAGAGGAGAGAAGAGAAAAGTCCCGCGTCTATTCTCGATGCGCAGTGTTTAGCCGGCGAGAGAACAGTGTCCCCATCTAATCACTCCACTCTTCTCGTCCCAGTGTGTCTAAGCGATAGGAATGGAAAGAGAGACGTCGCCCTAGAAATGGCGCCGTCGAGGGCGAGTTCATAGCGTTTGATGCGTCTACGTTTGCTCGTGGTCCTGTGGCCTAATGGATAAGGCGTCGGTCTCCTAAACCGAAGATTGCAGGTTCGAGTCCTGCCAGGATCGAAATGTTTTGCGGACTTTTTGTTTGCCTTTAGTCACAGTTATCTGCGTGTTTTCCGCGTTTCAACTGTGCAAATATTGACTTTTCTTGTTCAGTCCCGGGATTATCTTTCTGCTCCTATTCTTTCGGCCATTATGGCGCATTTAGCGCCCCTTCTGTCGTGACTTCCCTCGAAAACTGCGCGAAAACTTTGTTCGAGGGCTGGTGAGAGATCATTTCGCTGGAGGAGATCGATTTCGCGTAGAAAGCGAAGGAATTCTCACAATCGCTATATAAGCGGTTAACTCCATTATCCAGTTTAGGTTCCAACGTTTGCCTCTCTTCCCCATTGTTCAAATATTCAGAGGTCGACTGTTAGATAAAAGAGAAGATTGCCATTGTAATAGGGGCGATCGCGATGTCTGGAACGCTAGTGCACCCGACTCATCGCGTCAGATAATTGCTCTCAATCCGCTATCCTCTCCTCTCGCCTCACTCCCGATCCAATTCCGCTCAAAATTGAACCTTCCTCTTCTCATTTCGACATTCCGCACTCACGTTGTACCTCAACCCAAAAATAAAAAGTGCGTAGCGTCCCCTCGAAATAGTAACTTGGCGTGAAATATGAACGCGGAAGAGTGATAGCCAAATCTCGCGCACTGAATTGTACCAGGCTCGTCTCAACAATAGATAATTGCGCATTCCGCGCTCTCCACTAGCCGATCCAACCCGGGATGTAATAGCCTCTGCCCCTCCTCCCACTGATCTCGATGGCTCTTCCGGAACATTGACTCTTGTTCGCTTCCTACTTCGAAAGTCACTGATTGCGTCATCACTAGGTAAGGGGTGGTTAGAACCAACTCAATAGCTCTTCAAAACTAGTACTTCCTGTGAACGATAGTCGTTGCATAAACTCAGGCAAGAATACCCCCATCCCCCATGTGCTTAGCATGTGAATGTGTGTGAGCTCGCCTATGATCAGAGAAACGAGTTCATCCGTTGCGAACTCGAGTCGTCACTAGTGATCCCAAATCATTTCGCGTGCTATCTCGTCGGTCAGAGAAACGAGATAGCACATCAATTGAGGATAGCCGGATGCAGATTTGTCACTAATCAACTTAGTTCGGACGATGGATATGATAAGATCGACGACTATCGCGGAAAAGTTCATAACAAGAACAGCCCTCCTTCCTCCTTCTCTGACCTTTCACTCAACTATCCGATCTGGTTCTCAGGGAAATGTCGCCGTTCCTTACTCGTTTTCGGCAGTAATCGCATTATTTAAAATAAAAGTACTGCTTAAATGTTATATTTTCAGCCATGTTCGACTCAAAACCTATGACGCCGTCGTCGAGGTCCAGTAAATCGGTGAGATCGCATTTTTTTCAATCCGGAATTATCGAAACCGGAAGTTATTATCAATCTTCCTCGATTCTCCCGAGTAATCACTGTACCTATTCTCTCTTGTTGACTATCTCAGAGGGTTTCCGTTACTGTCGACATAATGATTCATCTCTCGAAAACATGTTTTCGATTTATTATTGCCCTTCCGATGAGCATACTTACTCAAGTAGAAACGCAAACAAACCTCTAGCGAGAGAAACGTTTCCTAATCGCTGGTAGTGTGTTGGTGGTAAATGATGAGATCAGAGATCAAAGATCAAAGATCAAAAACTAAAGATCGAAGATCAATTCCAGCTCGCGTCCACCGCCTCCACGTACACGGTCCACGAGGCGATCGAGTGCGTCGGCTTCGGCCGATTTCAGATCATCATGAGCATCCTGGCGGGATTCGCGTGGGTGAGTGCGAGTTTGATGCTTGGGATGGATTTGGGATGGGTCAGTGAAGGTATTACGTCACTAGCTCATTCCCCGTCACCCTTACTTTTTGCTATGTGTTTGGTCAGCGCCACTAAAATAGGTTTCATTATTATCAAGACAAATATTGACGTGAAATCAGATGAGTTTCATGGAAATCATTTGAGCATACCGAGTCTGAGTTGAGTAATTGCATAATGTCTTTCGGTGAAAACACAAACAAATATATAAAATGAATAAAATAAAGTAATACAGATGGCCGACTCGATGGAGGTGATGCTGCTCTCCCTTCTCACGCCCGCCCTCGTCTGCGAGTGGGGCATCACGCCCGCCCAACAGGTACGTGTGGTGTTATGGCGCAATTTGATAAACGTCGCCGCGCACGCAATGCAATCTTTGACTGAAAATTAGTGAATACGCATACATCTTCCGTTTACGATATTTTTGTTTTCTACACCAAACCACCGAACTATCCCAGGGAATATGAACGCTATGAATTGAAGAATCCACGAAACTCAACGAAAAACATTTTTAGGAATTGTAACTTTTTGCTTTTTGACATAAAAAAAACAAATCAAAAACTTATTCTGCGTGTGAGCAGGCGACGTTTATCATGAACGTCACCATACATCCCACGACACCCCACTACTTGCAGGCGTTGAGCACGACGTGCGTGTTCGCGGGCTGGGCGCTTTGCTCGCCGGCCTGGGGCTGGTTCTGCGATCGATACGGGAGGAAGAAGGTGGGTCCGAGTGGAAAATCGAAACTACAGTACCCCCAGTAGCACAGTAATCAGAAGGAAATCGTAAATACCGAATCCTGATCGATAATCAAAAAAATACCGTAATCCACAGGGTCTGTTCCTCTCCGCGCTCATCTGCAGCAGTTTCGGCATCGCGACAGCGACGGCGACGAGTTTCACGATGTTCGTCGTCCTGCGTGGTGAGGATGGGCGACGATTACCAATTTGATCAATCCTGTAGAAAATTGCATTGGGTGTGCGAGGGCGACGATTATCACAACACTATTTTCGATTTTCAAAATTTATTAAATCCTTTTAGGCTGTGTCGGACTGGCGATTGGAGGCATCACACAGATGTGAGTTATCATGATTAAAATCAAAGTTCATAAGATCGGAAACGGGATCATTCCCGTCATGTTGTACTTGTTGACATACGATTCCTCGTTGAACTTTCACCAAAGAAACTAGTTACAAAACGATAAACTTTACCCAAGTTACGAATTTCGCTGGACTTTGACGCTTGCCGTACATTTCCCTGTCACGTGTTGAGCAAAACAAGAGCGGTAAAGAGCGATCTAGTGTGACATCGCCGAGGAAAGTGCCGATTCGGGGTGCCATTTTGCTTTTTCGATGAAAAAAATTAATGGATAGGGAGTAACATTTCGATCGCGATCTCTACAATGGAACCGATCGGAGTTCATTTACGAAAGCGTGAAGGAGAAGAGAAAAATGAAAGGTTCTCATTTCATGATCATTGGGAACCACAGTAAAAAGAGATCCAAATGGTCTGGTGATATCATGGGATTGGGAAATGGTTGGTTAGGCAACACAATTTCAAGTTTAAGGGAAACAACATTATTAATTATTAATTTAATTTACAGATGCACAATCTACACTGAGTTCCTGCCGACGAAGAAGCGAGCGGGATGCATCGTCATGCTAGAGGTGAGCCGGGAAATGGGAGATTTAGAGCCGAGAATTCGAAAACACAAATAGAAGTAGCTCTGTCGGGCGCCATACAGTAATCACTAACAATATCGAGATATTGCAGTTCTTCTGGGCGATCGGTGCGGCGGTGGAAGCGGTGATCGCGCTATTGGTGATGCCGACCCTGGGTGAGTGGAAAATTGAAGATCAGATATCAGAGATCAAAGATCAGTGGTCGCAAAGTTAAAGATCCGAACAAATAGTCAAATCCGATCTAACCGAAATTCATTCGATCTTTACACAATCGAAATGTGGTTCGGTAATCCTTCAATTACTTGAGTTGTTCATTTCTTTGATTAGCCTTCGGCATCTTTTCATTCAAAGAAAATAATTATGAAAAAAGGGAAGAGAGATGAGAGGCATCGAAAATCAACTATGATAATTGTTTCACCTCAATGCTCTAACGATACTGTAACCGTTAGCGCTTTGAGGAATCTGGACTAGAAAACACTACCAGTACAGATCTTTCCAAAATTGATTATAAATCAATTTCTTCAGGTTGGCGTGGTCTGGTCGTGTGCTCCTCGTTACCGCTGCTCATCTTCGCATTCTGTTGCATTGTGAGTTTATTATTTTACTATCTTAATAAATTGAATTGCCTGTTTGCCACATTAATACTATGTAGCTTGAAATTATTTTCAAATTAAATTAAATATTCATTTTCAGTGGCTGCCCGAGTCCGCTCGCTTCTACGTAGCTCACGATGAGCGGGACAAAGCCAAAACGGTAAATATTTCCGATTCATTTTCGAAACCTTTTTTTCTTAAAAAAAATCGATATCAGTAGTGTCACGGCAATCTCCACCATTGTAATGAGGAGAATGTGAACATTTTTAAAAAAATGTTTTAAAAATAAGGTTCTCGAGCGCGTCGCTCGCTACAACAATAAGGACCTGCCCGAGGGAGCTCTGGTGGCGGATTATATCGAGCAAGATGAGAAGGTGAAAAAATATATAATATAATTTCGAAATTATTTATTTATATATTCTTCATAGTTGTATTACATAATACTTTTCAGTATCCGAAGAAGAGATCGGGCATCCTCGCTCTGCTCGAGAAACCACTTCTCATCACCACTTTGCTCATTTGGCTGGTGTGGTGAGTGTTTTTGAGTGATTTCCGGACATCGCGTATACTGTGAAAAACTTCAATTTAATGTAGGGTATGCGTGCTCTGTGCTAGAAGATGGGTCCTTAGAAAATATAAAGGTCTCATCAGAATAGAACGATCCGTAAAAATGTTCTTGGGACCCGTCTTCTAACCCAGAGCCGATATGCGTCTCCACATACTTTAAAGGAGGTAATCCACGACCATTTGGCTGTATGAGTTTTCGAGTTGAGATTGTGGGGATCTGGTACCCGACCACACTTCCGAAACTCCCATGTTCTGAGGTCTCGTTTAAACTGAACTATGAGAAATTGGCTGTATGCCAAGCGGGCCTGACAATGCAGGCAACGAGAGAGGGATAAGGGGACAATGAAGAGACCACGCATGCAAATTGTTTCGATCATCTGGGCCTTGCGATTTGCATGCGCGGTCGTGTGACGACTCCTTTAAGATTATGAGGACATTGGGTAGTCTGAGGGAATTGCAAGCGCAAAATTTGAAATTAAATTTTGAAAAGTATATATTTCCAGGATGATGAACGCCTTCTCCTACTATGGCATGACACTCTACACGACGAAACTGTTCCAGTCAACTGACACGTGTCATGGGGGCAGTGAGGCAAATGCACAGTGAGTAATTATGTTTCTCTGAATTTTTGTGGATCATCACTAGACGTTTCCAAATAATTAAATTTTCATGAATCATTAACATTTTGGCTAAAGAAGAAATGTAAATCGAGTAAAATTCCAGTTCTTGGGATAATGAAAACTATTGTTTAGCCACAATCGCACCTCCCTGTGCATTCCACTCAAGCAGGAAGACTACGTCGACATCATCGCCACCTCCTTCTCGGAAGTGCCAGGTGCATGGTGTGGTCGAGTATGACTACGTTTGATAAACGTCGTTCGTGCTCACGCAATGCAAAATTTAACATGAATCCTGCGAAATTGACAGTCTTTGATCTGCTAAAAAACTGCCAGCCCGATGCGGGGCTCGAACCCGCGACAGCCAGATTAAGAGTCTGGTGCTCTACCGACTGAGCTAACCGGGCAGATGTGCGATTCCCGCTAAAACTGCAACATTCTCTTTTTGTGCACCGATTCCTAATTCGAGAATCCTTATCGAAAATTGCATTGCGTGAGCGCTGGTGACTTCTATCACGACACCACTCTAATCAGATTATTTCTCAGGTTTGATCCTCACTTTCCTGCTAATCGAGCGACTCGGCCGGAAGCTCACCATGAGTCTGCAGGTATTTGTTTAATTGTTTAATTAATTAATTAAATATTTGCAGTTCCTCTTCTTCGGAATTGCCAACTACCTGCTCTACTTCTGCATGAGCCGG
Organism: Pristionchus entomophagus; assembly: GCA_036245825.1. Taxonomy (NCBI): domain Eukaryota; kingdom Metazoa; phylum Nematoda; class Chromadorea; order Rhabditida; family Neodiplogasteridae; genus Pristionchus; species Pristionchus entomophagus. Next base: position 45,262,677 of record BTSX01000004.1, on the reverse strand, counting down.
TTGGTTTTGATATTTTTGTTTGTTACAAATTCATCTATGTTTCACGTCGATTCGAGAAAGACTGAGTTGAGCGATATTTCAATGGTTTCCTTGGTATCAGTATTCAAACATAAACAATAATGAAAAGCTCGAGACAATCGAGAACTCATTGGTCGTTAGTTGTCGTTGATCTTTGATCTCTCTCAGATCGGTGATCGTGTGGATTCTGTTCGTGGCGCGCGCCTTCATCGCCGGCGCCTTCCAGACGGCGTACGTCTACACGCCCGAGGTGTATCCGACGCCGATGAGGTGAGAACAGGGCGACGAATACTAATTTCGGCTTCACGGTCGAAAATTGCATTGCGTGAGGGTGCGCGACATTTATCACCACACTACAACGTATTTCAGGGCACTCGGCATCGGCACGGCCTCGGCGTTTGGCCGCATGGGCGCCATGGTGACGCCGTACGTCGCGCAGGTTCGTGGTATTTGTAGCTTGATCTTTTATATCTGATCATTTCCAGGTGGTCGCCGACTACAATCTAGTCTACGCCACTCTAATCTACGGCTCGACCGGACTGATCGGCTCGCTCGCCGCCTTCCTCCTCCCTATAGAGACGGCCGGCCGACAGATGATGGACACCCACTGATGCACACAACGGAGGGCGGCGATTACCAATTCCCGTGATCCTGTCAACAATTGCATTGCGTGCGCCTCGGCGACGTTTCCCAGTACACAATAGCCAAGACAAATATCTCCCCCGCTCGATCGTGTTCCCACTACTCGAAGATCTCAACACTAGCCTTTGCAATGACTTTACGTTGTGTCGGATAAATTGTGCATGATGATCAATCAATCAATCAATTTATCATGTCAGGCAATAGATGCTCAGAAGGGGATGAGTCGGCGGTATTCTTCATAAGTTGTAGACCACTAGTTAGCGCCAATAGCTCGCTTCAAGTCGTCTCTCCAGCGCACTCTAGGTTTGCCCTGGGGGCGGTTCCTGTTGTATGGCGTCCAGACGGTAGTCGCGCGACTCCATTGATCCAAGTCCATGTTCCGTACCTTGAGAGCCCAGCGAGCCTTGCGTTTCAATCCCTCCTCGACCCAGTCTCGCAGTTTTGTGATACCTCGCACGCGGTCGTTTCTCCATCGGTCCCTCAGCGAAACTCCAACCATTTTCCTTTCCATCTTCCTTTGAGTCACACTCAATCTCTCCTTATCGCTCGATCGTAGTGCCCATACTTCGCTTCCGTAGAGTACTGTAGATGTGACGCAGCTTTCGAAAAGTTTTCTCCTGGTCTTCATGGGAAGTAGGCGGGATGAGAGGAGACTTGAAAGCTTGCTCCATACCAGCCGAGTCGGATCCGGTGTTCTATTTCATCCGAGTGATCGAGGGGAAGGGAGATTCTTCCTCCAAGATAGGTGGCAGACTCGGTGAATTCAAACTTCAGATTGCCGATGGTGATTGGGGCTCGTGTAGTGGTGCATGAGGTGAGCAGATTGGTCTTAGAGGCATTGACTTCGAGACCTACTCTACTGCAGGCACCCATCAACTTCTTCAACATCCTTTCCAGTTCCGGTCGTGACTTGGCGATGAGAGCCACGTCATCTGCGTACTCCAGATGGCTCAGGTTCCTCCCGTCTATCCGAATCCCGTCGCTTTCCCAGTCGATGTCATCCATTGCCGAACGAAGAACCACGTTAAAGAGACGAGGAGACAGAGTGTCTCCTTGGCGGACTCCTCTTCGAACGGTTACTGGGACTAGATCTTCGTTGACGCGGATGAGGGTGGAAGACGATTCGTAGATGCGACGGAGAAGATGAACGAGGGTCGTATGGCATCCAGCTGACCAGAGAGACTGCCAGACAGCGCTCCACTCTACGGAATCGAAGGCCTTCTTGAAGTCGAAAAACGCGAAGTAGATGGGAATACCGTACTCAGAGGTCTTTTCTGCTATCTGCTTGATGGAATGCAGATTGTCGAGTGTGCTGTGCCCGCACCGGAACCCGGTTTGGGTGGGCGACTCAGCCTCTTCAAGCACCACCTCGAATCTTTTCAGGATACACCTAGTGATGGTCTTGAGGGTTACGGTAAGGAGGGAGATGGGTCGAAAGTTTCCGATATTGGTAGGATCTCCTTTCTTGTAAAGTAAGGAGACTACTGCTTCAGCCAAATTATCGGGAACTGGATCTCCAGCTACCAAGCGGTTGAGAAGGTCCGCGATCACAGGAGCGAGGTAGTCTTGCATTGTAGATCATCCCGGGTAGGATGCCGTCGGAACCAGGGGAGTGGCCGCATTTAAGAAGAGACATCGCGTGCCGAGTCTCGTCTGGAAGGAAGGGAGCCAGAGGGTAGGTTGGGATCGAAGGGACTGCGAGGGGTAGCTGTACTCCGGGGGTGTAGAGATCCTCGTAGAAACGCTTGACCGCTACCGTAGTTGCACCCTGAGAGAGTGCACCAGTGGTAGGATCGGGAACGAGAAGACGCTTCCTGGAGGATTGGAGATTCAGCGTCACCTTCACTATGCTCCTTCCCATGGTCGCTGCGTGCCGGGCTTGAGCCTCCTTGCGCCTTCTGATGTCATCGACGAGGCTCATTCGGGCTGCTTTGCACGTGGTGGAGTAGGCGATGTTTCCATTCGAGAGGGATTGCAGTTGGCGGCGCGTGGCTAGGAGTCTCCGGTCGCAGGGGATATCCAGGGTGGGATCTTGCGCACTCTCCAAAAGTCGCTTGCTGCGGTCTCAGTGAATGCCCGGATGGAGTGGTAGGCATCGGCAGCAGAGGCGGGGCGGGTGAGAGGCACTGACGCGAGAAGATTCGCGTTGGCAGTAAAAGAGGCTCGGTCAAGATCAAACCTCTCCCTGCATCTTTTGTGCTTTTTGTGCATGATGTGATAGTGGGAATGTAATACTCAGACTCTAATGTCATTTATTCGCGTACGAGTGTATTTTGTGAACTATGATCGATGAAACTGGTTACAATACGATTAACTTTACCAATATTACGAAATTTGCTCTACTTTGACCCGACCATTCGATAACATTTTGCTCCCTCTCACGTGCTGAACATAACAAGAGCGGAAAAAATAACGACTGAGGGTGACATCATTAAAAAATTGGATAAGGAGCAACATTTTGGTCGCGATCTCTAGAATGAAATCCCGATCTGTATGAAGAGCCGGGAAATTAGGAAAGACAGATCCGTGAATTAGGAGAGCCAAAGCCGTGAAAGAGGACCGGCGATGGCACGTGAGCATGGATCATGGAAATAGTTTCCAAAATCAGTCAAATATTGCAGTTATTCTGTGCGATCGGCGATGCGGTGGAGAGGTCATCGCACTCGTAGTGATGCCGACTTTGTGTGAGTCGACGAATGGATATACGATATTAGAGATCGAAACGATCATTGGGCGCAAAGTGAGAGGTCCGACATTATAAACAAACTGATCGCGCCGAGTTTCAAACGAGTTTCATCCGAATTCCATTTTGGATGCGTTTCACACAATCTGTAAATGCTCGCTTAATCCCTTCCATAGAGAGCGTTTATTCATTGAATAATACAAAATCATAATTATGAAAAATTAAATGTCTATTTCCAGCCACAACCGCACCTCCCTGTGCATCCCGCTCGAGCAGGAAGACTACGTCGACATCATCGCCACCTCCTTCTCGGAAGTGCCAGGTGTGTGGTGTGGTCGAGTATGACGTGCTCACGCGATGCAAAATTTGACATAAATCCTGCGAAATTGGCAGTCTTTGATCTGCAAAAAAATGCCAGCCCGATGCGGGGCTCGAACCCGCGACGCGATGTTTGACCAAGGAGTACCTTGTCGAAAATTGCTCAAGCAGGAAGACTACGTCGACATCATCGCAACCTCTTTCTCGGAAGTAGCAGGTTCGTGGTGTGGTCGAGTATGACGACGTTTGGTAAACGTCGCACGTGCTCACGCAATGCAAAATTTAACATGAATCCTGCGAAATTGATAGTTGTTGATAAGCAAAAACTGCCAGCCCGATGCGGGGCTCGAACCCGCGACAGCCAGATTAAGAGTCTGGTGCTCTACCGACTGAGCTAACCGGGCAGATATGAGGTTCCCGCCAAAACTACAGCATTCTCTTTCTGTGCGCCGATTCCGACACCGTTCCTTATTCAATGCTCCAAATTGCATTGCGCGAGCACGGTCGCCGTTTACCACCGCACAACACCACAAGGTTATTTCTCAGGCTTGATCCTCACTTTCCTGATGATCGAGTGACTCGGCCGGAAACTCGCCATGAGGTTATTTAAAAGTCGAATAATTTATTTATTTATTTAAATTATCAATTAAATAATAGATTATATTATTTCTTTGCAGTTTCTCTTCTTCGGCTTCTGCATGAGCAGGTTGAGTTTATCTCTTTTTTTCGTTGTCAATCTACCTATGTTTGACCCCGATTATACAATGACTGAGTAGAGCGATATTACAATGTTCGTGCCAACTGTTCTCTAATGAATCACAAAACATCTGGGTTCGTAACAATTCCTAACGACACAAATACTCGTGGTCGTGGTTTGACATGTGTTTCATCAACATCATATAGTTTCTGAGTTGAGTGGAATATCAATACCAGATCATCATCATTCACAAAACATCTTTATTCATTGTACCATGATCTCTCACAGGTCGTTCATCGTGTGGATTCTGTTCGTGGCGCGCGCCTTCATCGCCGGCGCCTTCCAAACGGTACGTCTACACGCCCGAGGTGTACCCAACGCCGATGAGGTGAGAGCAGGGCGACGATTACCAATTTCGCCTTTCATGTCGAAAATTGCATTGTGTGAGGGCGGCCGACGTTTATCACCACAACACACTTCAGAGCTCTCGGCATCGGCACCGCCTCGGCGTTAAGCCGCATGGGCGCATTGTGACGCCGTACGTCGCGCAGGTTTGTGATATTTGTAGTTTGATCTTTGATCTCAGATCTGTGATCTCTTCCAGGTGGTCGCCGACTACAATCTAGTCTACGCCACTCTAATCTACGGCTCGACCGGCCTGATCGGCTCGCTCGCCGCCTTCCTCCTCCCAATAGAGACGGCCGGCCGACAGATGATGGACACCCACTGATGCACACAACGGAGGGCGGCGATTACCAAATGCCGTGATCCTGTCAAAAATTGCATTGCGTGCGCTTCAGCGACATTTCCCAATACACTATAGCAAAGACAATTATCTCCCCTCTCGATCGTGTTCCCCCTACTCGAAGATCTCAACACTAGCCTTTGCAATGACTTTACGTTGTGTCGGATAAATTGCACATGGTGCGATAATAAGTGGAAAACGCCGCATGTTCGCCGGTTGAAAAGCGAGCTATAAGTTAGTGTCCGCGCGCTTCTATACTATGAGCGGGAGAAAGAGAAAACGGTGATTTTTTTCGAAATTATAATTTGATGTTTATTGATTCTTCTTCTCGAACCAAAGAGCACCGACGATTGGTGCAACTACAAATTCCAGTATTTTATAATAAGGATGAAACATAAGTGATTTGCGACAAAAACAACTCTATACAAATACATTACATATATTTCTAAAAATAATACAATATTTTGGTACTCGAGCTTGTCGCTCGCTACAACAAGAATGACCTGTCCGAGGGAGATCTGGTTGTGGATTACATCGAGCAAGACGAGAAGGTGGAGATATTTGTTGTTGATTATTTTCCACGGTCAATGCTCCAAAAATTCTACTCGAACAAATGATTCGAAAAATGAGTGAAACATAATTCAATCTCGATTTCCAGAAAAAATCATATTCTATTAAATACCTATGTATAGCACCTGAGGGTAGGGCAGACGTTTCGTTACGGTGAATAACAAAATAAAATAACACTTCGAGGAAGAAAAATTCGACACAAAGATATATTAATTAATAATTCATCACAAACTATGTCTACTTGTCTTGAATCCCATTGTCAGCCAATTTGGCTTTCACTCATATGTAAATTGAAAAACAAGTCGATTAATTCCTGCTGACTTTTACTAGATTGCCCATGTTTCGTATATTTTTGTTCAATCACAGTGCTCTTCGGAAGAACACGTTCGAAAAGGGTTTTATAAAATCTCGGAAATAAACAGGACATGCGTAATACACGTTTTCAGGATGATGAACTTTTCCTACTACGGTATGATACTCTATTAAACGAAGATATTCCAGTCAACGGATACTTGTCATGGAGGCAGTGAGGAGAATGCACAGTAAGTTATTTACTCAACTTTCGGAAATTAGGAACATTTATTTCATTGGAAATGGCACCTCTGTATGAGTAGGGGAATAGTGCAGTGCATACCAGCATTAAAACTTTACTTGAATGGCATTTACAATTTACAATTTGTTTTGTGAATCCCGTTCATGCAGGAAGACCGTGTGGACATCATCGCAACCTCCTTCTCGGTGCGGTGGGGTGTGGCGAGGCTTTGTAAACAGTGCTTGTGTTCAGGCAATGCAAAATTGCGCATGAATCCTCGACAATTTATTATCGACAAGCTGCAAAAAAACTGCTAGCCCGATGCGGGGCTCGAACCCGCGACAGCCAGATTAAGAGTCTGGTGCTCTACCGACTGAGCTAACCGGGCAGATGTGCGGTTCCTGATAAATCAGCAGCATCCTCTTTACGATTTACAATTGCCAATCTGCCAGGTGCTCACAATTTTCATACCAGCATTAAAACTTTACTTGAATGGCATTTACAATTTCCAATTTGTTTTGTGAATCTCGTTCATGCAGGAAGACCATGTGGACATCATCGCAACCTCCTTCTCGCTGCGTTTGGTGTGGCGAGGCTTTGTAAACAGTGCTTGTGTTCAGGCAATGCAAAATTCCGTATGAATCCTCCACAATTTATTATCGGCAAGCTGCAAAAAACTGCTAGCCCGATGCGGGGCTCGAACCCGCGACAGCCAGATTAAGAGTCTGGTGCTCTACCGACTGAGCTAACCGGGCAGATGTGCGGTTAATGATAAATCAGCAGCATCCTCTTTACGATTTACAATTGCCAATCTGCCAGGTGCTCACAATTTTCATACCAGCATTAAAACTTTACTTGAATGGCATTTACAATTTACAATTTGTTTTGTGAATCCCGTTCATGCAGGAAGACCGTGTGGACATCATCGCAACCTCCTTCTCGGTGCGGTGGGGTGTGGCGAGGCTTTGTAAACAGTGCTTGTGTTCAGGCAATGCAAATTTGCGCATGAATCCTCGACAATTTATTATCGACAAGCTGCAAAAAACTGCTAGCCCGATGCGGGGCTCGAACCCGCGACAGCCAGATTAAGAGTCTGGTGCTCTACCGACTGAGCTAACCGGGCAGATGTGCGGTTCCTGATAAATCAGCAGCATCCTCTTTACGATTTACAATTGCCAATCTGCCAGGTGCTCACAATTTTCATACCAGCATTAAAACTTTACTTGAATGGCATTTACAATTTCCAATTTGTTTTGTGAATCTCGTTCATGCAGGAAGACCATGTGGACATCATCGCAACCTCCTTCTCGCTGCGTTTGGTGTGGCGAGGCTTTGTAAACAGTGCTTGTGTTCAGGCAATGCAAAATTGCGTATGAATCCTCCACAATTTATTATCGACAAGCTGCAAAAAACTGCTAGCCCGATGCGGTGCTCGAACCCGCGACAGCCAGATTAAGAGTCTGGTGCTCTACCGACTGAGCTAACCGGGCAGATGTGCGGTTCATGATAAATCAGCAGCATCCTCTTTACGATTTACAATTGCCAATCTGCCAGGTGCTCACAATTTTCATACCAGCATTAAAACTTTACTTGAATGTCATTAACAATTTACAATTTGTTTTGTGAATCCCGTTCATGCAGGAAGACCGTGTGGACATCATCGCAACCTCCTTCTCGGTGCGGTGGGGTGTGGCGAGGCTTTGTAAACAGTGCTTGTGTTCAGGCAATGCAAAATTGCGTATGAATCCTCCACAATTTATTATCGACAAGCTGCAAAAAACTGCTAGCCCGATGCGGGGCTCGAACCCGCGACAGCCAGATTAAGAGTCTGGTGCTCTACCGACTGAGCTAACCGGGCAGATGTGCGGTTCCTGATAAATCAGCAGCATCCTCTTTACGATTTACAATTGCCAATCTGCCAGGTGCTCACAATTTTCATACCAGCATTAAAACTTTACTTGAATGGCATTTACAATTTCCAATTTGTTTTGTGAATCTCGTTCATGCAGGAAGACCATGTGGACATCATCGCAACCTCCTTCTCGCTGCGTTAGGTGTGGCGAGGCTTTGTAAACAGTGCTTGTGTTCAGGCAATGCAAAATTGCGTATGAATCCTCCACAATTTATTATCGACAAGCTGCAAAAAACTGCTAGCCCGATGCGGTGCTCGAACCCGCGACAGCCAGATTAAGAGTCTGGTGCTCTACCGACTGAGCTAACCGGGCAGATGTGCGGTTCCTGATAAATCAGCAGCATCCTCTTTACGATTTACAATTGCCAATCTGCCAGGTGCTCACAATTTTCATACCAGCATTAAAACTTTACTTGATGCGGGGCTCGAACCCGCGACAGCCAGATTAAGAGTCTGGTGCTCTACCGACTGAGCTAACCGGGCAGATGTGCGGTTCCTGATAAATCAGCAGCATCCTCTTTACGATTTACAATTGCCAATCTGCCAGGTGCTCACAATTTTCATACCAGCATTAAAACTTTACTTGAATGGCATTTACAATTTCCAATTTGTTTTGTGAATCCCGTTCATGCAGGAAGACCATGTGGACATCATCGCAACCTCCTTCTCGCTGCGGTGGGGTGTGGCGAGGCTTTGTAAACAGTGCTTGTGTTCAGGCAATGCAAAATTGCGTATGAATCCTCCACAATTTATTATCGACAAGCTGCAAAAAACTGCTAGCCCGATGCGGTGCTCGAACCCGCGACAGCCAGATTAAGAGTCTGGTGCTCTACCGACTGAGCTAACCGGGCAGATGTGCGGTTCATGATAAATCAGCAGCATCCTCTTTACGATTTACAATTGCCAATCTGCCAGGTGCTCACAATTTTCATACCAGCATTAAAACTTTACTTGAATGTCATTAACAATTTACAATTTGTTTTGTGAATCCCGTTCATGCAGGAAGACCGTGTGGACATCATCGCAACCTCCTTCTCGGTGCGGTGGGGTGTGGCGAGGCTTTGTAAACAGTGCTTGTGTTCAGGCAATGCAAAATTGCGTATGAATCCTCCACAATTTATTATCGACAAGCTGCAAAAAACTGCTAGCCCGATGCGGGGCTCGAACCCGCGACAGCCAGATTAAGAGTCTGGTGCTCTACCGACTGAGCTAACCGGGCAGATGTGCGGTTCCTGATAAATCAGCAGCATCCTCTTTACGATTTACAATTGCCAATCTGCCAGGTGCTCACAATTTTCATACCAGCATTAAAACTTTACTTGATGCGGGGCTCGAACCCGCGACAGCCAGATTAAGAGTCTGGTGCTCTACCGACTGAGCTAACCGGGCAGATGTGCGGTTCCTGATAAATCAGCAGCATCCTCTTTACGATTTACAATTGCCAATCTGCCAGGTGCTCACAATTTTCATACCAGCATTAAAACTTTACTTGAATGGCATTTACAATTTCCAATTTGTTTTGTGAATCCCGTTCATGCAGGAAGACCATGTGGACATCATCGCAACCTGCTTCTCGCTGCGGTGGGGTGTGGCGAGGCTTTGTAAACAGTGCTTGTGTTCAGGCAATGCAAAATTGCGTATGAATCCTCCACAATTTATTATCGACAAGCTGCAAAAAACTGCTAGCCCGATGCGGTGCTCGAACCCGCGACAGCCAGATTAAGAGTCTGGTGCTCTACCGACTGAGCTAACCGGGCAGATGTGCGGTTCATGATAAATCAGCAGCATCCTCTTTACGATTTACAATTGCCAATCTGCCAGGTGCTCACAATTTTCATACCAGCATTAAAACTTTACTTGAATGTCATTAACAATTTACAATTTGTTTTGTGAATCCCGTTCATGCAGGAAGACCGTGTGGACATCATCGCAACCTCCTTCTCGGTGCGGTGGGGTGTGGCGAGGCTTTGTAAACAGTGCTTGTGTTCAGGCAATGCAAAATTGCGTATGAATCCTCCACAATTTATTATCGACAAGCTGCAAAAAACTGCTAGCCCGATGCGGGGCTCGAACCCGCGACAGCCAGATTAAGAGTCTGGTGCTCTACCGACTGAGCTAACCGGGCAGATGTGCGGTTCCTGATAAATCAGCAGCATCCTCTTTACGATTTACAATTGCCAATCTGCCAGGTGCTCACAATTTTCATACCAGCATTAAAACTTTACTTGATGCGGGGCTCGAACCCGCGACAGCCAGATTAAGAGTCTGGTGCTCTACCGACTGAGCTAACCGGGCAGATGTGCGGTTCCTGATAAATCAGCAGCATCCTCTTTACGATTTACAATTGCCAATCTGCCAGGTGCTCACAATTTTCATACCAGCATTAAAACTTTACTTGAATGGCATTTACAATTTCCAATTTGTTTTGTGAATCCCGTTCATGCAGGAAGACCATGTGGACATCATCGCAACCTCCTTCTCGCTGCGGTGGGGTGTGGCGAGGCTTTGTAAACAGTGCTTGTGTTCAGGCAATGCAAAATTGCGTATGAATCCTCCACAATTTATTATCGACAAGCTGCAAAAAACTGCTAGCCCGATGCGGTGCTCGAACCCGCGACAGCCAGATTAAGAGTCTGGTGCTCTACCGACTGAGCTAACCGGGCAGATGTGCGGTTCATGATAAATCAGCAGCATCCTCTTTACGATTTACAATTGCCAATCTGCCAGGTGCTCACAATTTTCATACCAGCATTAAAACTTTACTTGAATGTCATTAACAATTTACAATTTGTTTTGTGAATCCCGTTCATGCAGGAAGACCGTGTGGACATCATCGCAACCTCCTTCTCGGTGCGGTGGGGTGTGGCGAGGCTTTGTAAACAGTGCTTGTGTTCAGGCAATGCAAAATTGCGCATGAATCCTCCACAATTTATTATCGACAAGCTGCAAAAAACTGCTAGCCCGATGCGGGGCTAGAACCCGCGACAGCCAGATTAAGAGTCTGGTGCTCTACCGACTGAGCTAACCGGGCAGATGTGCGGTTCCTGATAAATCAGCAGCATCCTCTTTACGATTTACAATTGCCAATCTGCCAGGTGCTCACAATTTTCATACCAGCATTAAAACTTTACTTGATGCGGGGCTCGAACCCGCGACAGCCAGATTAAGAGTCTGGTGCTCTACCGACTGAGCTAACCGGGCAGATGTGCGGTTCCTGATAAATCAGCAGCATCCTCTTTACGATTTACAATTGCCAATCTGCCAGGTGCTCACAATTTTCATACCAGCATTAAAACTTTACTTGAATGGCATTTACAATTTCCAATTTGTTTTGTGAATCTCGTTCATGCAGGAAGACCATGTGGACATCATCGCAACCTCCTTCTCGCTGCGTTTGGTGTGGCGAGGCTTTGTAAACAGTGCTTGTGTTCAGGCAATGCAAAATTGCGTATGAATCCTCCACAATTTATTATCGACAAGCTGCAAAAAACTGCTAGCCCGATGCGGTGCTCGAACCCGCGACAGCCAGATTAAGAGTCTGGTGCTCTACCGACTGAGCTAACCGGGCAGATGTGCGGTTCATGATAAATCAGCAGCATCCTCTTTACGATTTACAATTGCCAATCTGCCAGGTGCTCACAATTTTCATACCAGCATTAAAACTTTACTTGAATGTCATTAACAATTTACAATTTGTTTTGTGAATCCCGTTCATGCAGGAAGACCGTGTGGACATCATCGCAACCTCCTTCTCGGTGCGGTGGGGTGTGGCGAGGCTTTGTAAACAGTGCTTGTGTTCAGGCAATGCAAAATTGCGTATGAATCCTCCACAATTTATTATCGACAAGCTGCAAAAAACTGCTAGCCCGATGCGGGGCTCGAACCCGCGACAGCCAGATTAAGAGTCTGGTGCTCTACCGACTGAGCTAACCGGGCAGATGTGCGGTTCCTGATAAATCAGCAGCATCCTCTTTACGATTTACAATTGCCAATCTGCCAGGTGCTCACAATTTTCATACCAGCATTAAAACTTTACTTGATGCGGGGCTCGAACCCGCGACAGCCAGATTAAGAGTCTGGTGCTCTACCGACTGAGCTAACCGGGCAGATGTGCGGTTCCTGATAAATGAGCAGCATCCTCTTTACGATTTACAATTGCCAATCTGCCAGGTGCTCACAATTTTCATACCAGCATTAAAACTTTACTTGAATGGCATTTACAATTTCCAATTTGTTTTGTGAATCCCGTTCATGCAGGAAGACCATGTGGACATCATCGCAACCTCCTTCTCGCTGCGGTGGGGTGTGGCGAGGCTTTGTAAACAGTGCTTGTGTTCAGGCAATGCAAAATTGCGTATGAATCCTCCACAATTTATTATCGACAAGCTGCAAAAAACTGCTAGCCCGATGCGGTGCTCGAACCCGCGACAGCCAGATTAAGAGTCTGGTGCTCTACCGACTGAGCTAACCGGGCAGATGTGCGGTTCATGATAAATCAGCAGCATCCTCTTTACGATTTACAATTGCCAATCTGCCAGGTGCTCACAATTTTCATACCAGCATTAAAACTTTACTTGAATGTCATTAACAATTTACAATTTGTTTTGTGAATCCCGTTCATGCAGGAAGACCGTGTGGACATCATCGCAACCTCCTTCTCGGTGCGGTGGGGTGTGGCGAGGCTTTGTAAACAGTGCTTGTGTTCAGGCAATGCAAAATTGCGTATGAATCCTCCACAATTTATTATCGACAAGCTGCAAAAAACTGCTAGCCCGATGCGGGGCTCGAACCCGCGACAGCCAGATTAAGAGTCTGGTGCTCTACCGACTGAGCTAACCGGGCAGATGTGCGGTTCCTGATAAATCAGCAGCATCCTCTTTACGATTTACAATTGCCAATCTGCCAGGTGCTCACAATTTTCATACCAGCATTAAAACTTTACTTGATGCGGGGCTCGAACCCGCGACAGCCAGATTAAGAGTCTGGTGCTCTACCGACTGAGCTAACCGGGCAGATGTGCGGTTCCTGATAAATCAGCAGCATCCTCTTTACGATTTACAATTGCCAATCTGCCAGGTGCTCACAATTTTCATACCAGCATTAAAACTTTACTTGAATGGCATTTACAATTTCCAATTTGTTTTGTGAATCCCGTTCATGCAGGAAGACCATGTGGACATCATCGCAACCTCCTTCTCGCTGCGGTGGGGTGTGGCGAGGCTTTGTAAACAGTGCTTGTGTTCAGGCAATGCAAAATTGCGTATGAATCCTCCACAATTTATTATCGACAAGCTGCAAAAAACTGCTAGCCCGATGCGGTGCTCGAACCCGCGACAGCCAGATTAAGAGTCTGGTGCTCTACCGACTGAGCTAACCGGGCAGATGTGCGGTTCATGATAAATCAGCAGCATCCTCTTTACGATTTACAATTGCCAATCTGCCAGGTGCTCACAATTTTCATACCAGCATTAAAACTTTACTTGAATGTCATTAACAATTTACAATTTGTTTTGTGAATCCCGTTCATGCAGGAAGACCGTGTGGACATCATCGCAACCTCCTTCTCGGTGCGGTGGGGTGTGGCGAGGCTTTGTAAACAGTGCTTGTGTTCAGGCAATGCAAAATTGCGTATGAATCCTCCACAATTTATTATCGACAAGCTGCAAAAAACTGCTAGCCCGATGCGGGGCTCGAACCCGCGACAGCCAGATTAAGAGTCTGGTGCTCTACCGACTGAGCTAACCGGGCAGATGTGCGGTTCCTGATAAATCAGCAGCATCCTCTTTACGATTTACAATTGCCAATCTGCCAGGTGCTCACAATTTTCATACCAGCATTAAAACTTTACTTGAATGGCATTTACAATTTACAATTTGTTTTGTGAATCCCGTTCATGCAGGAAGACCATGTGGACATCATCGCAACCTCCTTCTCGCTGCGGTGGGGTGTGGCGACGCTTTGTAAACAGTGCTTGTGTTCAGGCAATGCAAAATTAAGCATGAATCCTCCACAATTTATTATCGACAAGCTGCAAAAAAACTGCTAGCCCGATGCGGGGCTCGAACCCGCGACAGCCAGATTAAGAGTCTGGTGCTCTACCGACTGAGCTAACCGCACAGATGTGCGGTTCCTGATAAATCAGCAGCATCCTCTTTACGATTTACAATTGCCAATCTGCCAGGTGCTCACAATTTTCATACCAGCATTAAAACTTTACTTGAATGGCATTTACAATTTACAATTTGTTTTGTGAATGCCGTTCATGCAGGAAGACCGTGTGGACATCATCGCAACCTCCTTCTCGCTGCGGTGGGGTGTGGCGACGCTTTGTAAACAGTGCTTGTGTTCAGGCAATGCAAAATTGCGCATGAATCCTCCACAATTTATTATCGACAAGCTGCAAAAAAACTGCTAGCCCGATGCGGGGCTCGAACCCGCGACAGCCAGATTAAGAGTCTGGTGCTCTACCGACTGAGCTAACCGGGCAGATGTGCGGTTCCTGATAAATCAGCAGCATCCTCTTTACGATTTACAATTGCCAATCTGCCAGGTGCTCACAATTTTCATACCAGCATTAAAACTTTACTTGAATGGCATTTACAATTTACAATTTGTTTTGTGAATCCCGTTCATGCAGGAAGACCATGTGGACATCATCGCAACCTCCTTCTCGCTGCGGTGGGGTGTGGCGACGCTTTGTAAACAGTGCTTGTGTTCAGGCAATGCAAAATTAAGCATGAATCCTCCACAATTTATTATCGACAAGCTGCAAAAAAACTGCTAGCCCGATGCGGGGCTCGAACCCGCGACAGCCAGATTAAGAGTCTGGTGCTCTACCGACTGAGCTAACCGCACAGATGTGCGGTTCCTGATAAATCAGCAGCATCCTCTTTACGATTTACAATTGCCAATCTGCCAGGTGCTCACAATTTTCATACCAGCATTAAAACTTTACTTGAATGGCATTTACAATTTACAATTTGTTTTGTGAATCCCGTTCATGCAGGAAGACCGTGTGGACATCATCGCAACCTCCTTCTCGCTGCGGTGGGGTGTGGCGACGCTTTGTAAACAGTGCTTGTGTTCAGGCAATGCAAAATTGCGCATGAATCCTCCACAATTTATTATCGACAAGCTGCAAAAAAACTGCTAGCCCGATGCGGGGCTCGAACCCGCGACAGCCAGATTAAGAGTCTGGTGCTCTACCGACTGAGCTAACCGGGCAGATGTGCGGTTCCTGATAAATCAGCAGCATCGTCTTTACGATTTACAATTGCCAATCTGCCAGGTGCTCACAATTTTCATACCAGCATTAAAACTTTACTTGAATGGCATTTACAATTTCCAATTTGTTTTGTGAATCCCGTTCATGCAGGAAGACCATGTGGACATCATCGCAACCTCCTTCTCGCTGCGGTGGGGTGTGGCGACGCTTTGTAAACAGTGTTTGTGTTCAGGCA
Organism: Pristionchus entomophagus; assembly: GCA_036245825.1. Lineage (NCBI taxonomy): Eukaryota > Metazoa > Nematoda > Chromadorea > Rhabditida > Neodiplogasteridae > Pristionchus > Pristionchus entomophagus. Next base: position 45,247,100 of record BTSX01000004.1, on the reverse strand, counting down.
ATGCAAAATTAAGCATGAATCCTCCACAATTTATTATCGACAAGCTGCAAAAAACTGCTAGCCCGATGCGGGGCTCGAACCCGCGACAGCCAGATTAAGAGTCTGGTGCTCTACCGACTGAGCTAACCGGGCAGATGTGCGGTTCCTGATAAATCAGCAGCATCCTCTTTACGATTTACAATTGCCAATCTGCCAGGTGCTCACAATTTTCATACCAGCATTAAAACTTTACTTGAATGGCATTTACAATTTCCAATTTGTTTTGTGAATCCCGTTCATGCAGGAAGACCATGTGGACATCATCGCAACCTCCTTCTCGCTGCGGTGGGGTGTGGCGACGCGTTGTAAACAGTGTTTGTGTTCAGGCAATGCAAAATTAAGCATGAATCCTCCACAATTTATTATCGACAAGCTGCAAAAAACTGCTAGCCCGATGCGGGGCTCGAACCCGCGACAGCCAGATTAAGAGTCTGGTGCTCTACCGACTGAGCTAACCGGGCAGATGTGCGGGTTCCTGATAAATCAGCAGCATCCTCTTTACGATTTACAATTGCCAATCTGCCAGGTGCTCACAATTTTCATACCAGCATTAAAACTTTACTTGAATGGCATTTACAATTTCCAATTTGTTTTGTGAATCCCGTTCATGCAGGAAGACCATGTGGACATCATCGCAACCTCCTTCTCGCTGCGGTGGGGTGTGGCGACGCTTTGTAAACAGTGCTTGTGTTCAGGCAATGCAAAATTAAGCATGAATCCTCCACAATTTATTATCGACAAGCTGCAAAAAAACTGCTAGCCCGATGCGGGGCTCGAACCCGCGACAGCCAGATTAAGAGTCTGGTGCTCTACCGACTGAGCTAACCGGGCAGATGTGCGGTTCCTGATAAATCAGCAGCATCCTCTTTACGATTTACAATTGCCAATCTGCCAGGTGCTCACAATTTTCATACCAGCATTAAAACTTTACTTGAATGGCATTTACAATTTCCAATTTGTTTTGTGAATCCCGTTCATGCAGGAAGACCATGTGGACATCATCGCAACCTCCTTCTCGCTGCGGTGGGGTTTGGCGACGCTTTGTAAACAGTGTTTGTGTTCAGGCAATGCAAAATTAAGCATGAATCCTCCACAATTTATTATCGACAAGCTGCAAAAAACTGCTAGCCCGATGCGGGGCTCGAACCCGCGACAGCCAGATTAAGAGTCTGGTGCTCTACCGACTGAGCTAACCGGGCAGATGTGCGGTTCCTGATAAATCAGCAGCATCCTCTTTACGATTTACAATTGCCAATCTGCCAGGTGCTCACAATTTTCATACCAGCATTTAAACTTTACTTGAATGGCCTTTACAATTTCCAATTTGTTTTGTGAATCCCGTTCATGCAGGAAGACCATGTGGACATCATCGCAACCTCCTTCTCGCTGCGGTGGGGTGTGGCGACGCTTTGTAAACAGTGCTTGTGTTCAGGCAATGCAAAATTAAGCATGAATCCTCCACAATTTATTATCGACAAGTTGCAAAAAACTGCTAGCCCGATGCGGGGCTCGAACCCGCGACAGCCAGATTAAGAGTCTGGTGCTCTACCGACTGAGCTAACCGGGCAGATGTGCGGTTCCTGATAAATCAGCAGCATCCTCTTTACGATTTACAATTGCCAATCTGCCAGGTGCTCACAATTTTCATACCAGCATTAAAACTTTACTTGAATGGCATTTACAATTTCCAATTTGTTTTGTGAATCCCGTTCATGCAGGAAGACCATGTGGACATCATCGCAACCTCCTTCTCGCTGCGGTGGGGTGTGGCGACGCTTTGTAAACAGTGCTTGTGTTCAGGCAATGCAAAATTGCGTATGAATCCTCCACAATTTATTATCGACAAGCTGCAAAAAACTGCTAGCCCGATGCGGGGCTCGAACCCGCGACAGCCAGATTAAGAGTCTGGTGCTCTACCGACTGAGCTAACCGGGCAGATGTGCGGGTTCCTGATAAATCAGCAGCATCCTCTTTACGATTTACAATTGCCAATCTGCCAGGTGCTCACAATTTTCATACCAGCATTAAAACTTTACTTGAATGGCATTTACAATTTCCAATTTGTTTTGTGAATCCCGTTCATGCAGGAAGACCATGTGGACATCATCGCAACCTCCTTCTCGCTGCGGTGGGGTGTGGCGACGCTTTGTAAACAGTGCTTGTGTTCAGGCAATGCAAAATTAAGCATGAATCCTCCACAATTTATTATCGACAAGCTGCAAAAAAACTGCTAGCCCGATGCGGGGCTCGAACCCGCGACAGCCAGATTAAGAGTCTGGTGCTCTACCGACTGAGCTAACCGGGCAGATGTGCGGTTCCTGATAAATCAGCAGCATCCTCTTTACGATTTACAATTGCCAATCTGCCAGGTGCTCACAATTTTCATACCAGCATTAAAACTTTACTTGAATGGCATTTACAATTTCCAATTTGTTTTGTGAATCCCGTTCATGCAGGAAGACCATGTGGACATCATCGCAACCTCCTTCTCGCTGCGGTGGGGTTTGGCGACGCTTTGTAAACAGTGTTTGTGTTCAGGCAATGCAAAATTAAGCATGAATCCTCCACAATTTATTATCGACAAGCTGCAAAAAACTGCTAGCCCGATGCGGGGCTCGAACCCGCGACAGCCAGATTAAGAGTCTGGTGCTCTACCGACTGAGCTAACCGGGCAGATGTGCGGTTCCTGATAAATCAGCAGCATCCTCTTTACGATTTACAATTGCCAATCTGCCAGGTGCTCACAATTTTCATACCAGCATTAAAACTTTATTTGAATGGCATTTACAATTTCCAATTTGTTTTGTGAATCCCGTTCATGCAGGAAGACCATGTGGACATCATCGCAACCTCCTTCTCGCTGCGGTGGGGTG